>JACYFF010031955.1:90487663-90512808 GCA_017589665.1 Selenicereus undatus
TTTTAACTGATTCACACAAATTCTTTATAAGTCTTTTTCCATTTAAGAGTATTCATTGTACTAATTTTATGCCTAGTACTAATTTTATGCCTATAATGATTTTAACAGCATCAAGGCCTAAGCTCTCATCCTCTCTATTTTAGTCATCTATTTAATCTGTGTACTAACTTTTAAAGACCCCAGGTACGTTCATTGACTGTATCTTTAGAAATCAACACGTATTTATCGAAATTATAATATTTTGGTAAGTACATCAATCAATCAATTGAACCAGTGATTTATCACATAATTAGTGACCACATCAGTTATCAGTTACAGGGCTTTGCCCTTCAGTTACCCGCGCGGCTTCAGGTCAGGTCTTCCGGTCGGCTTGGCAAGTGTACACCTATACATAGATCGTAACAGTTACTAAGGGGTGCACTAACAGATAATAATTGACAAGTTAGTTTTATATACATCTCATTCCCTGTTTTAAAATCAAAATGAATTACGAAGCGGGCCCTCATACTTTCTTTCCCCATTGAATCTTTATCAGTACAGGGATGCACGTATTGAGCTATGGCTCACAGTTCGAAATGCTTTTATGTTTTGTTTTAGGAAGACGCTCAGTCAACCGCTCATAGGCGGGCAGGGAGGAGGAGGGTGATAATTAAATCTGGACCGTCTCTTTGATTGACGGATGGAAGCGCTAAGACGTTTTCATGCCATTCTGTGGTGTTTTTTTTTGGAGCCCCAGCTGTACATCTGAACTGCAATATGTATATTTGTAAGCTTAAGCTGTGCTATGTTTGATGTAACCCTGAGATTTTAGAATCGATCCCGTGTTATTATTAAAAGTCTCAAATGCTCGTGAATGACATCTAAGGTTGTACTTTGATTCTATGGTTCAACTTTCTTATTTTAGAGATGCCTTGTCCTTGCGGACGGCGGTAACGCCCATCCATGGAGTTCTTGATGTTCAGCTATGATTTATTTATTATTGGGGCGTTACAGTGATAGCTCTTAAAAGGACTAAGGGCCTCAATCTTTGGCTTGATATCATGGAGCTCACTTTCCCCTTTCACCAGCAGCCACTTCGATGTTTGAGTGTATGCAGTTAATATGGGGTATGCTCGATGAAACTGTGTATCGCATGTACCTTGTTGGCATTGCTAGTCTTTTTGTCCTTGTTTTGGTAGTTGCTTTTCCGGTTGTTACGTACTTTGGCAAGTGTTTCCTAGAATGAATGCTCCTTTGTTAGCATGCCAGCATTCCTTAATGTAGTGACGTTTTGAAATAGAGTGAACCATAGGTGCTACCTATAAGTGGGCTGGAGGTTCCTAATGAACAGTCTTGCCTGATCGGCTTCAAAAGGTCGACCCACCATGTGAGCATCTTTCACCCTCCATGTTGCTAAGTAGTTAGTGAAACCTTGTTTTTCATCATGTTTGAGTAGCTTCAGGCCCTTGAGTGTGCTTTGGCAATTAATATTGTTTGAATACTGATGCAATAATTTTTGCACAAATCATCTGAGTTTGTGACCTTTTGTGGATCCATAGTATTTTACCACTTCACAACATCCTTGTTAAAGACCCAAGGGAATATGAGGTGGAAAATGTCCTTGTCAGTCACATTTAGAGTCATTGCCCTAATAATGTTTCTCATGTGGTGGTGAGGATTTTTAGTTCTATGATACTTTATGTCAGGCACAGTGAATTTCGAGGGCAACTTCCCTTTCGAAATTGAAGTGAATCCTGCGTAGTTGTTAAAATTATTTTTTTAGCATGGAGGACTCTTTAAGTAGCTATTATATGTGATCTACGCATGAATCAACTTGAGGACTGCTCTTCTCCAGTTCTCTTTCCTTTCTATTATCTGTTTCTCTCCTCTTCTCATTGTTTGCCTCTTCCAAGGGGAGAAGTTGCTCACAATTTTCCACATTTGCGATTCTTTCTTGGCGTTTTGGAGCATAGCAACCATCGCCTCCACCTTCTTATCACTTTATTCCATTTTCGTTTACATCCTTTTTATCATCTTTATGAGTTCAGAGATCTCATTGTTCCCTACCATTAGAATTGCTGTAAGATTTGTCTTGGACTTGGGTCTTGACTTTTGACATAACAGGTGGAGTTTTCTTTGACTGCTCCATATATATAAGGCTCCTAGTTATTGGACCCCGCTCATATACTTTCCTAGTAATTGGTGTCCTGATAAATAAAGGAAAGTACTCAAAACTAGCTTATGTAAGCACTTTTGTTGGGGAATTAAAGACTCAAACATGTTGATCCGTGAACTTTAAAAAAAAAAAAACCTAGCACTGAGAGTGCATTATGCTGATTAGATGCTGACCTAAACTGACATGGACTGGACCAGATTGCAAGATACCAACTAGGTTCCATATTGGACTCCGAGACTGGCAGTCTGGCTCTTGACCTCCCTTTTTCTTATTTAGTATGGACCTGATCTAATTTAGTCTGACTTTGGGGAAGTTGATCAGGTTCCTTATTGGGCGTTGAGACCAACATCCTGACTCTTAAGTCCCTTTGTTTATCCTATGTGTAAAGCTAATTAAATGCAGAGAGAACCCCCTGGACATTGACCGGGTCTTAATTGGCCTAGGCCATTCACTATCTCCAAATTTTTCTAAATTAATCATAGCCTTCTACTAACATATAGACTCTTGTTTTTCTCTGAACATCCAATAAGCCTCATTCAAGCTTGGTTGAATCTCCTTTCATGAGTTTTTATTCCTAAGGTTAAGGTTAGAGCCTAGGTAGGTCAAAGCATCCTTTAGAGCTCAATTCGTCTCAAAGCCACATGGGTTCATAAACCTAGTCAGTAAGTTAGACCTTTCCTAATTTAGGCTCTCCTAAGATCTAAAGCATCAATACATAGACCCTAGGGTTAAAAAGGTTAAATCATATAGGAGCACAATCAAGCACACACATGAGTTTGAAGCTAAGCCAAGGTTATCAGTAATAAGGGTTTTAGGTCAGCTTCAGGGCAGTCCTCTTGCAACCTAAATGCATCGTATGCCATCTATTAGGTGCATAGCAAGACTGAAACATTGTGATTACTTCCCTAAGTCGTGTGGATCGGAAACTATGTTGCAAGTGAGTGTATCAATGCACACTCAATTAGGTCTATTTGACCGACCGAGTTAATTCGTTGATCTGCGGATGGGTAATAGCCGGGTTACCTAGAGGCGTTGTTGACGCGGTGAAGCCAGCACCTTTCGATGTAGGATGTCTAATACAAGTGTAATTAAAATGATTTAGCACATTGAATTTCAAATCTCACCCACTTTTAAGAAAACGTCCCAGTGGAATCCCCACTGTAGGGATCAACTACACCAGGGGACGTATGTGGGGTCGCAAGTCGTCGACAAATGATTTGGCACTATTTGTTGGATAATTATTTTCAAAACTAACCATTTAATTTTATATTTTTTTCAGAAACCAGAAATTGCCAGATTTACAGAAACATATTAGGAAACTTGATCCATATTCCAATCCGTCAACTTGATCGAGCTCCTGGGCTAGAATAAAGCCTAGTTGCCTAATCATGATCCGTGACAGTGATCACTGCCTATTCGAGGAATAAGGCATCCTGCCTGAACTACGAAACCCTACCGAGTTTATAGGCTAGTGCAGGGCCCAGTCCCTGGTCAAAACAGCTCCTCTATCTTGGATCAAAATTGTTCTTCCGAAAATAAAATAAAAAGAATAGAAAAAAAATAAAGGAAATAATTATGTCCATAGTAGAGTCGGCACTGAGTTTTAAGAAAACTTATAACCCTAGTCACTTTTTGAAGCAAATCACAACTGCTTGGAACCACCGAAGGGACACTGAAAGGACAATTGATTTTGCTTCAAAAAGGACTCAAAAGGCCCTTGAGCATTCCCTGGTGTAGAGGCAATCTTGACTCCTTGGCTTCAAACTAAGGACCTAAATTCAAGGGCGATGATGTGGTGATGTAACAGAATGCTTCATATCACTGCTCGTCATTGCTGACGACCTCTAGTATTCATTGTAGGAAATTAACACTTTAATCATGCTATCACACAATCACGCAACAAATTAGTACGAAATAACATTAATAATGCAGTAAGACATAATTTTTAGGCCGACGAGAACAAAAGTAAAGTAAACAAACTGCAGTGGGCGGGGAACAACCTAAAAATTATATATTTAGAAATCACAAATTATAAAAGAAAGATCAAGTAGAAGAAAGATAGATATTTTGATGCGAGATAACCCACTCCATTTACCTGGGAACCCTACAAACTGATACCATTTCTGATCGAAGCTTCAATGCGCTTAATGGAAAACTCTAGATTTTACCCGTCTAGCTTCTAATACCTCTCTATTAGAAATCTCTCGTAATTTTTTCAGTTCTCTCACAATTCCAGTCTAATTGACGCCAATTTTTCTGATGATCAGTTGGTGCCAATAGCTAATATTTTTATATGATCCTAACCTCGTAGGATAGGCCCTGACCTGATGCGTGTAAGCACACAGGTGTTGTAGCTTAGTAAAGATATCGTTCCTACAAAGATCAATTGTAATCTATTGAGTTTTGTCTTACAAAAGTGCAAAGCAAGAAAATCCAATAGAGAGTTTGAATGACACTATAACTTAATTGGAAAATTTAATCATTTAAAAAATCTAGGGATTTGTTTCACCTTTCGAAGATGTGGATCAATGAAATATATCATTTACTTGATCCATAACGGGGGATTGAAAGGGGTGCAATTCCATTTAGTATTCAATCTTCTTTCGACATAAATTGAATTGCTTAAACTAACCAATCATTCTTTTAAATGTGCTTGTTTATTCTAAGTTATAGATTTTTTATCGCAAAAGGGTCCTCTAATAAGCGAATCTCTTTCCAGAATTACTAAGCCAAGTCCTATCTTGTCAATCAAATAGCAAGTTTCACCTTTTAGTCCTTCACTTAACTATTTAGAATTAGGAAATGACTTTAGCCAAAATTTAATCACAACCAATTTACACACAAGATAGAATTTAACCAAGCGCAATCAAGAACAAATGCAACTAAATAAAGATGAAAGATTCGAACATCAATACTTGGCTTAACAATCCCTGGATTTAGAAAATCCTCGTACATGTTTAAACCAACAAAACTAAACAGAATTTGACAGAAGAAAACTTACCGCAATTGGAGATCCTTCATTTGCAAGGGCTCTAAAATAGTGAGGCATTTCTTTAACACCCACACTCAAAACTACAAAAAACCTAAATTAAACTTAGAAAAATGGAAAAGAATGGAAAAACTAGAGAGGAGTTGTCTTTTCTGCTGTATGTGTCTTCTCTATTGCGAAAATAGCCCTATTTAAAGAGGAACACGACCAACCTCAGCCACACGATGAAGGAAAACGAACAAGCTTGCAGTTATGGCCTCACTACAGATTGTAGCCTTCACCACGAACAATCTGTGGTGAGCTTTGCCTCGATAGTCTTCTATTCTTTCTTCCTTCCATGGGTATAGTGATTTCGGGAAGTCCGTTGGGAGTCAAATTACACTCAATTAAGGTCAACATTGAGGTAAAATAGTCGAAAAACGTGCAAAACACAGAAAAAAAAACCATACCTGAGCGTAAAACCAAAAAAGGAGTGCATAATGTAACACAAAGCACATAATTCTCTCTAAAAATGCACAAAATGACCTCAAAATAGTGTGCACATTAAGGACTTATCAACCCCCCCCCCGCTTAAACTATTGCTTGTCTTGAAGCAATCATGAAACTGAGGCTAGAAATAAAAATAACCTCCGAAGGAAGACATCAGCAGCAACATCAATAACCAAATCAACCCAAGAAGTTTAGCCCAAAAGTGACGAAATTTTTTTAAAAAAACATGTAGGAGAAGGAAAATTTCGAAAAAGGTAAGAACCATCACATCAAATATTAAATCAGTCACTCAAATCAACTTGAACAATCATATCGACATATTACAATAAGTAAAGCATATAAGAACCAATAGAACCTCACCTTAAGGATGAGGCACTCATCACCCATGTGTTCAAAATTAAATGTGGTTTTCTCCAATCTCATTCCATAGAACCAAATTAACCATAATCTTGGTAAGACTCCATAATTCACAACCACTATAATGGAAAACACACAAGGCAATCATGAGGACTTTTAAGGGTTGTAATGGGGCATATGAGTAAAGGTAAGGAAGGAACAAACATTTTGGGATTTGCGGAGCTAAAAGCCAAAGACTAAGAGCATAAACCATCATCTCGCAACTAAAACATACGTACGCTTCAAAATATCGACAACATTCCCAAGTGATCACAAGAAAAAGCGCCTGAAAAAAATATAACCAATGCCAAATCTTCCCATTTCATCATTTTTTCTATTTTGTTTCTTCTTCTGTGTTTTTTTTCTTTGCTTGTTTTTCTTCAAACATGTACACATTTTGTTACACACCTTTGTTTCTGCTTCATTTTCTTTTCCCTTTCTTCTTTTTCAAAGAAAAGGATAATGGCCAAGGAAACTAGGCATTTTCAACACTTTTCTTGTAACTCACAAAACATAACCCAATTGACTTTAAAGGGAAAACTAAAGCATGAATTCATTATCATATCCAACCAAACCACAATATCGATAAAAGGTTATTATCACCACACTACTCCCAATCAACTATGAAAACTCTATAGCCTTGGCTAAAAGGGTAAGACATATGTGGTGGCCAAAGATAATAATATAGGTTCTCACCAATAAACAAAGTAAAGGCTCAAAGGGGGTAGAAAAAGATAAATTATTCACATAGTGGTGGTTATTTGGTCAATGTAGCTCATAAAGTCAAAGAATGCCCCAATCATGTTTCCTAAATATGCATGCTAAATGTGGTCTTCAACACGAGTCAAAGCAAGTTCTAGAGATTTGAAATTTAGGAAGAGTCACACGAAGGGAAATGTGATACTAAAATGATGAATTAGTCTATTCAGGCTCAATATCTCATAAGACAAAGCTCATCTAACTCTTTGAATTTCATATGCCCAACACCCATGCTAAGAATCATTAAGCAAGCAACTCATATCTAGCGTGAAGGTCAAAACATGAAGCATAGTTCGAAAATGTAGAAACAAGCATTTTATTCACAAATAGGCCTAACAAAATGGGTCAAAATAGGCAAAACAAACCCACTTAGTGTAAAGGCTCATCATTAGAGGATTTATAGGCTCATTTTCTTTCGAGTTTTTGGAGAATTTTTTTGTTGTTTACTAAGCCTAAAATGCAACTAAAAACTTTGAAATGTCAAAACAAAATTAAAACAAATAAAAAAACCTATAAAAACTAAATAATCAACTAAAAATGCAAACTAAACCTAAATACATAACCTAAAAAACATAAAAAATTTCACACATCCACAACACACATGTATGCAACCAAAAACAATTATATCAACTCCCCTATACTTGGACAGTCCATTGTCCTTAATACAAGCACAAAACTTTAAAAGGGAGGGGCAGAGGTGGTGGAGAAGAAGTAGGGTGGGGTTAAGAAATTGTCTACTCCCGCTAAGTTTCAAAGGAGGTCCTAAAATCTTGGAAATATTGGTTCTGGGAGGCAATCATCCTACGGAGCTCATCATGCTGCTCCTGAACAAAGCCCCGGAGTGAGGCATGGTCAGTCTCTACATAAGCTTGTGGAGAAGCTTGCTTCTCTTTAATTGACCGAATGGTAGCATGCAAGCTAGGATAGTCATGAGAGGAACATGGTTGGGAGGAACTAGGAGCCCTAGGGTGAGGAGGTGAAGGAGGTGGGGCCATGCCAACTCTTCGTCCATGGGTAAAAACTGGAGATTGGCCTGATTCAAGAGAGAGGTGCAATCAACATTTGGGAGAGCCATAATCTAGTTCCCATGATAAATCCAACAAACACGCCCACTATCAACCTTATAGAATTTCATTCGTTCAAAAGGGGCCAAGTTCAATCGCTCTGAACCTGCGGCTCTGTCATCGGAGTTTAGTTCAACCCCAACCAACCTAGCAATGGGGGTAATGAGGCCCCCAAAGACAATCTTGGGTGCAGAACTAGTTGCTGCACTATACAGCTGATGGACCAAGAATGACGTGGGGTCAATCTGGTCACCTTCAAGCATTTTATACAAAAAATATAATTCAGATAGGTGAGACACATTTAAACTATCCTCTCGGGAAAACTAACCACAAGCTAATAACCGTTGGGCCACACGCACAAAAGGGTTTCGAATAATGGTGCCTTTGGAATTACTAGTGTCATACCAATGATCCCTAGAAAGTTCATACCAAAAAGCGTTTGGATTGAATTCCTTAGGGACATAACGGTGCGGAAGGTCCATGCCTGGTGAAAAACCAAATATACTATTAATGACACCCAAATTAAGATCATAAAACTCCTTATTAAGATAAAAGGAAATGTAGCCCTCTTGACATCGAGGGCCACTCGCGACCTCAATATGCAATGTGCTTAAGAATTCAAGTGTGAGGTCTCGATAAGTGTGGTCCCTAGTTTCTAAAAATTCACCCATCCCCTGAGCAAACAACCAACAAATATCAACTATTCAAAGCGTTATATCTAGTAATGTGTTCAGGATTAGTTAAACCAAGGGGGTGTGGAACGTTACCTCGATTTCTCATGGTGGTCAATGTCCCGGAGCCTCAGGAAGCTCTTTACGAGGCTTGACTCGAAGTCCCAGCTTCTTATGCAGTTCTTTCCTTCCTCTTTGGTGCCATAGTGGTGCAATGTGAATGGGAAAAACTTAAAAAATGAAACTAAAAGAAAATGAGTAGAAAAATGGTAGAAAATGAAAAATTTAAGAAAAGGGAAGTAAATAGTGAAGCAATATGGAAGAAAAATAGAAAATGAAAGAGTAAAAGTGAAAAATGGTGTTGTGAAGGTTGTGGGTATGGAGATAGGAAAAATGGGAGATAAAGAAGGATTGAAAGTGAAAAATAAAGGGAGATATGAGATCAAGGTGAGGACAGTAAATGAAAAGGTAAGAAATTTGATGGATTTTCGTGAAAAATTGAAGGTTCTAAGTGAAGTAGTAATGGAGGTTTTAGAGAGAGAAAGTCGAGTTTGAGAAAGAAGATGAAAAGAATGGGGATCAAAGGGGCCTTGAAAACCCTTAACCATAGGCGCAGGTTCACCAAGGATCGTGGTGTTGGCCACGGACTGTCCATGGTTAGCTCTGGTCCTAGATTTTTTTCTTGTTTTCTCTCTTTTTTTTCTTTTACTTTGTGTTAAAGCCTTTACGGATCATGGTGGTGTCCGTGGAGGTTCTAAAAAACCTCTTATTATGTTTTTTTTAATAGTTTTATTAATTTCTATTGGAGGTTCTAAATGCCAAAGACACAAAATACAATTTTAAAAAAGGATACAGAAAATAAAAAAAGAAAAACAAACAGTTGGGTTGCCTCCTAAGAAGCACTCATTTAAGGTCGGGAGCTTGACCTTTCTTCTCTTCTACCCCAGGTTCGATGAGGGTGCTGGCGTTGGACTTCCCCACAACATATGCGTCGTTTTTATCGCAAACCACAAAATTTAAGTCTTTCAACTGAAAGTACCACCTCAGATACTCATATTGGAGGTCCTTCTTCACCATCAAATTGCGCTATAGCGTACCATCAACATACAAGACAAATCAATAGCGGGCTCCATCAGACGAACCACTATACTCATATTCAATCCCAAGATCAAAATCCCAATTGACTCCTTCCATATGAGGTAAAGAAAGAACAACTTGGGCGAACCTGCAATAATCACTTATGGAAGACTCATTAAAAGCACAGCTCTCAACCTCGGGTATGCTAGGTGGCATAGGAGCAGCAAACTCTACCTTAACATAACCCTAGCCAGTATCCTCAATTGAAATCCAATCAAAATCAGAAGGGTAAGGATAACTCCTACCATCGTCCATCTAAATTTTAGGAGCAAGGGGAAGTACATCAGATATAAAAGAATTGGAGGAAAATTTCTCGTCCATAAAACAACACGTAGCATAACACTCCGTACTTCAAATGTTACCTGCCCCCCCATTTACATCAATAGGGCAACCTGAAGTAGCCAAAAAGGGTCTCCCAAGAATAATTTAGGCACCGTCAGTCTCAGTCATATCAGCAATGATAAAATCTACTAGCACCCAAAAATCTCTTATTTTTATGGGCACATCCTCCAACATACCCAAAGGTCGTGTTTCAGAACCATATGTTAATTAGAGTAAAAAGGGTGTTGGTCGCAATGGTCCTAAATGAAGCTTATGGAACATAGAGTTGGGCATCAAATTGACCTTGCGCCAAGGTCACATAAAGCTCTTTCAATCTTCACTTTTCCTACGACACAGGGGATAGAAAAGCTACCTGGGTTGGGAAGCTTAGGGGGAAAGTCTTTGGGAATCTTAAAGCTGTCATTTTCTCTAAAAGTCTCGGGCTCAGCCTCATCATTTTTCTCCTTACTCTAAGCCATGATCATTTCTCTACCCTCCTCAAGTGTTATGTGCTCAGGATTCTCTACCCGTTTCAAGGTAGCACAGTTACACTGCTCGTACGGGTTAGATTCAGGTTTACTAGGTGGTCTACTTGGAGGTATAGATGAAGATGTAGCATGTTTAGCTATTTGAGCTTCTAACACCTTATTGTGGGTAGGAACCACATCAACCTTAAAGGCCAATTACTAAATGTAATCATCTTGCTTTTGTTGTGGCAAAAGCATATTCTCCATCATAGACGCTAAGTTGGATTTCTGAGGTGCTTGTTGAGGATAAAATGGTCATTGAAACCCAAAGGTGGTCTAAAATTCGTTTAGGGCACGAGTGGGGCATTAGATTTATGAGAGAAGTTGGGCTGGTTTCTCCAAGGATTATATGTGCTAGAGAACGGGTCATTTATTGGTCTAGGGTGATGGTTGTTCACATAGTTGACCTGATCACATACATCTTGGGCAAAAGGACTACCCACTTGACAATGCACAGCCAAATGATCAAGTGATCCACATATATCACATGATGGGGAAGGGGTACTTGAACTAACAGAATGAACATTCAAGCGTTCTAATTTTTGAGACATAGCATTAACATTAGAAGAAAGCATAGAAATAACATCTAATTCCAACTTATCTCCAACCTGGTTGGGTTGAGCTCTCTTAGACGGCCATTGGAAAATATTAAGGACCATATCTTCTATAAGATTGTATGCTTCATCTTCAGTTTTATTCATAATAGTACCTGTTCCAGCGACATCAATTGTAGACCTCAATGGCTGTGTGACTCCATTATAACATGTTTGCACAATCATCCATCTTTGAAGACCATGGTGAGGGCTTAATCATACAAGATCCTCGAATCACTCCCAAAATTCATAGAGCGTTCGTCTCATTTTTCTTTTGAGAGAAAGTAGTGATTTGATTCCACAGGCCTGCTGTCTTACTCTGAGGAAAGAACTTGGCAAGAAAGACTCTGTAAGCTCGTCACATGTCATTATGTATTCGGGAGGCAATGAGTGAACACACATCTTTGCCTTATGCCTAAGTGAAAAGGGACATAGGCGTAAGCGGATGGCATCGATAAAAACTTCGTTGAGCTTTAACGCGTCACTCACCACTGAAAAGACCGAGAGGAGTATGTTTGGTTCTTCTAACAGGGTGCTTTCAAACTGGGATTGCTCTACCATTGATATAACGGTTAGTTTGAGCTCAAAATTGTTCATTTCTACGGTTGGCCAGGCAATGCTCGAGGAAATGCCTTGGACTCTCGGGGTAACAAAATCCCAGAGTGTCCTTCTTTGGTCACCTCCTATTCCTGCCATCAATGAAGAAAATTCTTGAGCCTTGAGTGTTTGCTCTTCTACCGTTAACTTTTTCCCTTCTAGAGCGAAAAATCCTTTCAATTCTAGATCGAATTCAAATGTAAGGGAACTTTGCATATAAGGAGAAATCTGTAAAATAGCAACAAAACTAGCAACCCAAATAAAAAAAATATAAAGAAAATGAAAATAATGATAAAAAGCGTAATCAATTTCTAAGGGCAAACTCAATATACAAAAACATGGTGCCCGCCAATGGCTCCAAAAACATACCCTGATGCCCTCAAGCGCACGGGTGTTGTAGTTTAGTAAAAATATCTTTCCCATGAACACCAATTATAATCTATTGACTTTTTTCCTATAAAAGTGCTAAGTAAGCAAAGTCAATGGAGAGTTTGAATGACACTATAACCTAATTGGAAAACTCAATCAATTGAAAACATCTAGAGAATTGTTTCACCTATAAAGTTGTGCATCAATGAAATATATCATGCACTCAATCCATAATGAGAGATTGAAAAAGGTGTAATCGCAGTTAGAGTTCAATCTTATTTCGAAATAAACTGAATTACCTAAACTAACTAATCATTCTTTTAAATGTCCTTGCATAGTCTAAGTTATAGATTTTTTTTATTGCAAAAGGGTCCTCCTAACAAGTGAATCTCTTTCAACTATTACTAAGTGAAGTCCTCTATTGTCAATCAAATAACAAGCTTCACCTTTCACTCCTTCACTTAACTATTTAAAATTAGCATGTGAATTTGGCCAAAATTCAATCACAACCATGTCACACACAAGATAGAATTCAACAAATCTGAATCAAGAACAAATACAACTAAATAAATATAAAAGATTCAAACATCAATACTTGGCTTAACAATCCCTAGATTGAGAACACTACTCACACATGTTTAGATCAACAAAACTAAATAGAGGTTGAGAGAAGAAAACTTAGTACAATTGGAGATCTTTTAAGGGTTTCCCAACTTTCCAAGGGCTCCAAAACAGCAAGCACTTTTTCAACATTCATACTCCAAACTCTTAAAATCTAAACTAAACTTTGCAAAATCAAAAAGAATGGGAAAACTAGACAGAAGGAGTTCTTTTTTCTTCTTCTGTGTATCCCTTCTCCACCGGGAGAATGGCCATATTTAAAGAGGAACACAATCAACCTCACCCACATGATGAAGGAAAATGAACAGGCTTGCAGTTGTGGCCTCACCACGAGTAGTCTATGATGAGCTCTGTCTCAAAAGTCTTCTGTTCTTTCTTCCTTCCACAGGCATAGTGAATTGGTGGTGTGCCTGGGGAGTCAAATCACACTCAATTGTGATCAATTTGGGTGTAAAATGGTCTACAAACTTGCAAAACACATAAAAGAACCATACTCGAGTGTAAAATCGAAAAAGGAGTACATAATATAACATAAAGTACATAATTCTTCCCAAAAATGACACAAAATGACCTCAAAATAGTGTGTACTTCAAGGACTTATTAGGCCCCTTTTCATAGCGGTTAGAGAGGCCAACTTAGTATAGGGAAAGGAGATCGACTCCGAGTCTCATTATACTTAATCCTAACTTATTCGATAATTTAACAAGGAGTTTGACCAATTTTGACACGAATAACTCATCCACCTTGGGCTAGGACTAATTTAGCAAACTTATTATCGAGATTGGGGAATAAGGGAACTCAGTCGGTCTCTGTGTTGGGGAACTAGCGGGTTCACCTGCTCTGGCCCATTGGGCCCGCTAACCCGTGTAGTCTTCGTTGGTCCTTATTCCACTTATTGAACTCATATCATTTATTTATTATTTATCTTTAATAACCACTTTACTGGGCCCCCAGGTGCATAGTTGGGGTTTTATTTTTCTTCATTGGGTAATTAAAAAGCAGATGTCATTTTTAGGTGTCTACAGTATCCAAAGTCAAAGACGTAGCCATAACAGCCACATTGAAAATGTTATAAATCTTAAAGAAATATCATGCCAAGAAGTAAAATAAAAAATTTGAAAGGAACACCTTAGGTAGAAGTGCAACTATTAGAGTTGAGTTTTGTAAATTCAAACTTATCTAATGGTCCCACACTGGCTGCACAACAAGTGGAGCAACATTTTAAACTTCTACCTCAATCAAGTGCTAGTTCAAGCCACAATTCAAGAGCCAAGCTTTAGTTAGATACATATGAGGAACTGGATACAAACTTTGCTTGTAATGTTACTACTTCATCTATTGTTTGTTACAACAATTGCTAGAATTTACATACAGGTGCCATAGACCATTGCAATGGACACTACTTAGTTTAGCAAGTTCAAAATACTGACATTGAGTGGCATGTTAATGTGCCTAATGATCACACTATAAAATTGATACGTGTGGTTAAAGTGAAATTAGCTAGTGGTATGGTCTTGAAGGATGTGTTGCGTGTGGTAAAGTTTAGATACATATGTTATTGGTAGCCAAAGACAACTAAAGATTATGACATGAGGATGGTTTTTTATGATAAATTCTATTTTCTATAGGATTATGCAACACATCAAGTCAGAGGGATTAAAGGCAAAAAAGGTCTCTCTTACTTGTTAAATCTCTCCCAGTCAAAGATAAAGCTATATATGATCAAGCCCAATGGAAAAAGCGTAATGTCAAAGAAAGTAGTTGTGCTGTATGCAAATAGTGTTGGACACGCTGAAAAAGTAGCAACAAATACTGAAGGAATGTGAAGCAAAATAATATGGATACTTTGTCTTTGTTACTTGTCGCTTGGCAAAGCACACTCATTTTCCCTATTCCTTAAAGGATGCAAGTTGTGAAGTACATTTTGGTTTAATTCATATGATATTTACGGTCCATGCAAGGTGTGAACACATGGACATCATAGATATTGTTTGACAATAGTGGATGATTGTACTAGACCTACGTGATGTGTTTTTTGAAATTCAAATCTCAACTTTTGTTACACTCCATGTTTTTTTCCAATATGCTTGCAATCAGTTTGGTCACAAAGTGAAAAATTATTAAAAACAGATAATGCTTTAGAATTTGATATTTCTAATTGTCAGAATTACTTGACAACCAATGGTATAGTGCATCAAACACCTTTCGTTGACAAACCTCAACAACATGATCAAGTGGAAAGAAAACATAGGCATTTGTTGGAGATTTGAATGGCATTAAGGTTTCAAGCCAATTTACCAAAGCAATTTTTGGGTGATTGTGTTTTAACAGCTACATGTATGATCAATAGATTGCTAACTAAGGTTTTATGCAATCGAGCTCCATTTGAGAAGTTGCCAAACTATCTTCATTAGTGTCAGCATATAAGGTGCCTTTTGTTGCCCAGCATTTGCATCAAATCCAGTTAAGACAAGCAATAACTTTCAACAATGGGGTGTCCCTCATGAGTTCCTTTAGTATCCCTCAGGATAAAAGGGATACAAACTTTTGAGTCTCTTAATAAACAAAACTTTTGTATCAAGAGATGTTAAATTTTATGAACAAATATTTCCTTTTAGGAAGCCAAGTTTAGGTCAATACAAATAGCCTACTTCTTTATGTTTGAATAATTCTTAATATGGGAAGATGATCTTCTATATCTAGACAAGATGCATAAGATAAAGAGAGTTGATATTGTATCTGCTAATATGAATAGTCATATGTAAATGTCTACTTCTCCAGTAACTCAAGAACATTATCCTAAAATCTAAGTCAGTCCTGCATCACAGCCTTTAACATCATATACCACTACTTTTATACTAGTAGTTCCCACAAGGACTTCTACTACAATCTCAAAGAAACCTGAGTAGCTGAAGGACTATGTTATTATGACTACCACCTCAATGCAAGAATCAGATATCCTATTTCAGATTCCTTATCGTATGGTAATATCACACCTAAATACAAGGCATATCTGATATCTATATCTAATGAATCATATCCTCATCCATTTTTTGCTATACCAAAAAAAGGAAAAGTGGTGTATTGCTGTGAATAAAGAGTTGAGGGCCCTAAAGAAGAATAAAAATTTTGAAGGTGACTATTTTGGCTCTTGGTAAACAGGTAATAGGGTGCAAATAGATTTATAGGACTATGTATAAATCAAATGGGATTGCTGACAAACACAAAACATGACATAATCAGTAATTGAAATAGACTATAAAGACACATAGCTAAAATGACTACAATGAGAGCTCTTCTAACTACAGTACCAATGAAAAAAAAACTACTTAAATGGACTTATAAAATGGCTTTTTCTATGGTGAAATTAAGGAAGAAGTGTATATGAATTTACTTGTATGATATACATGCCATAGTTGTCATATCAATTCCACACGTTCTCAACATGAAAAGTTAACAGTTCAAAAGTGTGTCAGAAAGTGTGCAAATTGATCAAGTCTATCTATGGTCTCAAGTAGGCTCTGAGATATTGGTCCACCTAGTTATCCTCTGCTCTTTTATCATATAGATTTGAGCGACCTAAAGCAAATTGTACGCTATTTATTGGACTGTAAAATGGAAAATTTATTACAATTCTTGTCTGTATAGATGATATGATTATCACAAGGGATGCTATTATTGAGATTTAAGGAAGTCAACTATAGGATTTTGTCTTTTGTTAGGTTCATCACCAGTGGCTTTGAATGCTGAGAGGAAGATTCTAATAGCTAGATCATCTGTAGAGGCTGGCTACAAGGCCATAGCATGTGCATGGTGTGAAAGCGTATGGCTGTTGACCTTATTTAAAGATCTAAGTATCTTAACAGACTTTGGTTACTCTATACTATAACAATTAGGCAGCTTTATATATCTCAGCTAATCCAGTCTTTCATAGAAGGACTAAACATATTGAAGTTGATTATCACTATATTATGGACCAATTGAAAGGAAAGAAAATTCAGCCTGCCTATGTGGGTAGCAATGATAAACTTGCATATTTCTTTACTAAACCTCTCTCAGTTTTCACAACATTAGTGTTTGATTTCCAAGTTGGGTGCTTTCAGTCTCTTCCAATGCACAACTTGACAGGGAGTGAATAGAATATTGATACTACATCTGGTTGTAGGTGAGTTTGTTAAAAAGAAGGCTAAGCTAGCTGAAGTTGCCTATAATATATTTAGATATTCCAAGCTTTATTTTTTCATATAAATGAGGTTTATAGCAGTACAGTTAAGTCTAATGAAATAATAGGAGGATCATTTCGCTTCTTGTCTCTGAACTATCTTCTTCTCTCACTAGAATGATCATCAAATTTATCATGTGCTATGCCACTTTTACTCAAATTGTTGAGGTAAATACATTTATTTGAAAAGTAGAAACGTGTGCATGATAAGCCTATAACTGCTTGCAAACATTTCTTTTGCATGATCTTATGCTACGAATAGGGCACTTGATATTTTGCTGCAACTTAAGCTCATTCTAGGACACAATTGGAATCCCTACTCAACCTATATATGACACTCGTGATTAAGGCACAGTTTTTGCCTTCAATATAGTTCATGTGCTCCCTCTGCTCTAATGGCATTATCCCCATATGATTTAAGAACTCAAGAATTTCTAAGTTCATCTCCCAACTTTTTAAAAGATATTAGGAATATTCTTGTGATATTGAAAATATTTTAATATGCCTTACTTGGTGAGTTAGGGTTGAGTTTTCTAGAAGGTCTAAAAGTTATATCTTTAGCAAACACTTATGTACATATGTTCAGTTCTATTGCCATAACATTAATGAGAAAAGGCCGAAGATCTCCTACCCATCTTATACCTTGTTGCCCTGCTGTACTCTTTATAGTATCAGAGCTTGGTTACAGTCTCAACTCTTATAATCTGAAGCACGGGTGCAAGATAGCCATGGGTAAAGATGATAAACCTAAAGATCAAGAATTGAAACCAAAATAATTTGTCATTGTTGTGCTATTATGATACTACCTACGTTCTTTGGATTCACTAGGAGCTATCATAACTACAATTAACTTTGATGGCAAAAAGTATGACCTGTGGGAACAAGTCTTAATAAGTGCTTCAACAACCAAGAATAAGCTCGGTTTTGTTGATGGAAATTTATGAAACTGGTAGTGAAAAAAGGAGAATATTCGATAGAAGCCAATACATGGGAGATGGTTAATTCAATGAGCTGTTCATGGATCATGAATATGATTGATCCAAAGTTTCATCCTTGCATTGCATATGTGGACATCACTCACAAGATGTGGTAGAGCCTCCAAAAGAGGTATTATGTTCCCAACGTATTGTACATACATCACTTGAAGGCTGATATTGCTTCTTGAAAGCATAGGAAGCAAGATGTGGTTGAGTTTTTTCAATAAACTTATAAGGCTATGGAATGAACTTGGAAACTATGCAAATATTCCACATTGCACATGTGGCGCCACTAAGAAATAGCCAAGATGGTGGAGGAAGACGAAGTCCATCAATTTCTAATGGGACTTGACGATGAATCCTATTCAATTGTTCCAAGTCAAATTTTAGCACTTGATCTGCTTTTGTCGCATGATATAATATTCAACATGGTGCCACAAGAGGAAAATCACAAGAGGGTCATGATGTTTCATGATGGCAAGCAAGAACCTACTATTGCCTTTATGGTATCTAATGCTAGAAGGCAACCACCACAGTAGGGAGAGTGGATTGGATGTAAGCATTACAGAAGATTCTAACATGACAAGGAAACTACTTCAAAATAATAGGCTACCCAGCCGACTGGGGCAATCATGCAAGAGGAAGAGGGTGTGGCAGATCATACGGGGGCTAGGGCGATTGAAGATACACAGCTAGAGGCCATGGAAGCACTGGGCATGCTATTGCATATGCTGGCCAAGCAACAGCAGAAGCACAGTATGTTCTCGAGGCTAATCTGGCTCAATAAAGCATACCCGGTTTGTCGTATGAATGGTACAAAGGCTTTTGAGTCTCATCGGGACTCAAACGCCTAGATATAAGAAAATTTCAAGTAAAGCTGATTGGATTCTAGATAACGATGCTTCTAATCATATGAGTGGAAATTTGAATCTATTTAGTAAAGTGTGTGATATGCAACCTAGTCCTAATGGCGCTCTAGGTGTGGCTAGTAAGTGAGGCGTGATTGAAATTGAATCCTAAAATAATGCTTGATGACGTATTTTACATGCCTGGATTAAACTGTAATCTTATATAAGTTGCATAATTAATAAATGAATTAATGTGCACGGTAATATTTCTAATAAGCTTTGTGTCATATAGGGCAAAACTACGAGCAGCCTAATTAGAGTGGGTGAGTAGAAAAGACGGGTTTATTAATACAAAGATGTCCTACGAGAAAATTTTCAAGTCAATTGAGTATTCACCTATGATTTGTCCCATCAATGGTTCTTGCATCATTCGAGTCAAGCTATGTCATATTTTTCTAATAATATTAAAGGTAGTTTTGTGGTGGTAATCGAGATAAATTTTATGATGTGTGCAAAAGGGCCAAACAAACTCATGTGTCGTTTTCTAATAGAGAAAATAAAGCAAAACGGATGTTTTGGTCTTATTAATTGATATTTGGGGTGCTTATTAAGTGCATTCTTTTTGTGGTGCTCATTATTTTCTTAGCATAGTTGATGGTGCTAGGAAGGGTATCTGGGTGATTCTTATGAAAGAAGAAGGGGAAGCATCGTAATGGATTAAGGATTTTTGTATGATGGTCAAACGCAATTTGGAGTCAATGTGAAAGTAGTTAGAAGTGATAATGGAATAGAGTTCACATTGGGACCAACGAAGAAGTTCTATGCTTACCATGGTATGTTGCACCAAACTAGTTATTTAGATGCCCTATCGCAAAATGGAAGAGTTGAAAGAAAGCATAAACACATCCTAAATGTTACTAGACCCTTACTTTTCCAGGCTAGTCTTCATATTGAGTTTTGGGGTGATTGTGCACTTAAAACAACTTATTTGATAAATAGGACGCCCATAAAAAATTCCATAAGGAAAAACACCTTATAAGGTATTGTGCAAAACTCGACCTTCATATAATCAAATAAAATCCTTTAGGTCCATTTGTTATGTGCATAAATATCAAAGGCATAACGATAAATTTGAGTCTCGTACCAGATGGTGTCCACTTGTGGGATATCCATATGGGAAAAAGGTCGGAAAGTTTGTGACTAGGAAACAGGAGAAATATTTGTGAGTCGGGATGTCATTTTTCTTGAGAATAATTTTCCATTTTAGGTGAAGGGTGGCAGACCAAAAGAATGGCCTGCTCTCGGTGGATTATAAAATCTAAACAACATTGGCCATGAATTTCTTGACCATGATTGGCCAATCATCAAGCCTTGGCAGCGTGTTCACCAGCCCATGAAGCAAAAGCATCTAAAGAAGTGGTTTGGACCGAGAAGGCCACGCTACAGCAATCCAAATAACACAAGGAAGGACGCCAGTAAGATACTGGGCCTACAAATGGCGTGAGATCCCAGTTTGGGCCTGATTATGTTGAAGAAGCTTCACCCTAAGCCTGCAGACAGGGGAGTACATAGGACCTCTCGCGTACTGAACTAGGCCGAGGGAAATGCGATAAGAGGAGCCAAAGCCACTTGGAGGGTTATTTATGCTACAGTGCACAACAAAGAACCCCTCTTGCCACCCCACTACAAAAGGTCTCCTCGGGTAATCCATAACCCATAACTAATTAAGTTACTTGTGATAATTTTTCTCCTACACATAGAAGCTACTTAGGAGCTATTGCCAAGATCATGGAACCAAAATATTTTCATGAACCTGTGAAGGATTCACAATGGAAAGAAGCAATGGACAAAGAAATTGAAGCATTGGAACTCAATAACACTTGGACTGTTGAGGACTTAGCCCCATGATAGAAGGCAATCAACTGCAAATCAGTACACAGGGTCAAACATCACTCAAATGGATCAGTTGAATGTTTTAAGGCACGACTAGTCATAAGAGGAAACCAACAGCTAGAGGGCTTTGACTACCACAAGACTTTCACTCCAATGGCAAAAATGCTGAGTGTAAGATGGCTCCTTGCAAATATTGTTGCAAAATGCTGGGAACTACATCAAATGGATGTAAACACTGCGTTTCTACATGGAGATCTAGAGAAAAAGTTTACACGAAAATGCCCCTTGTATTCTGATCATCCACTTCCAACAACCTATACAGGCTTAGTAAAAGGAAACCCAGGGCAATGCATCTTGTTAAGTGTTGAATCTAATTTGCAAGTCTCGGCCTATTGTGACTTAGATTGGGGAGCTTGTCTACCGAGATGACATTCTTTCACTGGATATTTTGTTACTTTTGGATCCTCTTTGATCTCCTGGAAGACTAAAAAGCAAAGTACAGTTTTTCGTTCCTTTGCAGAAGCAAAATATTATGCCATGGCTATAGTTACAAGCAAACTGATTTGGATAATATCCTTTCTGGCCTCACTTACAATGTTTCTTGATGAACCCATGACATTATTTTGTGATAACCAAATAGCTCTCCATAGTGCAAAAAATCCTATTTTTCATGTGCACACTAATCATATAGAGATCAATTGCCATTTTGTTCAAGAACATCTCCTTTCTAAGAAAATCGAAACATCCTATGTTCCTTATAAGCAACAAATTGCCAATTATCTTCACCAAAGTTTTTCGATAGGCATTGATTCCTTTTTCTAAAAAGGAAGTTGCATTATTAATTGATTTGCTCCAACTTGAGTGGGAGTATTAGGAATATTCTTGTAATATTGAAAATACTTTTGGGTATCTTACTTGGTAAGTCAGGGTTTAGTTTTTTGGAAGGTTTAGAAGTCGTATCTCTAGCAAGCACTTGTGTATAGATGTTTACTTGTATCCATTGATATTAATAAGAAAAGACTCAAGATCTCTTGCCCATCTCGCATCTGGTTGCTCTACTCTTCTATGCAAAAGATATCGATTTTACACATTAAGAAGGAGAGGTCACCAACCAATTAATTATTGTTGTTATCTTTGTGTGTAAGCTTTTACTCAAGGGCACTTAGAAAACTAGGGAGAGGGAGTTTACAATTCTATTTAACAGATTGCAAATCAACTGAAAAATGCTTTCATCTTATCGGTCATGTAACATATAGATGGGTGGAACATAACTCAAGAGTTGGGAGACGTACACATTAGAGAAAACAAATTAAGTCTGATCGCCATGTCTTGAGTCATACCTCAAAAGCTTGATTTGTTACCCATTACTTGTGGGGATCGTTGTTTTTGTTCATCATATCATTGTTCAATTCCAATACTTATAGACCCTATTTCACTATGAGTGCATGACTAGGAATCGTTTCCCAATATCCTCTCCCGATATATCTTCTATTCTATGAACACAAGTAGCTTAGATACAAAAGCATGTTTCAAGTTAAAAAAAAGTTGTTTGATTTTTTTTTGGGGGGCGGTACAAGGAGTTGCTAGTTAGTTCCCTAGTGAAACCATATTTTTTTTATCACTTTGCTATAGTTCCCCTTTTATTACCAATTATCGCTTTGTAATAATTGCGGTTACTGTTTGACCGGCTAAATTTTTATGGCCACCACTGTTGTGTTACTTTTGGAGCTCAAGTTACTTATGCATTTATGTCATTGGAAAAAATACTCGAAACTATGTCCTACATACCCTATGCAAGGTTCCATTTGCTTCTCCTATATCCTCCATTTTGTACCATTAAGGCCATACTGAACAATATATAAATAATTCACTGAATATGTAGAAGACAAAATAAAGGATGCATTTCCAACCTAAGAAAACATATATGACGAAAAACGGGTGAGTAATTCTTATTTCAAAGATGCTATGAAATAAGTTTTCTCTTGTTTTTTTTCTTTGTTTGAATGAGTACAATGTAATCACGATACAATAAAGAGAAGAATCAAACCTGGGTTCTAATATACCTAGACCATCTTCTTAACCACAAGGCCAGGACTTCATTGGCACGAAATAAGGTTATCAATTCACTGAAGAAAACCTTCAGGTCAAGAATAGAGTGAAGTTAAATAATTGTTAGATTCGTAGAATTACAGATACTAAACAAATCCTATATTGATCAGGACCTCACAGTAGATGCATCACCTAGTTGCAAGAGAAAAAGCAAGAAACTTCCACCACGTTTATTGGGCATATAAGGTAATTCTCCCATTATGAGATTCGTCAATTCACCAAAACTCAACTTGCACAACTTGTTTGCTTAACCTAATGATCTTTTTACTTTTTGGAGTAGTTGCAGCCTTTGTCGTCCTTTGTTTGCTTAACGTAATGATCTTTTTACTTTTTGGAGTAGTTGCAGCATCTGTCGTCCTTTACGAATTTCCATGCAGTTGGCACACACTCTTTAACAAACCAATCTAATCCTTCTCATGTTAGGGAGACAATCTCCATCTCCCCCCAAAACAGAACTGTAACACACCTACTACTTCTCTGATTAAGGGAGGTTCCCATGATGGAAATGCACGTAGTGACTCTAGGGCGTCACTCATCGCTGACTAGACTGCAGTTTTGGTGTTGTAGCACTATTAGTCAGAATTCAGAATACCTAATAATCGTGGTTTGATTTACAACGATTTTGATTCGGTACCAAATAGTAGTTACCTCTTCGGGACACCTCATGATTTTTCCCGGCCACCATCCTGTGAATCCACTTTGCTAATTCTGATTACTTCACATAAACAACTGCCCCCTTTTTTTGTGATATCATTCTAAAAGAAAGCATACGTAGGATATCACCTTATGCCAAGAAACGTTATCTAGTGGCATTCCCTTTAATCATTCTTTCTGAAGTTTTATTTGGAGAAGATTGGAACATTGGGAAGATGGTCTGACATGCTACGTAGTTTTTAAAAAAAAACAATGGTTTAAGTGCCAAATTTCAACTAGGAGTAATGAGCTATTCAAACAAATCTTCAGCATGAAAGAAGGCAAGTGGCTGCTGAAGGCTTCTCAATGTTGTATGTCAACCACTGTCGGTCCCATTTCAGGATTCTTCATCTCCATTGACAGACATGCATTTTACGGCAACATATTGATTGCCAAGTGCAACTCCCCTACAGGACGGTTTCTTAGATTCCATTAAAAGGTAATTAGTTCCATTTGATGGTGTTTTAACTAACATCAATATTACTATACTTGCCAGAAAAAATGTGGGAAATAATTGTCTTAAATAAAGGTCAAGAGAACGAAAGAGAGCAAGAATGTGAATAAGGCATCCTATGAGTAACTTCAAGTAACAACAACCGATGATTTCAAATGTTGGTCCATTGAATTCTTAACCTACAAGAGAACTTTCAAATCTCTAAGGCATGCTGTTTCCAAATCCTTCATTTGATCCGTGACTAAGTAGCTAGGAAATGAAAAGCATATTGCCTCTCAACAAATTTTTAGGCTTTACATAAATATAGATCATGATTCATAGTACTGTTCTGTAAATTCTTTCTGGGACAGGTTAGCTTTTCTTCCTCCAAGTTGTATAGTAAATCAGCACCCTTTTCTTCACTGGGCTGTAACACATCTACAAAGTATACAATCAACTATATGCCTCCACCCTCAATTGCAAATTGGTGCTTCCACGTGTCATCTCCTTAGTTAAAAATGACCCAACAATTGGTTATTTGCCAAGATAGTTATAACTCAAACAGTAATCACCAGCAAAAGAATTTATATATACCAGGGAAAATTTGTAAGATCTATACTCTACAGCAACTTCTCCAACTTAAGCATACAAGGACACCAACGTTGGTTGGAGGTAAAACTCTATACCAAATAGCCCAACTGAGTTCTTCAAAATTACTAACCAATTGCAATATATTGCCACAAGAAAGAATGAAAGTCGAAATTTTAACAAGTTGAACAAACTTTGTATGATCTAGAAAATGTAGTTAGACTATGGTAAGTCATACAGTTTTTCCTTGTTTCAAGCCTAAAAGTGAGGTAAGTTTTTGATGCACCTGTCTAAGCATCTTTAACCAATGGGAATTTAGAAAGAGTCTATGTTGCACAAAATAAATAACTCATTGTTTGCCTAGAGTTGAATTGATAAAAGAGCAACTAGATCCTTCGAGTTGAATTCAGGCCACAAGAGTGCTTGTTTGTTCAAACGTCTAAAAGAAGTAGAGAACTGAACATTCTAAGCGAAGTGAAGTTGGGCGTCATATCTCATGTTCCTCTTATTTAGTAGAGACAGACAAACTCTACTTGTATGAAACAAATATAATGATGATATACAGCTTTTATGTCCTACTCATGTTTCAATTTGAAAGCTAAAACAATGGGTAAGGATTTATGTTCTATGTATATCACAACGGTTGTACAAGGTGTGTGTGTGCGCGCACGTGTATCTATATATATATATGTAT
>JACYFF010031955.1:90544527-90559009 GCA_017589665.1 Selenicereus undatus
AAATTCCTGGCTTCACCATTGCCTATTGCCACATATGTCAGGAAACTGAAGATTCCTGACACTTGTGTACATGGATGTAACATAGGCATGACATATTTTGTTTTGCAAAGGGGCAAACTTAAGAGTTCCTAAAACATTAACATGATGCATGATGTATGTATTTTGGTTGTGTACTTTAAGCACATCTATCATACTCAGGTTGCTTTTGCTGTTGAAAAAAAGTGTATTTTCCTACTATTATCTTTCGCTACATGTTCTTTTCAGGGGAACATCTGGCAAAATCAACAAATAGATATTTCAAATTCAAGTTGTATTCACATTCACTGAGTGCAAATTACACATAATTTCACCCACCTAGATAACCAAAAAGACAACACTAATTCATCACTCGCTCAATATATCTCATCAACTACATATTAAAATCACCTTAACCAACACCATTACAAGCAACACAATAGCCAAATAGCAAATAACTTTATCAGCTCCTGCATGTCTTAAACATTTGAGTTTATGTGCAACCAACTCTTCTTTCAAGTATTTTGACTCCTCTTCCGCTCTTGTCATCTTCATCTTCTCTTTACATATCTTTTCTGAAAGTTGTGTTCTTATCCTTCTATTTTTTAATTTTATTTGATAAATTAGCTTCCATGCCTCCCTTGCTGCTTCTTAAACTTGACTTCTCAACTTGAGGAACCAGTTCTTCAACCCTCTCTTCTATTAACTTGTTCTTCTGAAATAAAGATATTTTTTAATCTTCGTCCCACCTGAAGAATTTGCAATCATCACTAGCCTAGCAAAATAGAAACCAACAAATCTAATATGAATTTATTTTCAAGTTTGTACCTTTTTGCAAACCCTAATTTCAATTTCAGTTATTTTTCACAAGGGCCACCTAAAGAACATCTTCCCTTTATATGGAGGGCACTCACAATTTTGATGAATAGCATGGATGTCATGATAGCAACTAATTGTTTTGAAATATCTATGTTTTTTGCGTCAGAATTCAAATTAATGCAAAAATTAAACAACTTTAGAATTAAAATTGGCACATTAAACTCATAAATTAAAACTGAAAAGGTAAACTAACCTCAAGTTAATGGATTAATCGATAAGTTCAACTACTGAGTTCAATTAAAGTGCTATCTTTTTTTAAATATTTATATACTTTAACCATAGAATTAAAATTAAAACCACAAATTAAGCAAATTTAGAATTGAAATTCACAAATGAAAATCACAAATAAACTTAAAAACACAAATTAATTTACAAATTCAGGATTGAATAACAAATTGAAGTCAATTTAAGTACTAAGCTAATAATTAATAGACTTTGAACTTTAAATTGGAGAGATGCTACTGACAAAAAAAAAAGAAAAAGAAAAAGAGATGCTACTAACTGAAAAAATAAAAAAATTCAACAGTTGGCACTAGCAGGATTCAAGCATGTGATGTCGTCAACCAGAAAGCCACAACATAGGTGCTCCCACTACTAGGCTACATACATCCTCAACAAATATATTTGCCACAATATTTGTTTATAAACTATTTGTTTTACTTTTTCAGCATACTAATTTTTTTTTTGTAGGAGAAGGAGGGTGTCAGTTGACCCCACTAACACCATGCTCCTTCCGCTCTTGGTAGCACGGAGGGCCTATTTGCAACTGATTGTTTATTTTAAATTGTTGGCTGGCCTACATCAGTCAAGAAGATGCTGCACCTACTCCACTTGACGCGGCAATTTTTTGTAAACAAAAAGAGAAAGAGAAAGAAAATGAACATTACTTTGTTGCATGTTGAAAAATAAGTGAATATGAAAAAGAAAGTAATGAAAATTACACTCATATGACTTGCTTGTCTGCCCTATGCCCTTCTATGATTGGGCTCTTGTGCCCCTGCCTCCTCATCTATTTCCTCTTTCCGTACCTCTAATTCCTAATGGTGCAGCAATTATATCTCCTGGAGTGCTGATGGTTTTAGGATTCTTCCTAGGTCTGCCTCTTTTCATCTTAGGTGCTAGGGATGCATTGCTCTCTTTGTCCTTGCCAACATGGAAAGTTTGCATTCAGGTACTCTAAAATTTTAGTCATTAATATTTTTACCCGTACATTTGTTGAGTTAATATTCTAGTACCTGGAAGCTTAGTGACCTTATTTTTAGGTACCTTCCATAGTTGTCCTGTGCCCTAAACCTTTAAAAATTGGTATCAAATCCCTCTTTCAACTGGTATCAAATCCACATGATCAAAAATAATTAAAAAATTAAGATAATTAAGATAATTAATAGATACTTAAGCTAGTCAACTGTGTTTAATGCTTGAATCATCATCTACTTGCCTTGCTTCTAATTATTTATTCACATACTGTGCACTTATAAGAAGAATCCACTTCAATAGTACTGTAATTAGACTGTGTCAATGACATAATTTTAGAATGAAAGGCAAAATTAGTGAAACTTATGGCTGAAGTTAAGGAGATAAAGAAGTAATTAACTATGATCCATCTTTCTTTTATCAACAAAGTTAGACATCATGGAAAATTTAACTTAAGTATTAGCATGCCATTTTAGCATAAATATCCTTTACAAAGCCCAAAAACAAAAATCTATTTCATATATATGATATAAAAATCAAAAAAGTAGGAGACAAATCAACTAAAACATCATCTGAACAGGCAGAGAAAGAAAAAGAGGATGACATAGAAGTAGTATAATCTCGAAGCATTACAAAATATGTTTGATAAAAAAATAAAATTAAGAAGAATTAAACAAAATCATGGATAGAATAGTAGAAAAATAAGAAGTATTATTTGATGATAAGGAAGAGACAAATAATGTCTAACTAGAAGAAGAAATATATCAATAGATGAATCTAATTAAACTAGACGATCTTAATGTTGTTCATTCAGAAGAAATTACAAAAAAATTTGGATAAAAATATGGACAAATGGTAGCCGACGGTGAAATCAATGAGATTAGAGAAGAATTCAGTATAAACAAATTAAGTCTAATCTAGTTAACAATGTCATTTCTAAACCTAAAGAATTTGGTGAGTCGTTGAGAAAAAATGCCCATTTTATGAAACCTAGATATTTTCCAACAAAACAAACATCTAATTTTTCCTTTGCATTTATCCCAAGGAAAACCACATCCTTGAAGAGATTGGCCTTACCCCAATTAGCCAAACATGTCATACCCTGAACATAGATGGACCCTATAATACAGAAGAAATATTTGAACATTCAAAAACAAGTATGAATAGTATCTTGAATTTGAATACCGTATGAACTCCATGAACTTTTTTAAATTATATCGAGCATAGTTTTTATAGTATTATAGCTTATTGGTATGACCTAATAGACGAGGAAGATAAAAATGTATTAAGAATGATGTAGAAACCAACAATTATGTTTAAAAAATTATGTAAGGAAATCAAAACTAAATTTCTCAGAGCAATTTATCAGAGCTAAGCTTGATTTCGAAGAAAAAGCTAAAGAGTAGCAAAGAAGAATTAATAACATAGAGTTATGGGATATGAGATATTTGGAGAATTATTTTGTTGAATTTAGTCAATATTTTTACAAAAGTAGGCATAATGAAATCAATCTTGGTATTTTTTATGAAAAACTAGCATATTTGATCAATTTTATAATCAATGAAAAAAGCATTACATGGCTTGAAAAGCAGATGTCATTTGATACCCTTAGTATAAGAATTTCATATTTAAGAACATGAGTTAACAATCAATGTCTTGATCTTTGAAAAAAAAAAGAAAATGGAGAAACAATTTCTAGCATGTTGGGATACTCGGCATCAATGGAGAAATGAACCTACGAGGACAAGAAAGAGAAAATTTTATGAGAAAAAGAGCTTTAACAAGCAAAGGGGGGAGAAATACAAATGAAATTACTATAATAAGCCAAGCCCTAAAAAAACGAAGATTTTTTACAGAAGCTGCTTATTGTCCTGCAGGAAAAAACAACTAGAAGTGTTGGCCATGCAGAGAACTAGGGCATTATGCAAATGAATGTAAAAATGGAAAGAAACAAACTTATTGAAACATTAGGAAGTCTGCATTATTTTGATCTTAGTGAGCAAGAAGCACTGAACCTAGTCTTGAAAAATAACAAGGGGATTTGTAAGATTGTACTGGAGGAAGAATACGAAGAAAGTGATTCCGAAGAAACTAGTCATATGGTGGAAATGAGCTCAATTAGTCTTGGCTATCTTCAAGGAGCAAAATTTATTGTAGATAATGAGAATCAAGATGTCAAAAGAAATTAGGTCATTCCTAAAATTTAAAAAGAAATGATCTTTAAAAAACCTACCTTTCAATTAGATGGTAAGTATGTATAAGAAATGATGGAACGAGATCTAGAGCTAAGAGACTGTGAGTATGATGTTGGAGAAGTTAATTTTATAAATTGAGAAAACATCCTCAAGCATAACAAAGATAGAAAGTACAAATATATCTATATTGGAATTATCCAAGTCCAAATTACACCATGATAGTTTTATGGAAAACATATTGATGTCTATGCTTTGCTATGTGATATCAGGCATACTAAATGTAATGATCAAATTATCATAGGTGTTATGACCAATTTGTGCCATAGATTAGTGGGATTCAACTATTGACCTCGATATTATATAATCCTAACAGTTGAATTGGCCTGGAAGTTCCTATCCCTTAAAATAAAAATAGTTGGCATGGATATGAAAATAGGAGGTTACCAACTAAGGATATTTTGGAAAATAATCTACAAATTAGATAGTACTATAGACCCGAAAGCTAAGGTAACAATAATAGAGGCAGAACAATTTGAAAGTCCTACTCTAATGCAAAAAAAAGTCAAAGGATAAAATCCAATTCGCAGGAGATAAAAATCGATAGGTCTTGGATATCTAGCTTTGTCATACCCACAAAAATCAATAAGAAAAATGTAATAAAAATTGATGAGAATGGTAAAATTACCATTAAACCCAATTATTAAAACCATGAGTGCAAGATCAGAATGTGGAGAAGGATCTTCAGCAACTAAAGAAAAGCTTAAAGAAGATGATAAATTAGTGTGACCAGTGAAATGTGTAGAATGAATTTTCAATCCACCAGACATAGTGTAGACCGAAGTACAAGTCTCAATAGAAAATTCATTGGGTATAAAATGAGAACTATTAGTGAGCCAATTTATGAGAATGACTTAGTCAAAACTATTACTATGGAGCTATGCTATAGGTCACCAATACAATTCTAATAGCATCTATAGCAAAGTAAATGTATTTGTAGAGGGATATAATAGATAGGAATTGTGTGCCTACATCGATAGTGGGTATTTTGTTTGTTTTAGAAAATGATCTTTATTTCTAGAATTTATGTGGAAAAAGCTAAGGATCCTTTACAAGTAAGAATAGTTGATAATAGCATAATGACCCACTACGAAGTCATAGAAGGATTATCCATAGAAATAGGTGGAGTTTGATGTATTCTACTAGTTCTATAGGCTATTGATAAGCACTTCCGTGATATGATTATTAGAAATAATTTTCAAAGTCTATACCCTCCATGCACACAAACCATAAACCAAATCATATTCACCATAAATGATCACTTAGTTTTGATTGATAAATTATACAAAGTGTATATCAGATTGAGTTCACATGCATCCAACGTGGTGAGAAAGTAATCCCTACATAACGTGAAGTAGCACTCACTATTAAAGTTATCTAATAAAGTGCAGATTGTTGAACAACAAGAGCAATTATGCAAAGAACACTATTATGATAATACTCTTATATTTTGGGACGAATATAACGCATTTGCAAATATTACTTTGCTAAATCCCAACACTATTACCCAAGTCAAACAAATGGTGTATAGACACCAGGATATCTAAGAATTTGATAAGCAAATCAAAGAACCTTTGGATAAATAATCGAAGTAATCAGAAATTGTAAGAGTCCTCATACTAGTCCTGCTTTCATGGTAAGAAATCGTGCTAAAGAGAAAAGAGGAAAAGGTAGAATGATAATTAATTACAAAAAGCTTAATGACAATATTGTCTTTGATCCTGCAAAAGCATTCCCACATTAGAAGGTGTGATTGTTGTTGTTTTTAATGATAATAGTATCTTTGATGGATAATATGTTCCTAACAAAAAAATTCTTTTCAATCAAATTCAAAGAGCCTCTTGGTTCTCGAAAATGGATTACAAAAGTGGATATGTGCAAATAAAAATGTATGAAGAAAATAGTCCTTTGACCGCGCTTATTGGCCCTAAGGACATTTTGAGTGGATAGTACTGCCATTTGATCTTAAAAACTCACCCCAAATGTTTCAAAGAAGAATAGATAACATCTTCAAAGACCTTAATCACTGTTGTCTATTTTACATTAATAATATTATTGTCTTGTCCAAGACCATAGAACAACATAAAGATGATATCCTAGTTGTCACCCAAAGATGCATTAATCACTGTATTATTCTTGACAAGAAAAAGTGCATTTATGCCAAATAAGAAATCTACTTTCTATGTCTAGAAACAAAAGTTGGACAAATCATTTTACAAATGCATATTTTAGAAAAGATAGAAAATTTCCCTAAGAATATGTATAATATAAAGTAATTATATAGGTTTCTTAGATGTCTTACCAACACTTCAGATTTCATTAAAGATCTAGCTAAATAAAGAAAACTATTGCAGCAAAAATTCAAGAAAGAAGTAAGTTTGACATGGACCCTAACGATTCAAAGATTGTTCAAAGCCTCAAAAAGATGTGTAAAAATCCTCCGGTTCTTAATTTATGTAATTAAGGAGATGATTCGATTCTTGAGATAGATGACAACAATGAGTACTGGAATGCAACACTCAACAAGGGGAGAAACTCTGCGAATATTACAATGGAAGTTTTAATAAAGCAGAATGCAACTATTGCACGATAGAAAAAGAAATCATTGCAATCATAAGAAGATTTGAAAATTCTTAATCATTTTAGCCCCAAAACCTTTTCTTATTTGAACTGTTTGCAAAGGGATACTTGGTTTTACAAAGGGATACTTGGTTTTGAAAAAAAAAAAGAAATGACCAAATATGCAAGTGCAAGGGTGACTCCTGCATTAGCAATTATGGCTTGACCAGTTTTCTTTCTCTATCAAGCATATACACGGATTGAAGAATTTGTTGAAAAATAGTTTAACTCGTGAACATGCCAATGCTGATCATCATAGTGGAACTCATGCTGGAAAAGGAGTAAATCCAAAACGAAATGTCACTACTCCTAGAACGGGTTTCTCCTTCTAGTAGAGTCCTTATGAATATTTTGGAATTTCATACAAAAGTTGATCATGCTTTGGCCTGCTATCTTCTGCTTTCTAATAATACAAAGATACAATCTTTTAGAGTTACAAATGAATTATTTAAGGCGCTCTTATGATATTCAAGAAAAAAAAAATTCATGTGTTCAAGAAAAATGGTTCAACGACTAGTATGCAGCCTGCATTGGCTACTATCATAATTATTCCAATGATGTTTGGCAATCATGGAGTCCTACGATCTTCTTTCCTGACAGATTTAGAGTTGGTGGTGTAAGATTTGTAGCAAATTCAATCCCTCTAGATGACCCTATCATGAAAGCGTGGGAATATGAAATGGTAGGTTATCTCATAAAAATCCTAGGTCCAAAGTACTTATTCTTCTTAAGAATTACCAAATTTCAAAAGTGTTTATTTAAAAGAATCTATTGGATTCTTACATCTCCTGATGGTCCATCAAAACTTCTATATGATAGAAGTCTATAGGTCAAGGTACATTGCATAGTAATTGAATATGGAAATAGAAAGGTCAAATTAGCCTATTATCTTGTTTAATTAATTGATCTAGATGATCCTCGTGATCGATGACAAGAATGATTTTCATAATGACAAGAAGTAGTATGTGATCCTACTTTAGCAAGAGCTATTGAATTTTGTAACATTTATCATCAAATGAGGGCATTAATTGAGCGAGGAAATATATTAATGTATTGCAAAAACACTACTTTCACTTATCATAGTGATTGTTGTAAGTATATAAAGGTAGAAGGAGCTACTTCAGAAGATGTCTTTGATCATGTCTTTGATGTTTTAGCTGAAAAATTCCTATCAGAAAAAGGAAAGAAATATCTATGTAATTATTTGAAAAATAGGATCTAGAATATCTTGAATTTGACGAAGATTTTGGTGATTATCCAGATAATGATAGTCTAGAAAACATTATTGGAGATGAATACACGGATTCTTAATATAGATGACTAGTTTTGTCAGCATTAAATGCTTTGAAAAGTTATTGCGCCATTATTGTGTTAGCTTGTCAAGCATCAAGTCAGTAAAATAATGCAGTCTACAATAGCAATGTGAGAGTAGTTGTAATCATGTATTAATATTAGTGTGTGTACTAAAGGCATGAGGACATCCCATGTAGTCCATCTCTTCTATAAAAGGAGAGCTTGAGTGCTGAGAAAGAACACGATCATTTGAGCATACTTGAGTAAAAGAAAAGTCAAGTATCCCAATCTATTTCTCTATAGGCAAGCATCTATGATGATTTTAGTAGTTTAAGTCCTTCTTTGATTCTTTTCATTGAAATATTTTCACTCTCAAGCTTTCATTAAAAGAAATTTCTCAGCAAGGAACATTATTCAATCAAATTTTATGTTTTAAATATTATGATTTCTTAATTAAAGTCTCACTATCCTTAAAATATAAAAACTTGATTAGTGACTATGTTCTGAGGTTGGAAATGAAACTGTTATATGCTATGCCTAATATAAGGAAGGTGTGGTTGAGATTAACAATATCTATAAACCAGAAGTTAGAGGAATGTCAGGGTTTAACACTGACTAAGTTTAAGTAATGATCAAAACTCTCTAACTAACTTTAATTATTTTGGTAAGAATGGGAGGCCTACAATCATAGAAAATGTAATATTTATGATATAAGTATTAGATTGTGATAACTAGTACCAGTAAAGTCATTATAAGAAGCCTAATCATTTAAAACAAGTATATTCCTTTAGAATATCCTAAAATTAGTTTTATTGCATATCTTACCCAAATTAGGAAACTCTTTATAATATTCACAAGCTTCAGGTCAGAAGTATGAAAACAAAAAAATTCAGAAGGTGGTAAACAATCAAAGTGTAAAACCTCAAGGTGCTTAAAATTTTTTACAAAAGAAGCATGGTTGAAAACATCCATGCCAAAAAACCTGAAGGGTGGTAGGTGTAAAATATCCTTGTCATGACAAGTCCTTTTATTGTGCCCTAATTTGTGGAAACTTCTGCATATTATTTTCTTCCCATGTCTAGCAATATTTCCTGGATTCTTAGGGTCTTCATGTGGGTCCCTTCTCCAATTCCTTGTTAGTATGCCAAGGCCAATTTTAACCTCAGGAGGATCTAAAGGCATGTCCTTCTTAGGCCAATATTTCTAACCTTGACATGGTAATATTGCACCTTGATAAACTTACATGTATTCTCCCTCTTGAAGAAAGGATGTAAGATGTCTTTTGCATTTTTTTTAGCCATGTTGAGCAAACAATTCCGTGATAGCGTGATACAACAGTGAGGTCCCATTTTCTACAAGTATAAGTAGCTGTATTTAAATGAACATGTAGGTTGGCAAGCCTGTGGGTAACTTCAAATACCCTATTCTTATAAGGTAGTGGATTGCAATTCCTAGATTCATCTCTTTCCTTTTTAAATATGGCCCTAATCCTTGGGCACACATTAGCACTAGCATTCTCCATTAACCCCCCCTTTACAACAATTCTTTGCATCAAAGCTATTCTAATATCCTCTAGCATGTTGGCTCTTGCTTGCACGATGTATACCTTAAAGGTTTTAGCTATATTGTTCACTGTTACATCGTACTTTATGGGTGTTTTAATGAATGTCATGTAGAAACTTCTAGGTCCTGATCTATGAAGTCATCATCAACCCTTTTTATGATAGTTTCTTCTAAGGCAATGTTGAAGTCTGTTTCATTGTTTGCTTTTGCATAATTCAAAAATAACAACCTCATCTCCTCACCTTTGTGCAGTCTGTGCCAATTTCTATAAATATGTCCAGCACACATTCTGTGCTCCCTACCTCAAAGCACATTACTGACTGCAAGCAATATTGCCTGAAATTACCAATAGTATGAAACGTATAAGACATCCAAGTATTAACAAGAGGATGAATATATAAAATATAAAACAAGCAATGATTAGATGCAATGATAAGTAACTACCCTATGCTAATATGATATCACTGTCCAGCCCTCACCATCTAAACGTCCAATGCATTGTTTAACTTGTGTCAAAAACCAAGTTTGCTCTCATTGTTTTCACCCTTTGCTATATTGAGATGGAATATCTGGTTGTTCCCATTTGCACTAATTATAGATAACAATGTTCCCCCCCCCCCCGGCCCAAGAATGTCTTTAGAAATGCAACATTAATGCACAAACATGTTTACATCTATTCAAAATACCATTCTTTAATCCATCAAAACTTACAAAAAAAAAAAAATTGGAATACTTTGTGTGATTGATGGGTTTGTTTCCAGAATGAAAGTGTTGTTGTGTTCTTTGACCACTTCAACTCCTCAATGTAACCTCTAACCAAGTAGTAATGGTCTCTCATTGAGCCATGCAATTGTCTACTAGCTGCCTATCTAATCTTGTAAGCCGCCCAATTGGTAATAACAACCCCAAAGTCCTTCTTAACCTCGTTTATGATTTGCTTGGCTGACCAATCAGGGTTCTTCTTGAACCTCCAATGATAGTGCCTAGCTACCCAAGATGGTTTTAGTTGTCTATTCTTCAAGATGCTTCTTGTGCACTTGTGATGGTTGTCCACTATTTTCACCACAAAGGTAGCTCTCCTCCTATCCCAAGATGCATAAACATTGAACTTGCAAGTGTTCTGGCATACTAATTGCATTCTTTTCCTTGTTGCATCTGAAATACTAAACTTCGAGTTATAACCTTGTACCAAAGCAAACCTAATAACAACTTCTTTAAACTTCTTTACAGTCCCAAATGTCATGCCCATTTGCCATTTTAAGTATTTAAAGTTGGTTTTATCATCTTCCCTAGGGGGCTCTTTCGACATATTACTAAGGTTGTTGTCCTCTTCATCACTTCCCTTAGGACTGTCCCTTTCGTCATCTGAAGTTTCATACTCACTTTGGTGATCAACATGGTTGGTCATTTCCACTATTTCATTACCATTTGCATTATGGCCCATGTGTTCATCTTATGTGTTTTAGTCTGTTTGGATTTTGGGTTTAAATAAAGGGGACCTACACCTCGGGGATTGTTCACTGTGGTCCCTTTTGCTTTTGGGCTTCATTTGCTAGGACTTGGACTTGAAGGAGTGGGTACAACAAGAGAGGGGCTCCCTTTTGTTCTGGCCTACTTGTCTCTTTGGCTGATGATGGCTTTGGCCTTTTTGGACTTTTTGGGGTTGTTGTTGACTTTGTTTTTAGACCACTATGTTAGATGGGTTTGGGGGCACAATCTTACTCTCCTTTTTTTTTAGGACTAAAATTCATTTGCCTCTTACTTTGGCTTACATCATTTGGGCAAAGGAAAGCATCAGGCAGCACCTATGGTTTATCCACTCCATGTACAATATATACATGGATTTCATTATGACCCTTACAGTGTGCAATCACGTCCCTATATTCACTACCAATATTCAACGTCCTTAGCCTAATGTCCAATGACATGGAACTAGGTTGCAAATAGAAGAAATCAGTAAGGCCATCATACCGAATGTCTTTTGCAAGGCCTTTCCATTCTCAATAAGATCATTTATTCATGTTGAAAGAGTATATGCTTTTAAAGTCTTCGCCTTCATATTTAACCTGCCTTTCCTTTGCAAATCTACCCCATTATAAAGATGCAAGGTTAATTCATCTTCCTCCATTACCACAAATTTTTTTAGTACACTTAAATGGCTAACAAAACAAAATCAAAGACATCAGCTTTTTATCAATTTTCATAACTTATTCAATCACAAATTTCCAACCCTTTAAACCCTAGGAAACCTATTAAGAAAATTAACACAAAAATTAAACAAAAACACCAAACGATCAATCATGTTCTTCCCAGACCTTCAATTTCCAATAAAATTCCCTTTGCAGCTTCAAACATGAACAATCGCCCTTTCTTACTCACCTATAAAATTCCAATCACAGCAAAAACGCATGCCTGTAGCAACAAAATTTCCGACGAGGTGTCAGTGCTTTCTGTCGAAAAAAGGCATTTTCGAGCAAAATTCCAACATATTTATTTATTCCAACAGGAATTGTTATGGTTTCCAGTGGACTAATCTGATGGGATCTTCGATGGATTCCAACGAAAGCGGAAATTCTGATGGGAACCTCCATTGGACTTTCTGTTAGAATATTTTAAGAGAATTAAAAAAATAAAACAATTAGCTTTTCTGGTCACAATTGTTTTTAAAATTGAAAATAAACTCAAAAATATTAATAAAAATCTAATTAAACATATCTCTTCGAAAATACATTTTCACATACATATGTTACCCAATGAAACAAATCAATATAACTAAAAATATATACTACAAAACTTAAACTTAACATAAATATTTTATTTATCCAAACAAACATACTTAACAAATAAAATTAAAAATTAAACTATTTACTTAACATTTTATATTCACATATGGCACTAACAACTAACAACTAAATATATTTACTTAATAGTTTATATTCACATATTCTGAAAATAAATTTCCACAGACATAGTTTACCCAACAAAATATATCAATCTAATTAAAAATATATACTGAAAAGTATCAACTTAACATAACTATTTTATTTATCCAAATAAACATACTTAACATGTCAAATTAAAAAAACTATGTACTTAATATTTTATATTCAAATATTTTGAAAATAATCTACGTACACAATTCAACCAACAAAACATATCAAACTAATTAAACATATATACTATAAAAATAAATTTAACAAGTTGATTTCATTTATCCAAATTAATATACTTCTCAAATGTATAAATTTCAACAAAATATTTAGTGTCACTAACCTTTGAAGTTGGTAACAAAGATTTTCCAAATAAACTTTGACTAGCGGTGGCGGCGGTAGCTGCAACTTCACACCAGAAACAACTATTCAACCACCCTCAAAATGTCAACTAAGTCAAAGATTTTAAATTTAAGTAACAATATACTTCAATACCAAGCACTTACTAGCTGTAATATGCCAAGAAATTTGGTGATGACGATGGAAGGCCGGCTACACTCTTCTCTGGTAATTCCCTCCTTCCCCACTATCGCCATAATAAGATCATTAACCGACAAACTATTTTCTTTCCAAAAGTTTTTTTTTTTAAAATAATGAACACACTAACCTTTCAATGGTCTCTAGTGACAAATGGCTATGGTAGCTCCGGCGGGTGCACATCGGCAGTCAGCTCATGCCTATCTCTCTATCATTCTTGCTCACTCCTTTTCTCTGCTCACTCCTTTGTCTCTTGCAGCCTTGCATATCACCCCCTCCCTGGCAACCCAACGTTTAAATCCACATCCAAATTCTGATCTTGTAAATCATGCAAAATTCTAACGGAAGTTCTTATGGGTTTCCGTCGCAATTCAAATTTCGAACGAAAATCTGTTGAAATTTCCATATGAATTTCCGACGCCAACTTAATTTGTTGTAATCCGTGTCGGGATTTCAAAAGTTCATTGGATTCCGACTTATTTTCATCGGAGTGTGCAATGGGTAACATCGCTTGTCGTTTTTTCCATCAGAATGGAGTTGCGCTTCTGTAATGAACGTTCCACTTTTGCAGATTCGTCTCTCTCTATTTTGAAAGAAAAGACCCTAAATTCTCAACTATTTTGCCTTTGAGTTAAGAGACTGAGATGAAGATGTGTGGAAAGGACAATGAAAGGGAGAAAGCAAAAATTGGGTTTCAATTAAAATGAAATTTTAATTGAGGAGGAGAGAATAAATTGGTTCAGGGGTAAGGCTGCTACATTTGACCCCCAATACCCTGCTTGGTGGCGGGATTTTTGGATTATTGGATTTGGATTTGGATTTGAATTCAGAATATATTCGGTTTTTAATTAAAATGAAGTTTAAAACGTCTAAGGAGGGAGGAGAGAGAGGGGTGCAGAGGGTGAGTTCTCTGCTGACATGGAATTACATAAAACAAAAAATAACTAGTCTTCCAGTTGAACAATCAGTCATGTCAGCAAAACACCTGCCATGTCACAGCGCCATCGAGTTCTACCAGACTTGGCTCGGTGGTGGTGTATTATTGTCACATATAGTGAAAGTTGAGACGGTTGATATCCAACTTTAAAAGTGGGTTTATTTTCATTCAATACCCACAAAGTTGGATTATTTGGATCCAAGAATCCTTCAAATTAAGATATATAGAGAAATTAAGATGTAATCCCAAAAGATTCCAATTAA
>JACYFF010031955.1:90581143-90648771 GCA_017589665.1 Selenicereus undatus
TTTTTTTTCATGAAAAAACTTGGAATACTACAAGTATTAAATTAATGCATTCTATTTTAAAAAAATAATAAAATCAAAGTTGCTACGAACATGCCATGTTAGTAATCTTTTGCGGAGCTAATTAAGGTTCAATTGTAACACTTCAATTATAGTACTCCAATCCATTTCATTCAATTGTAATATTTCAATTGTGGATATTTGTTCATCTTGGTAATATGGGTTAACTTTTCAAGTTAACTTGATATTGTATTTGTTTGAAACTAGTTTGTGTCCGTACTCATGCACGGGATGTCTAACTGATGCAAATTAATAAAATTAGATATATTAGATTAAATATGAAGTTCATATGCCTTGTAAGTACGCAATTCAGAACTCAAGAAGCACAAAAAAAAATTATCCAATTTGATTAACAATTTGAAAACCATATCATTTAAAACACTATTTGCAAATAATTTTAAGTAAATCCAATATTATAAATTATTTGGAAATTTGATTTAAAAAAATTTTATTAAGATATAATTACTAAATTTTTTATTTAAAAAAGGCAAAAAAATTCTGATAATCTCATAAGCAATATAAAAAAATTCAAATCCATAAATTTCTTATTTTCACGCTCCTTGCCAATGTAACCATTAGATACGTCAAGCATTTTTTGCCCTCAACAAAACCTAAAAAAAGGTCTATTGTGGAATTTAAGTAACTACAATGTAATCACCATTTATGAAAATAGAAATAATTTTTAAGGATGAACATATTATGAACATAATTCATACTAACTACTATATGACCATCATTTATGAAAAAAGAGATAGTCTCTCAAGTATGAACATGTTATAATATCATTCTCAAAGAAAAACATCATCGCAAACTTTAATTTTCTTATTACTTACACGTTTTCAAGAATAAAATGATATTTTGAAGAATACAATGATTGAATGAAACACAAGTAAGACAAAAATATTTTTGCCCTTACAAAGATTTAAATAAATGAAACTTTTGTACATGTTGTCTACACCAATATTATGCCAAACACTTTGAACAATGAAGTAGGATTTGTATTTGAATGCCTTAAGCTTAAAAGCGTAACGATGGAGTAGTGGAGACTTTAGAGACTGGAAGATATGATAAATGAATCTTGACAATTCATGTTTGTACATCTCGATGTTCATTATACTTAGACTTACTTTACCACATGACTATGAATGGGTGAATGTATGCTAAATAATACTAAGTAATCTAGCAATGACCAAGTAGTTACTAGCATTACAATCATTCAATACTTCAGAGATGGTTATAATTTATAAGCTAGCAACAACCTCTAGCAAAGCGCAGTAAGTGACTAAATAATTGACAACACCATCCAAAGTTGAGTAGATATTAAATACATAGATTCTTAAGAAAATGCTCATTAGAAGCTTTCCATTGTTAGATGAAGCATCCACAATGTCTTCATGATGTTATAAGAAAAATACTCAAAATGTCGAATTTTTGCATAACTAACTTATCAATACTAAATTAATACGAAATGCCCTGATTACCTAAAATTAGTTCGTTGTCTCATTTTCTACTATAATAATTCATACCCTGCATCTGTTAAACCCAAAAAAAAAAAAAGAAAACATAAAAAGAAGTCAAATTCAAATCAATGACTGAAAGCAATAACCCAAAAAATTGAAATCATACTAAACTAAACTTACAAAAGCATAGCATAGTATTCAACTATTTTTTGGCGAGCCTTTGCTGGACTTGTTTTCCCCTCAAGAATTGAGATTTGAGAACTCATAGTTTTGCTTTGAAATCATCAAAAGTCAATTACACCACATGCTTGAAAAATACAAATAGAAGTGATGAAATTGAAATTCATTTAGGCTACTCTATCAGGTAGTTGTATCCCTTGAATGTCTTGGCAAAAAATATTAATGAAAATTTTAGGGGAAAGAGAAATCTTTATTAGAACTATCCATGCAAGTGGGAGATGATTTTTTCACGGTTAGTTTTGCTATTCCATGGAAATTTTACTTAATAAGACAAAATTGCCCATAATAGTTTGGATATTCATTGTCTGTTACTTTCTCGCTCCTTGCCGGCCTTCTGCTGCCACACATTCGCATCATCAACACCATAGTTAATTCCGGCGTTCACATTATCAACCACTCTCAAAGGATTCTTGAGGGCCTTCTCCAAAACAATAGACAGGACTTGGGATCATGAATAGGCAGAGCTTATCAGATCAGATCCTTCCCTCTCCGAATCCACATATCAAGAAGAAGGGGAAGTGCAGAGCAATCCTTACTCCTCTTTCCTTCTCCAAAATATGTGTTGCCTACTTCTACTGAAGCAACCTTTCGAACCACCAACACAGTAATCGAAGACAAGTATACTTGCTTTCAATTTTGGATTGCCTCCACGATTGAATCTTTTTTTTCCTTTTCCTATTTTTCCCTGTCAACCAATGTTTCAATGTCACTTAAGTTGACCAAAATCAAATAAAAATGAGATGTATAGAATTTGGTCTCATATTGAGAATTTGAAATATACATATGTTCAGGGATTCTTTGAGTAACCGCATGCATAAGATTCTTGCTATAAAACAAAAAAATTGATGGAACCACTGGAATTGATATGATGGGAAGTCAGAGTAGAGTAGGATAATCTTCAAGGCCACTGAGTAAGCATGGATAATATTGGTGATGCATATGGGATACCAAGGAAAGAGGCAGACAAAATAAAAGGGGATGTTTTTCATAAATTTGTTGCAGTAGTCAGTGGGGAAGATGGATGGGATAGTTGAATATGAATCTTGCGAGGAAGGAAGAATATGCTGGACCCAGAAATTTTTGACAATAATGCAAGCAGTAAAATTGCCGTATTTATAGCTTGTATCCTGCGGGATAATTTTATCCATAAATTGAAGGATCCGTGGAAGTTGAGAAACAGTCATGGAAAAACAACCTCCACATGCAAGTAAGGATATTAAAAGTTAGTGGGAGTTTCAGGGGGAGTGGGAAATAAGGGGCGAGATTTATGGAGAGTGAGGGCCGAGAGATGGCGGGACGGTTATTTCAAGCAGTGAATTATTTGTAGTTTTTATTTGAAATTAGAGTTTGAATTCTAATTAAAATCTATTAAATAGAGGGGGTTCCTAAAATTAAAGTTAAATTTTTTTCACAATTATTTTCGGCGGGATTGCACCAAATCGTTGGAAATCTTAAATCCTGAATTATTAGCATTTCACCCATTTTCTCATTTGTAAGATAAAGATTTGTAAGATAAAGATTCTGTGAATGTTGTCATCATTATTCATAATTGAAATTCGAAATAGATCTAAAAGGACAAAAAATACAAACACAAATCAGTTTGGTATGATGTTTGACTTTCTTTTGCATTATCAAGTTACATTTTTGCCACATATAAGATAAGATGTCAATTACAATTTATATACTAAGTTATATATTATAGTGGACGAAACATATAAGAAATAAGTATAGAAATACATAAATTTCACCATTTTCACTTGATGTAAACAATTCTACAGTGTCCAAAAATGAACTGTTTGTTAAATAAATGGTCAGTAAATAGATAAATAATTACGCCTCGCCAGTAACACTCAAGAGACAAATATTCTAACTCATTTAATATCTAAGCTCATCACTCCTTAAATGCATCATCGGTATGCCACAAACAAATGTGCCCTCTGATCACTCATCCCTCCTTTTTTTTTTTGGTTTAAAAAAAGAAAAAAGTTCATTTGAGGGACATGTGCCCCTGGTGAGAGCCCTCATTTGCGGAGATGCCATGGTGTATATATTGCTAAGGATTTCAAATTTGGCAAGAATGTTTCTTAGTATTTTATTTTCTCATTTCTATAATTAATTTTATACTTTTAAAATTTTGGGATTAATGATTTGGAAGGAATGAATTTTAGGGGTTTAATATGCGAGATTCATTATGGTGCAAGAAACAATTAACAAAAAGTAAAGGTTGAGGGAAATGCACCATTTGATTAGCAACCACATTTGTAGAAGTGGTAGTAGTATATATATTATTCAGGAGGAGGGCTTTAAAAATTGGCATAAGCTTGAGAATGATATTGAATTAGGTAAGCATATACTTTACTAATTTTATTTTCTTGTTTGTATGCATTAATTTAGCAAGTATTAGGGAAATTATCATTAAGTTAGTTTGCTTTCTATTTGATGCACATCAGATAAAAGGATTTATATAGTTTAGTTATTTGCCTGTTCTTCTAATTTATGAATGATTTATATCTAAATTTTGATATTGACAAATTTAATTTTATATATTTGATATTTTGAAAATTAGGGATTCAGAGGGAATGAATTGCATGGGAGTTGTTTAGGTATGATTCATTCTGATGCAACAATGAATTCAAAAAAGACATTGTAATTATAATAACTAGTATAAACAAGTGCGATACAGGACTGTCTTTTAAATTAAATTTTAATTTGAAAAATATAGAGTATTCATTTTATAAAATCCTTTGTCTCATAAATATTTTATGAATTTTAGGATAAAATATTGTCTGATTTACTTGATCATATAATTAGCAAAATTGACTTTTTCAATAAATGGAAATATTAGTTAATGAATCAAATCTTTCTCCCAAACATCTAAAAGTCTCAAATCTCACTAGGTTCAATTGTAAAGTGGATTATACCCTGGGAAAACTAACTTATTAAAAGTAAGTCTTGATTCATAAAATAATCAGCACATAGCGTGAGACAGTTGGGACCATATATCTCTCACGTATAAAATGGTTTTGTTAAATTATAAGTGAAAAATACCTCTTACTTTACATAAGACGACACCACCTTCGAGAATAACTATAAATCAAAATCTCTTTCAAAACAAAGTCATTTCCTCCTTTTAACTCCCAAGTTCATGCATTATACATCAACATTTATGAATTATAAATTTTATCCCATAACGTATATAATGTCTGATACTCCCTATGATAACCCATAAAAAATACAAATCCAAAAATATAACATATATTAAAGACCATCATCTTGCTATAAATGTAGAAAACTATACATAAATTCTTGTATAAGGATCGAGCTTTACTACACTATGCTGAACAACCCATTTGTTTTTTTATAATGAGTTGCTTTGCTTCCCCCTTCTTATTAATTAGCATCCCTTTTTTAATATCTTCAAAGAATGGTAGTGTTGCAAGACCTTCAAATCTAACCCACAAACAACAGTAAATTTCATGGTTGTTCATTTCTCATGTAGGCAATTACATTACGTTCCTCGAATCAAGTTCCAAAGACATATAAAAATTATCAAGGAAAACAATAAACAATTAATCAAAGTAGTCATCCCAATTGGGCAATGACATTTTGAATTAAGTCAAATGAATTACCAACACATTACTTCATCCTCTTGGACATTACAATCCATGTGATAACATGCATCCTCATTAGAGAAAATCCTTTTAGTTTTACAAAGAGTTAAACACTGAGGAATAATAGCAATATCCATTACAAACTACTTATTAGAGGAGAGTTTAATATGTAAATATTAACTGAAAATAAAACAAAAAGTATGAACCAAAATCACAAACCATTTATTGCGAAACAAAATCTTAAAAAATAAAAAAACTACATCCAAATTAAAAAAATAAAAATACCCTCTTCTCAGTCAGATCCCACTCTCCCAAAATTCGACAAAGTGCCTAATGTCTTTAATTGGAGTCGAATAAGGACCAAAATTTAACATCAAAGTACATAAAGAACCTATGGTAGAAAAAAGAGGCATAATAGGACCCAAAGAAGCATTAATGTTCTATAAGGACATATAAAAGAAAACAATAACAAGATAGGAGCTATAGTATGTAGTAAATATACTATATTTTTAACTGAAGTGTATGAAATAATTGAGAAAAAATTAATCCACCTAAAAAAATGCAAACATCTTACTGCCGTTCCTCATGACCTTTTTGCACAATATCTAATTAGTACAATAAAGGTACTTAGAATTAATTCTTCACCACTAATTTTCTGTAATGGATTAAATAATTAACAAACTTAAAGTTCTTCATCAATGGTGAAATTTAGGCTCCCTAAATTACTTTGATTAAACTACTTCAAATACTTTGTTCAATTATGCTCTTGTTGGTGCAGATATATCCTATTCCATTGCTATTCTCTATTTAATAATTAAAATTTGATAATATTGCTATACCCCAACCTCCATATCTTTGTCTCATTGAAAATACAAACTTTTTGCTAAACATATTGCAAGAAATTTTTGTCCAGGGGGAGATGGGGATCATGATGAATGTTTTTCATAACACATTTATTTTTATACTGTGTGTGAAATGAATTTTTTAAAAATATAGTGATATCAAATGTAATATCTCTTGAAAATTTATTGTCAATAGTAAGAATCATAGTATAAAATTTATTCTCTTTCATCAAATAGTGAATTGTATGTGCCTTTAAAATTCATTATTTAGTTTTTTCACAAAAATATTTTAAAAGAGATAGCAATTATGCTAAGGTGAAGGCATCGTTTTCCAAAAATAGATTATATTCCTTTATTTGTCTTTTTTTTCTCTGCCTAATTGATCAAAATATTCATCCAAGTCCTTGAAGCACACTTATTGGATAGTAATGCAACGCTTCGAGTCCTTCCACAAGTAGTAACTCCCCAAATCTCTAATTTAGTGCTCATCATGTTAAAATTGCTCTACAATTAGTTCCTCAAAAAAGAAAAGACAAAATGGAGCTCAAAACTTAGAATGAATCCATCAATAACCCCATCAAGGTCGATGTACGCTCTAACTAAAATTGAATTTTCTGAAGCCGATTGCCCCCTTCTAAGTCAATATACCGTATTATCATCTCTCACCTCAAATCTCTGACTTCACAAACCAACCACCCTCCTCCAAAATTCCATTATCGTGACTATTCTACTTATCATTCTTACACCTTAATAAAATAACAAGTTAAAAAATCCAAAACCTTGATAACATACAACCAGAAAAGAATTGTTAATAGTAACGAAAATCCGATAGGTATAAAACTGAAATTTATAAACGAAGTGAAGTAAAAGCAATCACACATCACATAATGCTGGTAGATTCAATCCCGGGAACTGAAAGTAAAAGAAAAAGAAGGAGATTTTCATATGTTCTTCTAGTCTTTCCACACCTCCATTGTTTCATGAGTATTACTTGTGTTTTCCTAGTTTCCTTGCACCTATGTATCGCACAAATCCCAAAACAAATTACCCAAAAGATTTTGAAAAATTCATCTAGTACATAATTAAAGGGTGACTATCAAAGAAAATTAATTAGGGAAGAAGGAATATTAGAGAAGCGATTTCCAAAATAAATTGAAGAAATCAATTTCCTGGAGAGAGAGAGAGAGAGAGAGAGAGAGAGAGAGAGAGAGAGAGAGAGAGTGCGTGCGCGCGTGTGCGCTTTGATATGAGAAAGAGACGTGCACAGAATCAACAATTGAAAGTATCTAAAGCTCTGACGTAGTGACATTTACGTATCACGTATAATCGAAAATATGGGGAGTAGATAGTTAACTCCACTAAGTTTTGTTTTAAAAAAAAAACTAAAAAAAGCAGTATTTTGCTTGGAGATAGACGACAGTTCCAAATTGTTTTTTTTAAACTTTAGAATCAAAGGGTTTAGATTTAATGAGTTGATAATATTTGTGGCTAAGATTACACCAAGTCTTGCAAATCACTCTCATGTTAGTATTTTAGGATTTTTCAAATATTGTTATTAATATAGTGTAGATAGATAGATAGATTAGATACAAAATTGAAGGCTCACATTTAATAGATGACTAATTTTTATGGCTAAGATTATATTAAATCCTGCAAATCACTCCCGTTGTAGCTGGCACTTTAGGTTTTTCCAAAGATTATCACTTTTTCAACTACTTGAATTTTTTTAGATAATAGAATTATAATGATTCCTTTATCAAATATAACTGAAATTATTAGTGATTTTTAAAAAAAATAAAATTATAAATGAGTATTTTACTTAGATAAGGTGGTTTTTTAAAACCAAAATCTTCCATTTAGATTTAACGAATACATATAATTACCTAATTTTTTCCTAGATAATTGGACTATCATATAACTTTTATCATGTATATCCAAAATCATAGGAGTTTTTCAAATAAAATAAAGAGATATCTTAACTTGAAAATCGTCGACTTAAATTTAATGCATAAATAATTTTTATAGTTAATATTACACCAAATCCCCTAATTACTCTCGTTGCACCATTCTAGGGTTTTGTAAAGATTGCTATTATAATAGTGTAGATGGATTATTTTTTCAAAGATTGAGATGGCACACATTATGAAGAGAGATACTGTCCATTACTGATATACAACAAATATGAATGGTAGCCAATAGGCCTTGCATAAAGGTCATTTATTTGATTTCCATTCGGTCATGTTCAGGCTAAGAGGCTCGAATTTGCATATAAGTTTAAGTTGAACTATTTTCGATGCACATTGGCTAAAGTTTTTGGTTGTTGCGCTAATACATTTGATTTCCAAAGATAAACAAAAAAGGATTACAAAGCTCACCTCATAATTGCAAAAGATTGTATAAATAATCTGCAGTTATATAATTTCATCTTATTTTTTAAAATTCAATGCATGATTTACTAGTTTCTTGGCTGAATTCAGACACCCTTTACAGTTCACATCTCGTAAATCAAGACTTTTACCACCTGAATTTTGTTCTTGCCTCTCCATTCTTCTTCGTACACCTTATACTTTACAGTTACTAGCTACTAGCACGGACCCATGCTCTGCATGGTGCTTCATAAAATAGATTTCAAAAGATATTATTAAAAAACTAATAGTCAGTTATATATAATTGAGATTAATAATTTAAAAAACCTATAATGACAAAGGCATGATCTAAATTTGTTAATTTAGATGTCAGACAAAAATTAATTTTTAAACAATTGATTCCAAGAGACTAATACTTTGAGCTTGTGAAAGTTACCCTCTGTGACACAATAATATATTTTAAAATATGACTTTATCAAACACCGAAAATACAAATTTGCAAAACTAATTACCACCAAAAAATATTTGCAAAACACCTTTTTAAACTTTTTATAGTTTTTTTTTTGGCTGAGCAAATTTCATAGTACTTGGAAGCTTCACTTTTTAGGCAGATAGTATTTGAAAATTTAGATAATGTAATTTGTTATTGAAACATAAAAACCAAACCAATTACGACTGGTGGGATAATGATGTTATATGTGGAAGGAAAATCAAATTAAATTAAAAAAAGATCGAGGGTGAGGACATATAGATAAACCAAGAGTGGCATAACAACCTGCTAAATGCAGAAATGGAGAGAGTGATCACATGTTAATCTTTCTTTTATAATTAAGCTTAGAAAATTGATGTACAAACCCTGCAAGATACACGCGGGCCAAAATATACCCAATAAAATGCAAAATTAACAAGTTCCACTTTTTCCCCTACTATTCATTGGGTATAACCTTAGAAAATAAAAATGTCATGCGCAAATTACAAGCACACTCCTAAATTGACTGTTATACAAAAAGAATATAGAGCTTCAATAGATGTTAACAAACGACTGTTGCTTCTTATCTCAGTCGACCTAATGTATATTGATCAAAACCGATAAGACTGAAAATTGGAATCTCAATAAAGACATCTTAATCAAATTTGCTTTGTGTTTTTATGCTATTATCTCCAATTTCTTGTGATTTTTCCAATAGCTTGATTTTTGTTCCAAGATCAAGTTTTTGCCCACAATTAAGACTTCTTAAGTAATTATCATTGGAGCAGGGAAAATTGAAGTTCCACTCTTGAGTCAGCATCTCCAAAAAGTCCATGCTTAGTGCTTCTCCTCTACAAAGACAGGAAATCTCAGCCTTCTAATCCATTACAAATTAGAACTTGATGAGGACATACTATTCCACAAAGATAAACACATTTTGCTTGCCCTAAATAAATTGTGGAACTATGAAAAAGATCTAAAGGTTGCCATGCCTTTCTTTGGATTTATTTCAAAAGCTCATAATTAGCTAACATGCATAAGAAATAGGCATAATCAATTAATTAAAACACATATGAAATAGAAATCAGCCCCCCAAGTTATTGACTTTTTAAAAATTTACTAATTAGATAGTTTTCTTATCATTGAGAATTTGTTTTTTTATAAATTCTTGCTTTTTAAAAAAGTAGTTATGATTTTTTTCTATTGATGCCAAACATGTAAATAAAGGTCAGAATGAAGTAGCAGAAAAACCAATACAACTGTGGGAGGAAATTTGGAAAAAAAACATTGAATGGTAGGATGGATAACCTATAATTATAGTAGAAACTATATGCATTTGTGTAAATTTTAAGCAGGGACGAAAACGCCATATCTTTACCACATTATAACTACAGTTTCATATGCTATCAACGTCTTACCTCCTATGTTTAAACTTTATGTTGATTAATCATGTACTACACCTATGTCTAGCATATTCCATGTATATTCAACCCTGCAGATATCAGCTCACACATATTATCTAAACAAGGATTTATAACTTGTTGTATTGAATTAGATCAATAATGCATGACACTTGATAATCACTTAACTTTGTCTCAATGGCCAACCCAGTAAAGGTTAGTATAATTCATCTTGATTCATAGAATACTTGCAGGCTAAGAGGGGGGGGGGGTAAGCAGGGATTAAGCAAAAAACCTAAAACAACGAAGCACAAAACTGAACTCATCAAAAAGAGGCTTATATAATAACACACAATAACAACAAATAACACAAATGTGATATGAATTTACAGCCTTGACAACAAGAATCGGGAGAGGACTAAAGGGATTTTCAATTTTGCCATCTTGAAGATCATAGAACATATTAAAAAATGGAGAAGCAAATAGATCTTTGAATTGGCTCTTCTAATTTTCAAAAAATTGCCAACTTCAATTCCTTACATTAATCAACACAAAATTATTAAAAATGGATGAATCCAATAAAAAATGTTGAGAAAAGTAGAAGTAAGAGAAAATTAGATGGAGAATAAACTATGAAGGACGGGTGGATTGAAGAATGAGATTAAAACTTTCATTTTCATTTTGGTGAAATGTGAATGCTTCTTGTCATCCTCCCTTGCTGTTCTATCAAAAAAAAAGGGATGCTTTTGTATAAATTATGTGGATAAAGAGAGAGAATGACATAGAGATTAACACATGTACTTATTTGTCTTGTTTTCAGAGAGAGAATCATGTAGACTAGCATTCTTTTTATTTTTCTAAATGACTATAGTAATTTTTTTGATAAATTTTGTAGAGAAAGAATCATTGAGAGAATCATATAGATTAACACATATCTTTTCTGAGGATAAAATCATCAAGATTAGCACATTTGCTTCTTTTTTAATTTTTTATGTTACTGTGATATTATTTTTCCAAAACATTTGATGGTTGTGATTAGGTAATTTATTGATCCAACGGTTTACAATTTCAAATTTATAAGAAAATTTTAAAAGGTCATGTCATCACAACATTAATATTATATAATAGTATAGATATGCCGAATGTCTCACGTTTTGTATGCAATACTAGTGAACATAGCAGAACAAAATAAAAATTGGTGTCAATAAAATATAATGTAGCGCTTAATTTTGGCACTATGTGCTGCTAATAATTGATGCAAAAATTGGTAAATATTTAACGTGACATAAATTATTGAAAAAATTATATGAAAGAATACATTTGTTGTAATATTGGGAAATTAAAGTACAACCATACTGGCCCATTTGGAATTCAAATACAACTTGAGAATAAGGATTGAAAGAACTCAAAAACTAAACTGTGTGGCGACAGAAGCAATACTGTATAGATATTTTCTAGCCTCAGAAGATGTCATCAATCCCAAGTACAACCTTCTTCAAAGGAATCCACTCAACTCCTATTAGAGTGAAAAATATTGCTTTGGGAAAAAATTCCCAATGATCTTACTTGAGTAACATCAACAAATGGGTTCATTCAATGCGTCACGTGCTAGTAGGAGGCCCAGGCTTTCATAGGCTCCTGAAGGATGTGTGAACACAATCTCCAATCAAGCCTAGGAGAACACAAAACCTATGAAATTACTATTTTGTTCCCACCACAGTTCCCTATATATACTCACCTACCTAACCTAAAAGAGGTAATCAATTCTCAAGTAAATCTAAGCTCTGACATCACTGATTGCTGGAGACTACCCTTTTAAGCTAAAGATCTTACCTTTTCTGAAAAAGTGTGAATTTTATCCCTTTTCTCATTGAGTCGCTTTCTCATCCTTTTCGGGGATTTGACTTGATCGCCAGAGGGGCTTTCCTCAAACTTATAATATGAGGTTGTCTTTTTGTAAGAAAGGAGCAGGAAAGAAGGACGGTCTGAATCACCTCCAGCACATAAACCTACTATCTTGCCACCTTATCAAGCTCAAAACTCTGTTCGAAAATAGATTAGTGATGTTTGTAGAGAAGGGTGTTCAATTATGTTAGTTAGTGATGTAACCTACGCCAGGGCTAAGCGATATGAAAATCCATGGTTGAAATGCCGGAGGGCTAAAAGGGTGCTCCTCCAAGAGTCGCTGACATTAAAGATGCCTCATAAAGCTCCCAAGCAACTTCGAGTTCAACTGGTCAGAGGCTATTAGAGTGAGACGCGTATGTCACAGCTGATGCCCTCAAGAACTTCAAGACAACTATCACTGACATGCTCTTATGGTAGGTCATGGAGTAAGTTAACAAGACCACAGAAGGAACCAACTCCATTTAACCACTCCCAGCATTTCGCTATGATACTACTTTGGGACATGAGCCCTCGGATTGTTAGAGCCTTCCCAAGTAGGATGGGGAGGACACTATGCCCCAGAGTAATATTCGGCCCCCAGCCAGTGAACAAATGCACTTGGAGCATCCTGAGTACACTGTTGGAGTTAAAGCTAGGCAAATCATTTAAGAAACGCGAGCCCTACAAAGGGCCAACGAAAAAATTTGGTGCTCTCAAGGCCTTCGTTGACTCGCTATGCCAAACAGTTTGGATAATTAACCTAGTTTGAGGAGCAGGAGCGTACCTCCCGTCCTTCAGGAGAATACCAGAGCAGAGGTGAAGATAGCGAGGGAGAAAAAGAGCGTACACCTTAGAATGGTATGTAAGAAGGTAGAGCTCACGAAGTCCCGCTCCGCCTAGCCACTACGACCCAGATTAGAAGGAGAAGCAGATCAAACGACCATGGTGTAGTCCTTTAAGAAGCGACGTGCATTGTAGGAGCCCCTCATTTGTGGAAGTTTGGCTAAAGTTGTCCTCCCTTGTGAAGTTCTCGACTACGACTTCCCATTTCAATTTCGCACCATTTGCCACACCTTTCAATCATGAAATTATAGATGCCCTAAGGTTGAGAAAGATAAAGATCCAAAACTTGAAGTTCTGTGATGAAACAACTGATGTTGAGGAACATCCAGGGCCTTATAAAGCCCAGATGTATGTTCAAGATGTTGACAACACAGTTTACTATCGGCACTTCCTAATGACTCTGAAGGAGGTCGCTCAGAAATGGTTTAACGAGCTCAGTCCAGGCAGCATCATCAGCTTTCAAGAACTATACGATGACTTTGTAATCCGATTCAATGTGTGGCACAAGGAGAGAAGGACAAGCATACATCTCTATTAAGAACAAACAAGGCAAAAATGAGTCACTGACCAAGTTCATGAAGAGGTTCCATCAAGAGGCCATCCTCATCCCTGACCTGAACGAGGATGGTGTGGCTTACACCTCCTTCTTAATGACCTTCGGAACGAACAATTCAAGTTCATGTTGGTCGAGCACAAAGAAAACACCCTCAAGGAAGCCATTAAAGAGGTTGCACACTTTATCAAGGCCACAAGATACACGCAGAAACCAAGTACGAATTAGGATGATGTGGAGTTGAAGATAGGAACTTGACCTGGGCAGAAATAAGGTAAATGAATGAGAGGCTGGATCAACGCTTGAATGTAGATCCATGAATATCCTCAAGAAAATAAAGGGATATCCTATGTTGAAGAAGTCGCAGCCCATAGCCAGGCCACACAAGTCGTCTAATGCAAAAAAATACTATGAAGTCCAAGAACCAAATGCTCACACAACTACAGAGTGCAAGGGGTTAAAAAAGGCCCTCCATGAGCTAAAGGATAAGGAGCAGATAGACAGTTTCCTGAAGAAGGGTCTAAGGGCCCTCAACAAGGGCAAATCCAAGTCCTAGGAAGGAACGAAGGAGGAGGGATATACTGAGGGCATCTTGGATGCAATGTGGAAGGCAAGTGTTGTTGTCCGGAGAGTCTTGATAGATACGGGAAGCTTAGTTGACATCATAACTTAGGAGTGCCTTAAACCAATGTTAAGATAACTAACCTACTAACTGAATCGATTGAGAAACTGGGCCAACGATTTTATTGGATGGACCGTTTTGACTAGATTAAATCGGTTAACCCAGATGATCGTCGAATCAGGTTGAATCGACTAGACCCGATTGATCCCATGAGTAATGGCCATAATATTTAATTAACCAACTATTCTTCATCATGATAAATATCCATAATATTTATAAGCCATATGATTACAGTGTAAATGGCCAAAATATTTGATGTGACAACTCCACAATGAACTCAATTCCTTTTTTATTGAGAAAGGAAAAAGACAAAGAAGAAAGGGAATTAAGCTCATAATGGCTTAGCAATGCCATAAATGTCATGGCGTTAAAAGACCAAGTCTACATTGAAGAGGGCCCCGTTAATGCCTAACCTTTTTAATTTCATTCAATAAAAAACCTAAGCATTAAAGTAGAAGGCCAAAGCTATGCCACCATCACACATCTCTCTCCCTTCTTGCCCCTTTCTCTCTCCAAATTTCTAGTCCTCTTTCATTTCGAGTTCTGGCTTTCAGTTCTCAATATATCTAGCTCTCACCTCTAAAACCCAAAACATTTAACATTTGATTTAGGCTTCTAAAACCATATTGGCGCTCTCTCTCTCTCTTAATCTCTCTCGCGTTTGAGGAAAATAATTGTTAGGGAGAACAAAATACTGACGAGATTAGCTATTGGTTTGATTTATGCTTCTGAAGCCAAATACAAATCTTGCATTAACACTGCAAAATTCGATCCATCCGTTGTTCTCCTGAGGCCACTGAGTTACCCAAGATGAATGATTTTGATCAAGTCCTTGTGGTTTAAATGTTCAAACGAGCCTTAACTGCTTCCAGCTTGCCAAGCTAATTAATTTCCAGTCCAATCAGTTCGATTGGTCGATCCAGCTCGTTTCTCTTAACACTGTCTGAACAGCTTAAGTAATGCAGAGGAGACATCATGCCCCTTGTGCATCCAATTTTAGGATTTAAGGGGCAAGCAGTGAACCCCATTGGAATGATCCATTTCCTATTGTAATTTGGGGATAACATTAGGTCAAGAAATTCAGAGGTCTACTTCCTAGTTGTAGATGTGCTAACAACCTATAACATCATCATTGGACGACTGACCTTTCATTAAGTAAAGGCGATAATGACACCCAATTTGCTATAGGTCCTCTATGCATCGGACGATGGCAGCATGGGAAATTATGTGGTGACCCGATATTATATTAGAGTCCTATTTGGTAAGCATCAAGCCATTGGTAGCACATGAGGAGTGTCCCAACGTGGCCCTACCTAAATCCAAAATGAAAAAGCCCTAACTCAATCTGCCAGTGACTGCCGAGACATCGACCATATGTGCTATGATAATGGAGGACTACGGCTACCCTCCCCTTGAGGCCACAGAAGTTGTCCCATACGAAGACGCATGTCCATCGAGGGTGGTCAGTAGGGCTGAGCACAACCGGGTACCCGGTCAATTTTTGTGGAACTGGTACCGGTACCGGTTGGACCGGGTCCAAAAATTTGAGAACTGGTCCCGGTCCTGGTTGGACCGGTTCCAGAATTTCTGGACCCGGTCCCAGAACCGGTTGGAACCGGTTCCACAACCGGGTACCCGGTACCTATCTTGGGCATGTTTAATTTCATTTTTAATCAATTTTTTTTGTCAAAAAAGCAAACCAGATTTGAGACAACTGGTGGGCAAAATTAAACTTCAAAGCCAAGGCTGCTTGAACATATTTTCTTTTATATATATATATATATATATTTAATTTCATCATATTGAACCAAGTAGCCAGGTACGGGGATCGGTTCCGGTTCCAAATTTTTAGGACCCAGTACAGGAACCGGTTGTAACCGGGTCCTGAATTTTGGAACCGGTCCCGGTCCCGGTCCCGGTCTAACCGGGTCCGAGTCCAGAACCGCCGGGTCCAGACCGGGTTCGGGTCTGGGTCCGGGGAACCGGTTTTTTTGCTCAGCCCTAGTGGTCAGGGTTGGATGGAGTATGCCAATACAGGAGAAGTATTGCATCATTAGCCTCTTCTAAGAATACAAGAATGCCTTTGCTTTAATTCTAGATGAAATACCCGGTTTAGACCCTATGGTTATTAACCACCCTAACTAAATGTTGATCCATCCCATAAGTCAGTGGCCCAAAAGAAAAGGCACATAGGCATACGAAGGTGTGTAGTTACGATGAGAAGTTTAGAAGTTGTAGGAGGTTGGGTTCATACAAGAGTGTTAGTAACCTAAGTGAATCTCAAGTATGGTATTGGTGAAGAAATGAAATGGGACCTACTAACGTGCGTTGATTTCACGAATATCAATAAAGCATACCCAAAGGATAGTTACCCCTCTTAAAAATTGACAAGTTGGTAGACTCCACCATTGGACATGCAATGCTAAGCTTCATGGATGCCTTTTCTAGCTTATCACAAAATTCACCTACACCACAACAACTAGGAGAACATGACGTTCATTATAGACAAGCGGTTGTATTGCTACAATGTCATGCCATTTGGGTTGAAAAATGCAAGAGTAGTGTGCCAGCAGTTGGTAAGCAAATTGTTCAAACCCTTCATCAGAAGAACATAGAATTTTATGTAGATAACATGATTGTTAAAAGCAAGGAGGACACTGGGCATGTGGCTGACATATGACAAACCTTTGCCATCCTACACAACCGTACCATGAAGGTTAATCCAAAGAAGCCTGTCTTTGATGTAAAGTCTGATAAATTCCTAGGCTTCATGATTAGCATTAGGAAATAGAAGCTAGTCTGGAGAAAATCTAAGTCGTCCTTAATGTCAAGCCCCCAAGGAATGTTAAAGAGGTTTAGCCGTTGACTAGATACTTGGCTGCAGTTGGATGCTTCATGTCAAAGTCTGTATACAAATGTCCAGCGTTCTTCGACGTACATAAGACATACACGAACTTTGAGGGGAAATAGGAGGTGGACACTGCATTTCAGTCATTGAAAGCATATCTGTCCCGCATACCACAGATTGCCAGTCTGACCCATGGTGAGACATTGCTTCTATACTTGGCCGTGTCTGAGCATATCGTGAATCCTGGAAACAGAAAGAGAAAGTGAACAAATTCCTGTGTTCTATGTGAACCATGCGTAGCTCAAATATCCACTAATCGAGAAGTTTGCCTATGTCTCAGCCTTGGCAAGCAGGAAGCTCTGGTCGTACTTTGGGGCACACAATATAACGAACCTGACAGACCAACCCTTAAGGAATGTCATGAAGAAGCTTGTCGCATTAAGGTGGCTATTTGATGAATGTCATATTTTCATGGATTATTTGAGTATTTGGGAGTCATTTTAGGGGATTAGTGTACTTAATTGTATGATTTATGTTCCTATTCTTACTATTGTGTTTTGCTTGTTTTGAGAGCTTTTGCAGATTTCAACTCTAAAAGTGTAAGGTATATGAGTAGAACGATTATTTTAAGGCCTTAAAAATCAAAGAAGGAAGCAAAATAGCCCTAAGTATATCCAACACGAACATAGCATGGTCAATACCACGGTCTTGGAGGCTCTAATGTGGAGTAGCAGGAAGAAAATCAAAGACAGTCGAACCAGTGGGCACAACGGCATGCATTGTAGTAGGGATCATGGTCTGTGGGGTTCCTTACTGACAAGCCATGGTGGATTCATTCCCCTGTGGCTGCCTGTTTTCTTCGCGACTGTTCTATTCTTATGCATTTTGATGGTTTACTACCTTGATTTTCATGATATGTACCTAGCTTTCTCCATTCCATTCGAGCACATTCCACCATCTAGTTAGGCTTTAGACTCCATTTTTAGAGTAAAGGAAAGCAAATTGAAGAAGAAGATTTGCAAGGAAGTAAGAATGGGTTTGCAAACGACAGAGTCAAGCGCGTGTTTGGCTTAACAAATTCTTCTCTCTTCTCTTCTTTTCTCTCTTTAGATTTATCGTTTTAGAGTAATTAGATGTTGAATTGCAACTTATTACAACAAATTTTTAGATTTGAGATTTCAAGAACCAATTGATGCATTTTCTTTGAGTATTTGCACTTCAATAGTTCAATTTATGTTGATTTCATGTTTGATATGATTTTAGAGCCTTGCTTTATGACCATTTTGGTCGACCATCTTCTTGCATAATTTTGGATGTTAGGTGAACAATTGAAACGTGAAACGTGACATTGGAAACCTAAAATTGAACTTGTATGTTTGAATTCTTGAGAAAGATTCACCATTTTAGAGCGTATGTGTGATAATCCAATACCTTAATGAGTTTAGGTTGATTGAAATCCATGAAAGTAGGGGATTGATTGACTCTAGGCATTTCACAATAACTTGAAAGAGAGTATGATACTTTGATTATTGTTCTTTAAACTGAATTGGCTCACATTGATCGATGTACATTATACTTGAGTGATTTACCATGTGGTGAAACATATTCCTGGATATTTGTTTGCGCTTGAATTAATTCTAGTCATTTCCATATGTTCATTATTTTTATCGATTTCAAGTTTTGATCCACTTAGCCTATCTTGAGAAAATATAACCCGGTAGCTTTACCTTGTACTTGTGGGATTTTATTTGCTCCAATGCCAACATATGTGTTTAGCCCTATAAGGTTTTTGGCATCCTTACCGGGGACTAGTGTCAAATATTGGCCTTTTGCTGATATGTTGGACTAAGTATTTTGTTTGTGTTAGAAATTAAATAAAAATTCAAATTGAAAAAAAAAGCAGTGGCAATTTTCTATTTCCCCTAATTCGGACATGAATTATTTTGGAGGTATTTTAAGCATCTACATCCTTTTCTTATTCAATATGGTTATTGTATGGATAAATGGGAAAGTTTAGACATTGTTGTTAAGGGCGTGAATAGTAAAACATGTGCTCTTTTAGAGTACTAGGGCTTTCACGGTAAAAGTGTTGATAAGGCATAGCATTTGCTTGAGTGGAATGCTCGAGATTCGTTTGAATTTGAGAACGCTAGTCGTGTCTTTGGTTATTCTTTCGCTAATTCTTGTGTATTATATCCTATATCTTATTAAGCTCCTTTTTGGTGTGACATGTATAATCCTTCTAACCATGATATAATTCGTGCCCCTATTATGTATGCTATGCACAACCTAAATTTGCATGGCCCAAGGAAGATACTGATGTTGTCCTGACATTGCCTGATTCATCATTTCCGTTAGCTCATAGCATGAGGCTTGAGGTAAGGGAGCCTTTTGGAGTAATTACTGGATTTAATGTCGTTGATACATGTTTTGAGTTAGAACATACTTAAGAAGAGGTGTATAATCTATTTGAGGCACCTTTTGAGGGGTCACATGATGTATTTGTGCACAAAGACTTTCCTAGCCTTGGATGTAATATTGTTCTACCAATCCCCTTGATCATTCCTATTCCTATGTTTCCCCTATGTGTTCACAACCATCTCCTTCCCCCAAGTATTATCTTGATTTGCCATTGACAATCCTATGTTTTGTGATGATAATGTTGATTTGGTCTATGAGGACAACACATTTGATGCTCTTGGTGGGAATGTTGATAATTTTGTGTCCCTAAACTACTATAGAGGGTATGATGCTCCCTTGGCCCATAGTGCATTTAATTGGTGGATAAGCCTAGGAAAATCAAAGCACTATCCTTGGTTTCACTTTTGATTTTCTATGGAGTTTGCTTTTCTAAAGAGAGCACTAGCTTTCTTTGTTACATTCATCTTAATGCTCACTTATTGCTAGGCTTGTAAACCCCATGTTCCTGTGTTTGACAAAATTTTGTATGCCTTAACTGCATTTGAAGAGGTGAGTAGTGTCCCGAAGTTGTGATGAAGTGGTTGATACTCCCTGTGCCTCCTTTAATAGAAGGCCTTAGCTTAGGTGCATCAAGCGCTAAGATGGTGAGACTATTCTCTTTTCTTTTCCCCTTTCCTTTATCCTCGATTATTTCCTTTGAACAATGCTTTATCTAAGCATACAGATAGGGTATTTTCATGTTTTCCATTTTGGTTTTTACTTTGCATACTAGTTACACATGTAGTTTGAGGTTGCCTTTCGTTTACACTATCGTGTTGCATTTAATTGTATTTTAGGTTTGCATATAGGATTGTATGTAGGGATGATGTGGATTGGATTGAGATGCCTCTAATGATGATTATCTAGGCAAAATAGCTTTCATGAGCTTGAGTGACTTTTGATGAGTTCCCCTTTGGCGTGAAAATTTTTGAGGGCTTTGTGAATGTCTCTTGTTTTTCCCTTATCTTGATTGAGAACTTTGCGACCACTTAGAGTCCTCAACACTAATGTTAGTGCATGTGTTTCATGTTATGAGCTACTTTAGACTTTGGCAGACATCCTGTGAGACTTTGAGCCTTTTTTGGACTAATCATTATTTTTAGTCTTATGTTCTTTTGTGTGACTCTTCCACGTTGCACCTCTAAAACTTGCCAAGATTACTGTTCAAAATTACACTAACATGTGCATATTTGATGACATGATAGAGGATTTGATTCTTTGGTGACTTTTGCAACATAACTAAATAGCTAGACTTGTGTTACATGCGTATCCCCTTTTGCTAGTCTCCTTGAGCTCATATTCATATTTGTTATGAATTCTTAATATAAACACCCTTGTCCTCATGCACATATTCCTACTTTTAAGCCAAGTCTATGGAACTTTACTTCAAGTGTGTCATGTGTATTTTTGAGGGTGTTTGTGGCTTCTTTGGTGTGTTTGTTTGCTGAGGGATTGATGATATTGTACATTTTGATTTGCACCCCTCTTGTTTAAGTTGTATATATGCATTAAGTTGTGAGTTGATATGTTTGCTTACTTATTAAAGTAAGGGAAGGGGGCTTGTTCTAAGTGTAATTGCAGGAATAGGCATCTTCTATATTTAGTGGATAGGCTCTTTTTTTCGGATCGGAGATTCGTTAATTATAGACCTGAGGTATTGCGCATTAAATTCCCCTTCTTTTTCACCTTCAGATGTCCCATTGTACCTCATGAACTGCATTGGGTTAGTTGAATGACCAAGAAATCTAGATCTTAGAGATCCTGTGCCTTTGAATAATTGAAATTCCCATTCCATTTCCCCAAGAGATAAAAGAAAACAAGAGAAAAAGCATAAAACAATAGAAAAATAAAGTGGGTGGAAGTACCTAATCGTGGATGTGGACTACTTCACCTTGTGGGTGGAAGCCAAGAGTATGGCCTCAATAACAGCTAATGAGGGGAAGAAGTTCATTTGGAGAAAATAATCATGCAGTTTGGCATTTCCTAGGCTATGGTATCCGACAACAGCAGGCAATTCGACATTGATAAGATCAGAGACTATCTCAAGGGGTATAGTTGTTAGGTAGGGTTTACCATTGTTGCACACCCACAAACCAATAATTAGGTCGAGTAGCTAACAAGGCCATTCTACATGACCTCTAGAAAAAGCTGGATGACGCCAAAGAAAAATGGCTCAATGAACTCCCATGCATATTGTGGTCTATATGCACAATTAAAAAGATTGGCATGGGAGAAATTCCCTTCTTGTTGGTTTATGGCTCATAAGTCATCCTTCTTATGTAAGTGGCACTCCACACCTGCTGTTTGACCACATTCCCAGAAACACTGAACAACTCGACCCTAAGGGAGCCCCTTGATTCAATGCGCGACGTGGGAGGTTCCATCTACATAGATTGTCTGACTCCACAATAGGAGGGCCAAGGAGAGGCCTTTATGGGCTAGTCACCTTATCACAAGGAGGATAGATGTCATGACAAAAGTAAATGAGCAAGAGCACGACAAACTAACTGTCAATTAGGAAGCACCATACGTCATTAGGGAGCAAGTTCGCTTAGGAACATACAAATTGCTTATACTCTAAGGGAAAGACGTCCCTAGGACTTGGCACGGTGAAAGCATAAGGAAGTACTTCACCTAGGAAGTAGCCCACACTTCCTTCGTTCTTTTCTTTGTATTATGTCTCCATAAGTGATTGTAAAAGGACTCTATAAGGATTTTTCACAATTAATAAACATAATCCTTTAACTCCATGTATTATAGAGTTGTCTTTTCAGAAAGTTTTGCCTGTTGTTATGTTTGATGGGACGAGGTACATCACTTGCGGATGACCAACAACTTGACATGAGAATGAAATAAACTCAACAACAAGCAACACGACTAAAAATGTAGAGTTTCCAATAAGTGTTCATTTCATTGAATTTGGAAATCTTACAATGGGAAGACTAAAAAAAGAGAAAAAAGAAAAAGAAATACAAGCAGAAAAATAAAAGGGAGAATTGTTGAGTTATTATATTCAAGTTTTGATGATAACAAATCCAAGTGTAAAAATGTGTCCAAGTAGTGTTGCTCCAAACATGATCTGCAAACAGGCCTAACTGGTGTTTGTAATCTTTACTGTGTTAACTGGTTTGCTACATGTGAGAACAAGTCCTTAAAACAAGTTTTAAATTGGTGATTCTACATTAAGTCAAGAACGCCATCTTACAGTTGGTTGTAAGGCATGTTCACAGCAGCTCTTCTAGCAATGCAAAGAACAACTCCAACAAACAAGGTAGCCTTGATGTTCCCAGCAGCTTCTCTAGCGATGCAAAGAACAACCCCAGCAAACAAGGTAGCCTTGATGTTCACAGCAGCTCTACGGATCTTGGACAAGATTCAAACAAGAAGTCTTGGGTATATAGGCTTTATTTATTTAGACTCTTGTTAATATGCCAATATTGAAAAAGCTTTTTAAACATCTCTTGAATCGGTATTTGCGCTAAGTGCTTCAGAACACCAGACTGCGAACAACCCTGCAAACAGGGTGCCTAGGGTGTTTCTGACCTGAAGTGGCCATACCCGATTATCCTTGAAATTATTATTTCGGTTGGCCAAAATCTCCAGAATATTTTCAAATGTTATTCTTCTGGAAAATATATTTCTTGAATATATTATGGGAGATTTGGGAAAATAGATTTTGGGAGATTTGCCAAAATTGGAAGATTTTCTCTGCCCATATCTTCGGATGTGATAAAGTTTTTAAAATGCTAAAGATTTCTGGTTGCCTTACTTAAAGCTTACCTACGGCTATAAGGAGATAAAGGTTATCTCTTAAGATAACAAGTCCCTTAGATTTTGGGAAATGTTTTATCACTAGCCGTTGGGAGGTTTTTCTCTTGAAAAATCACCTTCCAAACTTAGGTGATTTCCTTTCCTTTCCTTGGTTTTTGACCGTTGGAATTTATGGTTAAAAACAGCTCCGTTTTCACTGAAAAGGAGATACATACTGAGCGATAGAGAGAAGAAAGCAAAAAGGAAATCGTGAAACACAACATTCCTAAAAGGCAAAATTTCAAAAGAGGTTTTTCTAGTGAAAAGAATTTTTGAGCTTCACTTGAGAAAAGAAAAACCAGTTCAAGTTGTGTTTAAACCAAGCTTTCAATATATTGGCATAATAGGATCTTCATTTGTACCTTACATCTGCTTAGTGAGAAGCACCGCAGTAAGGTGTTTTTGACCTTGATCTCAGATCAGTCAAAAGTGAGTGAGTGTGTCCTAGTCGTGTGGACTTTGGACGTGTCCAATCTGGTGAGATTTGGACGTGGTGTAATCTGCCTTGAGAAGGAGATTACGTGGTTGCAATTTGTAACAAGGTGTGTTACATTTGTAACGAGCTAAGCCCGGTTATAGTGAAGTGGTTAAAAGCCTACACGAGGTAGGTCGTGGTTTTTCACACCTCAGTTGGGCTAGAGGTGTTTTCCACGTAAAAATTGTGTGTGCTTTAATTCCGCATTTATCTTGGTGATTTTCGTATTTGCAATATCTGAAAACACCCCCTACAAACAAGTCAACAGGGTGTTCATCATCTGAGAACAACCTCAGTCAGGGTGTTTATTACTTATAATGCGAAAATCAGACACCACAATTCACCCCCCCTCTTGTGGAAGTAGACTCATAAATCTAACAAGAATAGTGGCCCCTAGCTGGCGGGATCCTCATCCTCACTATCAGCATCGTCATCTACCAGGCCCTCCATAGAGGCCTCACATTAGAAAATGGTCTCATTAGGATCCTGCTAGGACAACCAAGCATGACGACATTCCTCGATGTACTGGACCCACCCCCTGAAGTTGCCTTCTTTCTTTTGAAGCTTGGGAGCGAGATGCTCAATGAACTCAGGGAAGAACTCAGTCATCTCATTCAAGCCACACTTATATCCATGATGTTCGACTACCTGAGTTTCACCCTAGAGGCTATCTTCTCAACTTCTACCCGAATGTTCAGGTCCTTAAGGTGACGACGGAGGTCCCACCTCTCTTTCTCCCAATCTTCCTTTCCCTTTTCCAACTTGTTATAACGCCACTTTTATTTTACTTTGGACTCCTCGGCTTTCTTCTTATCCTCCTTAAGGAGGTGAATCTTTTCCTCAAGGTAATTCCTGGATAAAGCTGCCCACATGAACCTCAGGGCTCGAGAAAAGGTCTAAAAAGGAGAATAGCTAAGGAAGTAGATGAGAGGGGCAGAGTACTATAACACCAAAAAAGGAATAAGTAACCCTTTAAGGGTGGCCAGACTTACTTTTGTAATATCCACTTGCTCCTAGATTACCAGTTAATCATCTGGAGAGGTAGAGGGTTCCGCGTCTCAAGAGTGGGAACGCCTCTCCATAAGCTCATATATGACTAGAGGCTTAACGTACAAAAAGGGCATAGCCCCCGTGAACCTCAGAGAAGATGCCGCTAAACCTATTGGTAAGTAATTTGGCAGCTGCCATAGGAGTCAGTCTAGGGAGACGATCCCTAACCCCTTGGAGCTAACATGGCGAGGTATCAATAGGGAGGTGTCCTTCTCGAGGTACCTCTGGACGACCCTCATTGGAAAGCCTTTGTTGTGCGCGGTATTTTCTTCAGTTTAAACTGTGGTCCTTGTATCGCTAGGCGTTAGCACCTCTTGGCTGCCAATGGCGATAGAGGTCAATCTTTGTGTATCTCCTCTGAAGTCACATCCCCAAACTCGAGCTGCGATAGCCTCACATGAGCCTCCAATACAAAAAGAAAAAGTAAAGTCAGGTCAACACAACAGTGAAAACAGAATTATGAAAGAATGAACAATGCCCTTAGAAAGCTTTTCCATAATTAAAAGCCCAGCCACGATGAGAGAGAAGTCATTTGGAAAGTAAGCCGACTTAGGGAGCCAATTGAGCGACTCTTTCTCACTCAACCTGATACTTTTTCACTAGGGCTCATTCCCCTTTTATTGCTCGATCTATGAACATGAATGTGCGGAGAGGAGGGGGCTGGCCATTCTCCCGCATAGTGTATAAAAAGTAGTTTACGACTTTCTGCTTGTTCGCGATCAACACCTTAAAAGGGGACTTCTTCTGCTTATCGTGGTTCTAGACGGGGAGGTCACCCCTCAACAGTCCTTGTATTTCACGAAAGGAGGTCATTCTTCCAGTTTTTTTAGTTTGGACTTCCTTTTAATCGCTGATAAGTAGCCTTTCTTGTTATTAAAGGAGTACCAGTTGCTCTCCCCAGCCTTACCCAATGCTTTCTGTATGGTACAACTCAGACCCCATAGCATAAAAGGTTGTGATGAATAAGCAGATGTTATGTCATGATATGGGCCCAATCTAGGCAATTACTAGATCTGTAATGTCAGATCCCATGAATCACTAGGTACAAAGGGAAATGAAGCCTGTATTTTTAAGCAACGCATAGGACACCACAATGCAACCGAGTGATCTGAAGATAGTAGCATTTGCCTAAGAAAATACGAAGTTATAGCTAAGAGCAAGAGGATACGTCTTCTCCATGTCAGATCAATCTAGGGACGTGATGACCTCTGGATTAGGAAAGTCAGAGTCAGAGCATCATTGGGATCAAACCAAGTTGGCACCTTCGGGAAAAACATACTAGTCGCTATGACCTCATTCGACTGGTTTTAACTTGAACTCTCTGCATCGGAACTCGACCATGAGAAATTATAACCAAATGAGCTCGCATCACCTCTTCGCTTAGAAGGATGGGAAGGAGATGACGACTTACCTTTTGAGAGGCCCTTAGCCATTAGTTCTTAGACCATCTTTAGGCGCATGGTTTGCTTGGTTCTTGCCAATCTACATTTTTGAAAACCATGAATGTGATTAGCAGCTACATCTATCTCCCATGGATAAACAACTTCGATACTAAGTATACTAGAGATAAAGGACTGCTTGCAGTTAGATCATGAATTATGGGACATTTAATGGACGGGCAAGGCATAAGGGATTTTCTTGGGTTCCCGGGACTCATTTTTTTAAGGAAAGCATGCCACCTTCTGGTCGTCAATCTTGGCCGGGAGGTTGAGAAATACAGAGGTATGCCCCTCGTTTCTTGGGCCGGCGAACTTTGTTTAGCCCAAAATTATAATATTTCATATCCTTTTAGTACTTAATATTTGCTCATAATAAATTGATTAATTAGATTTTTGATATGTATTGGTTTATTTTTGTAGAAATTATAGAGATTTAAATAAAGTGGATATGAAGGTTGGAAGAAAATGGTGTTGGATCAAAAGAAGAGAAAAAACAAGGAAATCCCAGCAGTCAAGGCCCAAGTGCCCTTCTTCTTCCCGGCTCTCTCTCTTTCGCTTGCCTTGTTTTTTTTTTTTTTGTTTGCTTTGCTGGCCGACCTAGTATGCGGCCCTTATTTCTTTTAGATTAGCCTAGCCTACTCCTTTCACTTATTCGGCCACGCCTGACTCACGTGATGCCCGATTTTCCCTTCTTCCCTTTCTTCTTCCTTTAAAGCCCTAGAAGCCTGAAGTTTGCTGCTTTATCTTCCCATTCGCCCAGCTTCTTGGCTGTTTCACTTTTTCTCTGCCCTCTGACCGTTTATTCCTTCATCATCACCATCATCAGTGGTTACAAAGGGGTTTAATTGAGCATTTGTCAGACTAATGAAGACAGAGTTTTGGGGGCTAGAAAATGATGGATAAGTGCAGCAGTGAGGTCGAATTGAGGAGAGTAGAGCAGAGAATACAGAGTAGAGATTAGGCTTTAATTTTCATTCTCTTTCTTGATTTCAATTTTTTTTTTCAAATTCAGTCTCCTAAGCTCTCAAAATTTGTATTGTTCTCACGCCATTGTTCAATCTAGCAGAGATTTTTAGGGTTTGTAGCTGAATTTTCTGGGTTTTGATACCAATATCAAGCTTTGTTTTCAGTTTCTTTTTTTTATTTGTGAGTTTGGGTCTAAATTTTGTCATCTGCAGGTTGTATTCTTCTTGTTCCAACACTCAATTTTGGTGCTGTGATGATTCTTGATTATTGACTTCATTTTGGTCTATGCAAATTTGCATCTCAATTGTGCTACTGGTGTCCTATTTCAGTTTCCACCTCCCTTGTGTTGCACTGTTTTAGTTCTGGGCATCTTCTCTTGCTCTCTTGATTTTGTTTATTTTTCTTAATTGAAATATAAAACATGCTGAATTTTAGTTTTGTGATACTGCTCTTAAGTTATAAACCACGTTGAACATCTTTTATCTTGTAGCATTTAGTTAGTGGCTATGTCTGAACTTAGGTCAACTAATAACTGGCTTTGGTCAACTTAGTTAAAGCATACTAGTTGAAGTAATTAGTAATCCAGTTTCACAATCCATCCTTGAGGATAAACACATGTAAGTGCTACGATAATAAACCGTGCGTTTGCAGAAATCACAACAAGTTTTTGGCATTGTTATCATGGATGAGCTTGTGAAATTAGGTTGTGTTGAGTCATAGTTGATTCGCTTGAGTCGTTTTTGTTTTCGTTTCGTATTTTTGATTTTTGATTTTTTGTGTGTGTTGGTTTAGTCTTGATTTAGTTTTAGTTAGTTTAGATTTCTTTGGTTTTAATTTTGATTTGAGTTAGTATTTTGAATTTTTTTTTGGGTCAATTTAGTTTGTATTTTTAGTGATTATTTTGCTGCTGAAAGGAAAAAAAACAGTACTAACAAATCTGGGGCTTCGATCTATGCAAGAACAGAGAAAAGGAAAACAGCTAGTGCATATTTTTCATGTTTTTTAGATTTTGTCTAAGTTATTTGGAGTAGTTCTAGTGTGAATTTTTGTCATTTGATATTTTAGTGGAGATATTTTTGTGGATTCTGCATGATGTTTAGAGTCCAGGTGAATTTTTGTCTGACTTTTAGGAATTTTTAGAATTTTTAGTATTTTTATAAATAATTTTCTCTATGGAATTTTCTGCAAGAGTCTAGGACAACAAAAACAAATTTAAAAAAATATCCATGTTCCTTGTGAATGTGTTGAATTTTGTGTGTATGGTTCTGATTTGAGGAGTTTGATTTTTTGTTTTAATTTTATTTTTAGATTTTGCTTGTCTAGGCTTAGTTTTTTTCAATTTTTGTTTTTTTTATTTTGATTTGTTGGTTTTTTTTGGTTCCTCGGATTAGTTTACTTCATGTTTTGGTTTTTTGTGCAGAAAGAAATCAACGAAAAATTAGAAAAAAAAATAATAAAAAAATAGAAGAACAAAAGAGATCAAAATGAAATCCTTTTATGAGGGCGTGGGATTTGCATAATTGGTTGGACTAGAGATCCCAAAAGCAAAAAACTTGTTAGGAGTGAGCCTGAGCTTGAGCCTGACTTTGAACTCGAACTTAAACCGAAGCCTGAACTAGAATTGCATGAAATGGCACAAGAAAGATCTTTAAGTGACATTTCTATTCCCCTAGGACTATTTTGCCATCTTGTTTTAATCTGCCTTAGGACCAAATGTGACTTTCGAGTTGTGACCTCACCATACTCAAATGCTCCCTAAATTCACGTGTTCAGAGGATGCATATTTGTTTTTGAAGGAATTCAAAGAAGTGTGTTCTCTGATGCCCTTTCCTACTAATCTTGTTGATGTTGTGCTGATGAAATTAATTGTTTTTGCTTTGAAAGATTCTGCTAAACATCGGATTTATGGTGTGACTGCTAATTCTGTTACTTGTTAGAATGATTTTATTAGATTTTTCTTAAGAAAATATTTTCCTAATGCCGAGACTGTTATGCTAAGTAATGAGATTATCAATTTGTGTAACTAAGAAGGGAATCGTTTTAGAAGTGCTTTGATAGGTTTATGAATTTATTAGCGCAGTGTCCCTATCATGGTTTAGGCCAAACACATTTGTGCTAAATTATTTATGAAGGGCTTGACCAACAAACTAGAACAATCTTAGAGTCCATGTGTTAGGGCGACTTTCTTTCTAAGAGAGCCATTGTTGCTTGGGGATTTTTAGAGGACTTAGCTGAGAAAACCATGTAGTGGGAAACCGCTAGAGATGATAGTTTATTTTCTAGATTTTCTAGGGGTGGGTTGTATTCTGTCTCTGATGTGAGTCACTTAGAGTCTAAGATTTTGGTTGTAGAGAACATGTTGAAAGGGATTCTGACCCAGACTTCCCAGATTTCTCAGACTTCTATGGTGTTTTGTTCTCACTATCAGGTCTTAGATCATTTATTGAGTACTTATTCTTATTTTGGTCACTAGTTATCCATTGTTCAATAGCAAGCGGATAAGGACTTATGGAGATCTAAAAATGACCCCCTTTCCCCTTAGTACAATCTAGCATGGAGAAGTCACCCTAAACTTTGTTAGAGTAGTCTACCAAATGTTGCAATCTCTAAGACTCAGCTTGGAGTGTTTCTAGGAAACAACTCCTAGCCCATCTCTCATCCCTCTAATAATTTTAGAGACTAGCTTTTTTAGGTGTGCCCAAGGCACTTAGACCTCCACCTCTAGTAGCTTAGGTTTAACCTCCTCTTAGTTACACTAATATTAATAAAATTAAAAGAAAAATTGACAATAACGTGGAGAGAATGATTAATGCTTATATGAAAAGAATGATGACTGAGTAGTTTTCCCAATTAGCATCATATTCTAGGGAGCCAAGTACTTTTTCGAGTCAGACTGAGGTGAATTGTAAGGGTCGCACCTCCCTTTCTTCTGGTGTTAACCCTAGTGAGCCTGTGAGGAAGGTAAATGGAGTTATATCTCTTAGATCCAGTTGAGAGATTTATAATCAAGTAGGAATTTCAAGTGCACCCTGCAAGTATCTTCATAGTTTCTTCCAAAATTCTTCTCCTTCTTTTCTTCTCTACAACTTGGTTCATCCACTAATTTGGGGGATGTTACTGATGATTTCCTCAATGATTCTAATATTCCTCTACCTTCTGGGGCACCTTCTAGTAAAGATGAGGCTAAGGAGAAAGATTCATCTGATTCAATGGATCGTTCACCTCCTAAGGATTCTTTTTCTCCTCATTTTGCTGATGGAGTCCATTTACCTCCTTTTCCCTATAGGCTTAAAAAGAAATATCAAGATCATGTTAAGAAGATGAGAGAGACATTATCTTAAGTCAAAATGAACATTCCTTTACTCAATGATATTCGGTAAATGCCTCCATATGCTAGGTTTTAAAAGGATCTGTGTAATATCAAGAGAGCTACTAGTGTTCATAGGAAGGCTTCCCTAGCCTCTAGTGCCAATTCCATCATTTCTCACCAGATCCCAGTGAAGTATAAGGCCTTCAATTGCTCTACTATTTATATAGTTATAGGGGACCAACTTATTCACCAAGCTATAGTTAATTTATGGGCCAGTGTCAGTTTGATACCCTTCACTAAGTATGAGAGGCTAGGCTTAGGTAAGCTGAAAGCTACCAAGATGGTCATTCAATTAGCCGATAGATCAACCAGGTTACCAAGGGGTGTAACTAAGGATATTCTAATTATAGTCCGTTTATATATTTACCTTGTGGACTTTATAGTGATTGAGATTGAGAAGGTATTTAATGTCCCTAGTTAGGTCCATGTGATTTTAGGGCATCCTTTCTTGGCCACTACCAATACCCTCATTAATTGTAGGAATGGATGACGAGACTATCTTTTAGCAACATGCCCTTAGAATTGAACATATTTAATGTGCAAAGACAACTGTGTGGGTTTGATGATATGGAGTTCTTCACTCTGAACTGGTAGAAGATTCTGTATTTCATGATGATCTTGACAACATGATTGTTGCTAAGTATGAGTATGTTCTTATTGATGATGCGCCTGAGTATGATGTGTTTGAATTTGATAACTTGTGCTCTGCTGCTGAATGACTACTTGTTACTACTTTTGAATTTGCTTCTGAGTCTATTTTTCCTCCTACTCTTGAATTGGCACCTCATTCTAACTCTCTTAAGTGTTCATTCTTAGGGCCCAATGAATTCTTACCTGTCATTATTGCCTTTGGCTTAGATTGGGGCCAAGAGGATAAACTGATTGCCTTACTTGGAGAGAACAAACAATCCACATGTTGGACTTCTAAATGATATCAAGGACATTGGCCCTTCCATTATGCAACATAAAATACATTTTGAGGGCAATGCTAAGCGCTACCGAGACCGCCAAAGGCGTTTGAACCTGGCTTTGTAGGAACTGGTTAGGAGGAAGTGCTTAACTGGTTAGACCATGAGGTTATTTATCCCATCTCTCATAGTATGTAGGTTAGCCCTGTTCAAGTTGTTCCTAAGAAGACTAGTATTACCGTGATTAGGAATGATAGGAATGAGTTAGTCCATACTCAAGTCCAATCTGATGGCGTGTTTGTATAGACTACAGGAAATTCAATAGGGCCACTAGGAAAGACCATTGCATTTAAACATTTAGGGCATGCCCATTACCTTTATCTTTAGAAATCAAAATGTATTTATCAAAGTTACAATGTCTTGTAAGTATATCAATGAGTCAGTTTACTCAGTGATCTACCTGATTAGTGGCCCTGTCAGTTATCATTTATAGGACTTGCCCTCTAGTGACTCACATGGCCTCAAACCAGGTCCCCTGATCAGCTCAGCAGGTATACAACTATCTATAGATCGTCTCAGTTATCAAGGATTCACTACTAGATAATAATTAGCAATGTAATTTTACATCATCTCGTTCATTGTTTTAAATCAAAATGAATTACAAAGTGGGCCAAATCAATTCTTCAGTGATCATTTAACAATACAGGAATGTATGTACTGAGTTTTGGCTTACATTTCGAAATGTTTATCATGTTTTATTCTGGGCAAGTACTTAGTGAATCACCCTCATGCCAGCAAGTTAGTTGAAGAGAACAAATAAGCAAGAGTACCACGTTTGTTCAATAGTGATGTTGTATTATGAATAATTTTGGAGTTGTATTTTAAAATCTTCAATTGATGGAGTCGTAAACCTTACAAAGTACTATTCTGTTACGGTGTGTAAATCTTGTCGTAACTAGTAGTTATATGTATGTGGTTTTGATAACGGTGGAACATGTTGGTTGGAAACGATGCCTAGCTACACCGTATCTTGCACTTATACTTAAAGCCTTATTCTTCTAGATGATGATAACACCCCCAATCATTGGATTATTAGTTTTAATTAAGTGATTAACTGAACAGGTTACAAACAGTGAAACATACTCATTTACGGGTGTTACAGATTTGGTATCAGAGATAGGATCAGTTTTTCTTGATGGTTTTTGGGGTATGGGGACTAGAAATAGGGGGTGAGAAGCTTGGATAGTGAGGGTTATTGGTATATCATCAGAGATTCGTGACACTAAAAATGTTTGCTTATCTCTTACATGTCCTCCTTTTATGTTCTTCTTTATTACATGCATCCGTACGAAGCCATTATAAAGCGGGGTTGTTCTATGGCTACTTACATCTGTTTATTACATGCCACTATGGTAGCCCACAATCAGGACCCCTTGTTTGAGTTCCATAGTGTTACAGCCCGTGTGTCCAGGCTATTGTGGTTCTTACCTATAGTTGAGCCGTGGGTCGAGTTTCAGGTTCGATACCATGAATGATGATTGGAGCCCCAGGCTAGGATGAACTTAGATTTCAACTTCAAGGGCTTGGGCTTCCATTACTACTAAGTTGTTACTTAGGGAGGAATTTGAGTAGAGGGGTGATCACTTTGGAGACTCTGCAACACGTATTTCCTTTACACCTTCCAACCCCCACTAGCATTAGCCCAGGGGCCCTATCACCACCTATACCGTGCTTTCCTCAGTTGCCCAACAGTCTACCGTCCTCGGGAAAAGGTGGGGTTCATATAGTTGTGGATCTTCCTAACACCCCAGAGGTAGTGGTGCTAAGCTTGGACGATGAGCCCATAGAGGACCTTGAGGACCAGTTAGAGGCAGAGGAGGATCTAGAGGAGAACTCAGAGTTGTGGGAGCAGCATGTTGATTAGGATTTTGATGATTTAGAGACAGAGGCATCAGACAGTAGTTTTGACTTGAGCAAGGAGTCTGAAGATGAGTCTAATCTTGATTACGATCTATCTAGGGATCGTTATGTTGATTTGGGAGCTAACTTTTCAGTTAAGTTATATTTTAAGCCCCAAACGCATATAGTACGATTGGTTGGATTGATGAACTTTATGCAGGTTATGGCATTGTATATAGTTAAGCAAATCCTTCCAGCTATGTTGTCTAGTTCTGCATTCCTTTTGGGCATGTGGCGGACTTGGGTTATTAGGGCTAGGTAGTGTGTGAATTAGGAGGCTAGGTAAGGGATGACCTTGGTTAGGTAGTAGTTATGGCAGTGATGTAATGAAGCTTTGGTTTAAGTTTTTATAAATTTGGTACCTTGTTAGTTTGTATTCGTGTGTATACTTATCCTATATGTTGGTTGTAGTTAAGTGATTGAATTACTTTGTTTAATGCACAATAAAAATGTCTAAATCTGTGCAAAACAATATGGAGACCCATGTAGGGGATGATTCAAATCATGATCAAGGGTCAGGTGCCCAAGCTTCGTGTAATGCGCCACCAGACCTTGGTGGAATGCCCTTGATTCCCAAAGTCAACTAATAATATTGGGTATCCTAACTACTAGCCGCTTTTAGTATCTGAATTGATGAAACAAATTCCCCCAATACTTGACAAAAGCCTTCTTAAAGATGATAAACTAGTAGATAATATTGGCTAGAGGAATGGATTAGAGGAATGGATGAAATTTTTATAGTAGTAGATGTTCCAGATGAGAAAAATGTGAACATTAGGACGTTGTACCTAATTGTGGAGCCGAAGATTTAGTGGAACACTATGAATGATAGGCTATTAGAACCTAAATTCACTGAAGGTAAATTCTTGGAAGAACTGAGAGCTAAGTTTTACCCAGTTATGGTTTAACGGCAGAAAGAAAAGGAATTTATGGAACAGAGAACCAGTGGAAGTATGACGGTAATACAATATGCCAGTAAGTTTACAGAACTATCCAGGTTTGTCCTTGAGTTTTTGTCATCTGAAAGACTTAAGATGAGGAGATTTGAAGAGGGCCTAGCTTTCTATATTCGTAATCAGCTAGTTGGTCAACCAATCTTGATCTACCAAGAGTTATACGAGTGAGCAGTTGAAGTGGAACAAGTGAAGGCTGCATTGAGGGCCTTGAACTTGATCAATCAAAAGAGGAAAAGGATTGAGAGGGGAGCCCTAAGCCACTACGCAATTGAACCTTGAGAATAAGAAGGCAGAAACTAGTTACAGAATCAGATTACCAAATTACTCTATAGTTGAGTAATAAGCAGGTCCTTATTACTATTTGTGGAATCACATTTCTTAGAGACTTGATTGAATTTGATTTTTCAAACTTTGATATCATTTTAAGGATGAACTGGTTGTCTACTTATGGGGCTAAGATTTATTATGAAGACCCTCAGGTTATTTTGAGGAATCAAAACACGAGAGAAGTATGTTTTTATGGGCAGAGAGAAGAAAAATCAAGTCCCATAATTTCCGCTATGAAAGCAAGTAATTTATTGTATCAGGGATGTATTGGGTATTGGTTTTATGCCATTGACACTCAAGAAACGGACTAAAAAGCAGAAGATGTTCCTATGGTTTGTGAATTTAGAGAAATTCTTCCAGAAGAGTTATCATGATTGCCCTATTAATGAGAAGTTGATTTTCAGATTGAATTAGTCCCTGGTGCCCCACCTGTCTACAAAGCCCCATATTGTCTGACCCCAACGAAGCTGAGGGAATTGAAGATTCAGTTAGATGAGCTACTATAGAAGGAATTCATCACACCAAGTGTGTCACCATTGGGTGCCCTAGTGCTATTTGTAAATAAGAAGGATGGAACCTTAAGGTTATGTATCGATTACAGAGAATAGAATAAGATTACCATAAAAAACAGAGACCCTGTACCTCGAATAAATGATTTGTTTGATCAACTGCAAAGAGCAACAGTCTTTTCCAAGATTAATTTGAGGATTGAATACCATAAGTTTAGGACTAGGTAAGGCTGCTACGAGTTCACGGTGATGCCTTATAGCCTCACTAATGCACTCGCAATGTTTATGATCTTATTAATAGAGTTTTCAAGCCCTATTTAGATAAGTTTGTGGGTGTTTCTATTGATGACATCTTAATATATTCGAAGGATAGAGATGAACACACTGCTCATTTAAGGACAATGTTTTAGACCTTAAGGGAGCAATAATATGGCAAATTGAAGAGGCCTGAATTTTGGTTAGAAGAAGTGTATGTTTAGAGCATGTAGTTTCAAGGGATGGGATTAAAGTTGACCCCCAAACGGTGAAAACAACTACAGAGTGGCCAGGGCCCACCAATTTCATTGAGATTAGAAGCTTATTGGGTTTAGCTAGCTATTATCGAAGGTTCGTGAAGGCTTTCTCAAAATTAGCCTATCCCCTGCCAATTTGTTAAAGAAATCTATTAAGTTTGACTGGATAGAGAAGCGTAAATTGGATTTTCAAGAATTAAGGCAATGATTAACTATCGCCTCAATCCTAACACTACCAGTAGAAGGTAAGGAGTATGCTATCAATAGTGATGCATCGAAAAATGGGTAAGGGTGTGTTCTGATGCAAGAAGTTAAAGTAGTAGCTTATGCCTTCTGATAGCTCAAGCCTTATGGTGGGAATTACCCTACCCACGATTTGGCGCTAGTGGATGTGGCCTTTGCATTGAAAATATGGAGACATTACCTATATGGAGTACCCTATAACATCTTTACGGATCATCAAAGCTTGAAGTATATCTTCACTCAGAACAAGCTCAATTTGAGACAAACTCGTTGGCTAGAATTACTTAAAGATTATGACTTGCAGATCGAATATCACCTAGTAAAGGCAAATGTCGTGGCAGATGCTTGAGTTGGAAGACACAACATTGCTTGAACACTATAGTAATTAGTCTGTTGAACCTCTTCAGAGAGCTTAAGGACTTGGGTATTCAATTAGTGTCACATAGACAACCAAGTGTTCACTTGTCAACACTTACCTTACAACCATCCGTGGTGAAGGAAATTGGAGCGACCCAAGGAAGTGAACCTGAACTCCAAAGGATAAAGCAAAATTTAAAGGGAGGAAGTCGCCTAGGTTTGTTGTACATGAAGATGGGATCATGCGGTTGCATAATCACCTCTGTGTACCCAAAAATGAGGAATTAAGGAAGAAAATATTAGAGGAAGCTCACAGCAATTGGTGCTCGGTGCACCCAAGAGACACCAAGACGTATAAGGAGCTAAGACAATACTTTTGTTGGAATAATATAAAGGAAGAGATCGCAGAGTATGTAGGCAAGTGCATGATTTGCCAAAAGGTTAAAGTTGAGCATCAATGTTCCATGGGTGAACCATGACCTTTGGAAATTCCCTCCTGGAAATGGGATTACATCTCAATGGACTTCGTCATGGGATTATCTCCTTCTGCTGCGAAGAAGAATGCCATCTAGGTAATAGTTGATCGACTCATTAAACCTGCCTGTTTTGTATGAATTCGGGGTACTTAGGGAGCTGAAAGACTATCCCCAGTTGTATGTTAAGGAGATAGTTCGATTACAAGGGATTCCTTCAGACATAGTATCAGATAAAGATCAAAGATTTGAAGCCTATTTTTGGCAAGCGCTTTAAGAAGCCTTTGGAACCAAATTAAATTTTAGTAGCTTTTATCATCCTGAAATTGATGAGCAGACTAAGAGGGTGAATCAAATCTTAGAAGACATATTAAGAGCTTGTGTATTGGAGTTCCAAGGAAAATGGGAAGATGACTTACCATTGGTGGAATGTTCTTGTAACAATAGTTACCAATCCACCATGTAAATGGCTCTGTTTGAGGCTCTACATGGAGGAAAATATAGAACCCCTTTATGCTAGAGTGACTTAGATGAGGCATTGATCTTAGGCCCACAATTGATCCAAGAAACTACCAAAACGGTAAGGAAATTTGAGAGCATATTCTTGCTGCCCAGAGCCACTATGATGACAAAAGAAATAGGCCCTAGTGTTTCAAGTAGGTGATAAGGACTTTCTGCAGATTTTGCCAACTAAGGGTATGCGGAGGTTTGGAGTGCGAGGCAAATTGGGCCCAAGATACATTAGGGCATACGAAATTATTGAAAAGTTGAATCATATAGCTTACCGACTGGATCTGCCCGTAGAACTCGAACATGTACATAATGTGTTTCATCTCTCATAACTCAGGAAATACATACTAGATCCTTACCATCCCATCGCAGCTGAGCCCATTGAAGTCACTGGGGGTCTAGTATGTGAAGAACGCTTAAGTAAGATACTAGATCACAGGATTAAACACCTACGCAACAAGCAGATACCCGTAGTTAAAGTACTTTGGTCAAATCATATCTCTTCAGAAGCCACTTGGGAATTCGAGAAGGAAATGAAAGCCAAGTACCTATACCTATTTGAGGTAATCTTCCATTTTATGGTAACGTTCATAAGTTTCGAGGATGAAACTCTTTAAGCTGGGAATGCTATAATAGCATGACCCTAAATCAAGTTTATTTATTTAATTAAGCCATGTTATTAATTTTCTTGCATTTATTTATCGTATTTAATCATTCTGATTGGGAAAAATTCATTTGGACCCTCATATTGCCATTTGAACTTTAGTTATCGTAAAATTTAGGGTGAATCGATAGTAGGCCCTGATAAACATAGTTTTAAGAGATTAAATTATTTTTCATGACATCACAAAATTTTAGTTTTGAGATACATAAAAATTTTATTACAATGGAGTGTTTTATTTCCGAGTCCATTTCATTTTGGGGACAACTTGAAGCCCAACAAGCTTATGCACATGATTTAGCTAATTTTCATTATTTATATATAATTATAATTAGCATAAAGTTACTTTTTTATGCTTAAATATAAGCCAAGTAACCAAGAGAAAATCAAAATCATTTTCAACCAAGCAAAGGAAAAAAAAAAGGACTTCTTCTTCCTCTGTACTCAACATCCCCATGGCCGCCACCACCACCAGCCCCCATGCTGCTGTTTTACCTCTCCTGCTGCCACATCCAGCCCCCCAGTCGACCACCCATACTACCACCAGCCACCACCCTTTCAACATCAAACACCACCTCTACCTCTCATTTGATCTTCCAATTGAGGTTTGAACCCTTACCTAACTTTGTTTAATTCTTGGTTTTATAAATGATTTGTCTATGGATCGTAATATATTGATGAAAAAGAATGTTAGTTTGATGTTTTATTGTGGTTGGTTAAGTTTTGAAGCATGTAAGAATTGAGACCAAACATGATCATGCAAGCTTGATGTGAAAATGATGAACCTTGATTTCTTTGATTTAATGTTGTGATCCTTGGCATGAAAAATAGGTTTAAAGTTGTTGGTGATCTTATTAAATCCATTTATGGTGATTTAGATGGTAACGTCAATGGGCATAATCTAGGGTTTGATGATTATACATGATTTTAATTTGATTTTTGATATTTGGATTGAATTAGGTGAAATTTTGAGGTTGGATGTGTTATTAATTAACTTAAAGGAATGATGTTGTGTGAGTTTTGTCAAAATTAGTGGGTTATGGAAAATCCCATAAGTAACCAAAAGAGGTTGTTTGAATTATTAATGCAAGTACGCGAGTTTGTGGGAGCATTTTGAGTGATTATGTTAAGAAAAATATTGAAAAAATATGTAAGGTTAACCATAGTGTAAATTTTGAGTGTTTGGCTAGAACGAGGTAATTACATGAAGAAAACAAAGTTTGATGGTCATAAAGAGGCATTTAGCTTGATATATGAGAGAAAGAAGGAAACTATGAATTTTGAAAGCTTAATTAATATCTGTGGAATAATTATGGGTATTGGAAAGAAAGTACAACGTTTAGTGGGAAAACAGAGTTAAATGGGCATAAGAATGAAATTTGAGAGATGGGGATAGTAATCACTCAAGAGCAGTGGTTATTGGGCTAAGCTAGGGTGATTTAAGCTGTCCCAAACCCAATTATATCATCTTGGCCTTTCTATTTATATCCATCAAAGCCTTTCCATTATACCCTCAATTATTTACTTTGGTCTATTTTGCTCTAAATTATTTTACCTTGAGTGAAATTGCCTTAATCTGTTTAGTTTTGAAATTATTTTAGTGTACCCTATCATGTATTGATTCACTAAGGTTTTGAGTGCCATTTAGTTAATACATTTCTATTAAAGTTACCAGTTATGAGAGTGAGTGCTACTTACTAACTATATATATCTATAATGACATTCCTGGAGTGTAATCAGGGCCCATTCTATCATTTTCTCCGTTTTCTACATAAATATTATCTAGTGAGATTGCATTTAAATATTCCAGGTACGTCCATTGCCTGTATCTTTAGAAATCAGAATGTATTTATCAAAGTTACAATGCCTTCGTAAGTACATCAATGAATCAGTTTACTTAGTGATTTATCACCTAGTTAGTGGCCTTGTTAGTTATCATTTACAGGGCACTTGCCCTCTAGTTACCTGGATAGCCTCAAACCAGATCCGTCGATCGACTTGGCAAGTGTACATCTATCTATATATCGTCTTAGTTACGAAGGATTCACTACCATATAATAACTAGCAATGTAGTTTTACATTCATCTCATTCACTGTTTTAAATCAAAATGAATTACAAAGTAGGCCCAATCAATTCTTCAATAATCATTTAGCAATACAGGAATGCAAGTACATCTAACTAGAAATGTTTGTGATGTTTTGTTTTAGGCAAGTGCTCAGTGAATCTCCCTTATGCTAGCAAGCTAGCTGAAGACAATAAATGAGCAAGTGTACCACGTTGGTTTCGTAGTGATGTTGTAATATTAATACTTTAGGAGTTGTATTTTGAAATCTTTAGTCTATGGAGTTGTAAATCTTACAAAGTAGTATTCTGTTACAGAGTGTAAATCTTACTGTAACTAGTATATATGTGTGTGGTTTTGGTAATGGTGGAACATGTTGGTTGGAAACGATATAGCTGGAACATGTTGGTTGGAAAGGATATAGCTGGAATATGTTGGTTGGAAACGATGCCTTGCTATATTGTATCTTGCACCTACAGTTAAATCCTTGCCCTTTTGGACAGTGGTAACACCCCCAGTCATCCTATTATCAGTTTTAATTAAGGGATTAATTAAAGAGGTTGCAAACAGTGAAACATGCTTATTTGGGGGTGTTACAGTCTTAGAAGTACTTAAGAAAACATTGTAATGTCAAATTTCATGGTATGTAACTTCTTAAATGATAAAAAGTGGTGCAACTCAAATCCTAAGAGAAGAAGTTCTTTAGACTGTGACTAGCCTTGTTTAGAATGGTGAACATCGTAAAAATATCGCGTGTTTTATCCCTCATTAATTTATGCATTTATATTGATGTTCAAAGTCTTTATACTTGACTTTGGTGACTAACTTTCAAAGTTCTTTTAATTTGGCTTTAGTTGATCTGCTTCAAAGTTTTTTTTTTGTTTGTTTCATTAAGCTTAATTTTTATCAATCCCCGTATTCACCCCTTGTAAGGTGATATATATTTAGTTTTGGGGCCTTAATTGCTCCCCTAAGTTGGTTGGTTTAGATAGAATACAGAATACATAAATGGGTTATGAAAGGAGGGTTATTGTTAGCTACGTGCATAGAACAACTATGCAGGCTTTTCAACTCAACAATGATATGGCCAAAAAAAGTTGATACCTTGTAATTAGTGCTTACTTAATCAAAATCTCAAGGCAGCGCATGACATCTCAGGATGGCTAATGGAATTCCATTTGTTTTCTCTGTTGTGTACATCCCTGAACTTGTTTGGCGATCTCCACTTAGTATGACAGTTAGTGGAGTAGAAGACTGAATTCCTTTGCTCAAGCCACATTCATCATAGTTCTTTACGTATATCTACCCCCTAAAATTCATTTAGGATTTTGATCTTTGATCACATTTTGAGATGAAGATAATGGACCAATCTCTTTGATGAATTAGTTAGTGTACTAAATAAAATCTGGTCTTGAAGATTAGATGTGAACCATCCCTATGGAAAGAAGGGGGTACATTTCTTAATATTCATGATAGGAAGTAGATCTATGTAGGACCCATGTCCCAGTCATAAGTTCATCTATTAAGAATAGGGGTAACAATAATTTCCTTTGAGCTGAAATTGTAGGGATATGCATATTTCCTATTCTTCGAAGTGTGGAGTTTCTTCCTATGTTGTGGTGGCCGTTGCTAGTACTATTAGTACTACATATGAACTAAAGGACGAAAGGAAATAACCCCTCCCTAAAAATGGAAGAACATCTCAATAATCTTTTATGTGATGTAACAAAAGGAAGTAACACTGATAAACCTATATTTTACCTATTTTTCTACATCCAAATTCTGCTGTATTTTTATATTCACCTTTAAGTTAGAGAATTTGGTTTGGTTTCCCTTAGAATGGCATAAGTAGGTCTAACTTCTCATTTGTAGATGTTTTGTCCTCATTTTTAAGGCTTGAGGACCATATTAACTTAGGAGAGCTACGAGAGGGATAGAAAGTGGGAAATCAACTGGAAAGAAAAGGAAGAAGCGGCAATATGACCCACCATGAGCAACTACATGGCTACGCCGACAGCAAAAGTTGAAAGAAATGACAATGCATGCCGTGTAGTTCTACATGCTAGTGTCATCCAGCTCACTAGTTTAAACATTTTGTCAACAAAGGGTGCCTTTTTGTTTAGTACCCCTGTGTAGCATTAGTGAAAACACCTCCCCAATTTCTCTAGAGGCATGGCTCTAGGACTTTAGAGATCATCTTTCCATTGCATTTAACAAGACAATAGTGATAGAATAGTTTACCTTGTAGATTAGCATTAGAGATTTTTACTCTACTTTGATTTCATTTCTTGCAATTGATCAATTTCTAAGTTTGTTGTTAACCCTTTAGCTAATTACTTATTAAAGAATTTCATTGCTTATATCATGATTAGGGTTTGGAAATTTTTGTTTACAATTGCTAATATGTTTAGTAGCTGATTTTCCTAACTTAGGTTGGGATTGATATCAGTTATCCTTAGTTAATCATGAGTTAGGCACGTTCTTGCTTGTGCCATGCTTGCTTCTATTGAATTCTACTATATATGCTCGCTACATGCTTGATTAATTGTATGACAAAGTGTTCAATTGCTTTCATTCGGGTTTACAGGTTGAAAGATGAAAACTTTACGCAGCGCGAATTAATGGAAAATGAGGGTTTGTAATATGAAATTAATTAGGATTCTAAATAGGATCTTAGATTGTCCAATATTATAATTCTTTCACTTTAATCCCATGAAAATAGGTGTCTACCATTTGGGGATAGTTCTTTGACCATTGAGCAAGGGAGGGGATGTGTTTAGTAGTCAATCTATCCATTCGTGTTTGTTTGCTTGAATAAGTTTATGCGATTAATGATTGATATGCTAGCATACTTACACAATTAATTCCACACTGAGTGCTTTAATTTCATGATTTTAGATTCATATCCCTAGTTGCTATTGTTTTCTTAGTTGGTAGTTGATTTTCCAAAATTAGATTTGCCTAATTGCAGTAGTTTAATAAGTTTTAGTAGCTGAAAACAAGTTCCTCTTGGATTCCTGCACTAGTTGGTTGCTAAATACAGTTACACCTTGCGCTTACGGTTACAACATGACAATTTTTTGCAGTTGCTACCTGAGTACTTGTTCTTTTTATTATCAAAACCAATTAGAACACTCTAGATTAGGCTTTTGCTTTGTGTGCTAGTTTTCAGTTTTTTTTTTATTATTTTTTACTCTTGCTTGAACCTACTTATACATGGTATAACATCTTGCCTTGTATACATAGGAAAAGTCAATGGAATCAAGACCTCATTCTTATTAACCTGAGATCAAAGCTAAGGCATGCAGGAAAAATGGTAAGACAAGGACAAAGAAGAAAGAAGTGGTAATGTTCGGAAGAAAGCAGAATATGGTGTTGCTAGATTATGTAATGTCATCAATATCCAGTGTCACTGTATCCATTTTGAAGTCGACAATCAACGCGAACAACTTTGAGTTCCAACTAGTTCTCGTCACGTTTATAAAAGCGATGAATTGGGTGGACACTGGTAGAAAACCTAATGTGTATCTTCACAACTTTTTAGAGAAATGCGACACCATCAAACTCAATAGGGTCTCTAGCAACGCCATTTGGTTAAGACTTTTCCTATTCTCTTTTGAAGGATAAGGCAGAGACTAGTTACAGAATGAGGAATCCGATTCCTTGGCTACATACGGTGATTTCTCAAAATCTTTTCTAAACAAATACATCTTTCTTAGTAAAACCGTAAAGTTAAGGGTGACATTACTACATTTGGTCAATGAGATGGGGCTTCTCTATATTAAGCTTTGGGGATGTTAAAAGATCTTCAGTAGTAGTGCTCTCATCATGATGTCCCTAACTTGCTCATTGTCTAAACATTCTATAATGGACTAGACCATTCATTGAAGATTGCAGTAGATGTTGCAGCAGGTGGCCCTCTCATGGAAAAGTCTATAGAAGTAGCAAAGGCCTTGTAAGAGCAAATGACCTCTAATAACTATTATTGGTCAAGTGAGAGCATCAACTAAAGGAAGGACAGTAACAAGTTCGATGTTAATGTTGTGAACTATCTAGCCAACAACGTTGATGCACTTGCACAATGATTTGATTAAGTTGGTGCTCCTATCTGTATGGGCTCCTTGGGCATAGTTTATAAAGGTGGAGTTGTTTGTGAGATCTATGACATTAAAGGACACATGGTTGCTAAATATCAGGGTACCTATCTTGAAATTGAGCAAGTCAATGTCACCTAAAATTTTAACCCATAACCTCAGAACAAGCATAAGCCTTATGGCGTATGCCCATATGTAGAAGGCTCTAAGTGGGAGATTTGAAACCTAACACCATCTTAATTTAGCTAGTAGATTGCTCAATGAAGTATCCAATGGTAATTCTTGAGAAGGCACCCTTGTAAGTTAGAAAATGTTACATCTCATATGATTTTGTAATGATGGAGATGGAGAAAGATGCCCAAATCCCTATCCTCTTATGGTCACCATTCTTACCCATAACTAGAGCTATGATTGATGTGAAAAATGATAAGTTTTACCTCCATGTTAGGGAGGAGATGCCAGAGTTTAATCATGCACAAGCCATGGGTTCCCCCTTCATGTAGTATACCTGCTATCGAGTAGACATTCTTGAAAAGGTAGCCATGGAGGAAATGACATATTCCCAATGCTTCCCTTAGATCCCTTAGGGGTTTGCTGTATTAGCTCTATTGTGTAAGAGATCGAAGCACATCAAGATAAAGCATTGATAGCCTATAAGAGGATCCTTGATTCAACCTCGGCATACCCTTCTAGCTATCGGCAAAAGTAGTTTCTTAATATGGAGCCTTAATCTTCTGAAGATGGTAAGAATAGTTCTCTCGAGGAAGAGTTGAAGCCTTTACCTTCCACCTTAAGTATGAATTCCTTTACATTGATCATAAGTTCTTTGTTCTTATTGGTGCTAAGCTAAATGATACCAATCCTGAGAAACTGCTAGACATGCTTAGAAAGCATAGAGGTGTCATAGGTTATGGCATTGATGATATGGAGGGAATCAATCCTTTAGTCTGCATGTATAGAATTCTTCTTCATAAACGTCCGAAATGCTCTAGACGGCCTCAAAGGCTTAAATCCTAATACACAGGAGATTATTTAAAGAGATGTTGTCAAACTAATAGATATTGGAATCATTTATCCCATCTCAGATAGCAAATAGGTGATTCTAAATCAACAAGTTCTAGAAAAGGCGACAAAGAATGAATGTGATGAGCTTATATCTTTTAGGATTGTCACCAGGTGGAGCTTGTGCATTAACTATAGAAAACTGAATAGAGCCACTCAAAAACATCGTTTCCCCCATTTATTCATTAAATAGATGCTTGAAAGGTTAGTTAAAGAATCCTTCCTCTATCACTTGGATGGCTATTCAGGTTTCTTCTAGATTTTCATCCATCCAAGTGATCAGGAGAACATGCCTTGACAAGCCTCCATATTACCTTTACTTATCGTAGGATGTCTTTTCGGTTATCTAATTGATAGGTTCACAAGCGCACGGTGGCGTTGTAGTAAATCAAGGTTGATCCTACAGAGACTAGGTCAAGCTACTGGATTATATACCCTTAAGATAGGCTAATCGAATCAAGACTTGGAATTAATAAGAAAACATTTCAATCTAATTTGATTGAGAATAAACATTAAGGAATACGCTATATCACACGATAAATCATTCAAGCACATTGCAAATCGATTAATCCAAACCAACTCAGTTTAAAGAACGATAATCAAAGTATCACTACTGTCTTTCAAGGTATAGTGAAATGCCTAGTATCAATCAATCACCGACTTCTGTGGTTTTCAATAAATCTATACTCACTAGGAAAAGGATTATCGCTCATGCCCTCTTGAATGGCGAATCTTTCTCAAGAATTCACACATACAAGTCCGATTTTAGTTCTCTAATGCCATGTTTCACCTTTCAGTACTTCACCCAAGTTCGAAATCAAGCAAGAAGATGGCCAATGAACACGCTTGCAAATCAAAGCTCTAAAATCAGATTGAACACGAAAAGAACATTAATTGAACGATTGAAGCGCAAATACTCAAAACAAATACATTAATTGTTCACAAAATCCAAAATATAAAAATATACCATAACATGATGCAATTTAATCTCTAATTACTGTAAAATGATAAATCTAAGAGAAAAGAGAAGAGAAGAGAGAAGAATTTGCTCAAATAAAACCGTGCTTGAACTCGTCGATTGCAAACGTGACCCCGCTTCCTTACCAATCTTCTTCTTCAACTTACCCTTCTTCACTAAAAAATTGGAGTATAAGACCTATTAAGATGGTAGAACCGGTATGGGATGATGAAAGAAAGCAGCAAAATGGGGCGTTTTTATGGTCAAAATGAAGGATGCTAACATAAAAAAAAGCATAGAAGTTGAATAACCGTGAAGAAATCAAGCCGACTTGGGGAAAAGGGACCACCAAGGGTTAACCGTCGGGGCCACCATGAATCGTGACCCCCACCAGGGCCAGACTGTGGAGCCCTCTGGTCATTTTTCCCTGCTGATTCTATAAAATCTGGACAATTCGGGTTAATTGTGTGTACTATCCCACGTTAACCATGATATATACCAGAGTAAACCTTGTCTCTTGGGGCTTTTTTGGTCAATTTTTGTGGGCTCTTACCTCTTTGCTTAATTCTTTATTGATTTTCATGACATACTAATGTTCTCTTATCCAATTTCTGCAAGATATCATCAAAAACACCAAACTCGAGTGTAAAACAGAAAAGAGGCATAAAATCACATAATGAAGCACTCCAATCCCCTAAAATGATTCCAAAACACTCATGAAATCCTATGCAAATATGGAATTCATCAGTAATGCCCCTGCCATTTTACAACTTGCATAATTGCTATTGTTTCTTATTATATTAAGAATATCTTGGAAGTTTTCGTGGATGACTTCTCCGTGCATGGAGTTCCCTTCTGTTTTTGTGTGGAAAATTTGACTTAGGTATTCCGTAAATGTGAATGATAGAAAGAATTTAAGGATTAAATTTATAACCTGATGTGCGAGGTTTATTGTCAAGTACTTGGGGTATCGTCCATAGAAAGTTGGGTTTCAAGTTAGGCCAAGTGGAAGTGAAATGAAAGACAAGACAAATTAAGCTAGAAAAACATAAGAAAAGAAGCCTTGGAAATACAATTTGACCAATCGACGAACCAAGTAACCAAGGCAAGCCTTAACTTATCAAAGCTATATTGTCAACTAGAGATGATTGGTTGCACTATCAAAGACCCACCAAGCTCTACTTCAAGGGCCAAAGGCTAGTGTAATTAATCTACCACCTATTTTCATGGAGCTAGCTCCATTAGACAAGAACATTAGCAACCCCTAGACCTAGATAAGACTGGCCTTATTTTTGTACCTAAATCTCAACTATTCTCTCTCCTACACTACCTAGTTAACCTCAACTCTCGGCATAAGTCAACCACTCGAAAATACGGATGAAAACTCTTTCAAGTAGCACACTTGGCGCGCATGACAGAAAACTCGAATATGAAAACAAAAATTATGTATGGTTGGGCATAATCCATGACTAGTTGGCCATGAAAGCGCTAATCACAGTTGAAGCCAACAAAAACTAGCTAATAAAAACACAATAAACCCAAAATAAATTAAGCTAAGAACTAAACTAACAAGAATGAAATAGGGAAATAAACCTAGCCTAGCATGGTTAAAACAACTCCTAAATATAAAAACATAATAAAAGATAAACATTTAAGTTAAACATAATCCACATTCATAATAAAAGAGAAAAAAACTTAGTTTTGAATTGCCTCCAATGATCCAAATGCAAGTTTTCATACAGGAGGTTAATGTAATTTAACCTAACAACTCTAATTTATTCTCCTAATGGGATTTTTAAGGCCAACCTAAAACGCTAAAATTGAGCTCTCTAAAACCAACCAACAAGCCCATAAATAGACACACAGATCGTGCTTATAAAGGCCCCAGAGTTGACATGACACAGGCCGTGCTCTTGGGCACGAATACCCATGTCATGCCGCTGGAAAAAAGAGTGAAAAATACAGGCCAACACCCCCAATACGAATAGTCAGGCCAAGGGCCACGGTTGCTCACACCTCGGCCACGACTATGGCTAGTCTTGCGGGAAAGCTTGGTCAGCGTTCATGGTTAGCAAAGTAGACATCCAGGCTGAAGTTCCGAATGCTTCGTCGGCTTCAAGGTAAGTGCAAGGTGAGTAGCAAATGGCCATCGCATTGGCTAAGGCCTGAACTTCTGAAGCATAGTCATGAACTTATGCAATGCTTGCACATAGTCTACCTTGAATGCCTCAAAGCAGACATGTCAATCTTTCATTAATTTTTCGCTAGATTCTCTATGACTTTTCCACGAATGTGCTGCTTACTCGACCCAACTTATGTCCTGTAAAAGTTAAATAAAATAGATAATGTCCTAAAAATATATTACTTTATAAGCTACAATCAGGCGACAGAGGCAAAAAAAAAAGACATTATAGGATCAAACAAAAGCCCCACACATGTCTTTTGCTTGTCCTTGTGCAAAACAAAAAGGAAAACTAGTCTAAGTACCTAGCTCACTTTCGTAAGAATCATAGTTGCATTTAGCATTTGTAACAACCCTTTTAAACCCTTTGGTTCCCCTAGTGGACTAGTGAGGTCTCGTACAGGCTTGTAGTAGATATACGAATAAAATCTTTTGAAGTAAATTTGAATTTTTTTCCAAAAGCAAAGCATACGTAGAGGTTAAAAGGAAAAATATGTACACCTTCAATTCATTTTATTACCCTAGCAACCAATTACTAAGTCATATACAAGCAAAACATGCATTCAATAGATACATAGGCTATAAATGCACCCTGACTATCATTTTTCAACCGAGGCAATGCAATGTTATGTACACCTTGGTGCTCTATGTAAAGTGTATCAATTCTTGATTCTATGCTAAATCCAGGCTAAAATGCCATCTTTACTTGACTGATGGACATCCCATTAATAGATGATAAACCTAATCTCTCTTTTTTTCCAATGATTGTCTCATTATACTCTTTCTCCTAGGTAGATAGTTCTTGGCTTTTTAGGCGTTGAACTACTGGAGAAACAACTAACACATACTCTAACTTGTTCCTTATTTAAGATTTTTATTCGGATGTGCAAAGCACTTGTCAAGCTTAAATAGAGGTGTCGGAGTTATTCTCTCTTTCGCACTCTTGTTTTTCCTCATTTTTCCTTAAAATTCAAAAGTCAATTAACAAAGTAGTGTGTCCTCAAACCAAAATTTCAACAACTAATACTAAAATTCAATGGTCAACATACAAGGTAGGCACAATATCGCACATGTGAGGTAGAGTTATCATGAAAAATCGGAGGTTAAGCAGACAAGTATTCCATCACGCATGCGCTACTTATATACAAGCAAGCAAAGAAGCTATTAGAGATCAAAAACCAATCAAAAAGGCACAAAAGTCCCAAAGCCAAGAAAAACTATACAAACGTTGACAATTTGTACAAAATATGTATACTTCACAAAAATTTGTACAAAATGGTATATGACTTCCCCAACCCTAAACCTACATCTCACCATGTTCTCATTAGGAGACAAGCAGACAACCAATCATAAATCACACAAATATCAACAAAAGGTCTAAAGATGACATATATACAAAATCGAGAGAGCAAAGCAAAAAGGCATGAGATATATGCAAAATGAAAACAATAAGAAAGGAGATGACTCACAACCATCAACATGAAACACACCAACTACAAAATCACATAACCATAAAAATACATATAATAACAAGTGCATACAAAAGACAAACAACACCAATAATAAAACACAAAAAATATACACAAGATGGTGATCTTATTCATCAATTGGGTTAATAATGTCCAAAGTTTCATCTCAAATGTATCAGTAACAAAATCACAACCTAATGTCCATAGTTGAGAAAATAGAAAAATAAAGAAAATTAAAAAAAGGTAGAAGAGTTAGAATATTTATACCAGGTTAGGTGCTAATAGTACCCGAACTGCGTCACTCTAAGATACTGCTATAGGGCACTCGGGGAGCATTAGCCACTCCTCCCATCTCTTAGGATCAAGTTCTCAACTCAGATACGGCCAACACTCGCAAGAGCTTGTTATATGTTGGCATATGCACCTCAAAATGGTATAAGTAAGAGTACACTAATAAGGGTCAAAGGAGGGATTACACCCTCTAATGTCACCTAAGGACTCATGAAATACATGCAAAGGAGAGGGGGTGAAGAGAAGTAAGAGGGATGAAATGGTGGTCAAGTCAAGTGGCTTATTACAAATGAGGTGTATATGCTGAAAATTAGCAGCACCAACTGTTACACAATCACCACACAACTCCTTAGAAGGAGCCTCCTAAAGATATGACTCAACTAAGGTAAGATCTTTCAATGAAGCAAGCAAACTAGGCCTTAGGGGAAAGGGAAGAGTCACAATCATCATGAAGACTTGCTTTACGTCTTGGGGAAGGTAGACTAGGGTCAATATCATGCAATAGGCCACACTCCCTCATCTCACAAATAAAATGCTCATGTCACTCATTCGTTGTCTTTTTCAAGGCATTAAGTCTACAGATGATTCATCGGAAACGTCATAAGATATACAAGAATTTAGATCATGGTCAAAACTTTGGCGACAAGAGCATAAAAGATGAGTATAAGAGGAATGGTGATGATATGGGTCCCTAACATGCTCTACACATAGAGATTGAGCATGCAAACCATAGGATAGTAAGGAAGGGTAGACAAAAGATTCATTAGCACTATCACGTTGTCATTAATACAAAGTTAAAGACTCAAACAAGTACCACCTGTAATCAAGATTTAAAGGACAAATACTACCATAACACATAGACTCAAGGGTGGCTTAGGTCTCAGATGTTATCCGCAACAACACAACGTTACATATTTTCTTTTTTCCTATGTGAAATCCACATATTGAGGACGATAATAATTCGATCTAGACAACTACTATCAAAAAAGTTCATGCCCAAGTTGAGGTAAATCAAAAATAGTTATTTTGATTTTGTTATGCTTTTGTATTTTTCAATTTTTCGGGATTTTTTGACAGGCTTAGCCTCTAAAGCTCAAGCAAAACCCAATATTAAAAAACACCAACTCCCTAGCAATGGTGCCAATAACTTGATAATTAGAATTTAAGTTTTATATTTATATCCTCAGGTGCAAGGTTTATCATGGTTGACGTCTCATTGATAGATAGTTGGACTTCAAGTACCAGAATTAGCTCAAGTGTTTTGAGCTAGGCTAAGTGGAAGGGAAATAAAAGACATGCTAAATTAAGTTGATAAACATAAGAAAGGAGGCCTAAAAATATGATTTAGGCAACTGATGAACCAAGTAATGAAGGCAAGCTCTACCCCACAAAACATATATCGATAAGTGGAGATGGTCAATTGCACCATCAAAGACCATCGATGCCCTCTTTTATAGGTCATAGGCTAGTCTAATTAATCTAACCACCTATTTTCATGGGATTAATTGACTAGATAATCAAATTAGAAACATCTGGACTTGGCTAAGATTGGGACTATTTTCATGTCCAAATCTCAGCTATTCTCCATCCCAAACCAGCTAGTCAACGTAACTTCTCAACATAAGCCAGCTGCCCAAAAATATAGATGAAAGCTCTTTTCAGCATTTCATTGAATGCTTGGATGACATAAGAGAAAACTCTAATATTAAAGTATAATTAGGTGTGGTTGAGCCTAGTCCTAAACTAATTAGTCATTAAAAGGCCAATTACAGTTCAAGCCCACAAACAATAGCTAATAATACCCAGGGTATGGCTTAAAGTATTTGAAGTGACTACTTTTATTACCAAAGATGCACCTTCCTTTTTAAGGAGCCCATTCTTAAGAACTCTACATTTAAGTGTGCTTGATTTGGAGAAATTTTAGAATGGATGACGTTCTAGGAAGCTTCGCAAGTAGCGTGCGAGCAATGATGAAGCACGCTAGAAAGACTTGTGGTGATTGGCATCGAAAAAAAATCTAGTGATTTGTGACACCAATCAACAGCTGTGCCAAGGGCCTGAGTTGGCTGTGGCTAGTTTTGCAAGGAAGTTGGTCAGCGCTCATGGCTATTTGTGCTGAAGTTGTGAACGTTTCATAGGCTTCGCAGCAAGTGTGACAGAGAGTAGCAGATGTTCAAGGCATGGGCAAGGCTTGAACTTTCGACGCATGGTCATCAACTTCCACAATGCTTACGCATATTTTACATTGAATTCTCCGAGGCGCACATGTCGATTTTTCTTTACCTTTAGCTCGATTCTCTGCAACTTTTCCATGAATGTACTACTTGCTCGCCCTAACTTATTTCCTACCAAAATTAAATAAAGCACATCAAAATGCTAAAATTATATTATTTTACAAGCTACAATTTGGTGAAAGAGGCGAATTAAATATGACATTGCAATATCCAATTATGAGGAAGCCAATTCAATCTTGAATTGGGAAAAATGTCATTTGATGGCACAGGAAGGGACAATTTTAGGTCATGGGGTTCATTGTAACGTTAAGGTTGATAGCTAAGATCAAGGTTATTGAGTGGTTCCCACCTCCTACTTCTATCAAAGGGGTTAGGAGTTTCTTTGGTCATGCGGGATTATATCGCCACTTTTTTATGGAATCCTCTAAAAATATGATACCTCTAACTCAGCTTTTGGCCAAAGATGCCCTATTTGTGCTTACCAATCAGTGTCTATAGGTATTTCACAAAATAAAGTATGCTTTCACTTCTAACCCTATCATCCAACAACCAGATTGGGGGCTCCCTTTTGGGATCATGTGCAATACCAATGACCATGCAGTTGGAGCAGTGGAAGGACAAGAAGACTTAAGTTATCTACTATAGCAGCAAAACACTTGATGAGGCTCAGCATAATTATATCACCATTGAGAAGGAGTTGCTGATGGTGTGTATGCAATAGAAAAGTTTTGTTGTTATTTATTATGCACCATATTTATTGCGCCCACTAACCATTTCACCTTTTAAGGATCCCTTAGATAAGAAGGGCGATAAGCCTTACCTCATCATGTTGATTCTTCTCCTACAACAGCTCGATATGCAAAGCAATGATAAGGCACATGTTGAAAATGTGTCAGTCGATCACCTTTTCAGTCTCATTGTTGAAGACTAAGATCTTCTCATTGATGATACTTCTTCTGATGACCTTCTCATGTAGTCACTTGTGATGTTGCTATCTGGATCACTAACATTGCTAACTACTTAGCTTGTGGGATTTTGCCACCAGAATTGATGTATCACCAAAAGTTCTTTTATGACATCATGTCCTACTTGTGGCAGGAACCTTTTTTTTAAGGGATGCAAGGATAGGATTTATCTATGTTGTATTCCTGAAGATGAAGTCTAGAATGTTATATCCCATTGCCATGGCTCTTCTTGTGGACAACATGGTAGCACTCACAAGACTATGACCAAGGTACTTCAAGCTGGATTCTTTTGGGCTATGCTATTCAAAGACATCCACAACTATGGCTAAGCATGTGATTTGTGTCAAAGGATGGGACCATCTCAAGGAAGAATGAGATGCCTCTTGATTATATTCTTAAGGTAGAGGTATCCAATGTTGAGGAAATTAACTTCATGGTGTTGTTTCCTATTACTAGTGGTAAGAAATGCATCCTTATTACTGTTGACTACGTTTCTAGGTGGTGGACACAATTGCTAGCCCCATTAATGATGCTAGAGTAGTGATGTAATTCCTCAAAATGGTGATCATCCCTAGGCATGGAGTACTAGAGTGTTGATCAATGATGGTGCCACCCACTTATTGAAAAGAAGTTCAGGGATTTACTTAAGAAGTATATGGTGCTCCGCGATGTCGACTTGGGCTACCATCCCACTAGTAGGCAAGTTGAGATTTTGAACCTGGAGGTCAAATCTATTTTAAAGAAAACAAATACGACATCAATGAAATATTGGTTAGAGAAGTTGGATAATGCTTTACTGGCTTGTCGAATGACATTCAAGACACCAATTAGTACTACACCTTTTCAGTTGGTTTTCTGGAAGTTATGTCACCTCATCGTGGAATTAGAACATAAGGTACTTTGGGCTAATAAGCATTTAAATTTCAATCTTAACGTCGCTTGAAAGAAGAGGCTTCTCCTACTCAATGAGTGTGAGGAGATCTGCATGGATGCCTATTACAATGCCGAAATTTGCTAAAAGATAATGAAAAGGTGGCATCGTAAGTTCATCTATTGGCGGAAGTTCTAGGAGATGAGACAATTGCTCAATTTGAGGTTAAAACTACTTGTTGGTCAACTCTGCTTAAGGTAATCGGGCCCATTTAAAGAGTTAAAAATGTTTCCCTATAGGGCTACTGAAGAATGGAGTTAGTCCACAAGTGCTTTCGTAGTAAATGGACAACAATTAAAGCACTACAGTACTAGACAACCAAAGGAAGGGAAGCTCACTATCATCTTTCCGAATGCACATAGCTTCTAGTTAAAGGTAAAGGTCAAACCTGGGACCTCAAACAAGCACTTCTTAGAAGGCGACCCAAGTTTTACTTCTTAAAAAAGGAGTGTGTTTTGAGGTAGCCTACATGGCATGCCATGCAACATTACACCCATGTTCAGAAAATTGCAGGAAAAGGACGAGTAGAAATCCAGAAGGCGTAAGGACACCCCATGCAGAGCTGTATGGGCATGTAGTTGACCTTCCTGAATTAGGGATTGACATAACACCCTGTGCAGAAATGTACGAGCATGTAGTTGACCCAATTTCAGCCCAACCCACACTCTTTCTCTTTCTCTTCCCTCATATTATGGTGCTCCTTAGTCCTTTGGCTTTAGCCCCACATTTTCTAACCTTTTTACACCTTCTCCCCATAACCTCTAACCCTTTACAGCCTTTAACAAGTCCTCTGGATTATCAGCTACATTTTGCATCTTAGTGGTGGTGGATTAAGAGTATGGACAAGCTTATGGTAAGAATGTTTCATGGGGGGGCATGATTGAGAAACCATTGTTATTACTAGACACATGAGAGGGAGTGCTTATACTTTTCCTATTGTTAAGGTTCTACCAGTCTAGCCAGTTCACCACTTATTTGGAGAATCCTTAATTTCTTTGAGGTTTAATATAGGTTGATTAGATGTTGTGACTAAGGATTATGATTTTAGATACTTTTTTATGGTTTTCAAGATCAAGTATATTCGCTTTGAGTGGTTTTTCTTTGTTGTGTGATTGTGCTCAATTGACTAACGACCATTTCCTTGCTAAATGAGGTTGGAATAGAGGTTTCACTCCCCTATTAGATCAGTCATGTTTTTTAATCTTGCTTAGGGATAAGCAAGGGATAAGCATGGGGAGTTATCAAATCTGTATTTAACCAATTTTTCCTTAGCCAAATTCCCCTTTATTTTTCTAGTCCTAGCGTCTAATTTAAAGAATTTGGTTTATTATTCCTCATAATCGCTTAACTAGTTCGAGCTTTTCGTTTTGTAGATGTTTTAGCCTTGTTTTTAGGATTTGAGGACTATCTTAACTTACAAGAGCTAAGAGAGGGACAAAAAGGAAATCAAGTGGAGGAAAAGGAAGAAAAGGCAACAAGGGCTACTATATAGAACTACACGCCCATGCTGGTAGCAAAAGTTAAAAGAAAACGACACTAACGGTCATCAAGTTCTACACGCTCATGTCACCAAGCTCACTAGTTTTGAAATTTTGTTGACATGTGGTGCTAACGTGCCATGTTATTTAGCACACTCATGTATCACTAGCGAAACTGCCACCACAATGTTTTTTTCATGTAACGATTCTAGGACTTCAGAGATCAACTTTCCAATTGTTTTTTTTATAAAAAAAAATAGTTTTAGGAGAAATCAAGCTGTTTAAGCTTGTGATTAGCATTAGAGATTGTTACTGCATTTTGAAGATTTCGATTATCGCAATTGAACAATTTCCAAGTTTGTTCTTAATCCTTCCCCTAATTACTTTTTGTTAATGTCACTGCTTGTTATTGTTATTAGGGTTAGAATTTGTGTTTATAATCTCTATCATGTTTAGTGGTTAATTTCCCTAACTTAGGTTGGGAGTGACACAAATTGTACCTAGTTAATCATGAATTAGGCATGTTCTTGTTGTTCCATGCTTGCATCTATTGAATTCTGCTATGCTCGTCAAATGCTTGATGACTTGCTTAAAAGAGTATTCAATTTCTTTCATTGGGGTATGTGAGAACATTATAAGACGAAACCATTACCTAGTGCTTCTTGGGGAACTTTACTATGAAACTAATGCGAGGCTCATTAGAATTTTAGATTCTTCAATCTTGTAGTCCTTCAACTTTTAGTCCCATAATAATTGGTGGTTATAATTCTAGGGTTAGTCTCCGACCATTGAAAGAAGAAATGTATGCACTTAATTGTCAATTTGTCCATTCATGTTTGGCTGCTTAACTAAGTTGCTCGGGGTTAACGATTGATGTGCTAGAATTATCGTGTTGTTAATTCCATCATGAGTGCTTTAATATCTTGATTTCTAATTTGTACCCCTAGTTGTTATTGTTTTCTTAGTTGATAGTTGATTCTCCAGAATCAAATGTGCCTAAATTGAGTAACTTAAATAGTTTTGGCAGTTGAAAACAAGTTCCTTATGGAATCGACCATAATCGCTAGTTGCTCACTATAGCTACACCGTGCTCTTACGGTTAAGACAGTAATATATGCCAAATGAATGAATTTCTTTCTCAGATTAGAAAATCTTTCCAACTAATTTTTAATAATTTTCTATTTCTTACAATTGATTAGGAATGCTAATTGATGCAGTTGGAAAAGGTTTGAGATTCTCATGGCCTTTGTATATGCAATGCACTATCAGTTGGATTAGCACAAGGTATATCGCATATGTTCAACTTGGGAAAAGTTTCATTGACATATCCAAGCTAACTTTGCCGCACTATATTCATAGGTTATGTTTGAGCAATCAAGTGGCTGTTAGCCTCTCTTTCTTTGTAATTATTGTCACTAACTTGCACCCAAGATTGCTAGGGTAAATGACTCCAAACTCAGATGACATATCAAAACAAAACAACTTCGTTTTGACCCAAAATTGAATAAACATGATATGAATTGAACCAGTGCGAAGTTAGGCTTACCATTACTTGGTTATGTGAGATTTAATGAGAGAGTGGCTCACCTCAATATGGGAGTATGGCATTGTATATGTAGTAGAATACATACAAATAAAATTTCATTTAGACCCCTATATATCCTCCATTACGCCCCCTCAATTTGATCAGGGGAGTGAACTGATAGATTGGTTTTATGTAACAAAAATTTCAAAGAAGCTAAGCCTTTACTAAACATATCAACAACTTGCAACTTAGTAGGGAAATAACAGATGACAAGATCTCCATTAGCAACCCTTTCCCGAACAAAGCAGTAAGCAACAGCTATGCGTTTACTACGTTCATGTTGCATAGGATTGGTAGACATGTAGGTAGCACTGAGGTTGTCACAACAAAGATTGATTGAAGTCGAGATTACTGTACCAAGGTCATACAGAAACTTCCGGACCTAGGCAGTCTTTGCAACTATATAACCAATAGCCCAATATTCAGCCTCAGTGGAAGATTTGGAAACAGTGGGTTGCTTTTTGGAGCGTCAGCCAATAAGATTAGGGCCAAGAAAAACAGCATAACCAGTGGTGGAGCGACAGGAATCTTTGTAACATGCCCAATCAGCATCAAAGCAGGCAACCACTAGTGACAGAGTGTGCAACGGACGGAACCATAGGCCATGCTCCAAAGTGCCCTGCAAATAGCGAAATGTACGTTTGACAGCATGTAGGTGAGCAGTGCGGGAAGCATGCATAAACTGAGAAACTACACGAACGACATATGCAATGTTAGGTCAAGTCATAGTCAAATGCTATAAAGCTCCTTCCATACTCCTGTACTGGGAGAGGTCTACTAGTTACTCACCCTCTGAGAGAGAAAGGGTGGCTCGCACAATAGAAGGAGTTCTAACAGATTTACATGTATGAAGCAGAAATTTATAGAGTAAATCAAGGACATACTTCAGTTGAGTTAAGAAAATGCACTTAGGCAAGCAAACCGCCTGTAAACCGAAAAAGTAATGAAGGTCACCAAGATCCTTCATTGGAAACTACTGAGTGAGAAGGGTAATGAAGTGTTGAAGCATAACTTCAGAATTGCCTGTTAGGCCAATGTCATCAGCATAAAGCAGAAGAACAAGAATGTGAGAGTTAGTGTGAGAAATAAACATGGAGGGGTCAGCATGACTACACACAAAAACATGGAACAGTATGAAACTGATGAAATTGTGAAACCAAGCTTAGGGTGCTTGTTTCAACCCGTATACAACCTTTTTAAGTTTACAAACATGCCTTAAAAAATGCGAGTGAACAAACCCAGGAGGCTGTTTCATATAAACTTCCTCAGTTATATTGCCATTGAGAAATGCATTCTTGACATTTACCTCCGGGATAGGCCAATTGAAGGGAACAACTAAGGATAATAATAAGCTTATAGTAACAGGTTTAACAACATAACTGAATGTTTCATGGTATTCAATATTTGCTTGTTAATGAAAACCTTGTGCCACCATTATTGCCTTATACCTATCAATAGTACCATCAAAACGATATTTGATTTTATAAAGCCAGTTACACCTAACAATATTTTGATTAGCATTAGGTGGTATTAGGTCCCATGTGCCACTCGCAATCGAAGCTTTGTACCCCTCAGTCATAACATCCACACACTTCGAGTGTTTGGAGGCCATAGCAAAGGACGAGGGCTCAGATTCAGTTAGTGCAGAAGAAAGTGACAGGATGTGTTTGGGTTTAACAATACCGGACGTGGCATGAGTTTGCGTGGGATGGACATTACTAGGACAGGAATGGGAAAGACGAGAAACCCGGCTGGGCAGAGAGGGAACCACGCTGGAGACAGCGTCGGACAAGACTGGTGGGCCGAGAGGGGATGAAGAACGAGACCCAGGTGACAATTTGGCACTGGGTTAGTCTCAGCAGTAGGAGAGGCGAGAGCCCGGTCTGTGGCACTGGGATGGAAGAACTGGCCTGCAGACGGGGCCTAGAGGAAGACAAGTTGGGAGAAGATAGCTTAGGAGACTCAACTGGGGTAGTAGGTTGCGTCACGGAGGAAACCAAGTGGGCTACAGATGGAACTAGACTAGACGCACATAGAACGGACAGCAGGAGCAGGAATAAGAACAAGCAAGGGAGATGACGACACACTTGCAGCGGGAGACTCACAGGAAGACACTGTATGAGTGAGGGCTATGATGGACTGAGTATTGAAGACATAGGGATAGGTTAACTGTGGATATTGACAAACCAAGTGAGGGAAGGGATAACTGGACTCATGAAGCTGGACCTGCTGACTGACGTAAGTATGTCCAGAAAGCGGATTAAGACACCAATAACCTTTGTAGTGTGCTGTATGTCCAGAAAGCGGATTAAGACACCAATAACCTTTGTAGTGTGCTGTATGTCCAGAAAGAGGCCATAAAATTTGGAAAACAGGCACATCTAAAGGGTTTAATAAACGAGTTATTAGGTAAACTTTTAAATAAAACTTCAAACGGTGTCTGTTGACGTAAAATAGGAGTAGGAAGCCAGTGTAAACAGCTGCATGTTCAACATCAACCCAAAAATAGGCGGGCATATTAGCATCAATTAAAAAGCTACGAACCATGTCAAGAATATGTTGATGTTCCCATTCTGTTACTCTATTCTGTTGCTTGGGTATTAGGACAGGATTTTCGAAAATAAATTCAATGCTTGTGAAGCAAGTGAGGAGTAGATGAGTTGTCAAACTCGCATCCCCCATCACCTTGAAATATTTTAATTTTGCAGTTAAATATGTTTTTAGCCAAAACCTGATATTTAGTAATATTTTATAGACTTCAAACTTGCTTTTCATAGGATAGAGCCAGGTAAAGCTCGAGTAGTCATCAACAAATAGCACATAATATCTGAACCTATTATAAGAAATAACAGAAGATTGCCACACATCAAAATAGATTAATTGTAAAAGAGCAACTGTTTGATGTTCAACAAAAACAAATAGAAGTCTATGAGATTTAGCTATATTGCAAGTCGTACACTAGTGAGAGAAAATAGATTTAAACTGAACAAAACTATTTTTCTTTTAGACATCTAAGACTCTAGCTCCAAAGTGACCCAATCGACGATGCCAAAGATCAGTAGACTTTGTCAATGCTACAGTAGCAGGAACAGCAGGAACAGGAATAGTGTACACTGGACCCCAACTAGAAGCCTGTAGAAGAAAATCACCCGTGGTGTTGTCCATGACACAAACAGCAGAAGAGTCAAACACAATATTACAATTATTATCCCGACACAACTGTCTAACAGAGAGTAAATTATACTGCAGTTGAGGAACATGAAGGACATTAGTGAGTCAGAGCGGTCAGGCTTTGAACAGAAGCCCAGAGTGACTAATGTGCACAATGGGAAGAACAGTACCATCACCAACTTTACCCAAAGCATTTCCAGAATAAACAATTTTAGAAATTAAGTTACCATCATCAGGTGTCATGTGAAAGGCAGCAATAGAATCAGGGTACCAGACTTGTTCATCAATCGTAGCAGGATTGAATGTAGTACATGCTAGGAGCACTACTGAGGTTGAGAAGAATAGCACCTTGGGCAGTTGACAGTAGAATGCCCAGGAGCATGAAAAATCTGACAGACAATATTAGGAGAAGAGCCTAAGATGCCCTCAGTTGAGCGAGTTCCTGTAGAAAGGAGGTTAGTAGCAATAGTAGGAAACAATGAATCTACTGCATTACAGATGACAGAACCTGTAGAACCACCCTTGGAAGATACCGCAGAGGTGTTGGTGGTATGAGATGAGGCATCTTTGTTAAACTTCTTGTGCCGATCGCATCATCCATGGTTACAGTTGTTACAATTCCCATTACTATTACCAAAAGACCGAGAACTATAACCATTCCCTTGTCCCGAATTCTTGCCAGTAGTAGCAACAAACACTTGATGAATAGAGGACTACGGTCCTTCTTGTGCTTAACTCGTTGCTCAAAGAACAATAATTTAGATGTCAAATCATCAAAAGGAGTAGAGCCAGGCAGCATAGAAAAAGTAGTGATAAAAGAATCATAGTCCTCAGGTAAACCAGTAGTTGTAAGTTGAATTAACGAGAAATCAAATATAGGCGATTGAATCACAGCTAATGCATCAGCAATTGTTCTGATGGAACGTAAGTAGGAATCCACAGATTGATCAAACTCCATAGTGATATTAGTCAACATACGTTTTAAATCAAGAGCACGAGCAAGACTCGCCATATTAAGCCTTGAATCAAGACGTTGCCAAACGTGAAGGGAATGCATTAGAACATGTACCTCACTAAGAGTATGCTTGGAATTCATTGCAAACAGCTAGGCACGAATCAACTGATCAACCCGAAGCCAATACTCGTAGGCAAGATTCGGTTAAGCTATGCTGTGAGGACTAAGAATGTGAGATACCGGTTAGGAAATAGAACGATCAAGCATACCATATAGCGATACATGATAATAAACCCAGTAAATAGAGTACACCAAGATAAGAAATGATCAACTGAAGCCAACACCGTCATCACATGCATAGTGATGTTGGCAGTCCAGAGGGGGGGGGGGGGGGGGGGTAGACTCGCCAAGGTGTCCAAACTGAAACCCAACACAGCGCACCAGGTCAGGTTGGGCATAGAGGAGGACCCGAAACTCAACACGTTACACCATGGCGCAGTAGGAACAGGCGGAGGAACCGTGCTGGCAAAGTCGAAGAAAGAAGCCAGGAGTATGGGTTATGACGGCGGGTTCTAGAACAACGGCGGTTGCACTGGCAAGGCAGAGGGTAGCGAGGACTGGGTAATGAACGTTGTAGAGAAAGGGGGAGGTAGTGGTGGAAAAACCACCATATTGCTGTATGGAACAAACGAAAGCATCGAGGAGGAATCCGGAAGCGGGGACGACTCAGCGAGTGGCTGAGTGTTTGGCGCCACCGGGGTAGAGGAGAAAGGGCAGTCGTCGCACAATGAGGATGTCATGTGAAAAGATTAGGGTTTTGGCGAGAAGATAGAAGACAATGACTTGGGATGCAAGAAAGCTGAGAACCAAAACCCTAGTGGCAGAAAAGAAGGGATCAAGAGAGCAGAAGATCCTAAATGAGAGAATGAGAGAATGGCTCACCCAAATAAGTGAGCCTGACATTGTATATAATGTAGAATACATACAAATAAAATTATATTTATACCTCTATATATCCTCCCTTAGGTTACATAAGTGTACTAGCTAGGCAAGCCCTAGATCCTAAATGATCTAGCGCAAAATGACCAGATCTAAACCTGAACGTCAGATGTTGGGTCATGACGCAAAAAGTAGCCAGTTTATGAGAACCATGAACTAATGGTATAATGTTTGTTTCACCACCACTGCAAGCGCTCGGGTAGTCGTAGCATAGATAAAAGATATCGTTTCTCAGGGACTAATGTAATCTATCAAGTCTTGTGTATCAGAATGTGCTAAGTAAAATTCTAATTCAAATGGTTTCGGTTTAACAATTTCTAGTTCACTAATTTTGAATCAATTAAGGAAAAATGCCTTGGAACTCATGTAGTTATGACAAGTGATTGGATCAAAACGACAAACATGTGCTTTTCTTTAATCAGTTAATCTCGAGGAATTGCAATCGATCCAAAAATTTGACCTATTCTTTCTAAATCAACCAAATTTTTCTAAACGAAGCAAAAGTCTTTCTTTCGAACTAATTTGTGTTAATCCAAGTTTGATATCTTTGATTACTTCCTATGTCCTCCTAACATGCAAATCTCTCTTTCGAGATGACTCAACGTCAAGTTTTGTCAAGCAGTCCAACAATCAAATGTTACCTTTCAGTTTTTCAGGTGTGCAACCAAACTTTGGCCAAAAATCCACTCACAACATGATAATTGCTTGATAGAACGAGATCAAACCAATCATGAAAGTAAGCATAATTCTTTAGATTAAAAGATGATCCCACTACACTTTCATAAACTACTCACACATGATTAAAGATTAAACAACTAACGAACCGTTTGCAGAATATGAGTGGGAGGGCTTCACTCAGAATAGCCTTCAACCAAGGGCTTCAAAACCGCCTCAAACTTAAACACTCACGCTCGTCATTTCTCACCAAAATAATAATCAAGCTAAGAATCTAAGCTAAAAATAACAAAAATTGAAGAAAGAAGATAAACTATACTACTCTTGCTTGCTTCTTCCTGTTGCACGGTGCCCTTTTATAGGAAAATCAGGGCGTTTTCAGCCACATAGCTAAAGGAAAACGAAGAGGCAATAGTTTGACCTCTCACCACGGCCTGACCGTGGTCGTGGCTGGAACTAGTTTTTTGCTCTTTTCTTGCTCCAGAGGCGTAGCAACACATAGGTCTCCTTAGGGGAAGTCAAAATACATCTAATAAGGGTCAAATGCAGGGTAAAAAGGACTAAAATCCTGCAAAATATATCAAACAACCATACCTAAGTATAAATCGAGAATAGGAGTATAAATAATAACATCAAGCACATAATTCTTCTAAAAATGAAGCAAAATAGCCCTAAAATGATTTATAGGTTAAGCACTTATCAAACTCTCCCATGCTTAAACTGTTGCTTGTCCTCAAGCAATGCTAAAAATAAAAAATATAGAGAACCTCCTCAGGATAGACATAAGTAACATTCAAATGGCAAAGTCGATCCAAAGGTAGCCCAGAAAGATACAAAAAATCATTAACAAATAGATTAGGGAATGAAATTTTAGAAAACCTTCTGATAGACCACAATGTCAAATTTGAATCAATATGCCTAAATTGTCAAATACCGTCATTTCAACATTGTGAAACTAGTAAGGATAGCAAGGCCGGTAGAACCTCACTATAGTTATGTGACTCTCATCACTCATGTGTTTAATAGTATTGAAGGTTCTCTCAATTCTCATTCCTTAGACTCAAATCTACCATAAGCATCACAAGACTCTCAAATTCGTCATCAATAAAATGCAAACACATTAGAAAATCATGAGGACTGTCACAGGGTTGTAATGGGGCCATGGGTAAAGGTAAGAGGGGAAAAAATATTTCGGAAATAAGGAGCCAAAAGCTAGAGACTAAGAGCTAAGCAATTCCAATGTATCATACTACATCCTTCTTAGACCATTGCATTTTATCAACAAAATACATCCCCAATCGAAGAGAGAAAGAGTCAAAGATTACAAATAACTTACAATCCCAACAAGGCTAACCCTTCTTCCATTTTTTTTCCTTTCTTTTTTTTTATTGTTTTCCTTGTTTTTTGTTTCTTTCTTTTTTTTCACTTTCATTTTTTTTTTATCAAAAAGGATAGCCGAGGGGAAATCCATAACAAACTTTAAACTTTAAATTCCAATCTTCTCCAAACTTTGTACAATGAAACAAGGGATTTATCAAAATCTCACATCCCTTCACCAAACAACCAAATTTCACTAAAGATAACAATCCTCCTTACTAGTGCCCTATCAAATTTGATAGAAAAGAATGAAATGCTCCTCTAGTCTTGGCTTAAGGGTAAGACAAATATTTGGCCATGAGCTATAATAGAAGGCTTAAATCAAGAAAATCGGATACAGGCTCAAAGGGGCTACCAAATGCTACAATACACAACAAAGGTGGCTATTTGGCTGTGGGGTTTAACAAATCAAAGAAAAAATGACTCAATCGTATTGCCTGAATACATATGCAAAATGTGATCTTGAATGAGAATCAAAAGCAAGTACTAGAGAAATGACGTTAAGGAAGAGTCACTCATGAAAGAAACACATGCCAAAATTCATGTAAAGACTCATGGGGTAAATCAACTCACGTCCAACATGTGGTCAAAACATGGAGCTTATTTTGAAAATTTATTCGCAAACATTTTTATGCATAATTTGGGCAAATCAAAGGATCAAACCTAACCATAGAAGTCTACCAAATCGAGACATATCATCATTCGAGGATTTTTTCCTTTAATGCTGTTTTTTGTTTTATTTTTGCTTCTTTTTTATGCATGCGCATAATAACAATGCAAACTAAAATGCAAAGGAGCTAATAAAAGAAAGAAAATAGTGTAAAACTAAAATCCAACCTAGAATGAAAAGAAAACCAAATTCACTACTAAACAAAACTAAAACCGAAATCAAAAACTCCAAAAACTATCACTAACAAAATATACAAAGCACAATCACACCAAACCAGAACAGGCATCTGACGCTAAATATAATGACTAACTCCCCCATGCTTGAATCATACATTGCCCTCAATGTGGGCACATAATAGAAAAAGGGAAGGGGAGTAGCATAGAGCAATCACAAAGGTGGTGGTGGTGGTGGTGGTGGAGGATGGGGTGGTTGGCCATAAGATATATGCCAATCCTACCAGGCCTTTAGACATGCCCTATAGTCTTGAAAGTACTGTGTCTGGATAGCAAGCATCTTACGAAGCTCATCACAGCCATCTCGGACAAAGTCCCAAAGAGCGGTGTTCTCAGAAGAAATAATTGCTCGAAGGGAAACTTATACCTCTCGAATGGACCTAAGGGTTCCTTGAAGGTAGGTATAGTCATAAGGGGGTGGTGGAGAGGAAGAACTAGGTCCTACTTGACTAGAATGAATGACTGGATGATGGGTGCGGGTCGAACACCCTCCTCATCACCAGGTACCCAATAAAGGTTGGCCTGGTGAAGTAAAGTGGTTCAATCGACATTGAGAAGCGGAAAAATCCGGTCCCCATGGTAAATCCAACACAAACGCCCAGCCTCAATTTTGCAAAAAATCACAATTTCAAAAGCAGCTTGATCAAGCCGCTCGGACACAAAAACTCTATCCTCAGGGCTACACTCAATAACCAAAAATCTAGCCATAGTAGTCACAATCCCACCTATGACTATCCTACCTTCAGTGCTAATAACAGCACTATGTAATTGCCTGGCTAAAGAGGAACCAGGGTCAACATGGATAACATCAAGCATATAGGACAAGAAGTACAACTCAGATAATCTCAGGACATTCAGCCCATCGTCCTGAGCAAAAAGGGAACAAGCCAAAATACGCTGAGCTACTTAAGGCAAGAGTTTCTAATATGGGTGCACTTTGATGAACTAGTGTTGTAACTAACACTCCCTAAAAGTTCGCCCCAAAATGCATTCGGGTTGAATTCACAGAGGACTTGGCAGTTTGGTAAATCCATACTAGGTGGAAAATCGAAGATATTGTTCAAGGTACCTAAGTTCAGTTCATAAAATTAACCCTGCAAATAAAATGATATATATCTGGCTTGACATTAAGTTCCTTTAGTGAACTCGACGTGGAGCGTACTGAGGAATTCTAGGGTCAAAACCTAACATGTATGCTCTTTGATTTCCAAAAAGTGTCCAACACCACCTCGTGCAAATAGCCACCGAATATCATCCAACATTCCTAACCTGGCTAACAATTCCTCCTCATAATATCTAGTTGCTACAAACATGCATTCGTTCAAGCAATTATATCTAGCAACATGATCATGATGCGCGTTGGTGGAGGTTCTAGATGTCCTTTGAGGTAGAGACTTGCTTGACTTGAAGAACCAACCTCCTTGGTGCTCCTTTGGCTCTTAGTTGGTGCCATTGTTCCAAAACCGTAACTAAAAACTAAATATGAAAAATTTGATGAAGAAAATGAAGAAATTAAGTAAAAAGAAGAAGAATAAGAGACAAAAAAAGAAGGGCATGGTGGATGAGTGAAAGTGAGATGAATTTGAAGAAAAAAGAAGAAGAAAGAGATGTAATTTGTGTAAACAGAGGAAACATTGAGTGAAAGGGAATGATTTGGGTGAAAATGAATGAAAATGAAGAAAAAGTGAGGGAAGATTGAACGTATTATAGCTATGGAAGGCTTAGAGAGAGAAAATGGAGGTAAAGAGAGAAATACTCGAGGTTGAAGATGATTTGTGAGGAAGATGAGCGGGCACCGCAGTCAAAAACCTTGACGTGGGCCGTAGCAGTACACCACGGTCCAACTGTGGTGTCTACTGGTCCGTTTTTTTCAATTTTTTTGGGTGGCACTCCACGGCCGTGGTTTTGGGGGTTTGGTAGTAGTGGCTAAAATTTTATTCATAGTTTTTTTTCTTGTTTATATATATATATATATATATATATATATATATAT
>JACYFF010031955.1:90652741-90682829 GCA_017589665.1 Selenicereus undatus
TCATCTCATGAGCCATAGCCTTAGAGCATCGCATGTTAGGATGCAAACCCAAAAATCACTAGCTAGAAGGGTGGTTAAATTTTCTTATTCGTTGGGCATCAATAGCAATCACCCTTTTCTTTTGGTTGTGCGATTTTGACGTGGGCATCCAAGAACACCCCTCCTCCCAGCCTATTCTTTCCCTGTTGTACACACTATTGTATTAGAAGCAATATTATTGTCATTAGTGTAATGATTTATTTCTCTATGTAACCATTGTCCTATATCAACGTAATTCATTTAAGACCTAATCAATTAAAGTTTTAAAAGTTCGATAAGGTGGATTTAAAAAAAATTCCTATTTTCAATCAAAGTTTCAAAAGTGGGGATATCAGAAAGCTATCATCCTAGAACAAAAGCTTAAGCAGAAATGAATATGATAGTCAATCTTTATCCTACAACTAACTCTATTGTTCGCAAACTGTCCAGAATAGCATTGGAGATCTCTAATTTTGCCACCCATAAGAAACAACTGTGAAACAGTGACCCAAAAACTACATAAAAAGGAAACCCTCTGGTGTGAAAATGAAGGAATTACCTTAGCTTTTTTCTTATGGTTTTTGGTCCTCACGAAGATCAAATTTAGCATAGTCATCTCTTCCCAAAAGCAAGCAGGCAGCACATGATACTGGTTATTGATGACATAGAAATTAAGGGGAAAAAAGCACTGCTAAACTGCATAATTTACCTAAAAGCCATGATGTAATGGGTCGATGAGTATTAGACTACTTTTATCTCAGCATTCGTTAATAATCTATTATAGTTTGTGTAAGATTTGACTAATTTAAAGAGAGATCGGTATTAAGCAGCAGTGGGAGCAGCCGAAAAGAAAAATTATTTCTTGTATAGCAGATGAAGATAAGGGTTAGGTGGTATCAAAAAGCTACAAATGCCAATTCAAAATTTTGGTTGCTTACGTAGGACTGATTAACAACGGAGCTAGTGTGGGTGCAGTGATGTCAGCCGACACTCCTGTCCAAAAAAGGAAATTAATATATGGAAAAAATTAAAATCTTTACACGTGTTACAGATAAAACGTAGGCGGATTACTATGTTAGGATGCAGCAAGTCCAACAGCAGGAGTGTTGTATTCTGTTCATCTCCCTTCAACTATAGGGATGTTTCATTAAGTGTCGACAACCAAATTGTCTATATATTCCATTATTGATAACAACTAACCTCAAAGTTTGGTTGATACTTGATACTGGCTTTTTATTGCTTTCTTTTTTCTTTTTTTTGTTCTTTCTAATGAGGCACAACTCTCAGTTTAACAAAGGAAAAGTACAAAATCTAGTGATGTGTTTGGATTAAAAAGTGTTATGAGATTAAAGCTTAGTTAACCTCTTTTCTAAATCGTTTTGACAAAATAAATAAATAAATGAGGGCATAGAACTTAAACATCTTACCTTTTGAAATAAATTGGGTGAAAGAAAGATTTTTAGTTGAGCTGTCTAGATGTTCATTATGTACATGTGAAAAATCAGGTAAAATCAATTTAAACAACTATAAGCTACTCTAGAGGACAATATGATTAGATTAGATGTGATATAACGGATAATTAATTTCTGTTTATATTATTGAATTTCATAGTGTACTGTTGTTTCTAACCACCCTCCGCAAAATTCTTAGCTTCGCCGCTTTGATTTACTGTTTCTTTCGATTGCATAGTGTAATGTAGATTCTTCAAATTACAAATAAGGAAAATCTCAAAATGAAAAGCAAATCTAAAAAGAGTTTGGATTTTTTTGGTGTCTTCTTTCTAAAGGCCACAATAGCCAAACATGGTCTGTTTAATATTGACCTTTGTGTGTACCTTGCATGGATGTCGTATGGTTCTGAAATGTTCCAGATTCTGTTAATGGTTGCTCATTTTTGTCCTATATATAATTCACTCATAATACTCCCTCCCCTTCCCCCAACTACTATAAGCATCCTCTCGTAGCAATTATTCATTCATATGTGAAATTTCTAACACAAAGTTACATCTAATCCTCAGTAAAGAACACGAATGTTTTGGAGACATCTAGTTTCACAAGTTCTACAATGCATATGCTTCGGGATAATGTACTTTCAAATGGGGTGTTAACAACAGCAGACGATCAACCAAGGAAGACTCCTATTGTGAGGATATTTCTTGGATCAACCTCAAACCATGAAGACAAATCTTTGATTTCAACGCTAGGTAAAGCTAACTCAGTACTCACCACGATGAACATGGTTGGTATGGTTCCTTTTTTGCGGGGGGTACGTTTAGTGGTATTTTTCTATAATTTTCATGAGGAAGTTCTTTGAGATTGGCTCAATGAGTCTAATTTAAAATATTTGAGTGGCAGTCCTCAGTTTCCACATATATCTTCATAACATACACATTTCCTACCTTCTCCCACCAAAAACCATTGTTGATTAGTATTAACGCACTTTTAGTAGAAACCTCCAGCCATCAACAAGAAAAAAAGAAGAAAAATGAATGTTTGAGAGGCATTCAAATCAACAAGCATGAAAATTATGCTCGAAGATCATGTTCTTAGAAATGGGTTGTCTAGAACACCATATGATCAAGCAAGCAATATGTCCATGAAATTATTACCTGGGCCTGTTTCGAGTCATATACGCAGATCTTTGACATTGAAGCAAGAGAGAAGTGGATAAGTACTTAGCACAATGAATGAGCTTGGTATGTATTATTAACCATCCTGCCCCCCACCCCAACCCCACCCAACCATAAAAAAGGCTGCTTTGAGTATTCTTCATGATTGAAAGTGGAGATTCTGATTTCAGTTCTCGGATTGACAATATAATGAAGGATAACTGCTCGTAAAAAAAAAAAAGTAACACAATATTATACCCTTAAATATCCAATTCTACTTCTCACAATAATTATTTTAGGGTTTTTACTTCAATTTATTTCTTTTGTAGGAAAATAAGAAAATAATTAATTTGGTAGAAAAACGGAGCCGAATCACTACCAAATAAAAATGGGCTAGCTGTTCAATCCATAAAAAACAAAATGAAAAAGGCCGAACCCACCTTATCACTCCACTTACATCCCATGTGACCCCTCCTCTATTGCATTTTCTCCTTCCCACCTTCAGATGGCTCATCATCTTCGTCATTTTTGTCACCACCATCAGATCATCATCGTTGACCTTTGAGCTACTTAAATAACAATTTGTTTCTCTTCGTCTGAAATATTTACTGAAATTTTAGCTACCGCATGGAATTAATTTGCATATTATTGATATAATTTTTTCCATTTGGATACTCTGTCTTTTGGTTTGTGAATTTAATTATTATCGTTTTTAATTTCTTTTTGTTGGTGTTTTGGCCCCATTTTGTGCATAGCCCCCAACGAACCAACCATGCTTCCCTTTTCATTTCTTTAGGCCCGAACAACTCAGATGGCTGTCTCCTTGCATCCAGCTTTCAATTTTGTTTTGTTAGATTTTTGCTGTTTATTATCATTTTTTTTAGATTTAGGTCAAAGGTACTGACCTGAGTAAAATGTGCTTGGCTTTTGGCCTGTGAATGGGTGATAAGGCAAAGGACTGCATTTCATTTTTATAATTTTATTTGTTTTCTCTTTCCTGACAAAGCCTAACATTGTTTCTTTTATTTGTTGTATTAAGTTAGTGTCGGTTTTTTTCAGTCGATTTATTAGTTGGTTATAATTCTAGTTTAGTTTACAATTTAGCTAACTAAGTGGATGAATTTGATACTATGCTCTTCGTGGGACCACTCGTATTCACTAAATCATACTATAAGTTGAGACCGTGCGCTTTGCAGTTTCTTATATATCAACAAGTTTTTGGCTTCATTGCTGAGGATGGTAAGCACTCAATTGACTAGGTTCTGCTTTACTATCTTAGTTTATATTTGAGTCTTCTATTAATTTTGTGATTTGTTTTATTTAAGCAGCTGTACTTAGATCATTTTTTCAGTTATTTATTTTCAAAATAAATCAAAATTTTAATTATGGGTGTGGGCTTGCATATCGTTTAGGTTAGAGAGTCTAAAAGAAGAAGACTCATTAGGATTGAACCTGAACCTGAATTTGAGCTTGAAAAAATCATTGGACAAAATAGGAATGAAAGAGTTTTGAATGAGACTTTTTTGCCCTTCCCATTCAACCTTGCCTTCATATTTTAATATGCCTACCCTTGGTGCTAATGTGAACTTCAAACTTGAACCACATTCCATTCAGATGCTTCCTAAATTCACTAGACTTGAAGATGCTTATTTATTTTTAAGTGAATTTGAAGAAGCATATAATATGATACATTTTTATAATGTGCAAATTGATGTGGTTAAACTGAGATTCATCCCTTTCACGTTAAAAGATAATGGAAAGAGACATATGTACACTTTGTCTACTAATGCTATTTCTAATTGGAACAATTTTGTTAAGGTCTTCTTGCAAAAATATTTTCCTAATTGGAAAGATTGTTAAATTAAGGAATAAAATTAATCAATTCATTTAGTTTGACAAGAAATCTTTTTAAAGGTGCATGGAAAAATTTAAGAACTTGTTGGCCCAGTGTCCCCACCATGGTCTCAAACAATGGTGTCTTTGCCAAATTGTGTATGAGGGTTTGGACTAACAGACAAGGTCTATGCTAGAGTCTAAGTGTCAAGGTAGATTCATATCTAAGAATCCTACCATAGTTTGGGAATTCTTAGAAGACTTAGCTTAAAAAATAATGCAGTGGGAGACCACTAGAGATGATAGTCTGAGTTCTAGAATCACTAGTACTAATGGGGGTATGCATGTAGTGTCAGACTTAAGCCACATAGAATCTAGGTTTACAACTTCATAGAACCAATTAAAGGGTTTGACTATTTAGCAACCTCAGGTCTCTCAAAGTGCTTCCATGACAAGATCTCACTACCAATCCGTATACCATAACTTGACTATCTGCCCCTACTATGCTCACTAGTTATCAATTGGAACTGACCAACTGAACATGGCATACTGAAGGCCAAGAAATGACCCTTTCGCACCAACGTACAATCTATGGTGGCGGAATCACCCAAACGTTTCTGGGAGTTAAGGTCAGAACTTAGGAGGTCCTAGCACATAGACCAGAATGTTATCTAGAAACACCTCTATTCAGCCCTACCAACTATCTAGGTTGCCTCTTCTCCTATTGCCCACACACAATTTAGAAGGGAACAATTAAGAGAGATCACAAAATAGTCTTGAGAAGGTAATGAGGACAATGGAAAAACAATTGTCTAAGCTGATCACAACTAATAAGTAGAAGGGAATATTTCCCAGTCAAACAAAACCTAACCCGAATATATGTCCATCATCTATTCAACCACCCATCTAGGATAATGCGGAATGGGTTAACGCAATAACTTCACTTAGATCACGCTGCTTTAGCTTGGAAGACCTTCTGGATATTTCTATTTAACTTTCTCCGCCTCTGACTCTACTATCTCTCCCTGCGAATGATTATTCCTTTTGGGATGCTACTATTAGCACCCTAATTGACTTTTCCCCTTGCTAATCTACTAGCTTAGTTAACCCTAAGGAGACTGAGCATGATAAGTATAAGAAGGCAAATGATACATCTCAGCCTTCAACTGTTGAGCGGATTCATAAACCCGCTACAATTGGCCTTTCCAAATAGGCAAAGGAATAAGAATGATCAGACCCATGTTGTTAAGACTAAAGAGACCTTCTCTTAAGTCCAAATCAACATACCCATTCTGAATGCTATCTAGTAGATGCCTCCCTGTGCTAGAGTAAAAAAAGTTGTGCACTACTAAGAGAACAACTAATGTCCAAAAGAAAGCTTTCTTAGCCTCTAACATGAGCCCCATCATCTCACATCAGATCCCAGCCAAGTACAAAGACCCTGGTTGCCTGCCATTTCCATAGTTATAGGGAACCAAACCATCCATAAAGCATTGTTGGATTTAGGGGCCAACGTCAATTTGCTTCTGTACTAGGTGTATGAGAGGCTAGGATTGGGAGAGTTAAAACCCACTAGGACAATCCTCCAGTTAGCCTACCGCTCAACTAGAACTCCTAAGGATGTAGTCGAGGATGTTTGATTAAAGTGGGTGAGTTCATATTTCATGTGGTTGTTTTGGAAACTAAGTCTATTGTTAATCCTAAGGCCCAAATACCTGTCATTCTTAGTCGACTGTTCTTAGCTACTTAAAATGCTTTGATCAATTGTGGGAATGGTATGATGAGGTTGTCTTTTGAAAACATGAATGGTGATTTGAATAGTTTTAATCTCCAAAGACAACCTACTATTTTTGATGGCATTGACAGTGTTAATTGGCTAGATGTGTATGCTTGTGATGACCCAAGTGCTAATGGTTTGATTGAAAATGATATGTTCGATGGGATTGATTCCCCCTCCTGTAATTCTTCTAACTCCCCCTTTTTTGTTACATGTGCTTCTGATCCCACATTAGAGTTGAAACCTTTGCCTGATTCCCTTAAGTACGTCTTTTTGGGCCCTAATGAGACATTTCCTGTGATTATTGCATTTGATCTGAATGAGGACCAAGAGAGTCAATTGTTGAAAGCACTTAGCGAAAACAAAGAGGCCATAGGGTGGACTTTAGGTGACATAAAAGGTATTAACCCCTCCATTGTGTAACATAGAATTTACCTTGAAGAGAATCCTAAACCTTTAGAGATCATCAAAGACGTTTAAACCCTTTCCTATAAGAAGTCATCAAAAAAGAGGTTATTAACTGGTTAGATAATAGGATTATTTACCCCATTTCTGATAGCAAGTGGGTCAGCCCAGTTCAAATTGTTCCTTAGAAGATTGGTATTGCCATAATTAGGAATGACGAGAATGAGTTAGTCCCCATTAGAGTCTAGTCTGGGTGGTGCGTTTACATCTACTAATGAAAACTGAATACGACCACTAGGAAGGACCACTTCCCTTTAACATAGCTACTAATGGTTTTTTGGCGGATACTCTGGCTACACCAAAATCTTCATAGCACCTCAGGACCAAGACAAGACCACGTTCACATGCCCCTTTGGTACTTTTGCTTTAGGAGAATGTCATTTGGTCTATATAATGCTCCTGCCACTCTTTAGTATTACATGATCTTTATTGTTTCTGACACGATTGAGCAATGCATTAAGTTGTTCATGGATGGATTTTCTGTATTTGGTTCCTCATTTGATGACTATCCAGCCAATCTGACTAAAGTTTTGAAAAAATGTTGGGAGAAGAATTTAATTCTTAACTAAGAAAAATGTCATTTTATGGTATTGTTTTAGGACATATAATTTCGCATTGATGGGATTGAAATTGATAAATAAAAAATATATTTAATTGCTAATCTCCCCCCTCTTACTTGTTTGAAAGATATTAGGTCATTTTTAGGACATGTGGGATTTCATAGGCGTTTATTCAAGATTTTAGTAAAATTGCCAAGCCCTTCAACAACCTTTTAGCCAAAGATGTGTCTTTTAACTTCTTCGAAGAGTGTTTAAAGACATTTAATAGTCTGAAGGAAGCCCTTACTTCTGCCCCTATCCTACACCCTCCTATCTGGGAAGAGCCCTTTGAGCTGATGTGTGATGCTTTTAATTATGCTATGGGGATTGTCTTAGGAATATCCGTAGGTAGGAAACCTCATGTTATATATTATGTGAACCATACTTTAAATGAGACTCAGTTGAAAAAGAGTTTTTAGCAGTTGTGTTCGGTTTGAAAATTTTTGACTCTTCTTGATTGGCTCCCATGTGATTGTACATACTAACCTTGCTGCACTAAAGCATCTCTTCTCCAAGAAGGATGCTAAACCTAGATTACTTAGGTGGATTTTGCTTTTATAGGAGTTTGATTGTGAGATTTGAGATAAAAGAGTTCTGAGAATCTAGTTGCTGACCATCTATCTAGTATCATTTTGCAAAAAGAGAGTGAGTCCACCATATTTGAGTATTTCCCTAATGAGCAGTTACTTATGGCTCAATCTGGACCATGGTATGCTAACATTATTAATTACCTAGTGACTAGTGAGGTACCCCTAGGTTGGACAAGCATGATAAGAATTGATTCTTTTATCTAGTGCAATTTTTGTACTACGATGAACCTTACTTGTTTAAATATTATTCTGATCAAAATTTAAGGGGGTATATCCCTAGTAGTGAAATTAAAAGTTTCCTTTCTGCAGGTCACGACCAAGATTGTGGGGGCATTTTCGTGGGAAGAAAACAACTAGAAAAGTACTTCAGAGTGGTTTGTATTGGCGTACCTTGTTCAAAGATGCCCAGTTGTACTGCAAGAGCTATTCGAGGTGTCAACAGTGTGGAAAAATCAATAGGAGAGATATGATGCCCCTTAACCCTATAATCATTGTTTAGATCTTTTATGTTTGGGGGTTGATTTTTGGGAGCATTTCCATCTTCTTTTGGGAGTGAGTATATTATCCTGGTTAAGGACTACGTGTCTAAGAGGGTGGTGGTTGTGCCGACCAAGGCAACTGAGGCTAGAATCGTTGTCATGTTCCTTACGAAAAATATTTTCTCCAGGTATGGCACGCATAACACTGTTATTCGTGACCTACACACTCATTTTGACAATCGTTCTTTTGATGCATGGTTGCAAAGGTACTCGATCATTTATCGTTTAGCCACCATCTATCATCCTCAGACTAGTGGTCAGGTAGAGGTTTCCAATAAGCAGATCAAATAGATTCTGGAAAAAACTATGAGTAGAAATCGCAAGGACTCGACGGATAAGCTCATTAATACTCTCTAGGATTATAGGACGACTTTTAGGACCCCTTTTTACAGGTCACCTTTTAGGGTTGTCTTTAGTACGCCTTGTCATCTTCTTGTAGAACTTGAGCACTAGGCTATGTGAACCATAAAGACTTTGAACTTTGGTTTAGAGGCAGCTGGGGTAGACATACAGTTGAGCGTATTGGAAGTGAATAGAGCTGAGGCCGATAAGAAATCTAGGATGCATAAGGAGAGAAAAAATATTCCATGATAAGCATATTCATAGGAAAGAGTTTTTCCCAAGTCAGAAGGTGTTGCTTTGTGACTCCAGATAACACCTTTTTCTAGGTAAGTTGAGATCTCGATAGACTGGTTCTTTCATTATTTCTCATGTTTTTCCATATAGTGTTATAGAGATATAGGACCCTACGAGGGGTACGCATTTCAAAGTGAATGGACAAAGGTTTAAGCCATTTCTGGAGCTACCTGCTGAGGAGAGAGAAGTAGAGTGTCTGATGCTCTACGAACCACAGTATAGAGGTTAAGCTTTAGAGGTTAGCTTGGATGCATCCAGCGTTCCACCTGGTACTATTGTTCCTTTGTAATAAAACCTTATTTTGTATATTTATTTTCTTTTATTTTCTTATACTTGTTTTTTATTTTGTGCCTTTTCATTCTTATAATTTTACACGCAATAGAGACATTACATTGTTTAGCTGTGGGGGCGAGGGCCTTTACATAATTTTTATTATTATTATTATTATTATTATTATTATTATTATTATTATTATTATTATTATTATTATTATTATTACTACTGCTACTACTATTTAAAAAATCTAAAAAAACAAAGAGATTTCCTTTTATTTTTTCCTGTCGCCTCTTTTATTTTATTTTGTTTTTGGGAATTTTGACTAGCTTGATCCCTTATAACTTTGCTTTATGTTGTATATAGTTGGGTTATACATGATAAAAATGTAGTCCTTAGTTTGACATTATCGTTCTAACTTCATTATTACCTTATCACTCTGAGTCTAATTCTTAAATTGAAAATTACTATTACCTTAGCGTTTTAGGCTTCCATGGTTGATTCTTCCATTCATATTATTTTTTCTTTCACATTGCAATAAAAAATAAAAAATTAAAAAAAATAAAAAGGCATAGAGTCAGAAATGGCAAGTATCTCTTTGAGACCTGCACTACTAGATGCTACCCTTTGAGGCAGTATTGCCACTGGGAAGTTTGCTTCCAATATCAGTGAACTAATACAGGGGGACTGAGTCAAACTATGGTTAGTGTTGTCTTAAATTATTACCGCAAGACCATGGTGCCAGTTTTAGCTAGCAACGGCAAACACGAGTCGTGTCCACAGGGAACTTGGTTTTAGTCACCAGGTTGACTACAACACGCAATCCAGGCAAGAACGAATTCACACTGGTTAAACTGACACTACTGAAACTACTTAGTTCAATGATAACAAAAATCCTAAATTGGGATTCATCATACTATTATGCTTTTTGGATCAAACAGTAAATCACGCGAATCTGCCCACGCAGGTGACTGAAATGAAATGGCTACAAATTGAATTACATCTACGCCTACTTTCGAAGATCGTTATACTCACTGAGCAATCCTAGTTATCTATTTTCGAGAAACTAGATTCACAGAGTTGCAGGATCCAGTAACCCATAATTCCCAATTGAAACCCTAACTATTTTCATGTCAAGAAATCCAATTGCTCTAAAAGTAGCTCTAAGTAGAGGATTATACTGTCGTTGATCTCCTAAACCCCAATTAAGAACATGAATACAACCCTCACATGCGATCCAACGAGCACATGGCGTGCTAAGTAAGAATTCAATCATAACATGGGCATTTATTCACAAAAACCTAGAACATGAATCCAACTTGTATAATAGGGGCTAATCCCAACCTACGATAGGGGATTTAGCCACTAATCATCATAATGATTCCAATTGTTGACAAGAGACTAAAGATCATGATGAATGACGCAAACTTTGATAAAAATCACGGAGAAAAAGGAAGAGAAACGTACTTTAATCAATTGCCAAGATCAATTCACAAACCAGAACAAGGAATTAAACGCTTCAATAGAATCTAGATTAATGCCAAAGTATCTGAGAAAGGAGCCCTAAAATCGCCCTCAAAGTGGTCTGGGAAAATAAGATACAAGTTATTCCCCCAACTGCCACGAAAAAGAAGAATTAAGTTGCAAAAAGTCGGGGGACACACGGTCGTGGAAAAACAAACGGCCTCACATTTCTGTAGGAAAGTTTCTACCTCCAACGGAAGGCCATGAATAAGCTGCACACCCAGTCGTGCATTCTTCTAGCATCAATTTCTGACTTGCGCAGCCATGCTTAAATGCACGACTGGCCATGCAAGTGCCTCTCCCTTAATTATTCAAGCCTTTGACCCGTCCAATTAACCCTTGAACCTCGTTCCATCCCGAAACATTGCTCCGTGCTCACTTTTGATCTGATAAGCATCAAAATTCTTCGAATTGAGATCAACACACCTAAAAAAAAGAAATTTGATCCAAATAAGATAATTATGGGCAAAGACGAGCAACTTTTACCAAATCTTCCACTAATCCTAGGGAATATATAGAGGATGTTAGTGGAATTAAAGGGTCAAAAATAGTAAAAATAGAGGTTTATCAACTCGCCCATGCTAATCCCTTGCTTGTCCTCAAGCAAGACCAAGGCATGAATGAACTGACAAGGGACTAATACGTCTATTTAGTCACCTACTTAGGCAAGATCAGTGGAAAGATAGCCAAATCAAGCATGGATGCACACAACCAGCGGGATAACTCAAGGCATAAACATGTAGTTTCAAAACTCATTTAGAATTGATTGGAAACCACACTTTTCAACTTAACATCCAATTATCCAATATTACATCCCCAACTCTATTCAAGATGCCCCCAAAGAAGTGGTGGACTAGAAGGCTTGGTAGTAGCTCTCATTGGGGGAAACAAAACAAATGCACTCCCTCTCGAGTGTTTGAAAATTTATGGCTCTCTTAGTCATCCTCTCAAATGTAGCAACCTTACCAAAGGCTTGGGCATATTCTCAATCCTCCACTACTAAACTGCAAATGCACATCACAATCCAGAGGACTTGTTATGGGTTGTAATGGGGCATAGGCTAGAGGTAAGGAGGTGGAATAAGTTTGGGAATGTGGAGTTAAAGCTAGGAGACTAAGAAGCATCACACACATCTCAAACATTACATTATTCTGTCATACCACCCAACTAACCATACTGAAATATACGTACCCCTGAACTTGTCTAAGAAGCGAGCTGAGATAAATAATAGAAGTTACCAACAATGCCAACATGTTATTTTTATTTCATTCTTTTTTTTTCTTTTTGATCTTTTCTTTTTTTTTCTTTTTTTATTGGCAGGTGGTAAACAATTCAATGTCCAACATCAACTCATTCCATAAATGCTATCAACCAAATGAGCATACAGAAGATAGCTAACTAACTAAGTGAGCTCACACCGCATGCTACCTAGTAAAATTCACTAAAATAAAGCTTCACATAATCCTAGCATAAAGGTAGGAATCATACAAGGCCAAGAGCTAAGTGATTAGGTTTGTAACAAGAGAAATCAGGTAAAGGTACAAAGGCTAGCAAGGGGTGTAACATAATTTTCAGGATGGTCATTTGGCTATTTGGCTACTAATCAATCAAGAAAAATACCTCTATCATATCATCAAATACAAAGCATATGAGTAGCCTTAGAGAGAAAAGGACCAAGTTCTAGAAGAGATGCACATGGGACTGTGACACATGAAACAAAACAATGAGACTATATGGATGAATAGTCTAATCAGGCCTAAAAGTCTCATAGGTCAAACTACCAAACGCATAACTAGTCCTACAAGTGGCCCACTTGAAAGGAGTAATCAAGCATGAAAAGGGGGCTTCAAGGTTAACTAGCATGTGAAAATCAAATAGTGCAGCCAAAGCATTTCAAAATCATCATATAAGAGCATTTGCCAAGAACATCCCACAAGTCTGCACAACCATGTCAACCAACTGACCACCAACGTCTTTGCTCATCACCACAGGAGAGGTTTTCAAATTCTCTTTTTTAAAGGAATAAACTCTAATTTGAAAAACGATAAAACGCAAAAGAGGAAAAAGAAGAGAAGGGTAAGAATGATTACCTCGAAAGCTTATGCGCGCCTAACTCGATCAAGTCTCCTTTGTGATGAAAACATCTGACCTATACGCTTTAGACTACGTGCTCTCCTAAATTGAAGATGAAAATAAAATGGAAATACTACTAATGGGTTCTATGTATGCAACTAAATTCTAGATATGAAACAAGGAACTATATGCGATTAAATTAAATGTACCCTAAATGCAACTAATACGAAGATGTATGTACACTAAACTGGCAAATTCCCAAACAGGTCAATCCCATATCACATCTCAAATACATGAATCCCAGCCCCATGATCAAACTGTTCATTGTCCCCAACAAAAGAAGTAAACATTTAAATGTGGGGATGGGAGATACTTACATTGCATCAGTAGGACCCAGGAGGGCCACTAGGTCACCAATCAGGAGGGGGATAGGGCCACTGGAAGTGCTCGTAGGCATAGTACACATGGTGCTCAAGGTTCCGCTGGCAGCGGTCCCGCTCGTCCTAGCAACATAGCAGCTCAGCATGGTCCGCGGAGTGCTGCTCGCCTATGCAATCGAGTCGTATGCAGAGGCAAGCAAACTCCTCAGAAAGGAAGTGGTGGAGTGGGTCCGCTGCAAAGCTGAAGGGTCTGGCCTTATCAGTAGGAGTAGTAGCAGAAAGGAGTCCTGGCGACGTACTAGGGTCGCCGTGAGTACTCGCCATGGCACCCCCACCACGGTGTGGGGCGCCAGCATCAGCAACCTCGGCATCACCCTCACCATCAAGGTCATCATCATAACTCCAGTTGAATTCATTGGTACGGTGGTGTGGGGGTCTCTGGCAAATGAAAAAGGGTCTGACCATGATGGTTCACCCATACCTAGCTGCCCAACATACTAAATATCTCCATGTGTGCACAGGCCTCCAAGTTGAGGCCTCCCCCTTGCCTAAGGATAGGCATAATAGGGAAAAGGTTCCTGAGCACCAAATCGCGGGCGAGGGCTATAACTATGCCCCCGAAGGCAATGACTGAGGTCTGACTCTTAGCTTCGTCCTCAAGCTGAGATAAGATGTGAAACATGGTGTAGATACAGACCTCATGCAACACTGCCCACGAAATAAATAGCTCACCACTCTGAGGCACCCCTTGATTCTCTAGTCTGGGAAAAACGATGTTCACTGTGAGGCGTTGTAGGTACCTAAGAATGGGGTTGCAAATGGAGGTAGTTTTGGATGAATAGGAGATGCAGGGTTGGCCATGACATGTGATCTACCCCCAAAGGGTACTTTTATTGTGCTACGGATGGATAAAATCAATTGTGCCACCTAGTGGGAGTTACAACAATTAGCTAAATCGAGCAAGATTTATTTCATGTGTGAGATCGTGCAATCTAAAATGAATGTAGCATCTCCCACTGTTGTACTCTCCTTTGGCATCAATGGTAAAGGAGCTGAAGAACTCCCACACCAATTTTTCATATACGGGAAATCTCAAGTGCACATAATCATGGCAGCCCAAACGACCAAGTGATGCATTTATGTCATCCCACATGCCTAATGCTTGCAACAATTCAACATCAAGATACTTAAGGTCACTAATCTTCCTAGTAACCAAAGCATCGTATTTTTCACGTTACAAATCATCCATAAACACAGTACCATACTTATTAATCACATGTGGAAGGTGAGATTAAGCATCGTTACCTTAGTGGGGAGCTAGTGCGCGACTAGAGCAGGTGTTGGTCACCTTGGTGCCTTGCTTGGGAACCAATGAGGATGAACCATCCTTAGTTTTTGGAGCCACGCTTGTGGAGATGCATAGACAAAGCAATTCAACCCAATTGCAAACCGGATCACCAAATCAACCAAATTGTACCAATTCAATCAAAAATCAACTCAATTAAGAACCCAAATGCACAAAATAAGCCTCAAAATTTGATAAAGAAGTTGGATTGGAGGTGGGTGAGGGTTTGGTGTAGAGGTTGAAATGGCACTGGTTGAATTGGAGAAATTTGTGCTGGAGAGAGGGAGGTGGCCGGCAGGTTGCCGGTCTCCAGTGAAAGGGTGCAACAACGGTGGTGGACAAGTTGCTGTTCGTCGACAACTGGGGAGCAAGGCGACGAACAGGTAGAGAGAGAGAGAGAAGAAAGAGTGAAAAGAGAGAGAAAGGGAGAGTAGTGGCAAGTGAGAGAGAAGTTACCGGCCGCCGGGGGGTAGTTCGCCGAAGGGAGGTGTACCGGTGCGGTGGTGCATCGGCGGCATAGGTGGTGGGGGGTGTTAGAGGGGAGTGAGAGAAAGAGAAGGGTAACGAGTGAGAGATAGAATGAGTGAAAAGGAAAGCAAAGTCGGCCAGTCTGCGATTTTAGGCCCAGATGCATGCCCATGCAAAAACACACATCTGGCTGTGCAAACCTACAGGAAACTTTCTGTCTGGGGTGCACGATCGTGTGAAAAATGCATGAGTAGCCGTGCGTCTAAGGAGTTAGGCATAGCTATGCAGAAACACATGGTTCGCCGTGTGCAAAAAAGGCATGTCTTTCTGCCCAACGGTCGTGCAAAATGTGCAAGGTTGGTCGTGCGTCTTGCCTCACTTAACATTCACTCCTTTGCAACTTCTGACTCTTTTTTTCTTATTTGAATTTTTTTTTGTTTTTTTTGTCCGAAAGCAGTAAAGCTTGGGTTGCTTCCCAAGAAGTGCTTGTTTTTGGTCCTGAGTCTGACCATTACCTTGAGCAGGATTAGATGCAGACGAGGAGGAAGAGAGTGGTTCACCATCTCTTTTAAACATGCATGAGTGATGACCATGGGTGGAGGGAGGCAAGAGCAATCTTTTCTCCAAGAGTTGGAAGGAGATCTTCCCTGCTGCCACATCAATAATTTGTCCCCCAGTGGATAAAAATGGTCTCCCTAGAATGATAGGGGCCTATAAGCTATCATGCATATCAATGACTACGAAATCACACGGGATGACAAACTTGCCTAACTGAATTGGGATGTCTTCCAATATACCTGCAAGGTACCTGACAGAGTGATCTGTTAGTAGGATGGTGATGTTAGTAGGCTCCAGATTAGGTAACCGCAGCTTCCTACTGAGGGAGAGGGGCATCAAACTCACGCTGGCCCCCAAGTGGCAAAAGCCTCTTCCAGTCTTCACATCCCCAACGGAACAGGGAATAGAGAAACTGCCCGGATCAGGCAGTTTTGATGGTGACTGGCACTAAAGGATTGCGCTGCATAGTTCCGAAATGGGGGGCACTGAAGGCTCCTCAGGTAGGTCTTTCTTGGAAAGAAGCTCCCTTAAAATTCTCCAATAGGAGGGCGCTTCTTTAAGAGCTTCTAAGAAAGGGGAATCTACATATGTCCTCCGTAATAAATCTGGAAACCTTACAAATCTAGGTTCGAGCTTGTATCTAGCAACCCTTTGAGGGTATGGAATGGGTGGCTGTTAAGGGGGGAGTAGAGGTGACTGAACACTCCCCTCTAAACTCTCATTCCCTACTTTTTGCATCTCAACAGGTCTTGCAGGTACAGGAATAGGATTAATCTCTTAAAGCACCATCACAGGACTCTTCACTAACCCATCAACTCTGGCATGAACGACATTGATGTGACCCTTGGGGTTTATCTCGGGCTAGCCTGGTAATTGCCCCTGCTACCGGGATAAACTGCTGACCCGAGAACTTCATTAGTCTTGGTTTGAGTCTGAATGAAACTCTCCATATGACTCTCCAAGTTTGATTTTTGTTGGGAGTGGTTTATAGGGGGGCCTTGGACTGAAAACCCGGGGGTTGATTTATATTGGGTGGTACAACATTACTATTTCTATTGGAGAAATTAGGATCATTTCTCCACCTCGGGTTATATGTCTTTGAGTATGGGTTGTTTTGTGGGCATGGGTTGAAATTTTACATGGCATTAGCTTGTTCCACTCCCTGGAAGTGGGCTTGACACTCAGCAACTGTATGCCGTTGGATACCACACGCATCGCATATCACACTGCCCTCATACATCATATCAGAAGAAGTCCCGAAATTAGAAGTCCCCACCTTATCGAACCTCTGAGCAATGCCATCAACCTTGTTAGCCAACATATCCACAACATTGACATCATACTTGTCACTACCCCTCTTCGAGGGGTTGCGCTCACTAGACTAGTGATAGTTGTTGGCTCTCATTTCCTCTAGGAGAGCCTTTTCTAATTTAATTGATTTCCCCATGAGTGCGCTGCCAGCTGCGGCATCAATCAACATCTTCACTTTTTGATCCAATCTATTATAAAACGTCTAAATTAAGAGCCAATTGGGGATACCATGGTGAGGACACTAGCGTTGGAAATCTTTGAACCTTTCCCAAGCGTCATATAGTGATTCGCCATGATGTTGGGTGAACGTAGTGATGTCCGTCCTCAAATTGGCGGTCTTCCCTAGACGAAAGTACTTGCTGAGGAAGGCCATGGAGAGTGCATCCCATGTGGTGAAAGCATTTGGCTCGCCATTCTAGGGCCAATCTCTAGCTCAGTCTCTCAAAGAGAATGGGAGGAGACACAGTTGGATTGCATCTGTAGGCACCCCTTTGAGCTTGACGGTGTCACACTTCATAAGGAAGTTGCGAAGGTGCATGTTGAGCTCCTCAAACGGGTGACCTCCGAACTGATCTCTCTCCACTAATGAGATCAACGCTGGCCGAAGTTCGAAGTTATGTGCCTCAACCGTCTGGCTCACTATGGAAGATGTGATCCCCGATGATTGTGGCATAGCATATCTCTTAGGACTCGAGTGTCCCTTCCAACCATCGCAGATTTCGGTTTCTTCTTCCTGCGAGCGCCGCTTTACCTACGAGCAGTTGCTTCGATCTCAGGATTCAAGGGAAGGAGATTGTGGTTCCCTTAACTGCGCCTACGCATACAAAGCAAGAACTATACCAAGTGTAAGTGATTCCAAGCAAAGGTAAAGAAAAGCAGAATAAAAAGAAAGAAAAAAAGTCTAATCTACAGTGTTTTGATCGCTTCTGATTCTAAAACGAACAAGTTCCCCGGCAACGGCGCCAAAAACCTTGTTTTCTTAAACTATTGCTGCAAGTGCACGGTGCCAGCTGTAGATAGCAACGGCGAGCACAGGTCATGTTCACAAGGAACTTGGTTTTAGTCACCAGGTTGAGTACAACACTCAATCCAAGCAAGAACAAATTTAAGTTGATTAAACTGAACACTGCTAAAACTACTTAATTCAATGATTACAAAAATTATAGATTGGGATTCACCACACTATTATACTTTTTGGATCAAAAACTAAATCATATGAATCTGCCCACGTAATTGGTTGAAATGAAATCGTTACAAATTGAATTACATCTACGCCTACTTTCGAAGGTCGTTAGACTCACCGAGCAATCCTAGTTATTTATTTTCCTGAAACTAGATTCATAGAGAAACAGGATTGAGTAACCCATAATTCCCAATTGAAACCCTAACTATTTTCATGTGAAGAAATCTAATTGCTTAAAAAGTGGCACTAAGTAGAGGATTCAACTTTCGTTGATCTCCTAAACCCCAATTAAGAATGTAAATGCAGCCCTGTTAGGCAATTCTTCGAACACGGGGCGTACTAAGCAAGAATTCAATCATAACATGGGCAATTATTCACGAAAACCTAGAACATGAATCCAAATCGTATAATAGAGGCTAATCCAAATCTAAGATAGGGGATTTAGCCACTAATCATCATAATGATTCCAATTATAAACAAAAGACTGAAGATCATGATGAAAGAGACAAACGTCGATAAAAATTGTGGAGAGAAAGGAAGAGAAATGTAATTTAATCAATTGCCAAGATCAATTTACAAACCAAAACAAGGAATTAAACGCTTCAATAGAATCTAGATTAATGCAAAAATATCTGAGAAAGGAACCCTAAAATCTCCCTCAAAGTGGTCTAGGAAAACAAGATACAAGATATCCCCCCAACTGCCCAAAAAAAAAAAGAATTAAGTCGCAAAAAGTCGGGGGACGTACAACCATACAAAACCACACGACCAGCCGTGCACTTTTGCAGGAAAGTTTCTACCTCCAGCGTATGGCCATGCATAAGCTGCACACCCAGTCGTTCGATCTTCTAGCTTCAATTTCTGACTTGCACAACGATGCTGACATGCACGACTGGACATGCAAGTGCCTTTCCCTTAATTCTTCAAACCTTTGACACGTCCAATTGATCAATGAACCTCATTCCTCCCCAAAACATTCCTCCTTGCTCACTTTTGATCTCATAAGCGTTGAAATTCTTCGAATTGAGATCAACACACCCACAAAAATGGGAATTGATGCAAATAAGATAATTATGGGCAAAGATGAGCAACTTTTGTCAAATCTTCCACTAATCCTAGGGAATTTACAGAGGAGGTTAGTGGAATTCAAGGGTCAAAACGGTAAAAATAGAGCATTTATCAACCCCCCTATCCTTATCCCTTGTTTGTCGTCAAGCAAGACCAAGGCATGAATGAACTGACAGGGAATTAATAACTCTATTTGCTCACCTCCTCAGGCAAGATCAATAGAAGGATAGCCAAATCAAGCATGGATGCACCCAACCAATGGGATAACTCAAGGCATGAACATGAAGTTTCAAAACTCATTTAGAATCGATTGGAAACCACACCGTTCAACTTAACATCCAGTTATCCCATATCATACCCCCAACTCTAATCAAGATGCCCCCAAAAAAGTGTTGGACTAGAAGGTCTGGTAGTAGCTCTCATAGGGGAAACAAAACTGATGCACTCCCTCTCATGTGTTTGAAAATGTACGACTCTCTCAACCATCCTCCCAAATGTAGCAACCTTACCATAGGCTTGGGCATATTCTCAATCCTCCAGTATTAAAATGTAAACACAAATGACAATCCAGAGGACTTGTTATGGGTTGTAATGGGGCACAGTCTAGACATAAGGAGGGGTAGTAAGTTTGGGAATGTGGAACTAAAGCCAGGAGACTAAGAAGCATCACACATGTCTCAAACATTACATTATTCTGTCATGCGATCCAACTAACCATGCTGAAATATACATCTTGTTCATATACAAGCTAATATCATCATTTTAAGGGTGATATGGCTAGTTGGAATTTGTATATTATCTCCTCTCATATATTTTTAAAAAAATTGAAAAAAACAACCAAAAGATTTTTATTTATTTATTTATTTATTTTCTCCCCCTTCTTTTTCCTTTTCTTTTCTTCTTTTTTTTTTCTTTGTTTCTCTTCTTTTCCTTTTAGTTTTAAAGATTTCTTGAGTACATTTTCTAGAAATCCTCACGAGACCTTACTCGTCTAGTAGGGGAAACCTTAAGTTTAAAAGGCTTGTTACATATGCTAAATGTAACCATGAATCCTACGAATGTGAGTTAGGGTTTTTATTTTTATTTTTCCCCTTCTGTAAGGCTGTTGTTTTATTTAACTAGGGGACAAGCAAAATTTAGATGTGCGGTATTTATTCTTTAAAAAATAGTAACACAATGTTATACTCTTAAATATCTAATTTTTACTTGTCATAATGATTATTTTAGGGGTTTTATTTGAACTTATTTCAGCTTGCAGGAAAATCAGAAAAATAATTAATTTGGTAGAATAAATGGAGGTGAATCAATACCAAATAAAAATGGGCTAGCCATTTAATCCTAAAAAAAAAAACCAAAAGGAAAAAGGCTCAACCCTCCTTATCACTCTACTGACCTCCCACGTGACCCCTACTCTATTCCAATGTCTCCCTCACACCTTCAAATGGCTCATTATCTTCATCATTTTAATCACCACCATGAGATCATCATCGTTGTCATCTCCATCATAGGCGCATCATCATCATCTGTAGGGGTGTTCATTTTTCGGTCTGGACAGGACCTAGACCGAAAACCGGCCCTGGACCGGACCGGACCGGGCGTAGTCGGTCCGGTCCACGGTCCTGTCTTTGTCCAGTTTCAGTCTTCGGTCCGGGTCCGATCAGGACCGGCTGAACCGTGGACCGGACCGTGGACCGGTTTTTTAGGGTTTTTTTTGCGTTTTGACTTTTGTTTTGAGTTTTGATTTCTTGATTTTCTTCGACTTCACTTCTTCTTCTTCAGCTCTTTCTTCTTCTTCTGAAGTTTCTGCCTCACCCTCAGCCCTCGCCAGTAGCCCCTCAATACTCATCGCCTCTCATCAGGCCCTCACCGTCATCGGCCTCACGCTTCACGGTCTGACCTCTGCTCGCCTCTCGCTAGCGGCCAGTCGCCTCTGCCTCTCCTCGACCTCGACTCGAGTCTGGACTGTCGACTTTCGGATTCTCGGCCAGGCCTGTCATCAGGCCCTCACCGTCACCGGCTTCACGGACTGTCTTGCGGGTTGCTTGGTTGTCTTGCCAGTGACCACCACTGACTGTCGGATTCTCGGTCCATCGCCGACCGACCTCCCACCGGTGACTGTTTCAATTTCGAAGGTCGAATTCCTCAATTCCATTTGATTTCTCAATTGTTTGCTCCAAATTATATAATTCATTGATATGAATGATATGTTGCTACTTGCTGGCTTGTGAGTTGTGGCTACTAAATAATTGTGTTGTGGTCTTCGGTGCTTTTGTGGGCTGGGGGGCTAACCATCTGAAGTTCTGAACTTATGTCTGATACGGTGGTTTGGGGGAAGGGGGCACAGGAATTGAGGAAGGCAGAAATCCGAATTCTGCTAATTGCTATAGCCTATAGCTAGGGGTGTTATGATAATATGAATGCAATTTTTGTATTTGTGAATTCAGTATATGTGAATGCAATTTTTCTTAGAAGATCAAGATGTGTATATATGATAATATGAATGCAGAATGCAATTTTTGAATGGGAATGTGTATATATATAGTCAATATAGATGTTAAATAATAATATTGAAATCCAACTCAAAGCAAGATATATATAGCCAATATGAATGCAGTGCTGTTGAGAATCAGTCTGGTGTCGGTCCGGTCCAGCCAATATGAATGCAGTGCTGTTGAGAATCAGTCTGGTGTCGGTCCGGTCCGGTCTAGGACCGACACCAGACCGGTCCGGTCTTCGGTCCAAGGTTTGGCAGATTTTTGGTCTTCGGTCCAGCCGGTCCGGTCCGGTCCTCGACCGATGAACACCCCTAAATTCATCTGTAATCAACAACTGTAACAACCCAAACTTTGTCGAGCACATCTTTCCTCTCTCTAAGACCCACTCTCCTAAACGTTGAACTGGGTAGCGAAGGATCGAAAGCACATCTGAATTTGTGGGGAGTGGGAAATTGGATTGAGCAGGGTAAGTTGGCATATAAATAGAGGGGTAAGGGGAACCTCAAAAGGCAGATGGGTAGCCATAGACTCATAGTCATTTGTATCTAGCTCTCCAATTGTTATCATTCTCAGTTTCAGATTTTTTGTCGTTTTCTGGGTTCTTTTTCATAGTTGGTTGAACAGCCCGGGAAACCATTGTTGAGCTTTGAGCTACTTAAATAATAATTCATTGCTCTTTGCCTGAAATATTTACTAAAATTTTAGCTATTGGATGGAATTAATTTAAATATTCTTGACCTAGTTTTTGTCGTTTGGATACTCTGTTTTTTGGTTCAATTTTCACGCTTTATTTTTGTTTTTATTTGAAGGTACTACTGCTCCAGCTCGATGTTCAATCAGTGCCTGGTCGTTTCATTTTTTGTTTGGTTTGTGTTATTAATTATTATTGTTTTTAGTTTTTTTTGTTGGTGTTTTGGTCCCATTTTTGTGCACAACCCCCAACAAACCAACCCAGGCTTGCCTTTTCATTTCTTTAGTCCCTAACCTCTCATTTGTGTGTCTCTTTGTATCCTAGCTTTCAATTTAGTTTCATTAGATTTCCTTTGATTGTTATCATGTTTTTTAAATTTAGCCGAAAGGTACAGACTTGGGTAAAATTTGCTTGGCTTTGGCCTATTAGTTGGTGAAATGACAAAGGATGGTATTTCGTTTTTCTTTTCCCTCTTTCTTGATGAAATCTAACATTGTTTCTTTTATTTGTTCTATTAAGTTAATGTCGGTTTTTTTAGTCGATTTATTAGTTTGGTTATAATTCTGGTTTAGTTTATAATTTAGCTAACCAAGTGGGTGAATTTGATACCATCATCTTCGTGGGATGACATGTATTCGTTGGATCATACTACAAGTTGACACCGTGCTCTTATAGCTTCTTATATCAACAATAACCAAGCTTCGAAGTAAAAATTCTACAAGTAGGAGGCTTGGAGAAGTTGTTCGCACAAATATTTACCTTAAGAGAACGCGAGCAACTGTCAAAGGCTTTTCAGTGCTGTTTGTCTATGACTGCAGGCCCCATTTCATGACACCTCTTCATCTCCACTGACGGACTTGCATTATACAGTGACAAATTGATTGCCAAGTACAAATCCCTGATAGTAGGATTTTGTAGATTCCATTACAAGGTAACAAACTTATAGTACTCAATCATACCTGCTTTTTTAAAATGCATGCAATTTGAAGAGTTTTTTTGTCAAATTAATATAAACGCTATAAATAAGTGCAGGTAATGATCCCCTTAAATAAGATCAAGAGAGCCAAGGAGGGCAAGGATGTGAAAAAGCCATCCCTGAAATACCTTCAAGTAATGACAACTAATCATTTCGACTTCTGGTTCATAGGATTCTTAAACTACAATAAATTTTTCATATCTCTACAACAAGCTATCTCTAAATCCTTGATTTAGCTCACAGTTCTGTCATTGGGACATGAAAAAATTGCTTTTCTACCAAAGTTTAAGCTATCCATTAGCTCATAATGTCGCTTCTGTAAAATCTACTTCTCCACGATGGATTAGCTTTTCTTCCTCCAAGTTGTCATGTATTTCATCACCATTTTACCCGCTGAGTTGTAACACATCAATTGAGTTGGTCCCCTTCAATTAGAGTCACTCATCAACTGGTTCAAGATGCCAATCATCATGATCTCAAGAAAATTTCATGAATAACAGCCAAAGTCCCATTAGTCTTTCCGATAGACAACCTATAGCAATTTATCTGTTTCTGGTATGCAAGGACATCAACGCACTTCGAGACAAAATCTCGTACCAAATAATGCAAATAAAAATTTGAATATCATTAGCTGTTGCAATACAACCACAAGAAAGCCCAAGAGGTCTTTAATTATAAGGAACTCTTTACAAGTAGCTGGATAAAGATTGCAATATCTGGCGAAATATGGATCAGATTGCCAATTTCTATGGATTTTCCCGGCTAGTGGCATAAATAGATGGTAAGCTTTCACGCTGCGTCGTAGTACCTTTATGCAGTAGGGCTATTTACGAAGAATTCAAATAACAAAGAATAAACAGCTTATTATTGATTTATAGTTGATAACTGAGCATTCAAAGCCCTTAGAACTACTTTTGTGTAGTTGTCTTATTTAACTCCTCTTCTTCAAAACTCATGTTCACACAAGTCTTGTGGAACGGTTCTAATGAAACCTAGTAGATAATCTTGAAAACAGTCCAATTATTATGACATCTATGTCTCTTTTGTTTTGAACTGAAGGTGCAGGGATACCTACAACAGATGACACATGAATCTTCATTCTGTCACCTTCGTTAGTAAGCCTTGATTTCAGTGAAGATGAATGCTTCAAAGGGATCCAAATCAAGGAGCATGAAGAGTTTGCTTGCAGACGAGGAACTCAGAAATGGCTTGTTGAGAATCACAGATGATATTCGAACAAAAAGGACAACTCATCCCAATAAATTTCTACCTTAACCCTCACAATTTTTTGCACTATGAGGCAGCTTAAAGTTGGACCAATACTCAGCAGCCTGAACAAGCTCAATTTGTTTACTTCACCTAATCAATGCTCATACTTTTACAGATTCCTTAATTAAGAGAATTCGAGGTATGTCTAGGGTTTTTCACCTATAAAACAGTGATAGGAAAGCTGAACTTAAGAGCAAAAATGCTGCAAGTTGGTAGAGTAGAAAAGTCTTACAGGAATATTTTCAGTGTTGGAGTAGAGGAAACACTAAAAAATGCATAGATTTCACCACAAGATAGGCATACTTTGATGATGTCCTTGCTAACATTCTCTAGGTTATCAATGTTAAGCCTGTTAACGTGCAAAGTTGTTATATTCATATGAACGTGGGTTGTATACGACCAAGGAAGATCAAGAGAGCCAACCAAAGCTAGAATGTGAAAGGTTGTCGCAAAAAGTATCTTGTCGTGGTCACCAATGATGGTTTCGCATTCTAATTCATGGGCTTTCATGACTAACAAAAGACTTTTAATTGCTAACAACAGTCAGTTGCCCCAAAGCTTAGCTGGCTTACGTTCAAGAGAAAGTTTGAGAAATATGCAATGGAAAATATTTTGTTTTTATTTCCACTTAACTGTGTGGCTCTGTATATATCAGTTGATCAAGATACATGACAAATCGGATGAATTTCTCCTTCCGAGGATGTATTTTTTTACACAAACTCTCCGATTGTTTCATTAGTGCATTAATAAGTGATCAAGCACTGCACCATTCAATTGCTCAATTCCGTGTAAAATGGACTGAGCTGATCATTTAATGAAGCTCTCAATAGTTCTATAAATTATAAATTGACCGTTATTCTGCACCATTCAATTGCTCAATTCCATACAAAATGGACTGAGCTCATCATTTAATGAAGCTCTCAATAGTTCCATAAACTATAAATTGACCGTTATTCATGTCAGCTTCTATATTCTATAGCAACTTAAATGTGAAAATGGTCTAATTTGGCACAATCTGGAGCTCATTTCTCCCAAAATACATCAACATCCTCGAAGTATGCTATGCCACTTTTACATGAATTGCTGAGCTAAAAAGAATCATTTAAAAACTGCAAACATAGCATATGATAAGCTTATAACTATCTGAAAACATTGCATTCATTGCCTTTGCAAGAATCATCGTGCGCTACCAATAGAAAACTTGATATTTTGCAGCAATTCAAGCTCATGCTGAGACACTGTTGGACTCCATGCTTAATCCATATATGACACTCATGATTAAGGCACAGCTTCCAACTCCTAGATAGTTCATGCGCTCCTTGCATTACACAGACAATGTCAACATTTGACCCTGAAGATCTAATTTTGCTAAGTTCAACTCCTAATTCTACAAAAGCTACTAAGTTTATGATGCAAAAAGTACAGAGAACTACTCAGTTATCTATAATAATTTCCATGCCTGATGTATATTTTTTGGGAGGTCAAACTCACAAAAACATATAAAACGGGTAGAAGGATGAAAATGAAATCAAGAACCAAGATAAATCAAGTGGACTAGCAGGGGTGATGATAATCCACCTTGGTTTGCACACTTGGGCAATCTTACCACTTGATGTATTCAAGCTTCACTAACGCAAAGGTTTGCAAAAGTGAATCAAGAATGCATTTGGGTAGAAAAGATGAAAAGAAATCAAGAATCAAGATAGATCAAGTGGACTCGCAAGGGTGATGAGAATCCACCTTGGTTTGCACACTTGGGCAATCTTCTTCCTTCAGCTAAGCTACAGAAGTTAATCACCTTCTTAGTTGAATCAAGAAGACCTAGAGACCCACTCGGAGTTTCCAAACACCCAAGATATAACACTAGAAATTTGAAGAGAATTTGAGAGAGTTTTCACAACTCATAGCTTAATGCAAGTTCAAATGTATTCATCTTTCTTTCTTTGGCAGCCCAAGGCCTCCCTTTTATAGTGGGGGAACCTTTAACAAGCTGAAAAGGAGGGGAACAACAAGTACATACACGTTCATAACCATGGGAGACTATAAAGCAAAAGAACAAAAGCTGAAAAGTGATTTAACTTTATGTCAGCAACTTTTTAGTGCACTAGGTTCAACTTCAATCAGCTACATCTCCTAGGTTTGTTGGTCAAATTAGCTGGAAGAGGTCTTGCTGGAAATCTCTAGAAGTCAGCTTTCAGGGGCCTCATGTTGTACGCCATTTGGAGCATCCGTTTGAGAGATATGAGGCAAACGATATAACTATATACAAACTGGGACAGTTTCTGCTGCTTCTAGAAAAAGGCTCCCATTGACTTATTTCCTAAATACCTAACCCAGAACTCTTTATGTGCCCTTGAATCTTACATATTAAGGGTTCTGGAAAGTAATTTTTCATCCCTTTAAGTCCACTTTAAGCTTGGGTAACTAGGCTTGCAAAACCGAGTACATTCTGACCCTGCTGGATAGTTTTGACAGCTTGGGTTTAATTGCTAATTTGAATGGCCAAATGAAGTCCAAATTGGATGAAACTTGATTTGTTAGAAAGCTGACATCTTGAACTTCAAATCCATCAAAAAATATTAGACTTAAACCTTGAGGATGCTTGATGAATTAAGCACACAAAAGCAGGTTAGCTACTAGAATCTACCATTGCCCTGCAGTTTCAATGCTTAAACAAAACTTAGATGAGTTATTCATCCTTTAACCAGCATAATAAGATTACCTAATTTATTTTCTTTCTTTTTAAATCAAAGGGGATGGAGGCATATCCATCAATGCCTTGACTCAAGAGTTAAAATATGACTTAAAAACTAAAAGGCACCCCGGGTGCCGGGGGAGGGTACAAGAGTTTATTACTGTACTTGAGAAATTCAAGTCAAGTAATGGCCCATTCTTTTTGTTGAGATTGGCAGAAGTGGATTGAAATAGGTTAAAGTGAGTGTTTTTTTATTAAAGTGGGTTGAAGTTGGTTGAAATTAGTTGATTTTTTTTCCGTATGATCGGTAGACGTTGGTTAAAATAGTGGAAAGCGGATTCAAGTTAGTTGAAATAGGTTGAAGTTTGTTTAAGTCGGTTCAAGTGGATTAAAAATGGTGTATTTTTTATTGAAATTTGTGAAGTGGATTGAAGTGGGTTGATATGGGATGAAGTTGGTTGAGGTTGGTAAATTTTCATTTACCAACGAAAAGAGCAAGGTCTGAGCAATGCTTTCATGTTGTTCACCATGTAATACATTAATGGGCGGAAGTTCACCAAAAGGCTAGGGAGTAGTATCTAAAATATTGCTTAGGCTATTATAGGTCTTAGGAATATCTAAAATATCGCTTTATCTGCTAAAAAAATTGTAGGAAAAATATAAAGTATGTAATAGCAAGTTCTGTAAGATTGTGACACTCGTCTCAAATCTCCACCACACTTTAAAGAAGTGGAATTAGTATAAGTAGGGGTGAATCTCCTAGTTTAGGAAATCCACAAAAAGGTAAGACATTACAAGAGACTAAAAGAGACAGGTCCTTAGTGAGTGAAATTAGCCTCCCACATATTTTGAGTGTGTAAATCTTACTTCTACACTCGACAAAAATTGATCTTACCCGAAAATCCAACCCAAACCCGTTCGAAAATCTCGGGTTCTGAACACGATTTCTCGACCCGAACCCAAAAAAAACTAAACCCAAAAAGCCGGCAAATTAGTGGGTCAAATATGACTTGAACACGAACACATCTGCTTCAACCCAACATTATATCCTTACTTTTTTATTTTTCTCTAATTTATCCCTCATAACAATGATGGTTAGTCATTTTTATCGAATAGTTTAAAGGGACAAGATATAGTTATTGCATCCCTTTACAAATTAAACAATAACACCCTTCTTTTTCTTCTTTCCTCTCTGAAAATGATGTTGTAAACAACTTTTAAATGGTTAAATGGCTTTGATGAAATACAAATTAACTAGGGGTTAGGCCATGAAAATGTGTGGTGGGCAAATTCGAAACAAGCATGGATAGAGGAGTTCTTTCATACTAGTAAATCCTGCATGCGTTTATGGATAAAATATATGTGGATCTCATTTGATATCAGAAGATTTTATTTGATTCGTAATTTTGAGTGTTAACTATAGAAATATTTAGCTTATTCAAAACTTGAATTCCAAATTTTGAAGAATCAAATCACTTGATGATATTATCTTACTACGATTTTATTTTTACAAAAAAGCGTGCATCCCTCTTCAAATCCATTATACTTGCCATAAGATTTAATCTTTTTAAATCATATTATGTTCACTCAGCTACAGAATAAAATCAAGGTCATTGATGTTGATTGTGATCACGTTGGGAGTCATTATAAAAGTCAAAGAATTCTCAAAAATATGAAATGATGATGACATACCAACTCCAAATGAAATCTAATGTTATTTTATTTGATTTGGGATGACAGCAATAAATATCTAAATTACAAGAGCATGAAAAATATTCATTGCAAAATCAAATCAGAATCTACGGACTAGATTTCAAGGGCCTGAAATAAAGTTTTAAGATACTCTTGTCAAAAACTTCCTTTCTTGGCTAAATGAGATCACGACCACTAAACCTATAAATAGAGGCCACAAAAGCAAGGGCAAGGAATCCAAGCAAGTTGAAAAAGCATTGGGTTTATACATCGAGTTATCGTTCAAAATATCATTTTGAGAACAAAAATTAAGTTGTTAAGTATTGTTTTTTTAATTAAGGAGTGAACTTAGGAGTTGTGAAGTCAACTCCTCCAAACTTAAGCCAAGAGGTTGGTTTAAGTGTTGGGATCTCAAGAGTAAGGAAGCTCTGAGATCTTGTCAAAGAGCTCATCTTAATAAGAGAAATAGAGCATTGAATCTTATAGTTGGATAGCTCTAGGCGGGGACCTAAGTCTAACTGAGGGCCAACCTTATTAGAATATCCTTATGCATTGTCCCTATTTAGTTTCTTCATTTACTTTTGATTTTTCAGTTAATTTTTGCAATCACTCTATTCAGCCCCTCTAGGGCAATTCGAGTACTCAATTAGTATCAGAACTAGTCCCACACTTCTTTTGACTTAGCAATCAAGTGGGCGACGATCATGGCCTTTTTAAGAGATATCATTATTAAAGGTCGATCTGCTGTTAGATCCCCTTTATTTAAAGGAACTATTTCGTACTGAAAAAATGCTATATAGATATTTATTAAATCTACGGACATAGAACTGTGGGAGATTGTAAACAATGGACCCTATTCCATTCCTATGGTAAAAAATGATAAGGGAGAAGATGTAACGCCCCCAAAAATACTAATGACATGATTACTGATAATTGCAGCGAAAGACTTAGTAACCGAAGGCGCTACCGCCGTCTTGATAAGGACAAGGCTCACTGAAACCATTTAATCTCGCAACTCGTGC
>JACYFF010031955.1:90682839-90704842 GCA_017589665.1 Selenicereus undatus
GTAATTGAATTTAATGAATATGATTTGGTTAAACAATTAACCATGAGTGATTAAGTCAATAAACATGGTAAAGTAATTGAATCAACATGATTAATGAAATAAATAAAGATGATTTAAATAAATAAGGATGATTTAAATAAATAAATATGACTTAGGGTTGGGTTATTACAAAAGATATGGATAAATCAAAAGACCAATACGAGTGTCAATTGGGACAAACATACCAAGAATTCCAGAGCTAAACATATTCTTTATTGTGGTTTAGATGCTAATGAATATAACCGAATTTTCGTATGTGACACAACTAAACAGGTTTGGAAGAAACTGATTGTCACCTATAAAGGGACAAGCCAAGTTCGTGAAACAAAAATGAATATGTTCATACATCAATACGAGCTATTCAAAATGTAGTCAGACCAATAGATCAAAGACATATTCACTTGTTTCACCAACATCACCAACAACTTGAAGTCGCTTGGTAAGAGCTACTCAAACAAAGAAATGGTAAGAAAGATGATTCGGTGTCTTCCAAAGAATAAGTGGGGACCGAGGGTTACTGCGATTGAAGAAGCTCAAGATTTCAAGAAGATAAAACTAGGTGATCTTCTAGGAAAGCTCTTGACACATGAAATTCATCTCAATGAGGGCGAAGGAGAAAGTTCCAAGAAAGGAATCGCTCTAAAATCCATAAAGGAAGATTGCACTTCAAACGATAAAGAATCCATTGACAATCATGAAGCAGCACTCTTATTGATTGTTCGAGACCTTAACAAAATAGGGCTAAAAAAAACTTCAATCAACGAGGATCCAACCCAAATGGATCTACACTAAAAAGAAATGAAAAATGCTACAAAGGTAAGTTTTTTTTAATAAAGACAGTACCAACGTTAGTTCTTATTATGGATGTGGTATGTAGGAAACTTGTTGAAGGACTGTGTGCTAATTCAAAAGATGGGAGAAAAATAAAGATTCAAAAAGAAAGACAATAAGTGACCAACAACGAAACAAGTGGCAGTGAAAGTGATGAAGAACACACTATCAACATCTCTATCGTAACTAAGGAAGTACAAGACTGATATGAGTATGAAAGTACTAATGAGGTAGACATCAGCTCTCTATGAATGCCCTAAAGAAGAATTAATTAATGCCTCAGTTAGTTTCACTAAACTAGAACAAAGATATTTATCTAAACATAAAGTTCTTAAGAAAAATGTTCTAGAATTAAATCAAAAGAATATAGTTCTTGCAAAACTGAACAATGACCTTCATAATAAAGTTGAAAGTTTAGAAAATAACACTGTGGAATTGCAAGCCAAGTGTGTTAGAGATCACAAAACAATCCTTAAACTCACCCAAGGTTAAGAAAATTTTGATAAGCTACTTTGTACCCAAAGAGCATCCTTCAATAAAGAGAGAATTGGATATAATCACTCAAACAAAAAGAAAACCTATAATAATTTCTTCGGTAAGTCCACCCCACGTAAAAAGGACGTTAGAACGTGTAATTATTGTTCCAAGGTTGGTCATATTTTCTATTCATGCTCATTTAGAAAACCCTCTTCAAGAATTATTCAAATATGGGTCCCTAAAGGAATAAGACCACCAAACATGGTAGCTAGTTATTTAATCCAGATTTAGCATCACAAGCAGAAGAAAGGTTTGATTTTTTATTTTGTATGTGTGCTTGAAGTCCAACAAAGACATATGGTACCTTGATAGCGGATGTTCAAGACACATAAGCAGCAATGACTCTTTGTTCACCAAAATCAAAAGAACGGACATGGAAGTGTTATCTTTGGAGACAAACGCATAAATAAGATAATTGGCATTAGAAAAATTGGTAAAGATCCTTCTAACTCCATTGATAATATCCATCTTGTTGATGGCTTAAAACTCAATCTTTTACGGATATCTCAATTATGTGACAAAGGAAACCTCGTGGCATTCCACTCAACTCACTGCATGGTTAAAAAACAAAACTGAAAGATCACCCTTTTTGGTCCTACAATTGAAAATGTATATGCAATAGATATTGATAATATTCCCTCACATTTTAGAGCTTCACATCACGATGATAATTGGTTGTGGCATCGTAGATTAGGACATGTAAGCATGCATAGAATTTAAAAATAAGCCAAAAATGAATCAGTATGAGGACTTTCAATGTGCAATTTTGAATATAATCACTCGTGTGATGCTTGTGCTAACGAAAAACAAGTGTATAGTACGTTTGAGTCAAAAAACAATATTAGCATATCCAAACCATTAGAACTCCTCTACATGGACTTATGTGGGCCCATACCTATACAAAGTTTAGGATATAGTAAATACATACTTGTGATTGTTGATGATAATTCTCAGTTTACATGGCTCTCCTTTCTAAAAGGAAAAAGCAAAGCCTTTAAAGAATTCTCAAAATTTTGTAAACAATTACAAGTTTATAGAAACTCACCAATAGTGTTCATAACAAGCGATCATTGTATAGAATTTGATCAAAAAGAATTCACTGAATTTTGTTACAATCATGATATTTCTCACAAGTTTTCAACACCACATACACCTCAACAGAACGGTGTACTCAAAAGAAAAAATTGCACTTTAAAGGATATGGCATGCACTATGTTGTGTGAAAGTAATATCCCACAAAATATTTGGTGAAGTAGTAAATACAGCCGATCATGTTCTAAATTGGTGCTTGATTCGGCCAATTTCAAAAACAAATCCTTATGAATTATTTAAAGGTCGTTGACCTAACATATCTTATCTTCGACCTTTTGGATGTAAATGCTTTGTTCATAACAATGGTCAAAGTAACTTAGGAAAATTTGATGCTAGAAGTGATGAAGGAATATTTATGGAATATTCTATGCATAGCAAAGCACATAGAATGTATAATAAACATACTAAAAACATCGAAGAAAGTATTTATGTAATTTTTGATGAATCTAATGATGGTATGTTAAGTTGCCCCATAGTACAGAATCTTAACTTAAACGAGTATACCGATGATGAAGAAGACGCCTTAAAAGAGCTACAACTTGCCAATGAACGCCCACAAGAACAACCCTTCAACACAAGTCAAGAAGAAGATGTCCTATCTCAAGATGAAGATGAGCTGACAAATGAAGAAAATTCTCTACCTGATGTAATAGAAAAGGAGGTAACTTAAAGACCCTGTAAAGTGATATTACCCAATGGACAACCTCTTGACTGACATATCCATATGGGTGAGAACTCATTCATCTTTGCATAATTTTTGTGTCTTTTTTGCATTCGTATCACACATAGAACCAAAGAATCACCTAGAAGCACTTAACGAACTGGATAATTGATATACAAGATAAATTAAACTAATTTGAAATAAATCAAGTGTGGACACTTATAACTCGACCACAATACCACCCGGTAATAGGAACAAAATAGGTCTTTAGAAATAAATTAGATGAAACCAAAAATGTTATGAGGAATAAAGCAAGATTAGTTGCTAAAGGATATAATTAAGAAAAGCAATTGATTATGATGAACCTTCCTAGAGGCTATACACATACTATTGTCATTTGCATCACATATGAATATCAAACTTTATCAAATGGAAGTAAAATGTGCCTTCCTAAATGGATATTTAAAAGAAAAGGTTTATATGGAACAACATCTCAACTTTGATAATCAGACTTTCCCAATCATGTCTATAAAATTCAAAAGGCAAGCTCATAGAGCTTGGTATGAGCGATTAAGTAAATTCCTCTTAGAACATGATTTTAAAAGAGGACAAATTGATAAGAACTTATTTACTAAAACAAAAGGACATAACTTTATAATTATTGAAATTAATGTCAATGAAATACTTTTTGGAGCTACAAACAACTCTCTATGTAAAGAATTTTCCAATCTTATGAGTAAAGAATTTGAAATGAGCATGATAGGAGAATTAACCTTTTTCTTATACTGCTAAATCAAACAGTGTAAAGATGGAATTTTCATTAATCAAAGTAACTACGTTGACAAGCTCCTAAAGAAATATAAAATGGATCAAGCTAAACAAGCTCTGAAGTCAATGACTACAAATAAAAATTTAGACCTTGATAAAACGGCAAAACTGTTAGTAAAAAGGTTTACCGAGGAGGGATTAGATCCTTGCTTTATCTTACAGCTAGTCATCCTGACATCATGTTTAGTGTATGCTTGTGTGCCAGATTTCAAGCTTCCCCTAAAGAATCTAATCTCACTTGTGTAAAAAAGATATTTAGATACCTAATGGAACTAAAACCTAGCACTATTGTGTCCTTGAGGGGGAGAATTTTCTTCAGTAGAATATACTGATGCAGATTGTGCAAGTTATAAATTAGATAAAACGAGTACTTTAGGCACTTGTCAGTTTCTTAGACCAAGCTTAGTTTCTTGGCATTGCAAGAAAAAAATTTAGCACTTTCAACAGTAGAAGCCGAATAGATCGCCACCGGTGCAAGTTGTGCACAATTACTTTGGATTATGCAACAATTGCATGATTTAGGCATAAATCTCAAATAGGTACCAATCAAATGTGACAATCAAAGTGCTATTAATATTACAAAAACTCCAATTCAACACTCTTATATCACACATATTGAGTTACATCATCATTTTATTCGAGATCATGTTAAAAAAGACCATGTTTCCTAGAATATGTGCCTACGGACTATCAATTAGCTGATATATTTACGAAACCTCTAAGTGAAGATCGATTAAATTTTATTCGTCACGAACTTGGAATGCCAAATATTAATGCGTCAATTGAGGGGGAGCCCCCTCTCATGACTAATTTAGTTCCTTAAGTAAGTTACAGGAACAATTAGTCCTACTCCTTCCAAGGCAATCAGACTTGAAGATCATATAGAGATGATCTAAATGGCAGTTGACTCATTAATTAGGAGCACAATATCAGTCTAGATTCAATTAGTATGGCTTGGACACTTAATTGCAACGCTTGAAATGAATCTAGTACAAAACAAAATTGAGTGGATTAGATTGGAGAAAATTAATTCATAATTTTTTATCCTTCAAACATCAACAAGATTTAATTATTTTGGATCACATTATTTCATCAAATTAATTCAGAAATATTTTCAAAATAAATCTCACCAAATTTCTTTGCTTTGTGCTATTTTACAAAATGGGCAACCATCTTATTTTAGCTGGAAAGCTGATACAACCCCTACCCTCTTGACTACGCTCGACCAAAGCTAAGGCAAATACAATTCAAGCATCGTTATACTCTTTCCCTACCCTCTCTCTCCCTCTTACTTTCCTCTTTCCTCCACACTCTCTGACCCTCCATTCGCCTCTCACACTAGCAAATCTCCTTCTGCTTCTTCGTCTTCCACAAGATGAAATCCCCATCTCAAAATCCTTCCCAGGATCCACAAAAATCGGTTCCAATCTTTCCCGAATTTAGGTATAGGATAAATTCTTAATGAAATTCAAACCTTTAGGGCATTAATTTGGTATGAATCCACCCCCTGCCTTCCCTTAACTTCACCATCCAGTATTGTCATACACCTTAGAGTTCCAACCTTCATTAATGGTGCCTAAAACATGAGGTGGTAAGGCTCTTCTCCCCTAAAATCAACCCCCTCCACGTCCAAGATCCAAAAATCCATCACTCAGTCAGCTCCTCTATAGTGGAGTGCCTAGATCTTGAGCAACCGAGTCTACAAGACCACTCCTCAACCACCCACCGACGAGCCTCAGGCCATCTCTGATTCCACAACTAAGACTGACCCACATACAGCTCAGGCCAATTCCTGTTGTGCTCACCACCGACAAACTCTATGGTCGATGTTGATGCTGCCTCCTCTACCACAATCGCACCCACTTTCATCGCTAGCTAGATGCTTATAACGAGGCCATCTTCATCCTCGGGCCCTTCTCTGCGGCCAATGCCCACCTCCATTCAAGTCTTGCCCGAGATAAATTTCTGTCATGATTCATAAGCTGTTCTGTTCATTCTTATGAGAAACTAGATGTTGAGTCTATTTTGGTTGAGAATTTAGGGTCTGTTGACTATCTTTTGAGAAGTAACAATAGCAAATTGCAGGACTTAGGTGATGAGTGCTACCCTCAACTTGTTCGCACGTTCTGTGCTAGTGTTAGGACTGTTAAGATGGGGCTGCAATCTCTCTTGAATGCCAAGTGAAATACACTAAATTTACACTCACTAAGTCCTTCTTGAATTAGCTTCTTGAGTTACCTAATGTCACCCCATCCACCCTACCCCAAATGGAAGCCAAGAATAGATGCTTAGTTAAGTTTGCTCATCCCTAGCCCCAACCCGTGCCTCCCACTTGTCCTATCTCATTCTGTAATAAGACCCTCAATTGCTCTCCTATCTGCTTGTTTGCACAGTTCTTCCCAAGCCAAGCTCAACTGTCAATGTCAACAACAAAACCCTGGGGGCCATATATCTTCTTATAACTAGAAAGCCTATTAATGTCTCTCACTACATCCTAGGTTGTATGTCCAAAGTCGACTCAGACCTGCGTCCTGCCCCCTACCTTACTCAAACATGTTAACTTTGATCTTCAAAAATTTTGCAGTGTCACTTGATAATGTCATCCGCGAGACCAAGCCAATCCCTATCGTTACCTCTGCCTCCTTTAAAAACATTCAATTCTTTCAAACTGAGAGTGGTGCTTGGAAGTTAATTGAGGATATGACTTAGGCCGAGAAGGATAGTGTCTCCAAACAGTTCGGCTAGCATGTGAAACCACGTTTCACATCTCCCAACCAGCACCACATGCCTCCATCATTGATCAAATTCTCGTGCTTGATGAGCACACCTATGAGTTTCAAGAAACTATAGATAAGCTCGAGCATATCATGGTGTAGCACACTGACATGATAGATGGCATTGTTTAAAACCAAGTCATCGTCTATAATCGTCTTACTTGCTTATAGACCCTCTTCAGTAAACCAGTAGTCTGATGTCAATCAAGAATTAGGCGATCTCCTCCATCTTGGGGGATTAACTCGTCAATGTACTCTTAAAGGTGTTCCATTGTCAACTGCTGACAAGCTGCAAGTGCTACATACGCTACTCAATTGATCTTTGTCGCAATCAAGCCCTCCAAGTCCAAGCCCTAATTTCTCATCTTTTATTTTATTTTCCCTCTTTTTTGCAAAAAGTTATTTTCAACCAATCCTGGTTATCTGTTCAAATATTATTTTGCTTAATATTTTCTTCCTTTCTGATGAAGTAGGGGGAGAAAAACATAGTCACGATAGGATCTGGTAATGCTATGTTACTAAGCTAGCTATTGACATATCACAGTCTTCTACGTTATGTTATTACCTGCTAAATTATTGTACTTTGTTTAGTTATTACATTGATACTCTTGACTTAATATCCTTGCCCCAATGCTTTGATTAGTACGTTGATAAATGTATTATTACAACTTATTATGTTAGTAAACTTGACATGCCTTTATCATTGAAGCCTAAATGGTTTATAAAGCTAATTTTTGTCTTCATCAAAAAGGGAGAAATTGATGACTCTCTTAATGGCTACATAGTTTTGATGACACACAAAATTAACTAGGGGTTAGGCCATAAAAATTAGTGGTAGGCAAATTGGAAATAATGATGGACAATGTAGTTCCCATATACTAGTAAGTCATGTATATGTTTATGGATAGAATATATGTGGGTATCATTTGATATCAAATAATTTTATTTAAATGATAATTTGGAGTGTTAACTGAAGAAATTATTTATTTTAAATTTTGAAGAACCAAATCACTTGATGATATTCTCTTACCATTATTTTATTTTTACAAAAAAGCATGCTTGCCCTTTTCAAATCCATTATACTTTCCATATGATTTGAACTTTTTAAATCATATGCTATTCACTCGGCTAAAGCATAAAATCAAGGTGATAAGTGCTTATTGCGATAACGCTGGGAATCATTATGAAAATGCAAAGAATTCTAAAAAATATGAAATGATGATGACGTACGAACTCCAAATGAAATCTCTTGTTATTTTGTTTGATTGATATGATAGCACGTAATATCTAAGTTACAAGAGTAGGAAAAGATTAATTGTAAGATTATGTCGTCACCTACCGTGATTAATCTAATGAAATATTGAATCAGAATCTGCATATCATATTTTAAGCACCTGAAATGAGATTTCAAGATATTCTAGTTAGAAACTTTCTTTCTTAACTAAATGAGATCACAACTACTACACCTATAAATAAAGGTCATACGCAAAAGCAAGGCATCCGAGCAAGTTGAATAACCATTAAGTTTATACATTGAGCTATTGTTCTGAATATTGTTTTCAGATTAAAAATTGAGTTGTGAGGAATTGTTCTTTATTAAGGAGTGAAGTTAGGAATTGTGAGGTCAATGGCCCCAAACTTAAATCAAGAGGTTCATTTAATTGTTGGGATCTTGAGAGTGAGGAAGCTCTGAGATGTTGTTGAAGAGTTCATCTTAATAAGAGAAATGCAGAGTTGAATCCTAAGTTGCATCACTCTAGGTGGGGACTTAGGCCTCATTGAGGCCCAATCTCGTTGAACATCCTTGTGCGTTGTCTCTATTCAATTTATGCATTTGCTTTTTGAATTTTAAGTTAATTTTTGTAATCACCTCATTCACCCTTTTCTAGGGCAATCTGAGTCTTTAGAAGATAAACTTCTGTAGCAAATAATACAATCGAGTCCTTGAAAATTATTGACGAACAACATTACGTTGTCACAAGAATGCCCGAAAATCTCGCTGAATCGAGATCTTAACAAGTTGAACAAACTTTGCAAGATCTTGAAAGTGTAGATTAGAGTATGGCAGGCTATATAGTCAGGGGCGGATCTTGGTATAGGTTAGGAGTGTCCATGGACATTCCTAGCCCAAAAAAATTCTAATAAGCAACTTTAGAGGGGGTGGACTTAGTAGAAATGGACACCCCTAAAAATAGTCCAAAAGACTTTAGATACCCTTGTATTATGCTTGAAGTCAAGCCCATGTATAAAATACTAACATTTCAATTTTCCTTGGTAATAATAATGGTAGGCAATAGCTATAAATAGTAAAAATCATTGAAATATGATAATATAAAGTCTCTCACTTTCTCTCGTCCTTGCACCGAAACCACCAACCAGAGTCCAAAATTGAGTTCTATTTCTCTTTCTCTCTCTCTCTATGTGTGTGTGTATGTGTGTGTCTCTCTCTCTCTCACACACACACACATACAATGTCTATCTCTATTTTTTTATTCTCGTGATAGCATAATGCAAAAGGAAAGGGTAGGGGATGTCTTTATCTTTCAATTCTTGCTACATTATCGAAGTCTTTTTGATTTTGAGCTTCCCAACTACTAATAGTTATGTCATCTTGCATTATGCTGGGTTGATTGAAATTTTGTAATTGCTTGGTTAATTGAAATTTTGAATTTGCTTGGTTAATTGTTTTCGCAATTGCTTGGTTATGTGCTTAATAATTTTAGTAATTTTTTTTTCTGTTATGGAGAATTATGAGACGTCGTCCTGTCATGTGATCTTGTTACCTTTCAATGCATTAGTTGATTGAAATTTGGATTCACAACACGATTGATTTTATATTTAGTATATTATTTTTTAGCTAATTTTTCAATACTGTGACATGTATCGATTTTAAAATTTGCAAAAATGTAAACAAAAGTTGTAAATTTTTGTGGACACCCCTAATATGAAAATCTACATCTGCCGCTGTATATAGCTTTTCCTTATTTGTAGCCTTAAAGTAAGGCAAGTTTCTAATACCACTGTCTGAGCTTCTATCCAATGGAAATTTAGAAAGAGTCCACGTTACTCAAAATAAATCACTCATTATTTTGCGAGGAGTTGAATTAATAAAAGAGCACCTACGATCCTTAGAGATTAATTCAGGGAACACAAGTAGTTGTTTATTCAAATTCCTAAAAGAGGCAGAGAACCAAGCATTCTACCCAAGGGAAGTTGTGCAACGTATCTAACGTTCTTTTTATTTAGTAATGACAGATACATTCTACTGATGTTTCAATTGTCACTAACCACAACAGATGAGCTCAATCAAAGAGAAAAGGATGAAGAACGTACTCAACATGGGACGCAATTACTTAGAATATAAATTGCAATACAGACAATTCAATGTCATTAATGTAGCAACTAAAATCTTAAAATTCTAACTACAACTTTCTCAGCTGAAAACAAAGCAAACAGAGCATTTCAAACTATTGTTTGTTAGTTCTACTAGAAACATTTGAGCTACCAAGTGTGTATAAAGTGTATGGTGCATTGGCTAAATGTGGTTGGCATCTGTTTCAACTTCCTCATGGTGCCCCCATTTGTTTCTACCCTCAATGGAAACCAAGCTTTCCTGGTGAATGAAAACTCCATAACACCAACTGCCCATCTGAAATGCAAGATCCCATATTTCTTGTGTGTTAGGGTCACATAAAAATATCCCATATTCAGAGATTCTAATATGAGTCTATTCTTCTTCCAGTGGCCAGTTGGACGTCTAATTCTAATAGTAGTTCCGATTGCGAATTTCTTTGTCCAAAGCCCTCCATTCCAAGTCCATATATCAAGGCGCTTCTCGTGCTCATGAACAACTAAAAAGGCAAGGGAATCATGATAGATTGCAAGATTATTCTTGTAATAGGAATTGTCATCATCTCCTGAATCATAAATGGGAACTTGTATCTCTTGAATTGCATCAGTAACCATGTTAAAAGAAATTATCAGCGTAAAAATCATACGTTGGAGCCAATAAAAACATCCATTCACAACAATGTAACACTCACTCTGCTCCAAATCATAATATTGAGTTAAATCGCCTCAATACCTCCAAGAATCTTTCCTCAAAGAGTATATAAGAACCCCCTAGGGAGTGCTAGCTACGTTCTCTTCTTGGCAGTAACCTTTAAGTACAACCACTTTGTAGTCTTGGGTTACCGTCTCATATCTAAACTCATAAACTTCAATGTCAACAAAAATTCTATTGGACGAGAGATTGGGTTTAGTCATGATGGGAGGTCAAACCTTCAGCTCATTGATTGCAGGGTTCCACAAAGTACGACCTTCATCATGATAGCTACCAAAATGGTATAGATAATATATACCATTATAGGACCTCATATATTTGACCAATACATCGGCCTTTCGTATAACTTTTCAGCGGCTATAACTCTAGGGGGTTCATCTATGAGCAACTCATACAATTGACGCTCACCATGAGATACATTATAGTGAACAAGGAGACAGTCATTATCTTCGTTGTTGTGGTTGTAGTAATTTGTTAGGTGTTGGGAAATGAAATCACGGCTTGAGATAGTAGCGTACCATGATTTACACACACTTTTGAATTGTAACAAAGCTTTCACTAGCAGCCATGACAAGATCTCAACTATAACATTTTCAGGCAGAACATCTCCGATCTTGATTGCCATTACCGATGATCTCTCTCGTTCTTTTTCAATTCTATAGTAGATTCTGAAATGAGGCCCAAGTAACGATGCATCTTCGAGGATATCAAATTATCAACAACACAAATCCCAAGCAAAAGTGATTTATGATTAATTCAACAATGAACAGAAAGATTTTACCTTTGCGTCAAGATGGAATTCAAATCACCATTACGCCCAAATCCAAGGTAACAGTGTAGTGAGAGGGCCATTTCTTTATTAGTAGAATAATACAACGATGAGTAAGACAGGGTTGCTAGGCACAAAGCAAAGCTAATATAACTACTCTTCATTCCCTTGTGTGAAATGTCAATTGCTTTTCTTTAAGTAATTGATTAATTCAGATGCAGAAAGAGAAAAAAGAGTTATTAGAATTCGGATTGCAACAACTTACGCCAGAAAGAAAACATAATTAATTAAAAGAGCATAAACTGAAACAGAAATTCTAACCTGAGAAACGCCGGTGTCCTAGGTCGGGTAGGTGACTAATTCCAGGGGAAACGAAAACCAAAGAAGTTGAGCCAACCACTCAATTCCTTTTACAATTTCTTCAATTTTTTTATTTTTTTTTGTGTGTTTAATAACAATATCTTCAACATTGTAATTGTTTTTTTTTTGTAAGAACGGTAAGTAACATATCTCGGCAACTCTTCTCTCAAGAGTTCTTCCCAGATTATATCATAAAGGATAGAAAGAAGGTCTCTACGCGGGATCACATTCCACACAACTGTAGAATGTAAGGATTGACCAAACTTTGCCCATCAATCAACTGCGCAATTCCGTTTTTTGAACATATGATGGATAAAAACCTTCTTGCATAATTGAATGTAAGCGAGAATGCATTGTATAAGCACTTGAACCTCCCATGGCGGTTGAATTGACCATGAACTGCTTGAATGAGAACTTTGTTGTCCTCTTTTATTTGGATATTAGGAAATCCTGCTTGTACTGTTGCATTGATCCCATTTCGCATAACTGTTGCTTCCGCTACCAACATTGATGATGCTCATAATTTAAATGACAATGCTTGGATAAACTTCCCTTCGCAATTGCGAATGAAAAAACCTTCTACTGCACCTTGTGTTGATTTGGATCCATTATTTTGATGAACCCGCCTTGTGCCTTCCTCCAAGCTACCTAATGAGTCTTCTTACGGCTAGAGGCTGGAAGATTTGGGTTTGGTGGATGAAATGTTTGTGTAAGCCTGTGTCTAATACTTCATTCGGCACTAGCTTTTTTGGCTCTTATTAAAGTGATTCCCAAATTAGGTGTTTCATTATGAAAAACCATATTATTCCTTGTTTTCCACATACTCCACAGTAGTGCAACTACTCCACCTAATTTGACAGTAGGGCCTACAGTTCTGGCAGTGGAAAGCATTTGCAAGACTGTAAGCTATCGGCTAAACATGAGATTTGTATTAATCCATCTATGAGAACCTGCTAATCTCAAACACCCTTGTGTAACATTACAATGTAAAAACAGATGATCTGCATCTTCAATCTCAGCTTGACAAAAAGGAAAAAAGGAATCAATATTCACATCCCTTTTAGACAGAGTTCCTCTCGTAGGTAGTGACATATGACAAAGTTGCTAAAGAAAAACTTTTAGCTTTGGCATAATATCTAATTTCCAAATCCAACTGCACTCCCAAACATGCGAATTAGCAGGGTTCAATCCATGTGCTACCCAAGTCGCTGTCTTAGTGAAAAATTCTCCATTTCCAAATAAACCCCAACATATAGAGTCAGGAAATGAATGAGCACGAATTGGAATTGCAAGAATTAAGTGCAAGTTGATTGGATCCACGAAAGAGCTAAGTCTTGCAATGTCCCATTCTTAACTTCTTTTAATAAATTGTGATACCTTAAGGGACGTATCGATGAGGGAATGATCTGTTACCTTAATGAAATTAGCCAAACTTTCATTGGCACACCAATTGTTAAGCCAGATATTAATGTTTGTCCCATTGCCAACTTTCCACCTCACTCCTTTTCAAAACTGATGTCGATTCTTAAGTATACACTTCCATACCCAAGAGTCCATTTTTTTCGATTCCACAACAAAACAAATTTCATCAAGTTGGTACTTTGCTTGCATTTGTTCCACCCAAAGGCTTTGATCGTAGAATAATTTCCACGTTAGTTTACTTAAAAACGCACTATTAACGGCTTCAATTTTTCTAAGGCCAAGTCCTTCTGCCTTTTTCAGTCAACAGATTTTGTCCCAAGATACCACACATAGTCGCTTATTTTCATGAGACAGTTTCGAGAAAAACTCTGCTAATTTTATCAATCTTTCGATTTGTTTCTTTAGGCAACTGAAAGCATTGCATCGTATGTGTAGGCATTCATTCTATGTTGGCTTGAATTAGTGCAACTCTTCCCGCTTTAGAGACATGTCGTGTTTTCCCTGTTGACAATTTGCCTGTTGTTCTGTTAACAAATTATGAAAAGGTCTCTGTTTTTGGTCTACCGTTAAAAACCGAGCATCCAAGATACTTTCCAAGGTTATCTTGGTGCATTATGTTAAAAATGGATGACACAATTTGCTTGCTATGGGCTGATGCATTACTAGAAAATGTTAGTGACGATTTATGAAAATTAATGAGTTGTCCAAAATTTTGGTAGAAATCACGCAGTACAAAGCTTAACTCATGACAAGATTCAAGATTAGTTCTGCAAAAAAGGAGACTATCATCAGCAAAAAGTAAACATGGAATTTTGGATGCTCTAGGAGAAATCTTGACACCAATTCGACATTTCTCTCTGCATATTGCCTTACGTAAGTCCTAGTTAGAACCTCCATGCAGAGTACGAAAAATTTATGGGGAAAAAGGATCCCCTGGTCGGAGGCCTATCGTTGGTGTGATGAAACCACATACATTATCATTCACAATCACAGAGTACGAGACTGTCGAAATGCATGCTTTAATCAATTCAATCCACTTGGGATGAAATCCTAATTTATGCAGTGCATTGAATAAGAATTGCCATTCTACTATATCATAAGCCTTCTCCATATCCAGTTTAAGTGCTACCCAGGCTTTCTTACCCTTCATATTCTGAATTTATTCATGACCTCATGTGTAAGCAAAATATCTTCGTGAGTGGAACGTTTTGGCACAAAAGCACTTTGGACATGGCCAATTATATTTTGCAAAATCGACCTCATGTTATTAGCTAAATTTTTTTAAATAATCTTATAAATGGTGTTGCAAAGACAAATAGGTCAGAACTGATTGGTCGTTGTTGGATTATTAACTTTAGGAATTAATGCAATAAGCATATGATTAATCTGTTTGAGGAGCTTACCCTCATCAAACAAAGATCGTATCGCACGGCAAACTTCATCTTTGACAATATGCCAATGACATTGAACAAAGGCAGCTCCAAAACCATCATGCCCTAGAGCTTTATATTTGTCCATTTGAAAAACAACTTCTTCAATTTTCGAATCTTAGATAGGTTCTACTAATTTTTCATTGTCATGTACTGTGACTGAGTTAAACATATCAAGTTGTACACTAGAGTTAGTTGCTTGGGCTGATTTAAATCTTGTAGTAAAATCATTGACAAGCATACTTTCAATCTGGGAAGACTCATCAACCCATACACCCGAAGTATCTTTGAGTTTCATAATTTTGCTTCTAGTCTTTCTTGCCTTCATCGTCTAATGAAAAATGCAGTAGTTCCTATTGCCATTGACAAGCAAATCTTTTCTTTCCATTTTCCCCCAATATTTTTGATTAAACAAATGCATCTTTTCCCTTTGCTTGATAAGTCTATAATGCCAGTTGTTCAGTTGGCCATTATTCGGATCCTGCACCAATTTTTTTTCAACTAGAAGTAGCTTCTTAGCATTTCATTCAAGTTTACTTTTAAAATTACCAAAGGTAATCTTACTCCATGATTTAAGGTCTAATTTAATTTTTTTGAGCTTTTGAACTACACGATACATTGGAGTGCCTTGAACTCTTAATCGCCAATTTTTCTTGACTGCATTATGTATTTCCTGATATTGTGCCCATGAATGCTAATATTTAAAATTAGCGCGCCACCTATGTGGATGTGCTGGCTTTGTATTGAGCAAGACAAAGGCATGATCAGAACAGGTAAATGGACCATTAGTTACTAGATAATTAGAGAATAATTGTGCACAATCCTCCCTAAAGATTCCTCCATCCGGCTTTTTATAAACAAGTTGCCATCGCAAATTTTTTTTCCAAGTAAATACCCTTCCTTGGACATGGGCATCAATACTTCTCGTGTGATCCAAAAAATCATTAAGACGCTAGGTTCTAGCAATTGTCATAGTAGCTCCTACAACCTCATCTGACGACTAGAGCAATTCATTAAAATCTCCAATAATGCACCATAGTAGGTTAATAAACTCATTGAGTTGCTTGAGGTGATGCCAAAAGGCATCTTTATCTCTATTCTGAACAGAAGCATACATTGCTGTCAATATAAATCGCTTACTATTAGTATTATCTACAATATGGCAATGAATAGCTCGATTTTCTTTTGCAATGATTGTCACATCAATATTAACTGGGTTCTATAAACACCAAATCCCACTACAATAATTCTCAGTGGGAATTGACTCATAATGAGAGAAACCCAAATTTCTAATCATCAAGTCTGCATTATGTTCATTAACCATAGTTTCAAGCAAAATTAAGATATCAGGTCTATTAGTGCGATTGATAAATCCTACCTCAAGTCTTAGTTGCGATTTCTTAGCTCCTTGAACATTCCAACATACTACTTTCATAATATAACACAATTAGGGAGGGAAAGTGTCTGATAATTTGCCTCTTGATCCAAAGAATCGAGCATCAAATTGGTCTCTGGAATTGAGTGATTAAACTCTCTTCTACTCACCAACAAAGTTGTTATAGTAGGGAGACATAAGTACATCATTAGATTGTAATGGGTTGAACGAAAATTTATGCCAATAGTCATGAAAATGATTTTTTCCGAAGTAGAAGAAAGAAACTGGAGGTGCTTCACCTCAATTACAAACATGGAGTTTTTCTTAACTCCTAGCACATTGCTTCTAATAACATCCACAATTAACAAATTGCAACCATTAAAAGTTATGATAGAAATATTTTGGGACCAAGATTGGTCATTCTGAAGCCATAAGAGGCTGGGCCGCGGGAAACTCCTAAAAAGAATTTCCACATTCCCCCTTAATAGATAATTTAATAGTTCACTCAAAAAAATCCATAAAAGTAGATTATTACAATCAGCAACAATTAAAGATAAGTTATCACAAAAGAGTTGTCCAAGACTAATACGAACATGATCAAAATAGGCAGCACCTTGACGTGAAATTGCATTTCAGATTGCAATAACCTATAAGTAAAAAATATGGCCACAAACAAAAAAGCAACAGACACCTCTCTTGAAAGCATTGTGCCTAAGAACTCGCAACATTAGTCTTCCTGTAGAGCAGACACAAATGGTTCCCCACTTAATAATAAACAAAATTCCAATAATGACATCATAAACAAAAGAGGTGTGAACCCCAAATGGGTTGTTTAGCAAAGTGGCCTAAGAGAATAAGAAATGAAGCTCCATCTCTCTCACCATGGGCTGAAAGCAAAAGTTGGAATTCAAAATAACAAAACCTTTAATTAGAAGCTGAGAAAGTCCGTGGACTTCTACAGAGAACCTTCATTTGGGTCTCATGTTGATGACATGCAATAAGGTCTTGGTGTCCAAGCAAAACCCCTTGTCTTCACTAACCCATTGCATTAAGACTAAATAGTAGTAGAGTTCAGTACAAAAACTTGGCAGGAATTGCACACTTAATAAACTAAAACATGAAGATAAAATAATCCTAACTAAGCCATGCAAAAAAACCAACCAAATGCCTAAATAGAGAGAGGCTTGAGCATTAAATTGAAATGAAGACTCATTCAAATATATAATCACCACAAAGTAGGCTAATAAATTATGCATCAGGATAACACTTAAGCAAAGCTCAAATGCCATGAGCTTCTTACTAACAAAAAGAGCCACAACTAATACAAATTTAGGATCTAGTGCAGTACTTGTAAAGAGAAAATACCAAACAATGTCATAGTTAGTGAATGGAAAATGAAATAACTTAAGAAAGTCAGAATGAGATAATTTAAGAATCTAGAAAACGACTTCCTCCCATTGCCAAAAGCACCAACCCCAAAGCACACCTAGCAAACCTGAAACTAAGCAAGTGACGAAACTGCAAATAACAACAGTCAATCAAACACAGTTCAAGAAAGGGAAGCATCGATCAATACTAATCACGATAAAGTAACCAGAAACTACGAATAAGGGCCAGTATGTCTTGGAGATAAGAAAGGGAGCCAGACCTATTTCGTTGATTTTTATCTAGGTCCTAAACAGACAAAATAAGAAATTCCAAGACTAAACGAGAAGCCAGTGAACACATTGTTGGTCAGAGCACTCACAGACATTACAAATTAAATAATCTAAAATTAGATCAAAGTAGCAAAAATACCAAACAACAGTGCATATTAACGACCTATAACTTGGATACAAAATAATGTCATTGGTAATGCATACTAAAAACATAAACTTTAGATGATCATAATAAGACTGGCCCCAAAGGGATGCCAATAGACAATAAGGACACTTTTGGCTAAAATGATCCATAAGGATCATTCAATGGATTGCCCTTGGGCTATAAGGGGTAAACCTTGTGTCCACTCACCATAATTAGATCCCAAAAAAAATCAGGTGACAACAATAACAGACACAAGTTATTCAACTGGGGATACCTAACGTTATGCAACAATAGTATCATAAAGTTGGGCAAAGCTATGAACCAACCATGCAATGACCATCTCACTACAAGAAAATGGTTCGTAAACTTGGCAACAAAGCCCCAGGAAGCAAATGAGGCGGCACAAAGGTTGTTGCACTCACAACATGATACATGAGTATAAATCAAAATACACATAATCATAAAGGCAAAACAACACAAGAAAATTACAACTTCTAAGAACACATCTTTCCCAAGACAAGTAGCAAGCAAGATACCCAATAGAACAATCATCCTCACTTGGTAGCATGTACTCAAGAAATAAATGGATAGTGGGTAAACAATGAAGTTAACTAATACAGGAATCCAAGACACACAGAGCAATTGGACACAGGTAAGCAATTCCCATAGCCCAATTGATGCTATGAAATACAAGAAGAGGCTAACGAAATCTTCATGTGGAGAGCTCATTGCACAAGCCTCAACCCAGAATTCAGACACATAATTCATAAAAATATTTCAACACCAATCATGTTGTTCAAAGTTCCCAAACAAATTCGTAAAAACAAATTCATGGATACAGAAGCCTAGAACCCACAGGTACAGTAGTATCCAACACATCGAAGTTAAGAAAAGAAACCACTTCACTGAAAACTAGTTAAAAGCTCTCAGTAACTCTTTAAAAAAGGGACACTTGATATACATCAGTCCCAAAAAGGCAAGATCGTGCTTAATTTTCAGAATTTTGGTTTTCAAATGAAAGTCCAAATACCCAAAGGCAGTTGACACATACAAGAATTGAAGATTGGAGGTACAAGGATGGAGCCTTACAATCTTAAAAGACAGCAATTAAATTAAAAAACTGGAGAACAAATGACTTACCTCAGGTCCATAAGAGTAGCTTTGCTGGGGAGGTTCGAGACTGACCGAAATCTGGTTAGCGGCAGAGAACGCTGACTTGAATCCACAGGGCTAGGTACCACCCTTACTTTCTCAAAATTGGTGTCCATAACTGAAGGGCCATGCAAAAGCAAATTGTTCAACCCAGGTAGCTCCATACACTCCGACCCCAAAGGTGAGCTTTGAGCTGGAATCATCAACAATCTTATAACAATGGTTCACCAAGGCCAGAACCCTAGACACCCGAACTTTAACAATTTTGTCAACCAAGAAGTACAAGGTGTGGCTACCATCAAATTCACTAACTTGGACAGTGAAAGGCACTAAGCATCTACAGCTTTGAGTGGGCAATTGTAGGGAACCATAAAGACTGAGGAAAAAACTTCCAATGAGAGGTTTTGAAGCAACAACGCAGGCAAAGGGCAGAGTAACACAAGAAGATGGACATATCGAGAAAGAAGATAGCAAACGGGGTAGACTATGAGGCTTTTTCTTCTTCTTTCGGGTATACATGACAAATAATTAAATGGGCACAGGACAAACCCAAGAGCGTTGGGGTGAGAAAGGGCTGGGAAAACCTAGAGAACCATTGTTCTATCTATCTCTCTCTAGAGGGCCTTCTTTTCAATTTCAACATTGTCATTGTTACCTTAAAAATATAAGGTAAAAAATACTAAAGTATCATATAGTATTCACACTTCGTATTGTTACCTTAGAAATAGAAGGGAAAAAATACTAAAGTATCGTATAGTGTTGACACTTCACATTGAAACCTACTCTCTTCATCCCATAGCCTAAAGGTTTAAAGTAAAGTCTTGGGTATATTAGGTCTTAGGTTTGCTTCCCTTCTCGCCCGTTGTATTGTAATCATATGAATGCTCTGTGCAGCTCTAACAGACCCAAAAAATGGTTTTTACCAATTATTTATCAATATTTTAATTTGCTGAAAAATCAACTCCACAATATAAACTGCATTTAAATGCTTATTTTGACATATTTTCGAAATGTGGCTTCTTATATGGGACACAGGGAGTGATAAAGTTCATATAGACCTCCGCATATTCTTAAATACTTCTAAAAATGTGTGATCTTATACAAATGAAAACAAAATCATTATAATATATTCTTGCCTAATTTGAAATAATCCCAAACTCTAATTGTCAAAACCATCTTCATTAACAATATATATATATATATATATATATATATATATATATATATATATATATATATATATATATATATACACATACATACATACATATATGCGACTACCACCTCTGTAAATAAGGGTATCGACTGGAGGGTGCATTTTCCTCGAACCAATTTTTTCCATTTTTTCTATTATTACAAATTATGATTATAATATCTCTTTTGAATTCTTTTTTGCACCACAACAAATCCTGCCTAACAACCTCTTAAAATTCATTTTCTCCAAATCACTAAGTTTCAAATTTGTTAAAAATATAAAATTTAATTATGTCAATATCATAAATCTAGATATAAATCATTCAATGCATATTTAAATGAATTGACTTTATAGATCCTTTATTTCTTGTACAGCAAATGAAAAGCGAGTAAAACAACAAATTTTTAAATCACTTAGATTTTCTAATTTTAGTTGCTAATTTCTTTATGTAAAAGGTCCAATTTGGTTACTCTAATACTGTTAAATATCTAATGGAATGTTCTTCAAAAATGCTCTAATATCTTATTACAAATTTGTTCAAATATAATTAATTTAATTCTAATTTTCTTTCCCCGAAACATAAACTGAATAATTTAATCAATTACTGTTTATAACTTTTTATGTTTTAAACTTTTGGTTGTTAATTTTTTTATATCTTGCATTGCAGTTGATTAGCCTACTAGTGTCAAAAATACATAATGAGCACTTATCACATGTTTTAAATTTGTAATCGAATTCGGCTAGATACCTTCAACTGCAAGTTGATGAGATTATCTTCTAAGTCTATTTGTTATCTTCTATGGTATACTTTTTAAGGTGATTTTTTAAACTTTTAGAAAAAAAAGAGTATGATAGAACTTGGAAGAGGCTTCTAATTTCTCGGGTTTTGGTTGAAGCAGTAAAGCATGATTCAGACTCAGAAAACTGTAATAAGTTTTTTTCTTAGAAAAGAAAATTGCTAATTAGATCAAGAGAAATTTGTATGAAGATATTATATCGCAATTAAGGAGTATTCTGTTATACATTTAGTGATTTCAGATTAAAAAAACTTAAAACTTTTGATTTGAAAAGATTAACAATTAGAAACTTTTAAACCTAAATCGTTTAAGCACTGGTCAACCGAATCACTCAATATAATGTAGAAATGGATAGGTCAAATCGGGTCGGGTTTGTGTTCATGTTGAACTTAAATGGGTTTAGAATCCCTGACCTAAACCTTGCCTATTTGTTAAATGAGTTGGAAAACCTTGACCTATACCCATTTAATTTTAAATGTCTTGACCCGCTTAACCCATTTAAGATAAACAAATCGAGTTCAATCATCTAATTACCCATTTATACATTTAACATTTTTCAACAAATACGTGATTACATGACATTAAAAATAAAGTTTACACATCAGCAAATCTAAATCCAACACCCCAAAATCACGCCATCAGGCGGGGTGTGGGGGTCTGATGTCGCAATCTTACTTCTGACTGGCAAAATTGCAAATAGATTGGTTCTGATTAACCTTAAATTCAAGCAATTACTTTCTAAAATTCCCCCGATTCATCACAATCCACATTTTTAATTTTCTTTTATTTTTGTATTTTTAATTGTTGGATAAAAAGAAAAACGAATAAATGAAAAATGAAAAAATGAGTTGACTTATTTAACTCATTTAACTAAA
>JACYFF010031955.1:90718191-90728658 GCA_017589665.1 Selenicereus undatus
AGTTAATCCCATAAATCATTTATTCAAGGTATAGGGCACTTATTTTGATAGTGATCTTGTTCAACTCTCTGTGCATAGTACACGACCATAAGATTCTGTCTTTCTTCTTCGTATGAACCTGAGGTTCCCCACGGGGACACACTTGGTCAAACAAATCCCTTATAATTCATCCACTGAATCCTCAATTCTTTGGACTCTATTGGAGGTCATATGATAGGGGTTTTGAAAATGAATTGAGCACCTAGAATTAGGTTGATCTGAAAATCAATGTTTCTTGGGGAGAAATAATCTTGATAGTCCTCAGATGAAACATCTCTAACTCCACCAACTGGCAATATGGATATGGATATACCGAGTGTGGTTGACAAATCACTAATATTCAATGCATTACTGACATGATAATTCACTTGCTTGCACAATGGGATTAGGGCAGAAATAGAATTTTTCTTTTCTCAGTCCATGGAAATACACGCCTAGTCTTTCCACATTTCTCAAACTAACCTTAAGATCTTTACCAGTCATCTTCTATAAGTACACAATCAGTTCATCTCCATAATGATAACAAGGTATGCCAATCAAACTGGATTCAATGCCCAATGAATATGTTTCCAGCAATACTATACATAACACATTCAACTGCTTATTGGTCTCAATAAATTTAAAAGACAAGGGGCAATCTAAAGTGCAGAGAGATGCAACCACACCATGAACTCTTGCAAAGATATTTCTTTATTGGTTAAGAAGGATAGGCATGTAAGCTGAATGAATGAAAAGACGAAGATTCGTAATAAAAGAAGTAAGATATATAAATGTCCTGCACATAGAAAACATGCAGTTTATTCAGGATGGTCATGATAGTAAAGTAAATGAACGGTGTTATGAAGTTGAGAGAGAGTATTAAGTAATGAAGGTGAAGAAATGCAAAAGGTTACCAAAGCGGCTTTTGAAAAGTCATATGGTATCCGTATGTGAGTAAAATGACGAAGATAAGGATCAACACTATCAGAAGGAAAATTTCATTCATCTGATGTTTGAAAAGACAATACGTCAAGATGAAGGAGTCAATCTTACGACTGAACATGATGTCATCCATCAATACAACAATTTGCAATAAATGGAAGTCTTGGGTAGACATATAAACTTCAAAACTGCTGGCAAATGGAAATAACACAAATCGTTGTTTATCATTACCAAACTAGGCTGTACTAGAAAACAAAGGATTGCCAAAATAACTTGAATAACGACATGTAGTCATGGCCATAGAGTAGTATGGCAGCATGACGTTACGGTGCTATAACACACGAACAATAGGGATACATTTATTGCTGAAAGGACACTCAATGGCTAGATCTGAAGTAACCAATGGCTTTGCAAACAACAAATGAATAGTGCCAAATAGAAGCAAAGAGTTCGAGTAGGTAACTGTAAACATATGAACATAGTGGTGACTGAGCTGCAAGTAGAATGAGTCAAATATGCTTAGGAAGAACTGCAAATCACATAGTGATGCACACCGAGAGTCATTATAGGCTCCATTATGAAAAGAGAGAATTAAATGACTGAGATTATCAGGGTTTGAATCACCTATAAGAAAGGTTGATCATATGTGGTTGAAAAAGTCCCCACAGACCACATATGAGAATTCCCATAAACACCCCATTACAAATCAAGAGAGTGTTAGTAGCAAAGAAATGATGCATCTGAACGATTCAAGGTAACTAGGGCAGGAATAAGTCAATGACGGGAAGTAATGGGAGCATTGCTGATGCAAAGTCTTAGTATCAAGACCAAATGATTCCGATACATGGGAGCTTAATCTTACTTGCACCACCCACATAATGCCAAATAGCACACCATAAGCTACTAATTGCTATTACCATACATAAGCACTCATTGTAGTGTTCTTCTCATAGTACTTCAACTCAAAGATATTGTCCCACCAGGCATTTCCTCATCTAGAGGTTCACCTCTGACTTAACATTGTATAAATCCCTTGAGAAGTTGCAAATCGCACCCCCACATCGACTTCAACCGTCACTGTACTCAAGGTTAGGTATTTTAATTCATCTCAATAAAACTCTCAAATTCTGGAGCAAAACGGACAGAGTTTCGCCTAAAACCTGGCTAAAACCCAGGCTTAAAGCCTTACAATTGATACCTGAAATGGAGAGAAACACTTTAATAGCTCAACGGCCACACGTCGGAGTTCATAACTCAACGGGTCACACACCCGGAGTGCACAATTACAAAAATTTAAACAAATACGAGAGATGAAACATACAATAAAATTCCCAGATAAATGAGGGCATGCCTTTCTAACAGGTGACGCAAATGGTTCCACAATCCGTTTTGCTCATGCTTGAATCTCATGATACTACAAAATGATTGAGCCATCCAAATGACAATGGTTCCTCCATATATGCCCATACATATGAACTTATGGCCAACAACTCATTTAACTGGTCCAACACAACTCATACACACCTTGATAGCTAACTCATAAACACTTGATAACTCACAGTGGCCTTAAACCTTAGCTCTGATACCAATTCTGTAACGCCCCCAAAAATACTAATGACATGATTACTGATAATTGCAGCGAAAGACTCAGTAACCGAAGGCGCTACCGCCGTCCTGATAAGGACAAGGCTCACTGAAACCATTTAATCTCGCAACTCGTGCTTACAATCACAAAAACTAGTAAACTGAAACACTTCAAGCCCGAAGCTCATAATAGTTTAACCATACCATGTACTAACTCACATTCCATACCACACACGTACTTGACCCTAAGGTCGGTTCCAATATTCAAGCTATGCTGAATCCACTGTGAGGATCTGATGACCTTCAAAAAGGCTTGCTAAAAGGAGGAATATGTGGCACTTCATCACCTAAAATGGAAAACATGAAAACAATTCGAAAACATGAGCAAAAACTCAGTACATACATTCCTGAATTTGTAAAATGACCATAGAAACACTGGTGATGGGTACCCGACTTTGCAATTCATTTAGTTGGTAATAAAATGAAAATGAAAGTAATATGAAATTGAATTGCTCATTATTATCTGGATGTGAACCCCTTGCACTGATATGATCTATACATAGGTGTACACCTGCCAATCCGATCAAGAGTTGGCCTGAAGCCGCAAGGGTAAATGATGGGCTGACGCCCTATAGATGATAACTGACGGGGTCACAAGTTAAATGGCAAATCACTGTATAAACTAATTCATTGATAAACTCATTAAGAGTTGTAACTTGATAAACATGATCTGCTTTCTGAAGATACAGGCAATGGACGTACCTTGAGCCTTTAAAAAGTATCATCTGACTTGATACAAGTTAGCTGTTTCATAAATATCATCGGACTTGATAACACTTATGCATAATGGGGAACGATAACTAGGCCTCAACTCTGTTTCATAAATGTCATTAAAAGTATGTGTAGTTAGTAAATGATCCTTACTCGCACAATTGAGTAAGTAAAACTATGCGTAACAGAAATTGAGTAATTAAATGGTATACATAACTCGTATATTTCAATATAACTTCAAAACTGAATTAATGAAAGTAAAATAGTTCACAATGAGATAAATGGTATTACAGAGGAAAAGGCCTTGATGGCGATAATTGAGAGAATGGTTACGGCCTTTTCTGAAATAAGTTGCTGATACAAGTTTAAGGCTCGCTGATGTATAGCTTGGTTCAGGATAACAGCGAGTACACTAGACTGGCTTGATAAATACAGTTGATACAATCTGAATTGAGTGAGTAATAGAGGTCTGAGGCCAAGAGAGGTATATCTTGGTTTAATGGCACAAACTGCGATAACTTGGTCTGATATGGTCTGATAAGTCACAACATCCCACCTCTCATATTTCATTCATAAATCCATTAGATAAAGAATTCCACCTCAAATGGGTCATTGAACTCATTAGAAGCTATTAAGCTCACCAAGCATGGTATTTTCTTTGTAAAATCCACAACTGAATCAAAGCTCAAAAACAAGCTAAAAGCTCCATAAAAGTCTATGAATATTTATTTCCCCCTATAAATGACTTGGCCCAAAATACACAAAATGAGTGCATGATCAATCTCACTTGATCTTTTTTTATTGCTCTTTATACAGTCACTCAAAATGCTTCCAACAATCACCAAACTCAAAATACTCATCCAAATTTCACGAGATCTTACAGGAAATTCAGAAATAATAGGAACAGTCTACAATAAAAGTTTCAGAATTTTCCTCCAAGTATATACTGCACAGAAATTTTAATAACAATCTGATTTACACCCAAGCAGGTCAGTTCACTTCAAAAATTCATAACTTTCATTCAGGACCTCAAATGGAGACCCAAAACCCCAATATGAAAAGATTAAGAAGTTCCCAAAAACTTTCATTTATAACTCAAAACATGATTCCCACAATAGGATTCCCAAAATGGGACTAAAACACAAGTGTATCAGTTTTGATCTCATTTTGCGCAGTTTTGGGAAAACGACCATAACTTTTTGTACAGACCTCGGATTAAGGCGATTCAAGAGGAATTTTAAACATAACACACTGACCTATCTACCCACAAAAAATCATAATTTTTGGCTGAACCATTCATTACCAGTTTAATCCCAAAGTCAGCCCTAGTTTCCTGAAATTCCAGCCCTTAACTGATTTAACTTCTCTTCCTTTTTCACATAAAAATCACTTGAAACTCACTTGAAATAATTCCAAATCACCAAAATCAGATACAAAAGATCATTTAAGGCCTCATATATATATCCAAACTCTAAACAACTTCATTAATACATAATTACTAAATTCGTATCCAAAACAGGGCAGATTTCTTCAAAATTCCATAACTCACTGATTACACGTCCAAACTTCATGAAATTTTTCCAGAAAATCCCAAATAATATACAAAATCTACAGTAAAACTTTCAGAAGTTTTGGACAATCCTGTGATTTCCAGAATTTCGACAGTGACATAAAAACGAATGCAAAATCATGAAAATAATCCTCTTGATCAAATACCCATAACTCCAAACATCTCCAAACTCAATAAAAATTGCACAATAACTATCAATTTGATCATCCAAACATAACCCATAAAGAAAACAACCATAAAACTCAAGATAAAACAAGTTAGGGTTTTGAGATATACCTCACTTTAGGCTTGAATTAATGAGATGAGGAGGCTGTTTTGAGTGAAATAAATGGTTGGGCATGATAGCTAGAAGCAAGGGGAAGTCGGGGTAGCCCAGAAGTGGCCGGAAAAGTGGCCGGAGCCACCAAAATGGGCGGCACAAAGGGGCAGCAGCTGCTGCCCCTGTTCTGGTGTGAGGAGAGAGAAAATGGGGGGAATGGTTTGTGTATTTGGGGATGAATATTTGTGTTTATAAGTTGCCTATTAATAGCAACATGTGGCTGAGAATTATCCACCCAAAATTAGCTTTTTGCTAATTAAAATTAGGTACTAAAATGAGTAATTAGTGAAATAATAAAAGTTAGTAAGGTTTTGGGCTTTTGTTTTGGGCCCAAAAGGCTAAATTGGGGCTTCAAAAATTATTTGGAGTGTTGAACAAAAATAAAAATTTGTATTGCTCGGAAATAAATTTTAGTGAAGATAAGAAAATAATTAATCACTAATTTGTACTTACCGAGGCCTAATATCGATTCACCCGATATTTAATCAATCAATGAAGCTTGAGTTGCAAAGTGGTACCCAAAATGAAATATCTCCCAACAGGGATGATTAAATATGATAAATGCAGGTGGAAATTTTAAATAACATGATGGAACTCGTTAAATAAATAAATGGAGCGTAATTGAATTTAATGAATATGATTTGGTTAAACAATTAACCATGAGGGATTAAGTTAATAAACATGGTAAAGTAATTGAATCAACATGATTAATGAAATAAATAAAGATGATTTAAATGAATAAGGATGATTTAAATAAATAAATATGACTTAGGATTGGGTTATTACAGCCTTCCCCCCTTAAAGAGTTTCATCCTCGAAACTTATCACACTTGTCTACTATATGCAATGCTGCTTTAAGACTCAGGGGTCATTAGTTCCCATTGCTTCCCTCTGAAGGAGTATAATTGTCGAATGAACACTGATTAAGGGTGTACAAATTGCATAACTTCTTAATCCGATATTTCAGTAGTAGATCCGAATACTTTTCACACAATAGCCTCAATGAACTCAATTACTTTGCTTCAAAAGTGATATTCTCTTCGAAAGAAAAGAACCTTGTTACTGCAAATGAGGTATTCTACACCGCTGACGCATAAAGCCCAAAGTAACCAGGACTCAATTATCTCTGATATCCAGTCTCCTGACACCCTTGACTAGATAAGACCTTCAGAATACTTTATATCGCATCTGAGACATTGGTTATTTCTTTGTTTTGCCAGCACAACTGTTTTGTCGACTTTGTATCACCTCGACATGTACTTGAATTTTCCATTTTTCCCTCTTACTGCTGGGAGTAGCTCTGACCTTATACTCAATGTGTCTTCTGCCTCATTCCAATGTAATTAAACAGTGCTTGAGATTATGCCCTTCTCAAAATATCACCAGCTGATTTTTCTAACACATCACAAGATCTCCCCTTATCAGACTACTTAGGGATCTGCTCCCAGTTGATAACGGCCAAAAGAAAAATGACCATGGTTAGGGATAAGAGTGATGAATTTCTCAGTCGAGCGAAGTATTGCATACGAAAGAAATGAACAATGAGACTAGAAAAGGCAAATAAAGAAGAGATTATCATGGGGTGGTTAGAATAAAGATAACCATAAGTGTATCATGAATTCTGAAATATAATGCCACAAGAATTGTGGTTGTAAATATAGACCATAAAGGGTCCAATAAATAATCCACCAAGGAGAAGGATGGGATGGTTATACTCGAGTTTAACTGATGAACTAGAAACTGGAAACAAGATGACAAGCAACTGAGCTTCACTACATGACTTTATAGCCACAAGGAGCAAGATAAATGCAATAGATAGACAACTAGATTGGACAAACAAAGAGTAATAGATGGATAACTAGATTAGACGAGCAAGTGCCAATGGATAGATAAATGGATTGAATTGATAAAATACAATGGATAGATCAATAGATTGAACAAGTGACATGAGATTGAATAGATTGAATAGATCAATAGAATGAATAAGTGAATAGATTGAATAGATTGATCAATAAATGGATTGGATAGATTGAACAAGTGACGTGAGAAACGTGCCTTTGCTCAAATAAAGCCAATTCAAAACCAGGAATAAGATTGAACAAGCAAAACTAGAATTTACTGATGAGCATGCAAGATATATGTGTCGAAGTGGAAGTTCAAAGTAAGGAGAGTAAGGGGAATTATGACAATTGTAATCACCCACACCAATGAGAGCTGAATTACATTATGAATTCAAAATAAGTTATACGAGTGTATTATTATGAATAAATGAGATGTAAGGTAGATGTGGGAATCAGCTGTCAACGAAATGAACTGCAACTTATGATCATGAAATAAAGATGGTGAAGGTCGAGAGCACTGGAATGTTGACACTCATATAAGGTCGAATAAAAATGTATTGCATACTTAACAATGGGTTTGCAAATGCGTGATAGATCACGCGAATAAGAAACATCGGGTTGAAATACAAGGGAGATGAAACAATATTGGATAGTATCAAGTTTTGAAGATGAGACAAGCAAACAAGAATTACTATAAATGGGTATTCTTGCAAAAGATAAACTGTGGTTGCATGGTTTAGGTGTGATGTTCGAACCTTAAATCATTCTTGGACAAGACATCTCCTGCTGACAGTTAATCCCATAAATCATTTATTCAAGGTATAGGGCACTTATTTTGATAGTGATCTTGTTCAACTCTCTGTGCATAGTACACGACCATAAGATTCTGTCTTTCTTCTTCGTATGAACCTGAGGTTCCCCACGGGGACACACTTGGTCAAACAAATCCCTTATAATTCATCCACTGAATCCTCAATTCTTTGGACTCTATTGGAGGTCATATGATAGGGGTTTTGAAAATGAATTGAGCACCTAGAATTAGGTTGATCTGAAAATCAATGTTTCTTGGGGAGAAATAATCTTGATAGTCCTCAGATGAAACATCTCTAACTCCACCAACTGGCAATATGGATATGGATATACCGAGTGTGGTTGACAAATCACTAATATTCAATGCATTACTGACATGATAATTCACTTGCTTGCACAATGGGATTAGGGCAGAAATAGAATTTTTCTTTTCTCAGTCCATGGAAATACACGCCTAGTCTTTCCACATTTCTCAAACTAACCTTAAGATCTTTACCAGTCATCTTCTATAAGTACACAATCAGTTCATCTCCATAATGATAACAAGGTATGCCAATCAAACTGGATTCAATGCCCAATGAATATGTTTCCAGCAATACTATACATAACACATTCAACTGCTTATTGGTCTCAATAAATTTAAAAGACAAGGGGCAATCTAAAGTGCAGAGAGATGCAACCACACCATGAACTCTTGCAAAGATATTTCTTTATTGGTTAAGAAGGATAGGCATGTAAGCTGAATGAATGAAAAGACGAAGATTCGTAATAAAAGAAGTAAGATATATAAATGTCCTGCACATAGAAAACATGCAGTTTATTCAGGATGGTCATGATAGTAAAGTAAATGAACGGTGTTATGAAGTTGAGAGAGAGTATTAAGTAATGAAGGTGAAGAAATGCAAAAGGTTACCAAAGCGGCTTTTGAAAAGTCATATGGTATCCGTATGTGAGTAAAATGACGAAGATAAGGATCAACACTATCAGAAGGAAAATTTCATTCATCTGATGTTTGAAAAGACAATACGTCAAGATGAAGGAGTCAATCTTACGACTGAACATGATGTCATCCATCAATACAACAATTTGCAATAAATGGAAGTCTTGGGTAGACATATAAACTTCAAAACTGCTGGCAAATGGAAATAACACAAATCGTTGTTTATCATTACCAAACTAGGCTGTACTAGAAAACAAAGGATTGCCAAAATAACTTGAATAACGACATGTAGTCATGGCCATAGAGTAGTATGGCAGCATGACGTTACGGTGCTATAACACACGAACAATAGGGATACATTTATTGCTGAAAGGACACTCAATGGCTAGATCTGAAGTAACCAATGGCTTTGCAAACAACAAATGAATAGTGCCAAATAGAAGCAAAGAGTTCGAGTAGGTAACTGTAAACATATGAACATAGTGGTGACTGAGCTGCAAGTAGAATGAGTCAAATATGCTTAGGAAGAACTGCAAATCACATAGTGATGCACACCGAGAGTCATTATAGGCTCCATTATGAAAAGAGAGAATTAAATGACTGAGATTATCAGGGTTTGAATCACCTATAAGAAAGGTTGATCATATGTGGTTGAAAAAGTCCCCACAGACCACATATGAGAATTCCCATAAACACCCCATTACAAATCAAGAGAGTGTTAGTAGCAAAGAAATGATGCATCTGAACGATTCAAGGTAACTAGGGCAGGAATAAGTCAATGACGGGAAGTAATGGGAGCATTGCTGATGCAAAGTCTTAGTATCAAGACCAAATGATTCCGATACATGGGAGCTTAATCTTACTTGCACCACCCACATAATGCCAAATAGCACACCATAAGCTACTAATTGCTATTACCATACATAAGCACTCATTGTAGTGTTCTTCTCATAGTACTTCAACTCAAAGATATTGTCCCACCAGGCATTTCCTCATCTAGAGGTTCACCTCTGACTTAACATTGTATAAATCCCTTGAGAAGTTGCAAATCGCACCCCCACATCGACTTCAACCGTCACTGTACTCAAGGTTAGGTATTTTAATTCATCTCAATAAAACTCTCAAATTCTGGAGCAAAACGGACAGAGTTTCGCCTAAAACCTGGCTAAAACCCAGGCTTAAAGCCTTACAATTGATACCTGAAATGGAGAGAAACACTTTAATAGCTCAACGGCCACACGTCGGAGTTCATAACTCAACGGGTCACACACCCGGAGTGCACAATTACAAAAATTTAAACAAATACGAGAGATGAAACATACAATAAAATTCCCAGATAAATGAGGGCATGCCTTTCTAACAGGTGACGCAAATGGTTCCACAATCCGTTTTGCTCATGCTTGAATCTCATGATACTACAAAATGATTGAGCCATCCAAATGACAATGGTTCCTCCATATATGCCCATACATATGAACTTATGGCCAACAACTCATTTAACTGGTCCAACACAACTCATACACACCTTGATAGCTAACTCATAAACACTTGATAACTCACAGTGGCCTTAAACCTTAGCTCTGATACCAATTCTGTAACGCCCCCAAAAATACTAATGACATGATTACTGATAATTGCAGCGAAAGACTCAGTAACCGAAGGCGCTACCGCC
>JACYFF010031955.1:90738734-90783187 GCA_017589665.1 Selenicereus undatus
CATCCGTTACTCTCGATTATGTCCATTACTGCGGCTGTTGAAGGTTCGGTTTTGGAAGGGACCGGCTTGAAAAACGAAGTGGACAGAACAGAGCAAGGAGGAGATTAGCGCAGAATAGAGGCAGAGAGCAACTTTGGTTTTCAACATGTCGTTTTTTTTCAGTTTTAGATTTAAATCATAGTTTCACAAATTGGTGTAATCTGATTATAAGTTGTTGATTGATTGAGATTGCAATTCAATTTCACGATTTGGTTTGAATTTTCGTTGGTTTTGTTGCCCTACTTGTGTGAAGGCTTATCCTCCTCTGTTTTCAAGTTTGCCCAGATTACTTTATCCGATTACCCGGTTCCGGATTTTGGGTCGAGTTCGAACAAGCAAGACTTACCAATGGGTTCGATTCTCTCACTCACTATCCAGTTCGAGTTATTGATATTGTTGGATTTCATTAATGTTGCTATGTTTTCGAATTTGAGAGCTCATGTCTTTTGACTTTGCTTTGCTTCGTTGTGTCTAGTCAGTCATGAGTTTTGTTTTAGCAATCTTTATCTTGTATTGTTTTTAGTACTTTCATGATAATGACTAGTATAGGTATATAAAACATGAAGAGTTATCAAGTAGTTTGCGTTAGTACATGTGATGGTAATGTTATTTCAAACTAGAATCTTAGTGGTCTAATTTCACAATTCGTCCCTGCGGATCGACCCTCAAGTGTTACAACGAGAACTGTGCGCTTGCGGACTTCACAACAAGTTTTTGGCGCCGTTGCCGGGGATGAGTTTGTGAAATTTGGTTACATTGAGTCGTAGTTTAATTATTAGAGTTGTTAGAGTCGTTTTTAGTTTTAGTTGCGTCGTAATTTTTGTTTTAATAGTTTAGTTTGGTTTTATTTTTGAATTTAGTTTATATTTTGATTTTGATTTTTGTTTTTGTTAAGATTAGTTTATCTCCAATTTTTAGATGCTTTTATTGCTGAAAAAAAAAACAATTCTAATCAGTTTGGTTTATGTGCAGTGAAAAACAAAAAAATTCAAGGTTGAACTGATCCGGAAACAGTGCAGATTTTTCATCAATTTTCAGATTCTGTTTGAATTTTCTGGGACTGTTCTGGTGTGATTTCTGCTATTTTGATATTGTTCCTAGATTCATCATAATTTTTAGAGTGTGTGTTAATTGTTCTGGAATTTTTGGAGCTGTTTAGATTTGTCTGTGAGTTTTAGAATTAATATTCTGTTTGCATTTTTCTGCACTATTCAGGGATAGAAAAAATTTAGGAAAAATTATATTTATGTCCTTTATGATTGTGTGGACTTTTCTGTATATTTGGTTCTGATTGTAAGAGTTTTATTTTCTGTTTTAATTTTATTCTTAGTTTTAGGGTGTTTAGGTGTAGTTTTATTTCTTATTTTCTTTTAGTTTCTTTGTGTTTGTGTTTTCGTTTTCAGTTTTATTCATTTTCTGTTTTAATAGTGTTTTTAGTTTTAATTATTCATTTTGTTGATTTGTGAATTTTAAAAAAAAAAAACCAAAACAGAACTTTGGGGTGAGGGTGTTGGATTTATATGACTGGTTGGGTTAGAAATCCTAAAACTCATAGACTTGTTAGAAGTGAACCTGACCCTGACTTAGAACCCGAACCAGAACCCAAGCTTGAATTAGAAGACATGGCACAAGAAAGACCTTTGAGTGATATCTTCTATCCACCTAGGACTGCTTTGCCATCTTGCTTCATTATACCTGACCTTGGACCTAATGTGACCTTCGAATTAAGACCTCACTATACTCAGATGCTCCCTAAATTCACTGGCTTAGAGGATGCTTATTTGTTTTTGAGGGAATTCGAAGAAGTTTGTTCTATGATGCATTTTCCTAATATTCCCATTGATGTTGTGCGTATGAAATTAATTCCTTTTGCTTTGAAAGATTCTGCTAAACGTTGGATGTATGGCTTGGCTGCTAATTCTGTAACTTCTTAGAATGATTTTGTAAAATTGTTCTTAAGAAAATATTTTCCTAATGCCAAGACTGTTAAGCTAAGGAATGAGATTAATCAATTTGTGCAACTGGATAGGGAATCATTTTGGAAATATTTTGATAGGTTTAAGAATTTGTTGTCTCAGTGTCCCCATCATGGTTTAGACCAGGCACGTTTGTGCCAAATTATTTATGAAGGATTGGACCAACAAACTAGAACCATGGTAGAGTCTATGTGTCAGGGTGGCTTTCTTGCTAAGAGCGCCACAGATGCTTGGGAATTTTTAGAGGACTTAGCTGAGAAAACTATGCAGTGGGAAACCGCTCGGGATGACAGCTTAAGTTCTAGGATTGCTAGGGGTGGGTTACATTCTGTCTCTGATGTGAGTCACTTAGAGTCTAAGATTGCTACTCTAGAGAACATGTTGAAAGGATTGACTCCACAGATGACTCAGACTTCTTCAGTGTCTTGCTATCATTGTTAGGCCTTGGATCATTCATTGAGTGCTTGTTCCTACTTTGCTCACCAGTTAGCAACTGGGCAAGAACAAGCAAGTACGGCCTTCCAGAGACCTAAGAATGACCCTTTCTCTCCTTTTTACAATCCAGGGTGGAGAAATCACCCTAACTTCTCTTGGAGTAATGGACCAAATGCTGTGGTTCCTAACTCCCAGCCTGTCTCTCACCCTTCTAGCTCTTTTCAGAGACCAGTTTTTCAAGGTGTACCTAATGCACCTAGACCTCCACCTCCTGTGGCTCAAGTTCAACCTCCTCCTGGTTACAGTGATATTGATAAAATGGAGAGGAGAATTAATAATAATGTGGAGAGAATGATTAATGCTAATATGGAGCGAATGATGAGAATGATGACTGAACAATTTTCCCAGTTAGCATCATCTTCTAGGGAGCCATGTACTTTTCCAAGTCAGCCTGAGGTGAACCCTAAGGGTCACGCCTTTTCTTCTTCTGGTAACCCTAATGAGCCTGTGAGGAAAGTGAATGCAGTGATATCTCTCCGTCCTGGTCGAGAGATTAACAACCACGTTAGAAATCCTAATGAGCCCTGCAGGTATCCTCACCAATTCTTTGAGAGATCTTCTTCATCTTCTTCACCTCCAGAGGCTGGATCATCCAGTAATTTAGGGGATGCTACTGATGGTGTCCCTAATGATTCTGATTCCCACAATCTTCCTGAGTCACTATCTGAGGAAGAGGAGCTTAAAAAGAAAGACTCCTCTGAGTCTGTTGACCCTTCTCCTTCTAAGGGTCCTTCTTCTTCTCCTTCTTCTTCTGAGAAAGTCCATATGCCTTTGCCTCCTTTTCCCCATAGGCTTAAGAAAAAGGACCAAGCTCATGTTGAGAAGATGAGAGAGACCTTCTCTCAAGTCAAGATCAACATTCCCTTACTCGATGCTATTCAGCAGATGCCTCCATATGTTAGGTTTTTAAAGGATCTGTGCACAACCAAGAGAGCTACCAATGTCCCTAGGAAGGCTTTCTTAGCCTTTGGAGCTAGTTCTATTTTATCTCATCAGATCCCAGTGAAGTATAAAGACCCTGGTTACCCTACTATTTCTATAGTTATAGGGGACCGGCTTATTCATAGAGCATTACTTGATTTAGGGGCCAGTGTCAACTTGATTCCCTTCACTGAGTATGAAAGGCTAGGGTTAGGTGAGCTAAAACCTCCCAAGATGGTTCTTCAATTAGCTGACAGGTCGACCAGATTGCCTAAGCGGATAGTTGAGGATGTGCTGATTCGAGTAGGTGAATTCATTTACCTTGTGGACTTTGTTGTGATTGAGACTGAGATGGTGTCTAACTTAGCTAGTCAAGTCCCTGTGATTTTAGGGCGTCCTTTCTTGGCCACTGCCAATGCCCTTATTAATTGCAGGAATGGCATGATGAGACTGTCTTTTGGTAACATGACTATAGAGCTTAATATTTTTAATCTGCAAAGACAGCCTTCTGGTTTTGATGATATGGAGTTCTCTACTCTTCACTGGGTAGAGGATTCTATTCTTGATGATGCTTGTGATGATGTGTTTGCTGTTGAGTATGAGTCCTTTTTTGTGGATGATGAGCCTAAATATGATGCTTCTGAATTTGATGACTTGTGCTCTACTATTGATTGTTTGCTCACTGCTGCTTTTGAATCTGTTTCTGAAACTGTTTCCTCTCCTGCTTTTGAACTGAAACCCCTTCCTGATTCTCTTAAGTATGCATTTCTAGGCCCTAATGAATCTTTGCCTGTCATTATTGCTTCTTACCTAGACGGGGACCAAGAGACTAAGTTGATTGCCCTAGTTAGAGAGAACAAGGAAGCTTTGGGTTGGACCTTAGGAGATATTAAGGGCATTAGTCCTTCCATTGTGCATCATAGGATTCATCTAGAGGACAATGCTAAACCCTATCGTGACCGTCAAAGGCGTTTGAACCCTACTCTTCAAAAAGTAGTAAGGAACGAAGTGCTGAAGTGGTTAGACCATGGGATTATCTATCCCATTTCTGATAGTGAGTGGGTTAGCCCCGTTCAAGTTGTTCCTAAGAAGACCGGGATCACCGTGATTAGGAATGACAAGAATGAGTTAGTTCCTACTCGAGTACAATCTGGGTGGCGTGTTTGCATAGATTATAGAAAATTAAATGCTGCCACTAGGAAAGACCACTTTCCCCTTCCTTTCTTGGACCAGATGTTAGAGAGGTTGGCTGGACATTCCTTCTATTGCTTTTTAGATGGATATTTTGGCTACACCCAGATCTCTATTGCTCCTGAGGATCAGGAGAAGACTACTTTCACTTGTCCCTTTGGAACTTATGCCTTTAGACGTATGCCTTTTGGATTGTGCAATGCCCCTGCTACTTTTCAGCATTGCATGATTTCCATTTTCTCAGATTTAGTTGAGCTTTGCATGGAAATTTTCATGGATGACTTTTCTGTGTTTGGGTCTTCCTTTGATGATTGTTTGTCTAATATGAGAAAAGTGTTGGAAAGGTGTAGGGAGAAAAATTTGACTCTGAATTGGGAGAAATGCCATTTTATGGTTAAGAAGGGAATAGTCTTAGGCCATATTATTTCTAAAGATGGAATTGAGGTTGATAAGGCTAAGACTGATTTGATTGTTAATCTTCCCCCTCCCACTTGTGTGAAAGAAGTAAGGTCTTTTCTTGGACATGCTGGCTTCTATCGTCGTTTCATTAAAGACTTTAGTAAAATTGCAAAGCCCTTGTCCAACTTGTTAGCTAAAGATGTGCCTTTTCATTTTTCTGATGACTGTCTTGAGGCATTCTCTAAGCTTAAGAAGGCCTTAACTTTTGCTCCTGTTCTTCATCCTCCCATCTGGGGAGAATCATTTGAATTGATGTGTGATGCTTCTGATTATGCTGTTGGGGTAGTTTTAGGGCAACGTATTGATAAGAAACCCCATGTGCTTTATTATGCTAGTCACACTTTGAATGATGCCCAATTGAATTATACTGTGACTGAGAAAGAATTTTTGGCTGTGATTTTTGGGTTTGAGAAGTTTAGACCATATCTGATTGGTTCTCATGTAATTGTCTATACTGATCACTCCGCTCTTAAGCATCTTCTTTCTAAGAAGGATGCTAAGCCTAGAATTGTTATATGGATATTGTTGTTACAAGAGTTTGGCTATGAGATTAGAGATAAGAAAGGTTCTGAAAACCTTGTAGCTGATCATTTGTCTAGGATTCTTTATGATAGAGAAAGTGAGTCCACTGTTTCTGAGTGCTTCCCTGATGAGCAGTTATATGTTGTCCACTCTGATCCTTGGTATGCTGATATTGTGAACTATCTAGTTACTGGTAGGATCCCTGAGAGTTGGACCAAGAATGATAAGGATAGGTTCTTCCACCTTGTAAAGTTCTTTGTTTGGGATGACCCTTATTTGTTTAAGTATTGTTCCGACCAATTGTTTAGGAGGTGTATTCCCGACCATGAGGTGAGAAGTATCCTTTCTTTCTGTCATGATCAAGCATGTGGGGGGCATTTTAGTGGTAGGAAGACTGCAGCCAAAGTTCTTCAATGTGGTTTCCACTAGCCTACTCTATTTAGGGATGCTATTGAGTACTGTAAGAGTTGCCCTAGGTGCTAGCAGTTGGGTAGAATAAACAGGCGAGATATGATGCCACTGAACCCCATCATTGTGGTGGAGCTTTTTGATGTGTGGGGTATAGACTTTATGGGACCATTTCCATCATCTTTTGGGAATGAGTATATTTTGCTAGCTGTAGATTATGTGTCTAAATGGGTTGAAGCCATCCCTTCTAGGACTAAGGATGCTAAAGTTGTTGTGAAATTCTTGAGGGAGAACATCTTTGCTAGATTTGGCATGCCCCGTGCTATTATTAGTGATCAGGGCACCCATTTCAATAATAGGTCCTTTGATGCCTTACTGAAGAGGTATTCAATTGTCCATCGGCTTGCTACCCCCTATCATCCCCAAACCAGTGGTCAGGTTGAGGTGTCTAATCGACAGATTAAGCAGATTCTTGAAAAGACCGTGAGTCAGAATAGAAAGGATTGGGCTGACAAACTCGTAGATGCTCTTTGGGCTTATAGGACAGCTTTTAAAACTCCCTTGGGTATGTCACCTTATAGGGTTGTTTATGGTAAGCCTTGTCATCTTCCTGTGGAACTAGAGCATAGAGTTTGGTGGGCCATTAAGAAACTGAACTATGACTTGACTGCGGCTGGTGAGGAGCGTAGACTGCAACTGAATGAGCTTGCTGAGATTAGAGTTGAGGCTTATGAGAGTGCTCGTTCTTATAAAGAAAGGGCTAAGTTGTTTCATGATAGGCGTATCCTTCGGAAAGAGTTTGCCCCAGGCATGAAAGTGCTCTTGTATGACTCTAGGCTCCATTTGTTTCCAGGGAAGTTACGGTCCCGATGGACAGGTCCTTACATTGTCTCATGTATTTTTCCCTATGGTGCAGTCGAGATTCAGGACTCTGACAGTGGTGCTACTTTTAAGGTGAATGGCCAAAGATTGAAGCAATTTCTGGAGTTGCCTAGCAAGGAAGATGTGGAGTGTCTGATGCTCCGCGAGCCGAGTCCTGCTCAGTGATGTGTTGAGATGATAGCTCGGGTGTACCTAGCAGCCGACCTGGTTTGCTAAGAATTTCTTTTCATCCCTTCTCTCTTTTATCCTTTTCTCTTTTCCCCTCTTTCTTTTCTTTTGTATATATGTTGGTTCTTTTTGTCTTTATTTTGTATATATCTTGACTTTTTGGTTTTGCGTCGTGTCTTTGTGAGTCATGTTGTCTTTGTTTTCTTTTTCCGTTTAATTTTTTTATTTTATGTTTCTTCCTACTCTCAATGAGGGCATTGCTCGGAATAGGTGTGGGGGTGGGGAACTTTCAATTTCGAAACAAAAAAAACAATAAAATAAAAAACAAAAAAACCAAAAAAAAAAACTCCAAAAAGATTTTGTTTTGTTTCTGGGGGACTTTTGTACTATTTTAATTAGCATAAATCCTCTGTACTTTGATAGATAGCCTGTATATACGCATGATGTGCATGTTAGGTCTCTGTCCTTGATGTGGCATTTTTTATTCTAATTCTAATCCCATTTGTTCATTATCGTTGTGTGATCTAATCCCTATTTATTTCATCCTCATTGTCCAAAGGTTTTAGTTTTCATTATCGACTCTCCCACTTGTGTTTGAAAAAAAAAATTAAAAAAAAACATGAAAAACCAAAAAAAAAGGAAAAACCAAAAAAAGAAAAAAAAAGAAGAAGAAGAAAAAAAAGAAAGAAAGAAAAGGAAATGAAATAAAATTTGGAATGACAAAGCAACCCTTTGAGGCATGCGCTACTGGGTGTTACCCTTTGAGGCAATATTGCTACTGGGAAAGCTTGCTTCCACTGTTAATGAGTCAATCATGTAATTTGTGTTTACTAAGTGGGATTGAGTTTGATTTTGGAAACATAAACCTTGGGATGATGAGACACATGCACACATGAGCATAGGGAAGGATTCAAAGCTTTTGTGTTTACTAAGTGGGATGAAAAATTAGTGCTTTAATGTCATTCATGAGGTATGGTGCCTTAATGTGTACATTATGTTTATATGCCGACCACTATCTTGTTACATGGGTGGTTTAGTTGAATGGAATCTGTATATATCTTTTCCCAGTTTTGCACATAGTATTTTTGTGGGTTTCTCTTTTCTTTTTCTAGGCTTTTTAGTTTTGTTTTACTCGAGGAAGAGCAAAACTTAGGTGTGAGGGTATTTGTTGAACCTGAAATTTTGACATTTTAATACCTTTTATTAGCTAATATTTGCCCAAAATATTTTATGAATTTATGCTTTTAATATTAGTTTTATGTATTTTGTAGGAATTTGACATATTTGAAGAATAAATGAATTGCATGAAGAAAAAGGCAGAAAATGAATTGGATTGGGTCATAGCAATTGAGAAAGAAAGAAAGCAAGTGGCCCAGACGTTCTTCCCCGTGGCCCATTTCGTGGGAGCACGACCCAGGCGCTGCCCATCCTTTCTCCCTCTCTCTCTCGGCCCAGCTCTTACCTCCTTCCCCTTTGCCTTGCAAGCTAGCCCAGCAAGGCAGCCCACACGGCTTCCCCCACTTCTCTTTACTCTCTTCCTTCTTCCTAACCCGAGGCCCATCTTCCTTTTCTCCTCCCTGCGGCCCAGCGCCTTCATCTCTCTCTCTCAGCCCATACTTCCTCTGCTTCTCTCCCTCCTCACTTTGGGCCAGCCCAGCTCAGTTTCTTTTCCCAGTCTAGCCGTTAGCCTCTTCACTTAAGGAAGACATGTGCAATGCACATGATCTCCAGCCCCCCTCCCCATTTCTCTTCTTCTTCCTCAACGCTTCAATTGCCCAGAAACATCCCAAAAACAGAGTCACGAAGCAAGCTCTTTGCCTCCCCCATTTTCGACCGTTTCTCTCTCTCTCCTCCTCCAATCATCATCCTTAATTCTCCCAATATTACTTCCATCCGTTACTCTCGATCATGTCCATTCATGCGGCTTTTGAAGGTTCGATATTGGAAGGGACCGGCTTGAAAAATGAAGTGGACAGAACAGAGCAAGGAGGAGATTAGCGTAGAATAGAGGCAGAGAGCAACTTCGGTTTTCAACATGTCGTTTTTTTCAGTTTTAGATTTAAATCATAGTTTCACAAATTGGTGTAATCTGATTATAAGTTGTTAATTGATTGAGATTGTAATTCAATTTCACAATTTGGTTTGAATTTTCGTTGGTTTTGTTGCCCTACTTGCGTGAAGGCTTATCCTCCTCTGTTTTCAAGTGTGCCCAGATTACTTTATCCGATTACCCGGTTCCGGGTTTTGGGTCGAGTTCGGACAAGCAAGACTTACCAATGGGTTCGATTCTCTCACTCGCTATCCAGTTCGAGATGTTGATATTGTTGGATTTCATTGATGTTGCTATGTTTTCGAATTTGAGAGCTCATGTCTTTTGACTTTGCTTTGCTTCGTTGTGTCTTACTAGTCAGTCATGAGTTTTGTTTTAGCAATCTTTATCTTGTATTGTTTTTAGTACTTTCATGATAATGACTAGTATAGGTATATAAAACATGAAGAGTTATCAAGTAGTTTGCGTTAGTACTTGTGATGGTAATGTTATTTCAAACTAGAATCTTAGTGGTCTAATTTCACAATTCGTGCCTGCGGATCGACCCTCAAGTGTTACAATGAGAACTGTGCGCTTGCGGACTTCACAACATACACCATGATATGCTCGAGCTTATCTATAGTTTCTTGAAGCTCATAGGTGTGCTCATCAAGCACGAGAATTTGATCAATGATGGAGGCATGTGGTGCTGGTTGGGAGATGTGAGACGTGGTTTCACATGCTAGCCGAATTGTTTGGAGACACTATCCTTCTCGGCCTAAGTCATATCCTCAATTAACTTCCAAGCACCACTCTTAGTTTGAAATAATTGAATGTTTTTAAAGGAGGCAGGGGTAACGATAGGGATTGGCTTGGTCTCACGGATGACATTATCAGGTGACACTGTAAAATTTTTGAAGATCAAAGTTAACATGTTTGCGTACGGTAGGGGGCAGAACGCAGGACTGAGTTGACTTTGGACATACAACCTAGGATGTGGTGAGAGACATTAATGGGCTTTCCAGTTATAAGAAGATATATGGCCCCCAGGGTTTTGTTGTTGACATTGACAGTAGATCTTGGCTTAGGAAGAACTGTGCAAACAAGCAGATAGGATAGCAATTGAGGGTCTTATTACAGAATGAGATAGGACAAGTGGGAGGCACGGGTTGGGGCTAGGGATGAGTAAACTTAACTAAGCATCTATTCTTGGCTTCCATCCGGGGTAGGGTTGATGGGTGACATTAGGTAACTCAAGAAGCTAATTCAAGAAGGACTTAGTGAGTGTAAATTTAGTGTATTTCACTTGGCATTCGAGAGAGATTGCAGCCCCCATCTTAGTAGTCCTAACATTGGCATAGAACATGCGAACAAGTTGTGGGTAGCACTCATCGCCTAAGTCTTGCAATTTGCTATTGTTACTTCTCAAAAGATAGTCAACAGACCCCAAATTCTCAACCAAAATAGACTCAATATCTAGTTTCTCATAAGAATGAACAAAACAGTTTATGAATCGTGACAGAAATTTATCTCGGGCAAGACTTGAATGGAGGTGGGCGTTGGCCGCAGAGAAGGGCCCGAGGATGAAGATGGCCTCGTTATGAGCATCTAGATAGCGATGAAAGTGGGTGCGGTTGTGGTAGACAAGGCAGCACCAACGTCGACCACAGAGTTTGTCAGTGGTGAGCACAACGGGAATTGGCCTGAGTTGTATATGGGTCAGTCTTAGTTGTGGAATCAGAGATGGCTTGAGGCTCGTCGGTGGGTGGTTGAGGAGTGGTCTTGTAGACTTGTTTACTCAAGATCTAGGCACTCCACTATAGAGAAGCTGACTGAGTGATGGATTTTTGGATCTTGGACATGGAGGGGGTTGATTTTAGGGGAGAAGAGCCTTACCACCTCGTGTTGTAGGCGCCATTAATGAAGGTTGGAACTCCAAGGGGTATGACAATGCTGGATGGTGAAGTTAAGGGAAGGCAAGGGGTGGATTCATACCAAATTAATGCCCTAAAGGTTTGAATTTCATTAAGAATTTATCCTATGCCTAAATTCGGGAAAGATTGGAACCGATTCTTGTGGATCCTGGGAAGGATTTTGAGATGGGGATTTCGTCTTATGGAAGACGAAGAAGCAGAAGGAGATTTACTAGTGTGAGGTGCAAATGAAGGGTCAGAGAGTGTAGAGGAAAAAGGAAAGTAAGAGAGAGAGAGAGGGTAGGGAAAGAGTATAACGATGCTTGAATTGTATTTGCTCTAGCTTTGGTCGAGCGTAGTCAAGAGGGTAGGGGTTGTATCAACTTTCCAGCTAAAATAAGATGGTTGCCCGTTTTGTAAAATAGCACAAAGCAAAGAATTTTGGTGAGATTTATTTTGAAAATATTTCTGAATTAATTTGATGAAATAATGTGATCCAAAATAATTAAATCTTGTTGATGTTTGAAGGATAAAAAATTATGAATTAATTTTCTCCAATCTAATCCACTCAATTTTGTTTTGTACTAGATTCATGTCAAGTGTTGCAATTAAGTGTCCAAGCCATACTAATTGAATCTAGACTAATATTGTGTTCCTAATTAATGAGTCAACTGCCATTTAGACAATCTCTATATGATGTTCAAGTCTGATTGCCTTCGAAGGAGTAGGACTAATTGTCCCTGTAACTTACTTAAGGAACTAAATTAGTCGTGAGAGGGGGCTCCCCCTCAATTGATGCATTAAAATTTGGCATTCAAAGTTCGTGATGAATAAAATTTAATCGATCTTCACTTAGATGTTTCGTAAATATATCAGCTAATTGATAGTCCGTAGGCACATATTCCAGGAAACATGGTCTTTTTTAACATGATCTCAAATAAAGTGATGATGTAACTCAATATGTGTGATATAAGAGTGTTGAATTGGAGTTTTTGTAATATTAATAGCACTTTGATTGTCACATTTGATTGGTACCTGTTTGAGATTCATACCTAAATCATGCAATTGTTACATAATCCAAAGTAATTGTGCACAACATGCACCGGTGGCGATCTATTCGGCTTCTACTGTTGAAAGTGCTAAATTCTTTTCTTACAATGCCAAGAAACCAAGCTTGGTCCAAGAAACTGACAAGTTCCTAAAGTACTCGTTTTATCTAATTTATAACTTGCATAATCCGCATCAGTATATTCCACTGAAGAAAATTCTCCCCCTCAAGGACACAATAGTGCTAGGGTTTTAGTTCCATTAGGTATCTAAATATCTTTTTTACACAAGTGAGATTAGATTCTTTAGGGGAAGCTTGAAATCTGGCACACAAGCATACACTAAACATGATGTCAGGATGACTAGCTGTAAGATAAAGCAAGGATCTAATCCCTCCTCCATAAACCTTTTCACTAACAGGTTTGCCATTTTATCAAGGTCTAAATTTTTATTTGTAGTCATTGACTTCGGAGCTTGTTTAGCTTGATCCATTTTATATTTCTTTATGAGCTTGTCAACGTAGTTACTTTGATTATGAAAATTCCATCTTTACACTGTTTGATTTAGCAGTATAAGAAAAAGGTTAATTCTCCCATCATGCTCATTTCAAATTCTTTACTCATAAGATTGGAGAATTCTTTACATAGAGAGTTGTTTGTAGCTCCAAAAACTATTTCATCGACATTAATTTGAATAATTATAAAGTTATGTCCTTTTGTTTTAGTAAATAAGCAGTTATCAATTTGTCCTCTTTTAAAATCATGTTCTAAGAGGAATTTACTTAATCGCTCATACAAAGCTCCAGGAGCTTGCCTTTTGAATTTTATAGACATGATTGGGAAAGTCTGATTATCAAAGTCGGGATGTTGTTCCATATAAACCTTTTCTTTTAAATATCCATTTCGGAAGGCACATTTTACTTCCATTTGATAAAGCTTGATATTCATATGTGATGCAAATGGCAATAGTATGCGTATAGCCTCTAGGAAGGTTCATCATAATCAATTGTTTTTCTTAATTATATCCTTTAGTGACTAATCTTGCTTTATTCCTTATAACATGTTTGGTTTCATCTAATTCATTTCTAAAGACCTATTTTGTTCCTATTACGGGGTGGTATTGTGGTCGAGTTATAAGTGTCAACACTTGATTTCTTTCAAATTAGTTTAATTTATCTTGTATATCAATTGTCTAGTTCGTTAAGTGCTTCTAGGCGATTCTTTGGTTCTATGTCTGATACAAATGCAAAAAAGACACAAAAATTATGCAAAGATGAACGAGTTCTCACCCAGATGGATATGTCAGTCAAGAGGTTGTCCACTGGGTAATATCACTTTACAGGGTCTTTAAGTTACCTCCTTTTGTATTACATCAGGTGGAGAATTTTCTTCATTTGTCAGCTCATCTTCATCTTGAGACAGGACATCTTCTTGGTGACTTGTGTTGAAGGGTTGTTCTTGTGGGCGTTCATTGGCAAGTTGTAGCTCTTTTAAGGCTTCTTCTTCTTCATCATCGGTATACTTGTTTAAGTTAAGATTCTGTACTATGGGGCAACTTAACTTACCATCATTAGATTCATCAAAAATTACATAAATACTTTCTTCAATGTTTTTAGTATGTTTATTACAGATTCTATGTGCTTTGCTATGCATAGAATATTCCACAAATATTCCTTCATCACTTCTAGCATCAAATTTTCCTAAGTTACTTTGATCATTGTTATGAACAAAGCATTTACATCCAAAAGGTCGAAGATAAGATATGTTAGGTGAACGATCTTTAAATAATTCATAAGGATTTGTTTTTGAAATTGGTCGAATCAAGCACTAATTTAGAACATGATCGGCTGTATTTACTACTTCACCAAAAATTTTGTGGGATATTACTTTCGCACAGCATAGTGCGTGCCATATCCTTTAAAGTGCAATTTTTTCTTTTGACTACACAGTTGAGGTGTATGTGTGAGAAATTTCATGATTGTAACAAAATTCAGTGAATTCTTTTTTATCAAATTCTATACAATGATCGCTTGTTATGAACACTATTGGTGAGGTTCTATAAACTTGTAATTGTTTACAAAATTTTGAGAATTCTTTAAAGGCTTTGTTTTTTTCTTTTAGAAAGGAGAGCCATGTAAACTGAGAATTATCATCAACAATCACAAGTATGTATTTACTATGTCCTAAACTTTGTATAGGTATGGGCCCACATAAGTCCATGTAGAGGAGTTCTAATGGTTTGGATATGCTAATATTGTTTTTTGACTTAAAGGTACTATACACTTGTTTTTCGTTAGCACCAGCATCACATAAGTGATTATATTCAAAATTGCACATTGGAAGTCCTCGTACTGATTCATTTTTGGCTTATTTTTAAATTCTACGCATGCTTGCATGTCGTAATCTATGATGCCACAACCAATTATCATCGTGATGTGAAGCTCTAAAATGTGAGGGAATATTATCAATGTCTATTGCATATACATTTTCAATTCTAGGAGCAAAAAGGGTGATCTTTCAGATTTCTTTTTTAACCATGCAGTGAGTTGAGTGGAATGCCACGAGGTTTCCTTTGTCACATAATTGAGATATCCGTAAAAGGTTGAGTTTTAAGCCATCAACAAGATGGACATTTTCAATGGAGTTAAAAGGATCTTTACCAATTTTTCCAGTACCAATTATTTTATTTATGCGTTTGTCTCCAAAGATAACACTTGCATGTCTGTTCTTTTGATTTTGGTGAACAAAGAGTCATTACTGCTTATGTGTCTTGAACATCCGATATCAAGGTACCATATGTCTTTGTTGGACTTCAAGCACACATACAAAATAAAAAACAAATCTTTCTTCTACTTGTGATTATAAATCTAGATTAAATCACTAGCTACCATGTTTGGTGGTCTTATTCCTTTAGGGACCCATATTTGAATAATTCTTGAAGAGGGTTTTCTAAATGGGCATGAATAGAAAATATGACCAACCTTGGCACAATAATTACACGTTCTAACATCCTTTTTATGTGGGGTGGACTTAACGAAGAAATTATTATAGGTTTTCTTTTTGTTTGAGTGATTATATCCAACTCTCTCTTTGTTGAAGGATGCTCTTTGGGTACAAAGTAGCTTATCAAAATTTTCTTAACCTTGGGTGAGTTTTATGATTGTTTTGTGATCTCTAACACACTTGGCTTGCAATTCCACAGTGTTATTTTCTAAACTTTCAACTTTATTATGAAGGTCATTGTTTAGTTTTGCAAGAACTACATTCTTTTGATTTAAGTCTAGAACATTTTTCTTAAGAACTTTATCTTTAGATAAATATCTTTGTTCTAGTTTAGTGAAACTAACTAAGGCATTAATTAATTCTTCTTTAGGGCATTCATAGAGAGCTGATGTCTACCTCATTAGTACTTTCATACTCATATCAGTCTTGTACTTCCTTAGTTACGATAGAGATGTCGATAGTGTGTTCTTCATCACTTTCACTGCCACTTGTTTCGTTGTTGGTCACTTATTGTCTTTCTTTTTGAATCTTCATTTTTCTCCCATCTTTTGAATTAGCACACAGTCCTTCAACAAGTTTCCTACATACCACATCCATAACAAGAACTAACGTTGGTACTGTCTTTATTAAAAAAACTTACCTTTGGAGAATTTTTCATTTCTTTTTAGTGTAGATCCTTTTGGGTTGGATCATCGTTGATTGAAGTTTTTTTAGCCCCATTTTGTTAAGGTCTCGAACAATCAATAAGAATGCTTCTTCATGATTGTCAATGGATTCTTTATCGTTTCAAGTGCAATCTTCCTTTATGGATTTTAGAGCGATTCCTTTCTTGGAACTTTCTCCTTCGCCCTCATTGAGATGAATTTCATGTGTCAAGAGCTTTCCTAGAAGATCACCTAGTTTTAACTTCTTGAAATCTTGAGCTTCTTCAATGGTAGTAACCCTCGGTCCCAACTTATTCTTTGGAAGACACCAAATCATCTTTCTTACCATTTCTTTGTTTGAGTAGCTCTTACCAAGCGACTTCAAGTTGTTGGTGATGTTAATGAAACAAGTGAATATGTCTTTGATCGATTTGTTTGACTGCATTTTGAATAGCTCGTATTGATGTATGAACGTATTCATTTTTGTTTCACGAACTTGGCTTGCCCCTTTATAGGTGACAATCAGTTTCTTCCAAACCTATTTAGTTGTGTCACAGACGAAAATTCGGTTATATTCATCAGCATCTAAACCACAATAAAGAATATGTTTACCTCTGGAATTCTTGGTTAGGTCTGGAATTCTTGGTATGTTTGTCCCAATTGACACTCGTATTGATCTTTTGATTTATCAATATCTTCTCCGTTATCATTTTTTACCATAGGAATGGAATAGGGTCCATTGTTTACAATCTCCCACAGTTCTATGTCCGTAGATTTAATAAATATCTATATAGCATTTTTTCAATACGAAATAGTTCCTTTAAATAAAGGGGATCTAACAGCGTGCAGATCGACCTTCAATAATGATATCTCTTAAAAAGGCCATGATCGTCACCCACTTGATTGCTAAGTCAAAAGAAGTGTGGGACTAGTTCTGATACTAATTGAATACTCGAATCGCCCTATAGGGGGTGAATATAGTGATTGCAAAAATTAACTTAAAAATCAAAAGTAAATGAAGAAACTAAATAGGGACAATGCACAAGGATATTCTAATAAGGTTGGCCCTCAATTAGACTTAGGTCCTCGCCTAGAGTTATCCAACTATAGGATTCAATGCTCTATTTCTCTTATTAAGATGAACTCTTTAACAAGATCTCAGAGCTTCCTTACTCTCGAGATCCCAACACTTAAACCAACCTCTTGGCTTAAGTTTGGAGGAGTTGACTTCACAACTCCTAAGTTCACTCCTTAATAAAAAAAACAATGCTTAACAACTTAATTTTTGATCTCAAAATGATATTTTGAACGATAACTCGATGTATAAACCCAATGCTTTTTCAACTTGCTTGGATTCCTTACCCTTGCTTTTTGTGGCCTCTATTTATAGGTTTAGTAGTCGTGATCTCATTTAGCCAAGAAAGGAAGTTTTTGACGAGAGTATCTTAAAACTTTATTTCAGGCCCTTGAAATCTAGTCCGTAGATTCTGATTTGATTTTGCAATGAATATTTTTCATGCTCTTGTAATTTAGATATTTATTGCTGTCATCCCAAATCAAATAAAATAACATTAGATTTCATTTGGAGTTGGTATGTCATCATCATTTCATATTTTTGAGATTGCTTTGACTTTTATAATGACTCCCAATGTGATCACAATCAACATCAATGACCTTGATTTTATTCTGTAGCTGAGTGAACATCATATGATTTAAAAAGATTAAATCTTATGGAAAGTATAATGGATTTGAAGAGGGATGCACGCGTTTTTTGTAAAAATAAAATTGTGGTAAGATAATATCATCAAGTGATTTGATTCTTCAAAATTTGGAATTCAAGTTTTGAATAAGCTAAATATTTCTATAGTTAACACTCAAAATTATCAATCAAATAAATCCTTTGATATAAAATGAGATCCACATATATTTTATCCATCAACGCATGCATGATTTACTAGTATGAAAGAACTCCTCTATCCGTGCTTGTTTCGAATTTGCCCACCACACATTTTCATGGCCTAACCCCTAGTTAATTTGTATTTCATCAAAACCATTTAACCATTTAAAAGTTGTTTACAACATCATTTTCAGAGAGGAAAGAAGAAAAAGAAGGGTGTTATTGTTTAATTTTTAAAGGGATGCAATAACTATATCTTGTCCCTTTAAACTATTCGATAAAAATGACTAACTATCATTGTTAAGAGGGATAAATTAGAGAAAAATAAAAAAGTAAGGATATAATGTTGGGTTGAAGCAAATGTGTTCGTGTTCAAGTCGGATTTGACCCACTAATTTGTCGGGTTTTTCGGTTCAGTTTATTTTGGGTTCAGGTCGAGAAATTGTGTTCAAAACCTGAGATTTTCGGACAGGTTTGGGTTGGATTCTCGGGTAAGATCAATTTTTGCCGAGTGTAGAAATAAGATTTACACACGCAAAATACGTGGGAGGCTAATTTCACTCGCTAAGGACCCATCTCTTTTAGTCTCTTGTAATGTCTTACCTTTTTGTGGATTTCCTAAACTAGGAGATTCACCCCCTACTTGTACTAATTCCACTTCTTTAAAGTGTGGTGGAGATTTGAGACGAATGTCACGATCTTACAGAATCTGCTATTACATACTTTATATTTTTCCTACAATTTTTTTAGCAGATAAAGCGATATTTTAGATATTCCTAAGACCTATAATAGCCTAAGCAATATTTTAGATACTACACCCCAGCCTTTTCGTGAACTTCCGCCCATTAATGTATTACATGGTGAACAAGATGAAAGCATTGCTTAGACCCTGCTCTTTTCGTTGGTAAATGGAAATTTACCAACCTCAACCAACTTCATCCCATATCAACCCACTTCAATCCACTTCACAAATGTCAACAAAAAATACACCAATTTTAATCCACTTGAACTGACTTAAATAAAGTTCAACCTATTTCAACTAACTTGAATCCGCTTTCTACTATTTTAACCAACGTCTACCGATCATACAAAAAAAAACTCAACTAATTTCAACCAACTTCAACCCACTTTAATAAAAAATTATTCACTTTAATCTATTTCAATCTACTTCTGCCAATCTCAACAAAAAGAATGGGCTATTAGTTGACTTGAATTTCTCAAGTACAGTAATAAACTCCCTGTACCCTCCCCCGGCGCCCGGGGTGCCTTTTAGTTTTTAAGTCATATTTTAACTCTTGAGTCAAGGCATGGAAATTATTATAGATAACTGAGTAGTTCTCTGTACTTTTTGCATCGTAAACTTAGTAGCTTTTATAGAATTAGGAGTTGAACTTAGCAAAATTAGATCTTGAGGGTCAAATGTTGACATTGTCTGTGTAATGCGGGGAGCGCATGAACTACCTAGGAGTTGGAAGCTGTGCCTTAATTATGAGTGTCATAGGTGGATTGAGCATGGAGTCCAACAATGTCTCAGCATGAGCTTGAATTGCTGCAAAATATCAAGTTTCCTATTGGTAGCGCACGATGATTCTTGCAAAGGCAATGAATGCAATGTTTTCAGGTAGTTATAAGTTTATCATATGCTATGTTTGCAGTTTTTAAATGAATCTTTTTAGCTCAGCAATTCATGTAAAAGTGGCATAGCATACTTTGAGGACGTTGATGTATTTTGGGAGAAATGAGCTCCAGATTGTGCCAAATTAAACCATTTTCACATTTAAGTTGCTATAGAATACAGAAGCTGACATGAATAACGGTCAATTTATAGTTTATGGAACTATTGAGAGCTTCATTAAATGATCAGCTCAGTCCATGTTGTACGGAATTGAGCAATTGAATGATGCAGTGCTTGATCACTTATTAATGCACTAATGAAACAATCGGTGACTTTGTGTAAAAAAATACATCCTTGGAAGGAACAAATTCATCCGATTTGTCATGTATCTTGATCAACTGATATATACAGAGCCACACAGTTAAGTGGAAATAAAAACAAAATATTTTCCGTTGCATATTTCTCAAACTTTCTCTTGAACGTAAGCCAGCTAAGCTTTGGGGCAACTGACTGTTGTTAGCAATTAAAAGTCTTTTGGTAGTTACGAAAGCCCATGAATTAGAATGCGAAACCATCATTGGTGACCACGACAAGATACTTTTTGCGACAACCTTTTCACATTCTAGCTTTGGTTGGCTCTCTTGATCTTCCTTGGTCGTATACAACCCACGTTCATACGAATATAACAACTTTGCACGTTAACAGGCTTAACATTGATAGCCTAGAGAATGTTAGCAAGGACATCATCAAAGTATGTCTATCTTGTGGTGAAATCTATGCATTTTTTAGTGTTTCCTCTACTCCAACACTGAAAATATTCCTGCAAGACTTTTCTACTCTACCAACTTGCAGCATTTTTGCTCTTAAGTTTAGCTTTCCTATCACTGTTTTATAGGTGAAAAACCCTAGACATACCTCGAATTCTCTTAATTAAGGAATCTGTAAAAGTATGAGCATTCATTAGGTGAAGTAAACAAATCGAGCTTGTTCAGGCTGCTGAGTATTGGTCCAACTTTAAGCTACCTCATAGTGCAAAAAACTGTGAAGGTTAAGGTAGAAATTTGTTGGGCTGAGTTGTCCTTTTTGTTCGAATATCATCTGTGATTCTGAACAAGCCATTTCTGAGCTCCTCGTCTGCAAGCAAACTCTTCATGCTCCTTGATTTGGATCCCTTTGAAGCATTCATCTTCACTGAAATCAAGGCTTACTAACAAAGGTGACAGAATGAAGATTCATGTGTCATCTGTTGTAGGTATCCCTGGACCTTCAGTTCAAAACAAATGAGACATAGCTGTCATAATACTTGGACTATTTTAAAGATTATCTACTAGGTTTCATTAGAACCGTTCCACAAGACTTGTGTGAACATGAGTTTTGAAGAAGAGGAGTTAAATAAGACAACTACACAAAAGGAGTTCTAAGGGCTTTGAATGCTCAGTTATCAACTATAAATCAATAATAAGCTGTTTATTCTCTGTTATTTGAATTCTTCATAAATAGCCCTACTGCATAAAGGTACTACGACGCAGCGTCAAAGCTTACCATCTATTTATGCCACGAGCCGGGAAAATCCATAGAAATTGGCAGTCTGATCCATATTTTGCCAGATATTGCAATGGTTATCCAGCTACTTGTAAAGAGTTCCTCATAATTAAAGACCTCTTGGGCTTTCTTGTGGTTGTATTGCAACAGCTAATGATATTGAAATTTTTATTTGCATTATTTGGTACAAGATTTTGTCTCGAAGCCCGTTGATGTCCTTGCATACCAGAAACATATAAATTGCTATAGATTGTCTATCGGAAAGACTCTTTGGCTGTTATTCATGAAATTTTCCTGAGATCATGATGATTGGCATCTTGAACCAGTTGATGAGTGACTCTCATTGAATGGGACCAACTCAGCTGATGTGTTACAACTCAGCAGGTAAAATGGTGATGAAACACATGACAACTTAGAGGAAGAAAAGTTAATCCATCGTGGAGAAGTAGAATTTACAGAAGCGACATTATGAGCTAATGGATAGCTTAAACTTTGGTAGAAAAACAATTTTTTCATGTCCCAATGATAGAACTGTGAGCTAAATCAAGAATTTAGAGATAGCTTGTTGTAGAGATATGAAAAATTTCTTGTAGTTTAAGAATCCCATGAACCAGAAGTCGAAATCATCAGTTGTCATTACTTGAAGGTATTTCAGGGATGGCTTTTTCACATCCTTGCCCTCCTTGGCTCTCTTGATCTTATTTAAGGGGATCATTACCAGCACTTATTTATAGCATTTATATTAATTTGACAAAAAAACTCTTCAAATTGCATGCATTTTAAAAAGGCGGGTATGATTTGAGTACTATAAGTTTGTTACCTTGTAATGGAATCTACAAAATCCTACTGTCGGGGATTTGTACTTGGCAATCAATCTGTCACTGTATAATGCAAGTCCGTCAGTGGAGATGAAGAGGTGTCCCGAAATGGGGCCTGCAGTCATAGACAAACAGCACTGAAAAGCCTTTGACAGTTGCTCGCCCTCTCTCAAGGTAAATATTTGTGCGAACAAGTTCTCCATGCCTCCTACTTGTAGAATTTTTACTCCAAAGCTTGGTTATTGTTAATATATAAAGAAGCTATAAGTGCACGGTGTCAACTTGTGGTATGATCCAACGAATACATGTCATCCCACGAAGATGATGGTATCAAATTCACCCACTTGGTTAGCTAAATTATAAACTAAACCAGAATTATAACCAAACTAATAAATCGACTAAAAAAAACCGACATTAACTTGATAGAACAAATAAAGGAAGCAATGTTAGATTTCATCAAGAAAGAGGGAACAGAAAAACGAAATACCATCCTTTGTCATTTCAACAACTGATAGGCCAAAGCCAAGCAAATTTTACTCAAGTCTGTACCTTTCGGCTAAATTTAAAAAACATGATAACAATCAAAGGAAATCTAATGAAACTAAATTGAAAGCTAGGATACAAGGAGACACACATATGAGAGGTTAGGGACTAAAGAAATGAAAAGGCAAGCCAGGGTTGGTTTGTTGGGGGTTGTGCACAAAATGGGACCAAAACACCAACAAAAAAAACTAAAAACAATAATAATTAATAAAACAAACCAAACAAAAAATGAAACGACTAGGCACTGATTGAACATCGAGTTGGAGCAGTACTACCTTCAAATAAAAACAAAAATAAAGCGTGAAAATTGAACCAAAAAACATAGTATCCAAACGACAAAAACTAGGTCAAGAATATTTAAATTAATTCCATCCAGTAGCTAAAATTTTAGTGAATATTTCAGGCAAAGAGCAATGAATTATTATTTGAGTAGCTCAAAGCTCAACAATGGTTTCCCGGGCTGTTTAACCAACTATGAAAAAGAACCCAGAAAACGACAAAAATTTGAAAATGAGAATGATAAAAATTGGAGAGCTAGATACAAATGACTATGAGTCTATGGCTACCCATCTGCCTTTTGAGGTTCCCCTTACCCCTCTATTTATATACCAACTTACCCAGCTCAATCCAATTTCTCACTCCCCACAAATTCAGATGTGCTTTCGATCCTTCGCTACCAGTTCAACGTTTAGGAGAGTGGGTCTTAGAGAGAGGAAAGATGTGCTCGACAAAGTTTGGGTTGTTACAGTTGTTGATTACAGATGATGATAATGCGCCTATGATGGAGATGACAACGATGATGATCTCATGGTGGTGATTAAAATGATGAAGATAATGAGCCATTTGAAGGTGTGAGGGAGACATTGCAATAGAGTACGGGTCACGTGGGATGTAAGTAGAGTGATAAGAAGGGCTGAGCCTTTTTCCTTTTGTTTTTTTTTAAGGATTAAATGGCCAGCCCATTTTTATTTGGTAGTGATTCACCTCCATTTATTCTACCAAATTAATTATTTTTCTGATTTTCCTGCAAGCTGAAATAAATTCAAATAAAACCCCTAAAATAATCATTATGACAAGTAAAAATTAGATATTTAAGAGTATAATAGTGTGTTACTATTTTTTAAAGAATAAGTACCGCACATCTAAATTTTGCTTGTCCCCTAGTTAAATAAAACAACAGCCTTACAGAAGGGGAAAAATAAAAATAAAAACCCTAACTCACATTTGTAGGATTCATGGTTACATTTAGCATATGCAACAAGCCTTTTAAATTTAAGGTTTCCCCTATTAGACGAGTAAGATCTCGTGAGGATTTCTAAAAGATGTATTCACAAAATCTTTAAAACTAAAAGGAAAAGAAGAGAAACAAAGAAAAAAAAGAAGAAAAGAAAAGGAAAAAGAAGGGGGAGAAAATAAATAAATAAATAAATAAAAATCTTCTGGTTGTTTTTTTCAATTTTTTTCAAAATATACGAGAGGAGATAATATACGAATTCCTACTAGCCATATCACCCTGAAAATGATGATATTAGCTTGCATATGAACAAGATGTATATTTCAGCATGGTTAGTTGGGATGGCATGACAAAATAATGTAATGTTTGAGACATGTGCGGCGCTTCTTAGTCTCCTGGCCTTAGTTCCACATTCCCAAACTTACTACCCCTCCTTTTGTCTAGCCTGTGCCCCATTACAACCCATAACAAGTCCTCTGGATTGCCATTTGTGTTTGCATTTTAATAGTGGAGGATTGAGAATATGCCCAAGCCTATGGTAAGGTTGCTACATTTGGGAGGATGGTTGAGAGAGTCGTACATTTTCAAACAGATGAGAGGGAGTGCATTAGTTTTGTTTCCCCTATGAGAGCTACTACCAGACCTTCTAGTCCAACACTTGTTTGGGGGCATCTTGACTAGAGTTGGGGGTATGATATGGGATAACTAGACGTTAAGTTGAACGGTGTGGTTTCCAATTGATTCTAAATGAGTTTTGAAACTTCATGTTCATGCCTTGAGTTATCCCATTGGTTGGGTGCATCCATGCTCGATTTGGCTATCCTTCTACTGATCTTGCATGAGGAGGTGAGTAAATAGAGTTATTAATCCCTTGTCAGTTGATTCATGCCTTGGCCTTGCTTGACGACAAGCAAGGGATAAGGATAGGGGGGTTGATAAATGCTCTATTTTTACTGTTTTGACCCTTGAATTCCACTAACCTCCTCTGTAAATTCCCTAGGATTAGTGGAAGATTTGACAAAAGTTGCTCATCTTTGCCCATAATTATCTTATTTGCATCGATTCCCATTTTTGTGGATGTGTTGATCTCAATTCGAAGAATTTCGGCGCTTATGACATCAAAAGTGAGCAAGGAGGAATGTTTTGCGGAGGAATGAGGTTCATTGATCAATTGGACGTGTCAAAGGTTTGAAGAATTAAGGAAAAGGCACTTGCATGTCCAGTCGTGCATGCAAGCATCGTTGTGCAAGTCAGAAATTGAAGCTAGAAGATCGAACGACTGGGTGTGCAGCTTATGCATGGCCATACGCTGGAGGTAGAAACTTTCCTGCAAAAGTGCACGGCTGGTCGTGTGGTTTTGTATGGTCCTACGTCCCCCAACTTTTTGTGACTTAATTCTTTTTTTTTTTTGGGGGCAGTTGGGGGGATATCTTGTATCTTGTTTTCCTAGACCACTTTGAGGGAGATTTTAGGGTTCCTTTCTCAGATATTTTTGCATTAATCTAGATTCTATTGAAGCATTTAATTCCTTGTTTTGGTTTGTAAATTGATCTTGGCAATTGATTAAATTACATTTCTCTTCCTTTCTCTCCACAATTTTTATTGAAGTTTGTCTCTTTCATCATGATCTTCAATCTTTTGTTTATAATTGGAATCATTATGATGATTAGTGGCTAAATCCCCTATCTTAGTTTGGGATTAGCCTTTATTATGCGATTTGGATTCATGTTCTAGGTTTTTGTGAATAATTGCCCATGTTATGATTGAATTCTTGCTTAGTACGCCCCGTGTTTGATGAATTGCCTGACAGGGCTGCATTTACGTTCTTAATTGGGGTTTAGGAGATCAACGAAAGTTGAATCCTCTACTTAGAGCCACTTTTTAAGCAATTAGATTTCTTCACATGAAAATAGTTAGGGTTTTAATTGGGAATTATGGGTTACTCAATCCTGTTTCTCTATGAATCTAGTTTCAGGAAAATAAATAACTAGGATTGCTCGGTGAGTCTAACGACCTTCGAAAGTAGGCGTAGATGTAATTCAATTTGTAACGATTTCATTTCAACCAATTACGTGGGCAGATTCATATGATTTAGTTTTTGATCCAAAAAGTATAATAATGTGGTGAATCCCAATCTATAATTTTGTAGTCATTGAATTAAGTAGTTTTAGCAATGTTCAGTTTAATCAACTTGCATTTGTTCTTGCTTGGATTGAGTGTTGTACTCAACCTGGTGACTAAAACCAAGTTCCCTGTGAACATGACCTGTGCTTGCCGTTGCTATCCACAGCTGGCACTGTGCACTTGTAGCAATAGTTTAAGAAAACAAGGTTTTTGGTGCCGTTGCCGGGGAACTTGTTCGTTTTAGAATCAGAAGCGATCAAAACACTCTAGATTAGACTTTTTTTCTTTCTTTTTATTCTGCTTTTCTTTACCTTTGCTTGGAATCACTTACACTTGGTATAGTTCTTGCTTTGTATGCGCAAGCGCAGTCAATGGAACCACAATCTCCTCCCCTTGAATCCTGAGATCGAAGCAACTGCTCGCAGGTAAAGCGGCGCCTGCAGGAAGAAGAAAGCGAAATCTGCGATGGCTGGAAGGGATACTCGAGTCCTAAGAGATATGCTATGCCACAATCATCGGGGATCACATCTTCCATAGTGAGCGAGACGATTGACGCGCATAACTTCGAACTTCGGCCAGCCTTGATCTCATTAATGGAGAGAGAGCAATTCGGAGGTCACCCGTTTGAGAACCTCAACATGCACCTTCGCAACTTCCTTACGAAGTGTGACACCGTCAAGCTCAAAGGGGTGCCTACAGATGCAATCCAACTGTGTCTCCTCCCATTCTCTTTAAGAGACTGAGCCAGAGATTGGCTCCAGAATGGTGAGCCAAATGCTTTCACCACATGGGATGCACTCTCCACGGCCTTCCTCAGCAAGTACTTCCGTCCAGGGAAGACCGCCAAGTTGAGGACGAACATCACTACGTTCACCCAACATCATGGCGAATCATTATATGAGGCTTGGGGAAGGTTCAAAGATTTCCAACGCTAGTGTCCTCACCATGGTATCCCCAATTGGTTCTTAATTCAAACATTTTATAATAGATTGGATCAAAAAGTGAAGATGTTGATTGACGCTGCAGCTGGCAGCGCACTCATAGGGAAATCAATCAAATTAGAAAAGGCTCTCCTAGAGGAAATGATAGCCAACAACTATCACTAGTCTAGTGAGCGCAACCCCCCGAAGAGGGGTAGTGACAAGTATGATGTCAATGTTGTGGATATGTTGGCTAACAAAGTTGATGGCATTGCTTAGAGGTTCAACAAGGTGGGGACTTCTAATTTCGGGACTTCTTCTGATATGATGTATGAGGTCAGTGTGATATGCGATGCATGTGGTATCCAACGGCATACAGTTGTTGAGTGTCAAGCCCACTTCCAGGGAGTGGAACAAGCTAATGCCATGCAAAATTTCAACCCATGCCCACAAAACAACCCATACTCAAAGGCATATAACCCGAGGTGGAGAAATGATCCTAATTTCTCCAATAGAAATAGTAATGTTGTACCACCCAATATAAATCAACCCCATGGTTTTCAGTCCAAGGCACCCCTATAAACCACCCCCAACAAAAATCAAACTTGGAAAGTCATATGGAGAGTTTCAGTCAGACTCAAACCAGGACTAATGAAGTTCTCCGGTTAGCAGTTTGTCCCGGTAGCAGGGGCAATTACCAGGCTAGCCCGAGATAAACCCCAGGGGTCAAATCAATGCCGTTTATGCCAGAGTTGATGGCTTAGTGAAGAGTCCTGTGATGGTGCTTTAAGAGATTAATCCCATTCCTGTACCTGCAAGACCTGTTGAGATGCAAAAAGTAGGGAATGAGAGTTTAGAGGGGAGGAGTGTTCGGTCACCTCTACTTCGCCCTTAACAGCCACCCGTTCCATACACTCAAAGGGTGGCTAGATACAAGCTCGAGCCCAGATTTGTAAGGTTTCTAGATTTATTGCAGATGGTATATGTAGATTCCCCTTCCTTAGAAGCTCTTAAAGAAGCGCCCTCCTATTTGAGATTTTTGAGGGAGCTTCTTCCAAGAAAGACCTACCTGAGGAGCCTTCAATGCCCCCCATTTCGAAACTATACAGCGCAGTCCTTCAGCACCAGTCACCGTCAAAATTGCCTGATCCGAGCAGTTTCTCTATTCCCTGTTCCATTGGGGATGTGAAGACTGGAAGAGGCTTTTGCCACTTGGGGGCCAGCGTGAGTTTGATGCCCCTCTCCCCCAGTAGAAAGCTGCAATTACCTAATCTGGAGCCTACTAACATCACCATCCTGCTAACAGATCACTCTGTCAGGTACCTTGCAGGTATATTTGAAGACATCCCAGTTCGGTCAGGCAAGTTTGTCATCCCGTGTGATTTCGTAGTCATTGATATGCATTATAGCTTATAGGCCCCTATCATTCTAGGGAGACCATTTTTATCCACTGGGGGACCAATTATTGATGTGGCAGTAGGGAAGATCTCTTTCCAACTCTTGGAGAAACGATTGCTTTTGCCTCCCTCCACCCATGGTCATCACTCTTGCATGTTTAAAAGAGGTGGTGAACCACTCTCTCCCTCCTCGTACGCATCTAATCCTGCTCAAGGTAATGGTTAGACTCGGGACCTAAAATAAGAATTTCTTGGGAAGCAACCCAAGCTTTACTGCTTTCGAACAAAAAAAACAAAAAAAAATTCAAATAAGAGAAAAAGAGTCAGAAGTTACAAAGGAGTGAATGTTAAGTGAGGCAAGACGCATGACCAGCCTTGCACATTTTGCACTACCAATGGGCAGAAAGACATGCCTTTTCGTACACGACCAACCATGTGTTTCTGCATAGCTATGCCTAACTCCTTAGACGCACGACTACTCGTGCACTTTTCACACGGCCGTGCGCCCCAGACAGAAAGTTTCCTGCAGGTTTGCACAGCCAAATGTGTGTTTTTGCATAGGCATGCATCTGGGCCTAAAATCGCAGACTGGCCGACTTTGCTTTCCTTTTCACTCATTCTATCTCTCACTCGCTACCCTTCTCTTTCTCTCACTCCCCTCTGACACCCCCACCACCTATGCCGCTGATGCACCACCACATCGGTACACCTCCCTCCGACGAACCACCCCTTAGTGGCCGGTAACTTCTCTCTCACTCGCCACTACTCTCCCTTTCTCTCTCTTTTCTCTCTTTCTTCTCTCTCTCTCTCTCTCTACCTATTCGTCGCCTTGCTCCCTAGTTGTCGGCGAATGGCAACTTGTCCACCACCGTTGTTGCACCCTTTTGCTGGAGACCGGCAACCTGCCGACCACCTCCCTCTCTCCACCACAAATTTCTCCAATTCAACTATCGCCAATTCAACCTCTACACCAAACCCTCACCCACCTCTAATCCAACTTCTTTATCAAATTTTGAGGCTTATTTTGTGCATCTGGGTTCTTAATTGAGTTGATTTTTGATTGAATTGGTACAATTTGGTTGATTTGGTGATTCGGTTTGCAATTGTGTTGAATTGCTTTGTCTGTCCATCTCCACAAGCGTGGCTCCAAAAACTAAGGGTGGTTCATCCTCATTGGCTCCCAAGTAAGGCACCAAGGCCACCAACACCTACTCTAGCCGCGCACTAGCTCCCCACTAAGGTAACGATGCTTAATCTTACCTTCCACATGTGATTAATAAGCATGGTATTGTGTTTATGGATGATTTGTAACGTGAAAAATATGATGCTTTGGTTACTAGGAAGATTAGTGACCGTAAGTATCTTGATGTTGAATTGTTGCAAGCATTAGGCATATGGGATGACATAAATGCATCAATTGGCCGTTTGGGCTGCCATGATTATGTGCCCTTGAGATTTCCCGTATATGAAAAATTGGTGTGCGAGTTCTTCAGCTCCTTTACCGTTGATGCCAAAGGAGAGTACAACAGTGGAACATGCTACATTCATTTTAGATTGCGCGATCTCACACATAGAATAAATCTCGCTCGATATAGCGAATTGTTGTAACTCCCACTAGGTGGCACAGTTGATTTTATCCATCTGTAACACAATAAGAGTACCCTTTGGGGGAAGATCACGTGTCATGGCCAACCCTACATCTCCTATTCATCCAAAACTACCTCCATTTGCAACCCCATTCTTAGGTACCTACAACGCCTCACGACGAACATAATTTTTTCCAGACTAGAGAATCAAGGGGTGCCTCAGAGTGGTGAGCTATTTATTTCGTGGGCGGCATTGTATGAGGTTTGTATCTGCACCACATTTCACATCTTATCTCAGCTTGAGGATGAAGCTAAGAGTTAGACCTCAGTCATTGCCTCTGGGGGCATAGTTATAGCCCTAGCCCACGGTTTGGTGCTCAGGAACCTTTTCCTTATTATGCCTATCCTTCGGCAAGGGGGAGGCCTCAACTTGGAGGCCTGTGCACACATGGAGATATTTAGTATGTTAGGCAGCTAGGTATGGGTGAACCATCATGGTCATACCCTTTTTCATTTGCCAGATACCCCCACACCACCGTACCAATGAATTCAACTGGAGTTATGATGATGACCTTGGTGGTGAGGGTGATGCCGAGGTTGCTGATGCTGGCGCCCCACCCCGTGGTGGGGGTGCCATGGCGGGTACTCACGGCGACCCCAGTACGTCGCCAGGACTCCTTTCTGCTACTATTCCTACTGATAAGGCCGGACCCTTCAGCTCTATAGCGGACCCACTCCACCACTTCCTTTCTGAGGAGTTTGCTCGCCTCTGCATACGACTCGATCGCATAGGCGAGCAGCACTTGGAGGACCATGCTGAGCTGCTATGTTGCTAAGACGAGCGGGATCGCTGCTAGCGGAACCTCGAGCACCATGTGTACTATACTTACGAGCACTTCCAGTGGCCCTATCCCCCTCCTGATTGGTGACCTAGTGGTCCTCCCGGGTCCTACTGATGCAATGTGAGTATCTCCCATCCCCACATTTAAATGTTTACTTCTTTTGTTGGGGACAATGAACAGTTTGAGCATGGGGGAGGGATTCATGTATTTGAAATGTGATATGGGATTGACCTGTTTGGGAATTTGCTAGTTTAGTGTACATACATCTTCGTATTAGTTGCATTTAGGGTGCATTTAATTTAATCGCATATAGTTCCTTATTTCATATCTAGAATTTAGCTGTATACATAAAACCCATTAGTAGTATTTCCATTTTATTTTCATCTTCTATTTAGGAGAGCACGTAGTCTAAAGCGTATAGGTAAGATGTTTTCATCGCAAAGGAGACTTGGTCAAGTTTGGCGCGCATAAGCTTTCGAGGTAATCATTCTTACCCTTCTCTTCTCTGTCCTCTTTTGCGTTTTATCGTTTTTCAAATTAGATTTTATTCCTTAAAAAAAGAGAATTTGAAAACCTCTCCTGTGGTGATGAGCAAAGACGTTGGTGGTCAGTTGGTTGACATGGTTGTGCAAACTAGTGGGATGTTCTTGGCAAATGCTCTTATATGATGATTTTGAAATGCTTTGGCTGCACTATTTGGTTTTCACATGCTAGTTAACCTTCAAGCCCCCTTTTCATGCTTGATTACTCCTTTCAAGTGGGCCACTTGTAGGACTAGTTGTGCGTTTGGTAGTTTGACCTGTGAGACTTTAGGGCCTGATTAGACTATTCATCTATATAGTCTCATTGTTTTGTTTCATGTGTCATAGTCCCATGTGCATCTTTTCTAGAACTTGGTATTTTTCTCTCTAAGGCTAATCATATGCTTTGTATTTGATGATATGATAGAGGCATTTTTCTTGATTGATTAGTAGCCAAATAGCCAAATGACCATCCTGAAAATTATGTTGCACCCCTTGCTAGCCTTTGTCCCTTTACCTGATTTCTCCTGTTAGAAACCTAATCACTTAGCTCTTGGCCTTGTATGATTCCTACCTTTATGCCAGGATTAGGTGAAACTTTATTTCAGTGAATTTTACTAGGTAGCATGCGGTGTGAGTTCACTTGGTTAGTTAGCTATCTTCTGTATGCTCATTTGGTTGATAGCATTTACGGAATGAGTTGATGTTGGACATTGAATTGTTTACCACCTGCTAATAAAAAAAAGAAAAAAAAAGAAAAGATCAAAAAGAAAAAAAAAGAATGAAATAAAAATAAAATGTTGGCATTGTTGGTAACTTCTATTATTTATCTTAGCTTGCTTCTTAGACCAGTTCAAGGGTACGTATATTTCAGTATGGTTAGTTGGGGTGGTATGACAAAATAATGTAATGTTTGAGATGTGTGTGATGCTTCTTAGTCTCCTGGCTTTAACTCCACATTCCCAAACTTATTCCACCTCCTTACCTCTAGCCTATGCCCCATTACAACCCATATCAAGTCCTCTGGATTGTGATCTGCATTTGCAGTTTAGTAGGGGAGGATTGAGAATATGCCCAAGCCTATGGTAAGGCTGCTACATTTGAGAGGATGACTGAGAGACCCGCAAATTTTCAAACACTCGAGAGGGAGTGCATTTGTTTTATTTCCCCCAATGAGAGTTACTACCAAGCCTTCTAGTCCACCACTTGTTTGGGGGCATCTTGAATAGAGTTGGGGATGTAATATGGGATAATTGGATGTTAAGTTGAAAAGTGTGGTTTCCAATCAATTCTAAATGAGTTTTGAAACTACATGTTTATGCCTTGAGTTATCCCGCTGGTTGTGTGTATCCATGCTTGATTTGGCTATCTTTCCACTGATCTTGCCTGAGTAGGTGACTAAATAGACGTATTAATCCCTTATTAGTTCATTCATGCCTTAGTATTGCTTAAGGACAAGCAAGAGATAAGCATGGGGGAGTTGATAAACCTCTATTTTTGCTATTTTTGACCCTTTAATTCCACTAACATCCTCTATATATTCCCTAAGATTAGTGGAAGATTTGGTAAAAGTTGCTTGTCTTTGCTCATAATTATCTTATTTGGATCAATTTTCTTTTTTTTATGTGTGTTGATCTCAATTCGAAGAATTTTGATGCTTATCAGATCAGAAGTGAGCAAGGAGCAATGTTTCGGGAAGGAATGAGGTTCAAGGATCAATTGGATGGGTCAAAGGCTTGAATAATTAAGGGAGAGGCACTTACATGGCCAGTCGTGCATTCAAGCATGGCTGCGCAAGTCAGAAATTGATGCCAGAAGAATGCATGGTTGGGTGTGTAGCTTATTCATGGCCTTGTGTTGGAGGTAGAAACTTTCTTGCAGAAATGCAAGGCCGTTTGTTTTTCCACGGCCGTGTGTCCCCCGACTTTTTGTGACTTAATTCTTCTCTTTCGTGGCAGTTGGGGGAATAACTTGTATCTTATTTTCCCAGACCACTTTGAGGGCGATTTTACGGTTCCTTTCTCAGATACTTTGGCATTAATCTAGATTCTATTGAAGCGCTTAATTCCTTGTTCTGGTTTGTGAATTGATCTTGGCAATTGATTAAAGTACGTTTCTCTTCCTTTTTCTCCGTGATTTTTATCAAAGTTTGCGTCATTCATCATGATCTTTAGTCTCTTGTTTACAATTGGAATCATTATGATGATTAGTGGCTAAATCCCCTATCGTAGGTTGGGATTAGCCCCTATTATACAAGTTGGATTCATGTTCTAGGTTTTTGTGAATAAATGCCCTTGTTATGATTGAATTCTTACTTAGCATGCCATGTGGTCGTTGGATCGCATGTGAGGGTTGTATTCACGTTCTTAATTGGGGTTTAGGAGATCAACAAAAGTATAATCCTCTACTTAGAGCTACTTTTAGAGCACTTGAATTTCTTGACATGAAAATAGTTAGGGTTTCAATTGGGAATTATGGGTTACTGGATCTTGCAACTCTGTGAATCTAGTTTCATGAAAATAGATAACTAAGATTGCTCAGTGAGTATAACGATCTTCGAAAGTAGGTGTAGATGTAATTCAATTTGTAGCCATTTCATTTCAGTCACTTGCGTGGGCAGATTTGCGTGATTTACTGTTTGATCCGAAAAGCATAATTGTATGATGAATCCCAATTTAGGATTTTTGTTATCATTGAACTAAGTAGTTTCAGTAGTGTCAGTTTAACCAGCGTGAATTCGTTCTTGCCTGGATTGCGTGTTGTAGTCAACCTTGTGACTAAAACCAAATTCCTTGTGGACACGATCCGTGTTTGCCGTTGCTAGCTACAACTGGCACCATGCTCTTGCAGTAATAATTTAAGACAAAACTAACCATAGTTTGACTCAGTCCCACTTTATTGGTTCACTGATATTGGAAGCAAACTTCCTAGTGGCAATACTGCCTCAAAGGGTATCACTTGGTAGCGCATGTCTCAAGGAGATACTTCTCATTTCTGACTCTATACCTTTTTATTTTTTTTATTGCAATGTGAACGAAAAAATAAATATGAATGGAATAATAAACCATGGAAGCCTCAAACACTAAGATAATAGTAATTTTCAAAGTAGGAATTAGACTCAAAGTGATAAGGTAATAATGAAGTTAGAACTTGGGAAGATAATGTCAAACTAAGGACTACATTTTTATCATGTATAACCCAACTATATACAACATAAAGCAAAGTTATAAGGGATCAAACTAGTCAAAATTCCCAAAAACAAAATAAAATAAAAGAGGCGAAAGAAAAAAAAAAGAAAATCTCTTCGTTTTTTTAGATTTTTTAAATAGTAACAACAACAACAACAACAACAACAACAACAACAACAACAACAATAATAATAATAATAATAATAATAATAATAATAATAATAATTATAGTAATAATAATAATAAAAATTATGCAAAGGCCCTCACCCCTACAGCTAAACAATGCAATGTCTCTATTGCGTGTAAAAGTATAAGAATGAAAAGGCACAAAATAAAAAACAAGTATAAGAAAATAAAAGAAAATAAATATACAAAATAAGGTTTTATTACAAAGGAACAATAGTACCAGGTGGAACGATGGATGCATCCAAGGTAACCTCTAAAGCTCAATCTCTATACTGTGGTTCGTAGAGCATCAAACACTCTACTTCTCTCTCCTCAGCAGGCAGCTCCAGAAATGGCTTAAACCTTTGTCCATTCACCTTGAAATGCGTACCCCTCGTAGGGTCCTATATCTCCATAACACTATATGGAAAAACATGAGAAATAACGAAAGAACCAGTCTATCGAGATCTCAACTTACCTAGAAAAAGGTGTTATCTGGAGTCACAAAGCAACACCTTCTGACTTTGGAAACACTCTTTCCTATGAATATGCTTATCATGGAATATTTTTTCTCTCCTTATGCATCCTAGATTTCTTATAGGCCTCAGCCCTATCCACTTCCAATACGCTCAACTGTATGTCTACCCTAGTTTCCTCTAAACCAAAGTTCAAAGTCTTTATGGTTCACATATCCTGGTGCTCAAGTTCTACAGGAAGATGGCAAGGCGTACTAAAGACAACCCTAAAAGGTGACCTGCCAAAACGGTTCTAAAAGTCGTCCTATAATCCTAGAGAGCATTAATGAGCTTATCCGTCCAGTCGTTGTGGTTTCTACTCATAGTTTTTCCCAGAATCTATTTGATCTGCTTATTAGAAACCTCTGCCTGACCACTAGTCTGAGGATGATAGATGGTGGCTAAACGATAAATGATCAAGTACTTTTTCAACCATGCATCAAAAGAACGATTGTAAAAATGAGTGTGTAGGTCACTGATAACAGTGCTAGGCGTGCCATACCTGGAGAAAATATTTTTCGTAATGAAGATGACAACGAATCTAGCCTCAGTTGCCTTGGTCAGCACAACCTCCACCGACTTAGACACATAATCCATAACTAGGATAATATACTCACTCCCAAAAGAAGATGGAAATGGTCCCAAAAATCAACCCCCAAACATAAAAGATCTAAACAATAATTATAGGGTTAAGGGGCATCATATCTCTCCTATTGATTTTTCCACACTGTTGACACCTCGGATAGCTCTTGTAGTACAACTGGGCATCTTTGAACAAGGTACGCCAATACAAACCACTCTGAAGGACTTTTCCAGCTGTTTTCTTCCCACGAAAATGGCCCCACAATCTTGGTTGTGACCAGCAGAAAGGAAACTTTTAATTTCACTACTAGGGATACACCCCCTTAAATTTTGATCAGAATGATATTTAAACAAGTAAGGTTCATCGCAGTAGAAAAATTGCACTAGATAAAAGAATCAGTCCTTATCATGCTTGTCCAACCTAGGGGTACCTCACTAGTCACTAGGTACCATGGTCCAGATTGAGCCATAAGTAACTGCTCATCAGGGAAATACTCGAATATGGTGGACTCACTCTCTTTTTGCAAAATGATCCGAGATAGATGGTCAGCAACTAGATTCTCAGAACTCTTTTATCTCAAATCTCACAATCCAACTCCTATAAAAGCAAAATCCACCTAAGTGATATGGGTTTAGCATCCTTCTTGGAGAAGAGATGCTTTAGTGCAACAAGGTTAGTATGTACAATCACATGAAGCCAATCAAGAAGAGTCGAAAATTTTCAAACCGAACACAACTGCTAAAAACTCTTTTTCAACTGAGTCTCATTTAAAGAATGATTCACATAATATATAACATGAGGTTTCCTACCTACGGATTGTCATAAGACAATCCCCATAGCATAATCAGAAGCATCACATATCAGCTCAAAGGGCTTTTCCCAGATATGAGGGTGTAGGATAGGGGCAGAAGTAAGGGCTTCCTTCAGACTATTAAATGTCTTTAAAAACTCCTCGGAGAAGTTAAAAGACACATATTTGGCTAAAAGGTTGTTAAAGGGCTTGGCAATTTTACTAAAATCTTGAATAAACGCCTATAAAATCCCACATGTCCTAAAAATGACCTAATATCTTTCAAACAAGTAGGAGGGGGGAGATTAGCAATTAAATATATTTTTTTCTTTATCAATTTCAATCCCATCAATGCGAAATTATATGCCCTAAAACAATACCATAAAATGACATTTTTCTTAGTTAAGAATTAAATTTTTCTCCTAACATTTTTTCAAAACTTTACTTAGATTGGCTGGATAGTCATCAAATGAGGAACCAAATACAGAAAATCCATCCATGAACAACTTAATGCATTGCTCAATCATGTCAGAAATGATAAAGATCATGTAATACTAAAGAGTGGCAGGAGCATTATATAGACCAAATGACATTCTCTTAAAGCAAAAGTACCAAAGGGGCATGTGAAAGTGGTCTTGTCTTGGTCCTGAGGTGTTATGAAGATTTTGGTGTAGCCAGAGTATCCACCAAAAAACCATTAGTAACTATGTTAAAGGGAAGTGGTCCTTCCTAGAGGTCGCATTTAGTTTTCTTTAGTTAATGCAAACGCGCCACCCAAACTAGACTCTATTGGAGACTAACTCATTCTCATCATTCCTAATTGTGGCAATACCAATCTTCTGAGGAACAATTTGAACTGGGCTGACCCACTTGCTATCAGAAATGGGGTAAATTATCCTATTATCTAACCACTTAATAACCTCTTTTTTGATGACTTCTTGTAGGAAAGGGTTTAGACGTCTTTGATGATCTCTAAAGGTTTAGCATTCTCTTCAAGGTAAATTCTATGTTACACAATGGAGGGGTTAATACCTTTTATGTCACCTAAAGTCCACCCTATGGCCTCCTTGTTTTCGCTAAGTGCTTTCAACAATTGACTCTCTTGGTCCTCATTCAAATCAAATGCAATAATCACAGGAAATGTCTCATTATGGCCCAAAAAGACGTACTTAAGGGAATCAGGCAAAGGTTTCGACTCTAATGTGGGATCAGAAGCACATGTAACAAAAAAGGGGGAGATAGAAGAATTAGAGGAGAGGGAATCAATCCCATCAAACGTATCATTTTCAATCAAACCATTAGCACATGGGTCATCACAAGCATACATATCTAGCCAATTAACACTGTCAATCCCATCAAAAATAGTAGGTTGTCTTTGGAGATTCAAAATATTCAAATCACCATTCACGTTTTCAAAATACAACCTCACCCGACCATTCCCACAATTGATAAAAGCATTTTAAGTAGCTAAGAACAGTCGACTAAGAATGACAGGTATTTGGGCCTTAGGATTAACAATAAACTTAGTTTCCAAAACAACCACATGAAATATGAACTCACCCACTTTAATCAAACATCCTTGACTACGCCCCTAGGAGTTCTAGTTGAGCGGTAGGCTAACTAGAGGATCGTCCTAGTGGGTTTTAACTCTCCCAATCCTAGCCTCTCATACACCGAGTACAGAAGCAAATTGACGTTGGCCCCTAAATCCAACAATGCTTTATGGATGGTTTGGTTCCCTATAACTATGGAAATGGCAGGGCAACCAGGGTCTTTGTACTTGGCTGGGATCTGATGTGAGATGATGGGGCTCATGTTAAAGGCTAAGAAAGCTTTTTTTTGGACATTAGTTGTTCTCTTAGTGGTGCACAACTTTTTTGAATCTAGCACAGGGAGGCAACTACTAGATAGTATTCAGAACGGGTATGTTGATTTTGACTTGAGAGAAGGTCTCTTTAGTCTTATCAACATAGGTCTAATCATTCTTATTCCTTTGCCTATTTGGAAAGGCCAAATGTAGCGGGTTTATGAACCCGCTCAACAGTTGAAGGCTGAGATGTATCATTTGCCTTCTTATATTTATCATGCTTAGTCTCCTTAGGGTTTAACTAAGTTAGTAGATTAGCAAGGGGAAAAGTCAATTAGGGCGCTATCAGTAGCATCCCAAAAGGAATAATAATTCTCAGGGAGAGATAGTAGAGACAAAGGTGGAGAAAGTTAAATAGAAATATCCACAAGGTCTTCCAAGTTACAGCAACGTGATCTAAGTGAAGTTATTACGTTAACCCATTCCGCATTATCCTAGATGGGTGGTCGAATAGACGATGGACATATATTCGGGTTAGGTTTTGTCTGATTAGGAAATGTTCCCTTCTACTTATTAGAAGTGATCAGCTGAGACAATTGTTTTTCCATTGTCCTCATTACCTTCTCAGGACTATTTTGTGATCTCTCTGAATTGTTCCCTTCTAAATTGTGTGTGGGCAATAGGAGAAGGAGGCAACCTAGATAGTTGGTAGGGCTGAATAGAGGTGTTTCTAGAGAACATTCTGGTCTACGTGCAAGGACCTCCTAACTTCTGACCTTAACTCCCAGAAAAGATTGGGTGATTTCGCCACCCTAGATTGTACGTTGGTGCGAAAGGGTCATTTCTTGGCCTTCGGTGTGCCATGTTCAGTTGGTTAGTTCCAATTGATAACTAGTGAGCATAGTAGGGGCAGGTAGTCAAGTTATGGTCTAGGGATTGGTAGTGAGATCTTGTCATGGAAGCACTTTGAGAGACCTGAGGTTGCTCAATAGTCACACCTTTTAATTGGTTCTCTGAAGTTGTAAACCTAGATTCTATGCGGCTTAAGTCTGACACTACATGCATACCCCCATTGGTACTAGTGATTCTAGAACTCAGACTATCATCTCTAGTGGTCTCCCACTGCATTATTTTTTAAGCTAAGTCTTCTAAGAATTCTCAAAGTGTGGTAGGATTCTTAGATATGAATCTACCTTGACACTTAGACTATAGCGTAGACCTTGTCTGTTAGTCCAAACCCTCATACACAATTTGGCAAAGACACCACTGTTTGAGACCATGGTGGGGACACTGGGCCAACAAGTTCTTAAATTTTTCCATTTATCTCTAAAAAGGTTTCTTGTCAAACTAAATGAATTGATTAATTTTATTCCTTAATTTAACAATCTTTTCAATTAGGAAAATATTTTCTCAAGAAGACCTTAACAAAAATTATTCCAATTAGAAATAGCATTAGCAGGCAAAGTGTACATATGTCTCTTTCTATTATCTTTTAACGCGAAAGGGATGAATCTCAGTTTAACCACATCAATTTGATGTATCATATTATATGCCTCTTCAAATTCACTTAAAAATAAATAAGCATCTACAAGTCTAGTGAATTTAGGAAGCACCTGAATGGAATGTGGTTCAAGTTTGAAGTTCACATTAGCACCAAGGGTAGGCAGATTAAAATATGAAGGCAAGGTTGAACGGGAAGGGCAAAAAATTAAAGTCTCATTCAAAACTCTTTCATTCCTATTTTGTCCAATGATTTTTTCAAGTTCAAATTTAGGTTCAGGTTCAATCCTAATGAGTCTTCTTCTTTTAGACTCTCTAACCTAAACGATATGCAAGTCCACACCCATAATCATAATTTTGATTTATTTTGAAAATAAAGAAAATAAATAACTGAAAAATTATCTAAGTACAACTGCTTAAATAAAACAAATCACAAAATTAATAGAAGACTCAAATATAAACTAAGATAGTAAAGCAGAACCTGATCAAATGAGTACTTACCATCCTCAACAATGACGCCAAAAACTTGTTGATATATAAAGAAACTGCAAGCGCACGGTCTCAACTTATAGTATGATCTAGCGAATACGAGTAGTCCCACGAAGAGCACAGTATCAAATTCATCCACTTAGTTAGCTAAATTGTAAACCAAACTAGAATTATAACCAACTAATAAATCGACTGAAAAAAACCGAGACTAACTTAATACAACGAATAAAAGAAACAATGTTAGGCTTCGTCAGGAAAGAGAAAACAAATAAAATTATAAAAATGAAATGCAGTCCTTTGCCTTTTCACCCATTCACAGGCCAAAAGCCAAGCACATTTTACTCAGGTCAGTACCTTTGACCTAAATCTAAAAAAAATGATAATAAACAGCAAAAATCTAACAAAACAAAATTGAAAGCTGGATACAAGGAGACAGCCATCTGAGTTGTTCGAGCCTAAGGAAATGAAAAGGCAAGCATGGTTGGTTCGTTGGGGGCTATGCACAAAATGGGACCAAAACACCAACAAAAAGAAATTAAAAACAATAATAATTAAATTCACAAACCAAAAGACAGAGTATCCAAATGGAAAAAATTAGATCAATAATCTGCAAATTAATTCCAGGCGGTAGCTAAAATTTCAGTAAATATTTCAGACGAAGAGAAACAAATTGTTATTTAAGTAGCTCAAAGGTCAACAATGGCTTCACAGGCTCTTTGACAAACAATGAAAAAGAACCAAGAAAATGGAAAAAATCTAAAGTTCAGAATGGAAACAACTGGAGAGCTACATACAAATGACTATGACTAGCCGTCTACCCTTTTAGGTTTCCCCTACCCCTCTATTTATACACCAATTTACCCAGCTCAATCCAGTTCCCCTCTGCCCACAAATTTGGATGGGGTCCTGATCCTTTGCCACCCATTTCAATATTCAGGAGACCGGGTCTTGGAGAGAGGAGAGATGTGCTCCACAAAATATGGGTTGTTATGGTTGTTTATTACTAATGATGATGATGGGCGTGTGATGGAGATGCGATGATGATCTGATGGTGGTGATAAAAATGAAGATGATGAGCCATCTGAAGGTGCGAAGGAGAAAATGCAATAGAGAAAGGGTCACGTGGGATGTAAGTGGAGTGATAAGGTGGGTTCGGCCTTTTTCATTTTGTTTTTTATGGATTGAACAGCTAGCCCATTTTTATTTGGTAGTGATTCGGCTCCATTTTTCTACCAAATTAATTATTTTTTTATTTTCCTACAAAAGAAATAAATTCAAGTAAAAACCCTAAAATAATTATTGTGAGAAGTAAAATTGAATATTTAAGGGTATAATATTGTGTTACTTTTTTTTTTACGAGCAGTTATCTTTCATTATATTGTCAATCAGAGAACCGAAATCAGAATCTCCACTTTCAATCATGGTGCTCAAAGCAGCCTTTTTTATGGTTGGGTGGGGTTGGGGCGGGGGGCAGGAAGGTTAATAATACATACCAAGCTTATTCATTGTGCTAAGTACTTATCCACTTCTCTCTTGCTTCAATGTCAAAGATCTGCGTATATGACTCGAAATAGGCCCAGGTAATACTTTCATGGACATATTCCTTGCTTGATCATATGGTGTTCTAGACAACCCATTCCTAAGAACATGATCTTCGAGCATAATTTTCGTGCTTGTTGATTTGAATGCCTCTTAAACATTCATTTTTCTTCTTTTTTTCTTGTTGATGGCTGGAGGTTTCTACTAAAAGTGCGTTAATACTAATCAACAATGGTTTTTGGTGGGAGAAGGTAGGAAATGTGTATGTTATGAAGATATATGTGGAAACTGAGGACTGTCACTCAAATATTTTAAATTAGACTCATTGAACCAATCTCAAAGAACTTCCTCATGAAAATTATAGAAAAATACCACTAAACGTACCCCCCGGCAAAAAAGGAACCATACCGACCGTGTTCATTCTGGTGAGTACTGAGTCAGCTTTACCTAGCTTTGAAATCAAAGATTTGTCTTCATGGTTTGAGGTTGATCCAAGAAATATCCTCACAATAGGAGTCTTACTTGGTTGATTGTCTGCTGTTGTTAACACCCCATTTGAAAGTACATTATCCCGAAGCATATGCATTGTAGAACTTGTGAAACTAGATGTCTCCAAAACATTCGTGTTCTTTACTGAGGATTAGATGTAACTTTGTATTCGAAATTTCACATATGAATGACTAATTGCTACGAGAGGATGCTTATAGTAGTTGGGGGAAGGGGAGGGAGTATTATGAGTGAATTATATATAGGACGAAAATGAGCAACCATTAACAGAATCTGGAACATTTCAGAACCATATGACATCCATGCAAGGTACACACAAAGGTCAATATTAAACAGACCATGTTTTGCTATTGTGGCCTTTAGAAAGAAGACATCAAAAAAATCCAAACTCTTTTTAGATTTGCTTTTCATTTTGAGATTTTCCTTAATTGTAATTTGAAGAATCTACATTACACTATGCAATCGAAAGAAACAATAATTCAAAGCGACGAAGCTAAGAATTTTGGGGACGGTGGTTAGAAACAACACACTATAAAATTCAATAATATAAACAGAAATTAAATATCTGTTATATCTCATCTAATCTAATCATATTGTCCTCTAGAGTAGCTTATAGTTGTTTAAATTGATTTTACCTGATTTTTCACATGTACATAATGAACATCTAGAAAGCTCAACTAAAAATCTTTCTTTCACCCAATTTATTTCAAAAGGTAAGATGTTGAAGTTCTATGCCCTCATTTATTTATTTATTTATTTTGTCAAAACGATTTAGAAAAGTGGTTAACTAAGCTTTAATCTCATAACACTTTTTAATCCAAACACATCACTGGATTTTGTACTTTTCCTTTGTTAAACTGAGAGTTGTGCCTCATTAGAAACAACAAAAAAAGGAAAGAAGAAAGCAATAAAAAGCCAGTATCAAGTATCAACCAAACTTTGAGGTTAGTTGTTATCAATAATGGAATATATATACAATTTGGTTGTCGACACTTAATGAAACATCCCAATATTTGAAGGGAGATGAACATAATACAACACTCCTGTTGTTGGACTTACTGCATCCTAACATAGTAACCTGCCTATGTTTTATCTGTAACACGTGTAAAGATTTTAATTTTTTCCATATATTAATTTCCTTTTCTGGGCAGGAGTGTTGGCTGAGACCACTGCACCCACACTAGCTCCGTTGCTAATCAGTCCTACGTAAGCAACCAAAATTTTGAATTGGCATTTGTAGCTTTTTGATGCCACCTAACCCTTATCTTCATCTGCTATACAAGAAATAATTTTTCTTTTCGGCTGCTCCCACTGCTGCTTAATACCGATCTCTCTTTAAATTAGTCAAATCTTACACAAACTAGAATAGATTATTAACGAATGCTGAGATAAAAGTAGTCTAATACTCATCGACCCATTACATCATGGCTTTTAGGTAAATTATGCAGTTTAGCAGTGCTTTTTTCCCCTTAATTTCTATGTCATCAATAACCAATATCATGTGGTGCCTGCTTGCTTTTGGCAAGAGATGACTATGCTAAATTTGATCTTCGTGAGGACCAAAAACCATAAGAAAAAAGCTAAAGTAATTCCTTCATTTTCACACCAGAGGGTTTCCTTTTTATGTAGTTTTTGGGTCACTGTTTCACAGTTGTTTCTTATGGGTGGCAAAATTAGAGATCTCCAATGCTATTCTGGGCAGTTTGCGAACAATAGAGTTAGTTGTAGGATAAAGATTACCTATCATATTCATTTCTGCTTTAGCTTTTGTTCTAGGATGATAACTTTCTGATATCCCCACTTTTGAAATTTTGATTGAAAATAGGAATTTTTTTTAAATCCACCTTATCGAACTTTTAAAACTTTAATTGATTGGGTGTTAAATGAATTACGTTGATATAGGACAATGGTTACATAGAGAAATAAGTCATTACACTAATGACAATAATATTGCTTCTAATACAATAGTATGCACAACAGGGAAAGAATAGGCTGGGAGGAGGGGTGTTCTTGGATGTCCAAGTCAAAATCGCACAACCAAAAGAAAAGGGTGATTGCTATTGATGCCCAACGAATAAGAAAATTTAACCACCCTTCTATGTAGTGATTTTTGGCTTTGCATCCTAACATGCGATGCTCTAAGGCTATGGCTCATGAGATGAGTCTAGGTCAGCAATGACAACCCTTTTTTTCCCCATAAATGAGAAAAACAAGAAAATAAACTATGTCTGATGTGGAACAGTTTAATTTGTGATGAAAAAACTTATAAAACATGAATGCTTTGATCAGTTGATCTTTTTATAGCATTCTAGGAGAACACTGATAAGTGCCTAACGTTTATAACATTTTAGGCCTATTTTGCTTCATTTTTAGGAGAATTATGTGCTTAATGTTATTATTTATACTCCTATTCTCGATTTATACTTGGGTGTGGTTGTTTAATATGTCTTGCAGGATTTTAGGCCTTTTTACCAATCATCTGACCATTATTGGATGTATTTTGACCTCCCCCATGGACACCTATGTGCTGCTATGCCCGTGGAGCAAGAAACAAGCAGAAAATTGGCTCCAGCTAAGACCATTATCGGACCATAGTGCCTACCACGAACCATGGTGAGAGGTGAAACTGTTGCCT
>JACYFF010031955.1:90784507-90848382 GCA_017589665.1 Selenicereus undatus
ACCATAGTGCCTACCACGAACCATGGTGAGAGGTGAAACTGTTGCCTGTTAGTTTTCCTTTGGCTGTGTGGCTGAAAACCTCCGGGTTTCCCATAAAAGGGCGTCATCTAGCGAGAAGAAGCAAGCAAGAGTAGCATAGTTTATCCTTTTTCTCAAATTTTTGTTCATTTTAGTTTAGATTCTTAGTTTGATCATTGTTTTGATGAGAAATCTTAACCGTGAGTGTTTAATTTTGAGGCGGTTTTCAAGCCATTGGTTGAAGGCTATTTTCAGTCAATCCCTTCCGCTTAGATTTTGGAAAATGTTGGTTAGTTATTTAATTCTTAATAAAGTATGAGCAGTTTAACTTTTGTCTAGGGATTTAGTAGTTTATTAAAGTGTAGTTGGATCATGTTTTAATCTAAAGAATTGTGCTTATTTTCATTATTGGTTTGATCTCGTCAAGTAATTATCATGTTGTGAGTGGATTTTTGGTAAATGTTTACTTGCACACTTGAAACAATCGAGTGAAAAACTAAAGGTGATGTTTGATTGTTGGACTGCTTGATAAAGCCTGATGTTGAGTCATCTCGAAAGAGAGATTTGCATGTTAGGACGACATAGAAAGTAATCAAAGTTATTAAACTTGGATTGAGATAACTTAGTTCGAAAGAGCGACTTTTACTTAGTTTAGGCAAATTTGGTTGATTTCGAAAGAATAGGCCAAACTTTTGGATATGTTGCAATTCCTCAAGATTAACAAATTAGAGGAAAACACATGTTTGTCATTTTGATCCAATGACTTACCATAACTACATGAATTTCTAGACATTTTTCCTTAATTGATTCAGAATTAGTGAACTAAAAAGGGCAGCCCGGTGCACAAGCATCCCGCGTTTACGCAGGGTCCGGGGAAGGGACGCACCCTAGGGGGTGAATTGTAGGCAGCCTAACCTGATTTTGTCAGTGGCTGATTCAGAATTAGTGAACTAGAAATTGTTAAATCAAAATCATTTGAATTAGAATTTTACTTATCATATTCTGATAGACAAGACTTAATAGATTACATTAGTCCTCGAGGAACGGTATCTTTTATCTATACTACGACTACCCGTGTGCTTGAGGCAGTGATCATGATTTTGGCGCCGTTGCTGGGGACTAAACTGTTAACTATTGAGTTATTGTTACGAAAGTGACTAAGTATTTTATTGTCTTTTATTGTTATTTTCTTTTCTTGTTTAATTACACTGGTAGTGTTGCTGATAGTGCTTGCAGGAATTTTTCCCATTTATGCGAAGTCCAATCTAGTATGAACCCGATCTCGAGATTGAGAGGACTTTCTACTCCAGGAGGAAGAAACAAAGGATTGAAGAACAAAAACGCGAGGTAGGAAGGAATCCAACAAACATGACGGGAGGAGGAGGTGAACAAAGAAGAACATTTCTAGATTTCATTACCCCCTGGAGTTCAAGGGATTGCCTAAAGCATCGCTCGCCCTACTGTTGATGCCGACAATTTCGACCTCAAACAAGCACTCATTTTAATGGTCCTACAATCCTAGTTTGGAGGAATGCCTTTAGAAGACTCGAATCTACACCTCTCTGTCTTTTTAGAGGTGTACGATATGTTAAAGTTTAATGGAGTCTCCACTGACGCGATTCGGCTACGCTTATTTACTTTCTCATTGAAGGATAAAGTAAGGGCTTGGTTAGACTCCTTGCCATCTGGATACATTACTACTTGGGATGAGTTGACAAGAGCCTTCCTCGCCAAGTTTTTCCCTCCAAGCAAAACAACAAGCTTGAGAAATCAGATCACCAACTTCATACAAAAAGATGAAGAGATGCTCCACAAAGCCTGGGAGCGGTTTAAAGATTTGTTGCGCTTCTGTCCCTATTATGGTCTTCAGCGTTGGATGATTATACAAGCCTTTTATAATGGTGCGACCCAATCTGTGAGGTCTAATATTGATGCGGCAGCGGAAAGAACCTTGATGAACCAAACTGAGGATGAAGCCTATAACCTAATTGTGGAGATGGCACTTAAGAACTTTCAGTGGTTCATCGAACGAGGCCAACCCAAATGGTTTGGAGGTAAGCTTGATGTTGATGCGCTTACTTTACTTTCTGCTAAAGTCAATGCTATGACTCAAAGACTGGACCGAATGAACATTAATGTTGTGAATTCACCCCTTTCCCTTGTGAAATTTATGGTTCTATTGAGCATGTAACTTTGAATTGTCAAGTTAGGAGTCCTTTTTCCCAAGACCCTAGTGAAGTTAACTATGTTCAAAACTTCAACCCGAGACCGACCAATGACCCTTATTCCGGCATCTATAATCTGGGTTAGAAGAATCATCTGAATTTCTCCTATAGGTCTAATCCAAACCCATCAAATGTGCCCCATATGAATGCTAGACCACCCCATGGATTTCAAAAACCTCCTTTCCCTTCTCAAGTACCCAAAAAATCCAATTTAGAAGTAATGATGGAAAGTATGCTTATGGCACAACAAACACATGATGAGTATATTAAGTAATTAGCCTCAAAGGTTGATGTGCTTACAACTCATAATAGAATGTTGAAAGCCCAGATTGCTCAAAAAGCTAGTTTTCCATCTACGCTCCCAGACAGACTTCCTAGCAAGCTGGAGCCTAACCCTCATGAGCATTGCAACTGTGTCACCTTGAATGAACAAGTAGAGGACTTAACTGTACCATAAGGATGTACCAGTGGAAGAGGGTATGGAAATAGTCATGGCTGGAAGTAAGGAAAGGAACAATGGTGGCAAGACTGCCACATTGGTAGAGAATTAAACTGCAGAGTTTCTGACAAATTTTCTCCCTAAGCTCCCTGACCCAGGCAGTTTTTATATCCCTTGCATTGTGAGAAAAGTGGAAATTGACAGAGCTCTATGCGATCTAGGTGCAAGCGTCAATATATTGCCATATTTTTTGCTTCATAAGCTTCACCTAGGACCATTACAAGCTGCCCCCTTTTCACTAAAGTTAGCTTATGGTTCTAACACGTAACCCATAGGCAGATTGGATAATGTGCCAGTTAATATAGGAGACATTTGGGTGTTGAAGGACTTTATTATAGTTCATATGCCCGAGATCGACAATGCTCTAATTATCCTAGGTCGACCCATTTTGGCTACAACTGGTTGGCACATTGAGGTAAGAAAGGGACGGATTACATTTGAGGTGGAAGCGCACTATACTGTGTTTTTTCATAAGAAGGAGGACGTGGTTTTTCCCAGTTGTTCTTTATTGGATGCATTACCCATTTCCTCTAAGAGTGACATAGAGGATGTCTTGAATACTGAAGGCCCTCATGATTCTGACTGGATCTCTTATGACGACCACGACCAAAGGTATGTTAAGGTGGAGTTTGTTGCTCCTATGCCACCTAGCACACCCAAGGTTGAGATCCCTGTACCTAATGAGTCTTCTACAAGCGACTATTGTAGGTTCATACAAGTTGTTCTCTTTATGTCCCCTGTCGAAGGATTTAATGCAGATTTTGATTTGAGGGTTGAACAAGTTGATCGTGACACGCCTGAACGGCCAGGAGTGCACTTTGTTTTGTATGTAGATAATGCATTATGACACCATATCATGAAAATGAAGGTCCTTCAACAAGAACTTCTAACATGGTACCTTTGAATGAAAAAGTTTGACTTTGTGGTCCTGGATATAGGCAATGTCCATACAGTTAGTGATCAAGACCAAGCATAGAAGAAGGATCAAGCTCTTGACCTTAAAAGAACGCTTCTTGGGAGGCAACCCAAGCTCTTTATCCTTTTCCTTTTCCTAACATTTATTTTTACTATTTTGTAGTTGGTGCTTATTTTCAAAAATATATATATAAAAAAAAAACAAGAAAAAAAACTATGAATAAAATGTTAGCCACTACTACCAGACCTCCAAAACCACGGCCGTGGAGTGTCACCCAGAAAAATTGAAAAAAACGGACCAGTAGACACCACAGTTGGACCGTGGTGTACTGCTACGACCCACATCAAGGTTTTTGACTGCGGTGCCCGCTCATCTTCCTCACAAATCATCTTCAACCTCGAGTATTTCTCTCTTTACCTCCGTTTTCTCTCTCTAAACCTTCCATAGATATAATACGCTCAATCTTCCCTCACTTTTTCTTCATTTTCACTCATTTTCCCCCAAATCATTCCTTTTCACTCAATGTTTCCTCTGTTCACACAAATTACATCTCTTTCTTCTTCTTTTTCTTCAAATTCATCTCACTTTCACTCATCCACCATGCCCTTCTTTTTTTCTCTCTTATTCTTCTTCTTTTTACTTAATTTCTTCATTTTCTTCATCAAATTTTTCTTATTTAGTTTTTAGTTATGGTTTTGGAACAATGGCACCAATCAAGAGCCAAAGGAGCACCAAGGAGGTTGGTTCTTCAAGTCAAGCAAGTGTCTACCTCAAAGGACATCCAGAACCTCCACCAATGCGCATCATGATCATGTTACTAGATATAATTGCTTGAACGAATGCATGTTTGTAGCAACTAGATATTATGAAGAGGAATTGTTAGCCAGGTTAGGAATGTTGGATGATATTCGGTGGCTATTTGCACGAGGTGGTGTTCGACAGTTTTTGGAAATCAAAGAGCATACATGTTGGGTTTTGACCCTAGAATTCCTCAGTACACTCCACGTCGAGTTCACTAGAGGACATTAATGTCAAGCCGGATACATATCATTTTATTTGCAAGGTTAATTTTATGAACTGAACTTAGGTACCTTGAACAATATCTTCGATTTTTCACCTAGTATGGATTTACCAAACTATCAAGTCCCCTGTGAATTCAACCCGAATGCATTTTTGTGGCGAACTTTTAGGGAGTGTTAGTTACAACACTAGTTCATCAAAGTGCACCCATATTAGAAACTCTTGCCTTAAGTAGCTCAGCGTATCTTGGCTTGTTCCCTTTTTGCTCGGGAGGATGGGCTGAATGTCCTGAGATTATCTAAGTTATACTTCTTGTCCTATATGCTTGATGCTGTCCATGTTGACCCCGGTTCCTCTTTAGCCAGGCAATTACATAGTGTTGTTATTAGCACTGAAGGTAGTATAGTCATAGGTGGGATTGTGACTACCATTGCTAGATTTTTGGTTATTGAGCATAACCCTGAGGATAGAGTTTTCTGTCCGAGAGGCTTGATCAAGCTGCTTTTGAAATTATGAACTTTTGCAAAATTGAGGCTGGGCATTTGTGTTGGATTTACCATGGGGACCGGATTTTTCCGCTTCTCAATGTCGATTGAACCACTTTACTTCACCGGGCCAACCTTTATTGGGTACCTGGTGATGAGTAGGTTGTTCGACCCGCACCCCATCATCTAGCCATTCATTCTAGTCAAGTAGGACCTAGTTCTTCCTCTCCACCACCCCCTCCTAACTATACCAACCTTCAAGGAACCCTTAGATCCATTTGAGAGGTGTAAGTTTCCCTTCGAGTAATTATTACTTCTGAGAACGGCGCTCTTCGGGACTTTGTCCGAGATGGCTGTGATGAGCTTCGTAAGATGCTTGCTATCTAGACATAGTATTTTCAAGACTATGGGGCATGTCTAAAGACCTGGTAGGATTGGCATATATCTTATGGCCAACCAACCCATCCTCCACCACCACCACCACCACCTTTCTGATTGCTCTGTGCTACTCCCCTTCCCTTTTTCTATTATGTGCCCACATTGAGGGCAATGTGTGATTCAAGCATGGGGGAGTTAGTCATTATATTTGGCGTCAGATGCCTTTTTTGGTTTGGTGTGATTGTGCTTTGTATATTTTGACAATGATAGTTTTTGGAGTTTTTGATTTAGGTTTTAGTTTTGTTTAGTAGCGAATTTGGTTTTCTTTTCATTCTAAGTTGCATTTTAGTTTTTTACTATTTTCTTTCTTTTATTAGTTCCTTTGCATTTTAGTTTGCATTGTTATTATGCGCATGCATAAAAAAGAAGCAAAAATAAAACCAAAAAAAGCATTAAAGGAAAAAAATCCTCCGATGATGATATGTCTCAATTTGGTAGACTTCTATGGTTAGGTTTGATCCTTTGATTTGCCCAAATTATACATAAAAATGTTTGCGAATAAATCTTCAAAATAAGCTCCATGTTTTGACCACATGTTGGATGCGAGTTGATTTACCCCATGAGTCTTTACATGAATTTTGGCATGTGTCTCTTTCATGAGTGACTCTTCCTTAACGCCATTTCTCTAGAACTTGCTTTTGATTCTCATTCAAGATCACTTTTCGCATATGTATTTAGGCAATATGATTGAGTCATTTTTTCTTTGATTTGTTAAACCCCACGGCCAAATAGCCACCTTTGTTGTGTATTGTATCATTTGGTAGCCCCTTTGAGCCTGTATCCGATTTTCTTGATTTAAACCTCCTATTATAGCCCATGGCCAAATATTTGTCTTACCCTTAAGCCAAGACTAGAGCAGCGTTTCATTCTTTTGTATCAAATTTGATATGGCACTAGTAAGGAGGATTGTTATCTTTAGTGAATTTTGGTTGTTTGGTGAAGGGATGTGAGATTTTGATAAATCCCTTGTTTCATTGTACAAAGTTTGGAGAAGAGTTGGAATTTAAAGTTTGTTATGGATTTCCCCTCGGCTATCCTTTTTGATAAAAAAAAATGAAAGCGAAAAAAAAGAAAGAAACAAAAAACAAGGAAAACAATAAAAAAAAAATTAAAGGAAAAAAAAATGGAAGAAAGTGTTAGCCTTGTTGGGATTGTAAGTTATTTGTAATCTTTGACTCTTTCTCTCTTCGATTGCGGATGTATTTTGTTGATAAAATGTAATGGTCTAAGAAGGATGTAGTATGATACATTGAAATTGTTTAGCTCTTAGTCTCTAGCTTCTAGCTCCTTATTTCCGAAACATTTGTTCCCCTCTCACCTTTACCCATGGCCCGATTACAACCCTGTGACAGTCCTCATGATTTTCTAATGTGTTTGCATTTTATTGATGACGAATTTGAGAGTCTTGTGATGCTTATGGTAGATTTGAGTCTAAGGAATGAGAATTGAGAGAACCTTCATTACTAGTAAACACATGAGTGATGAGAGTCACATAACTATAGTGAGGTTCTACTGGCCTTGCTAGCCTTACTTGTTTCACAATGTTGAAATGACGGTATTTGACAATTTAGGCATATTGATTCAAGTTTGACATTGTGGTCTATCAGAAGGTTTTCGAAAATTTCATTCCCTAATCTGTTTGTTAATGATTTTTTGTATCTTTTTGGGCTACCTTTGGATCGACTTTGCCATTTGAATGTTACTTATGTCTATCCTGAGGAGGTTCTCTATATTTTTTATTTTTAGCATCGCTTGAGGACAAGCAACAGTTTAAGCATGGGAGAGTTTGATAAGTGCTTAACCTATAAATCATTTTAGGGCTATTTTGCGTCATTTTTAGAAGAATTATGTGCTTGATGTTATTATTTATACTCCTATTCTCGATTTATACTTGGGTATGGTTGTTTGATATATTTTGCAGGATTTTAGTCCTTTTTACCTTGCATTTGACCCTTATTAGATGTATTTTGACTTCCCCAAAGGAGACCTATGTGTTGCTATGCCTATGGAGCAAGAAAAAAGCAAAAAACTAGTTCCAGCCAAGACCACGATCAGACCGTGGTGAGAGGTGAAACTATTGCCTCTTTGTTTTTCTTCGGCTGTGTGGCTGAAAACGCCCTGATTTTCCTATAAAAGGGCACCGTGCAACAGGAAGAAGCAGGCAAGAGTAGTATAGTTTATCTTCTTTCTTCAATTTTTGTTATTTTTAGGTTAGATTCTTAGCTTGATTATTATTTGGGTGAGAAATGACGAGCGTGAGTGTTTAAGTTTGAGGCGGTTTTGAAGCCATTGGTTGAAGGCTATTCTAAGTCAAGCCCTTCCGCTCATATTTTACGAAAGGTTGGTTAGTTGTTTAATCTTTAATCATGTGTGAGTAGTATATGAAAGTGTAGTTGGATCATCTTTTAATCTAAAGAATTATGCTGATTTTCATGATTGGTTTGATCTCGCTCTATCAAGCAATTGTGAGTGGATTTTTGGCTAAAGTGTGGTTGCACACCTGAAAAACTGAAAGGTAACATTTGATTGTTGGACTGCTTGATAAAACTTAACGTTGAGTCCTCTCGAAAGAGAGATTTGCATGTTAGGAGGACATAGGAAGTAATCAAAGATACCAAACTTGGATTAAGACAAATTAGTTCGAAAGAAAGACTTCTGCTTCGTTTAGGCAAATTTGTTGATTTAGAAAGAATAGGCCAAATTTTTGGATAGATTGCAATTCCTCGAGATTAACCGATTAAAGAAAAACACATGTTTGTCGTTTTGATCCAATCACTTGTCATAACTACATGAATTCTAAGGCATTTTTCCTTAATTGATTAAAAATTAGTGTACTAGAAATAGTTAAATCGAAACCATTTGAATTAGAATTTTACTTAGCATATTCTGATAGACAAGACTCGATAGATTACATTAGTCCTTGAGAAACGATATCTTTTATCTATACTACGACTACCGGAGCGCTTGCGATGGTGGTGAAACAAACATTGTACCATTAGTTCATGGTTCTCATAAACTGGCTACTTTTTGCGTCATGACCCAACATCTGACATTCAGGTTTAGATCTTGTCATTTTGTGCTAGATCATTTAGCATCTAGGGCTTGAATAGCTAGTACACTTATGTAACCTAAGGGAGGATATATAGAGGTATAAATGTAATTTTATTTGTATGTATTCTACATTATATACAATGCCAGGCTTCCTTATTTGGGTGAGCCATTCTCTCATTCTCTCATTTAGGATCTTTTGCTCTCTTGATCCTTTCTTTTCCGCTACTAGGGTTTTGGTTCTCAGCTTTCTTGCATCCCAAGTCATTGTCTTCTATCTTCTCGCCAAAACTCCAATCTTTTCACATGACATCCTCATTGTGCGACAACTGCTCTTTCTCCTCTACCCCGGTGGCGCCAAAAACTCGGCCACTCGCTGAGTCGTCCCCACTTCCGGATTCCTCCTCGATGCTTTCGTTTGTTCCATACAGCAATATGGTGGTTTTTCCACCACTGCCTCCCCCTTTCTCTACAACGTTCATTACCCAGCTGTCACTACCCTCTGCCTTGTCAGTGCAACCGCCGTTGTTCTAGACCCTGCCGTCATAACCCATACTCCTGGCTTCTTTCTTCGACTTTGCCACCACGGTTCCTCCGCCTGTTCCTACTGTGCCATGGTGTAACGTGTTGAGTTTCGGGTCCTCCTCTATGCCCAACCCGACCTGGTCCTCTGTGTTGGGTTTCAGTTTGGACACCTTAGCGGGTCTCCCGCCCCTTCCACCCACCATCTGGACTGCCAACGTCACTACGCATGGGATAACGGTGTTGGCTTCAGTTGATGATTTCTTATCTTGGCGTACTCTATTTAGTGGGTTTATTATCATGTATCGCTATATGGTATGCTTGATCGTTCTATTTCCTAACCGGTATCTCACGTTCTTAGTCCTCACAGCATAACTTAACCAAATCCTTCCTACGGGTATTGGCTTTGGGTTGATCAGTTGATTCGTGCCTAGCTGTTTGCAACGAATTCCAAGGATACTCTTAGTGAGGTACATGATCTGACGCGTTCCCTTCAAGTTTGGCAATGTCTTGATTCAAGGCTGAATATGGCGAGTCTTGCTCGTGCTCTTGATTTAAAACGTATGTTGACCAATATCACTATGGAGTTTGATCAATCTGTGGATTCCTACTTACGTTCAATCAGAACAATTGCTGATGCATTAGCTGCGATTCAATCGCCTATATCTGATTTGGCGTTAATTCAACTTACAACTACTGGTTTACCTGAGTACTATGATTCTTTTGTCACTACTTTTTCTATGCTGTCTGGCTTTACTCCTTTCGATGATTTGACGTCTAAATTATTGTTCTTTGAGCAACATGTTAAGCACAAGAAGGACTATTCATCAAGTGTTTGTTGCTACTACTGGCAACAATTCGGGACAAGGGAATGGTTATAGTTCTTGATCTTTTGGTAATAGTAATGGGAATTATAACAACTGTAACCATGGATTATGCAATCGGAACAACAAGTCTAACAAAGATGCCCCATCTCATACCACGAACACCTCTGCGGTATCTTCCAAGGGTGGTTCTACAGGTTCTGTCATCTGTAATGCAGTAGATTAATTGTTTCCTACTATTTGTTCTCCTACTATTGCTACTAACCTTCTTTCTGTAGGAGCTCGTTTAACTGAGGGCATCTTAGGCTCTTCTCCTAATATTGTCTGTCAGATTTGTCATGGTCCTGGACATTCTACTGTCAACTGCCCAAGGTGTTATTCTTCTCAACCTCAGTAGTGCTCCTAGCATGTACTACATTCAATCCTGCTGCGATTGATGAACAAGTCTGGTACCCTGATTCTACCGTTGCCTTTCACATGACACCTGATGATGGTAACTTAATTTCTAAAATTGTTTATTCTGGAAATGCTTTAGGTAAATTTGGTGATGGTACTATTCTTCCCATTGTGCACATTGGTCACTCTAGGCTTCTATTCAAAGCCTGACCGCTCCGACTCACTAATGTCCTTCATGTTCCTCAACTGCAGTATAATTTACTCTCTGTTAGATAGTTGTGTCGGGATAATAATTGTAATGTTGTGTTTGACTCTTCTTGTGTTCGTGTCAAGGACAAGACCACGGGTGATTTTCTTCCACAGGCTTCTAGTTGGGGTCTACTGTACACTATTCCTGTTCCTGCTGTTCCTGCTACTGTAGCATTGATAAAGTCTACTAATCTTTGGGATCGTCGATTGGGTCACTTTGGAGCTAGAGTCTTAGATGGCTAAAAGAAAAATAGTTTTGTTCAGTTTAAATCTATTTTCTCTCACTAGTGTACGACTTGCAATACTAGCTAAATCTCATAGAGTTCTGTTTGTTTTTGCTGAGCATCAACAGTTGCTCTTTTACAATTAATCTATTTTGATGTTTGGCAATCTTCTGTTATTTCTTATAATGGGTTCAGATATTATGTGTTATTTGTTGATGACTACTCGCGCTTTACCTGGCTCTATCCTATGACAAGCAAGTCTGAAGTCTATGAAATATTACTAAATATTAGGTTTTGGCTGAAAACATATTTAACTGCAAAATTAAAATATTTCAAGGTGATGGGGGATGCGAGTTTGACAACTCATCTACTCCTAACTTGCTTCATAAGCGTTGAATTTAATTTCAAAAATCCTGTCCTAATACCCAAGCAACAGAATGGGGTAACAGAATGGGAACATCAACATATTCTTGAAATGGTTCGCAGCTTTTTAATTGATGCTAATATGCCCGCCTATTTTTGGGTTGATGCTGAACATGCAGCTGTTTACACCATCAGTTGGCTTCCTACTCCTATTTTACGTCAACAGACACCGTTCGAAGTTTTATTTAAAAGTTTACCTAATAACTCGTTTCTTAAACCCTTTAAATGTGCCTGTTTTCCAAATTTTATGGCCTTTTTCGCAAATAAACTTCAACCACGGCCTGTGCGCTGTGTCTTATTAGGAGATACAACACACTACAAAGGTTATTGGTGTCTTAATCTACTTTCTGGACATACTTACATCAGTCAGCAAGTTCAGTTTCATAAGTCCAGTTATCCCTTCCCTCACTTGGTTTGTCAATCTCCACAGTTAACCTATCCCTATGTCTTCAATACTCAGTCCATCATAGCCCTCACTCATACAGTGTCTTCCTGTGAGTCTCCTGCTGCAAGTGTGTCGTCATCTCCCTTGGTTGTTCTTGTTCCTGCTCCTGCTATCCGTTCTATGCGCGTCTGGTCTAGTTCCATCTGCAACCCACTTGGTTTCCTCCGTGACGCAGCCTACTACCCCAGTTGAGTCTCCTAGGCTATCTTCTCCCAACTTGTCTTCCTCTAGGCCCGGTCTGCAGGCCTTTTCTTCTATCCCAGCGCCACAGACTGGGCTCTCGCCTCTCCTACTGCTGAGACTAACCCAGCGTCAAATTGTCACCTGGGTCTCGTTCTTCATCCCCTCTCGGCCCACCAGTCCTGTCCGACGCTGTCTCCAGCATGGTTCCCTCTCTGCCCAGCCAGGTTTCTCGTCTTTCCCATTCCTGTCCTAGTAATGTCCATCCCATGCAAACTCATGCCACGTCCGGTATTGTTAAACCCAAACACAGCCTGTCACTTTCTTCTGCACTAACTGAATCCGAACCCTCGTCCTTTGCTATGGCCACCAAACACTCCAAGTGTGTGGTTGTTATGACTGAGGGGTACAAAGCTTCAATTGCAAATGGCATATGGGACCCAATACCACCTAATGCTAATCAAAATATTGCTAGGTGTAACAGGCTTTATAAAATCAAAAATCGTTCTAATGGAACTATTGGTAGGTATAAGGCAATATTGGTGGCACAAGGTTTTCATCAACAAGCAAATATTGAATACCATGAAACATTCAGTCCTGTTGTTAAACCTGTTACTGTAAGCTTATTATTATCCTTAATTGTTTCCTTCAATTGGCCTATCTGGCAGGTAAATGTCAAGAATGCATTTCTCGATGGCAATCTAACTGAGGAAGTTTATATGAAACAGCCTCTTGGGTTTTTTCACTTGCATTTTTTAAGGCCTGTTTGTAAACTTAAAAAGGTTGTATACGGGTTGAAACAAGCTCCCCAAGCTTGGTTTCACCATTTCATCTGTTTCATACTGTCCCATGTTTTTGTGTGTAGTCATGCTGACCCCTCTGTGTTTATTTCTCGCACAAGCTCTCACATTCTTGTTCTTCTGCTCTATGTTGATGAGATTGTCCTAACAGGCAATTCTAAAGCTATGCTTCAACACTTCATTACCCTTCTCACTCAGTAGTTTCCAATGAAGGATCTTGGTGACCTTCATTACTTTTTTGGTTTACAGGCGGTTTGCTTCCCTAAGTGCATTTTCTTAACTCAGCTGAAGTAAGTCCTTGATTTACTCTATAAATTTCTGCTTCATACATGTAAATCTATTAGAACTCCTTCTATTGTGCGAGCCACCCTTTCTCTCTCAGAGGGTAAGTAACTAGCAGACCTCTCCTAGTACAGGAGTATGGTAGGAGCTTTACAGTATTTGACTATGACTTGACCTAACATTGCATATGTCGTTCGTGTAGTTTCTCAGTTTATGCATGCTTCCTGCACTGCTCTCCTACATGCTGTGAAACGTATATTTCGCTATTTGCAGGGCACTTTGGAGCATGGCCTATGTTTCCGTCCGTCGCACACTCTGTCACTAGTTGTTGCATACTTTGATGCTAATTGGGCAGGTTGCAAAGATTCCTATTGCTCCACCACTAGTTATGCTGTTTTTCTTGGCCCTAATCTTATTGGCTGGCGCTCGAAAAAGCAACCCACTGTTTCCAAATCTTCCACTGAGGCTGAATATTGGGCTATTGGTTATGTAGTTACAAAGACTGCCTAGGTTCGGAAGTTTCTGTATGACCTTGGTATAGTAATCTCGGCTTCAATCCATCTTTGTTATGACAACCTCAGTGCCACCTACATGTCTACCAATCCTATGCAACATGAACGTAGTAAACGCATAGCTGTCGCTTACTGCTTTGTTCGGGAAAGGGTTGCTAATGGAGATCTTGTCATCTGTTATATCCCTACTAAGTTGCAAGTTGTTGATATCTTTAGGAAAGGCTTAGCTTCTCTGAAATTTTTGTTACATAAAACCAATTTGTCCGTTCGCTCCCCTGATCAGATTGGGGGGGGTGCAATGGAGGATATATAGGGGTCTAAATGCAATTTTATTTGTATGTATTCTACTACACATACAATGCCATACTCCCATATTGGGGTGAGCCATTCTCTCATTAAATCTCATATAACCAAGTAATGGTAAGCCTAACTTCGCACTGGTTCAATTCATATCAGGTTTATTCAATTTTGGGTCAAAACCAAGTTGTTTTGTTTTGATATCTCATCTGAGTTTGGAGTGATTTACCCTAGCAATCTTGGGTGCAAGTTAGTGACAATAATTATAAAGAAAGAGTGGCTAACAGCCACTTGATTGCTCAAACATAACCTATGAATATAGTGCAGCAAAGTTAGCTTGGATAAGTCAATGAAACCTTTCCCAAGTTGAACATATGCGATATACCTTGTGCTAATCGAACTGATAGTGCATTGCATATACAAAGGCCATGAGAATCTCAAACCTTTTCCAACTGTATCAATTAGCATTGCTAATCAATTGTAAGAAATAGAAAATTATTAAAAATTAGTTGGAAAGATTTTCTAATCTGAGAAAGAAATTCATTCATTTGGCATATATTAATGTCTTAACAGTAAGAGCACAGTGTAGCTATAGTGAGCAACTGGTGATTATGGTCGATTCCATAAGGAACTTGTTTTGAACCGCCAAAACTATTTAAGTTACTCAATTTAGGCACATTTGATTCTGGAGAATCAACTATCAACTAAGAAAACAATAGCAACTAGGGGTACAAATTAGAAATCAAGATATTAAAGCACTCATGATGGAATTAACAACACAATCATTCTAGCACATCAATTGTTAACCCCGAGCAACTTAGTTAAGCAGGCAAACATGAACGAACAAATTGACAATTAAGTGCATACATTTCTTCTTTCAATGGTCGGAGACTAACCCTAGAATTATAACCACCAATTATTATGGGACTAAAATTTGAAGGACTACAAGATTGAAGAATCTAAAATTCTAATGAGGCTCGCAATTAGTTTCATATTAAAGTTCCCCAAGAAGCACTAGGTAATGGTTTCGTCTTATAACGTTCTCACAAACCCAAATGAAAGAAATTGAATACTCTTTTAAGCAAGTCATCAAGCATTTGACGAGCATAGCAAAATTCAATAGATGCAAGCATGGAACAACAAGAACATGGCTAATTCATGATTAACTAAGTGCAATTGGTGTCAATCCCAACCTAAGTTAGGAAAATTAACCACTAAACACGATAGAGATTACAAACACAAATTCTAACCCTAATAACAATAACAAGCAGTGACATTAACACAAAGTAATTAGGGGAAGGATTAAGAACAAACTTGGAAATTGTTCAATTGCGATAATAGAAATCTTCAAAATACATTAACAATCTCTAATGCTAATCACAAGCTTAAACAGCTTGATTTCTCCTAAAACTATTTTTTTTACAAAAAAAAAAACAAATGGAAAGTTGATCTCTAAAGTCCTAGAATCGTTACATGAAAAAAACATTGTCGTGGCAGTTTCGCTAGTGATACATGAGTGTGCTAAATAAGATGGCACGTTAGCACCACATGTCAACAAAATTTCAAAACTAGTGAGCTTGGTGACATGAGCGTGTAGAACTTGATGACCGTTAGTGTCGTTTTCTTTTAACTTTTGCTACTATCATGGGCGTGTAGTTCTCTATAGTAGCCCTTGTTGCCTTTTCTTCCTTTTCCTCCACTTGATTTCCTTTTTGTCCCTCTCTTAGCTCTTGTAAGTTAAGATCGTCCTCAAATCCTAAAAACAAGGCTAAAATATCTACAAAACAAAAAGCTCGAACTAGTTAAGCGATTCTGAGGAATAACAAACCAAATTCTTTAAATTAGAGGCTAGGACTAGAAAAATAAAGGGGAATTTGGCTAAGGAAAAATTGGTTAAATACAAATTTCATAACTCCCCATGCAACCCTTGCTTATGCCTAAGCAAGATTAAAAAATATGACTGATCTAATAGGGGAGTGAAACCTCTATTCCAACCTCATTTAGCAAGGAAATGGTCGTTAGTCAATTGAGCACAATCACACAACAAAGAAAAACCACTCAAAGCGAATATACTTGATCTTGAAAACCATAAAAAAAAGCATTTAAAACCATAATCCTTAGTCCCAACATCTAATCAACCTATATTAAACCTCAAAGCAATTAAGGATTCTCCAAATAAGTGGTGAACTAGCTAGACTTGTAGAACCTTACCAATAGGAAAAGTATGAGCACTCCCTCTCATGTGTCTAGTAATAACAATGGTGTCTCAATCATGCCCCGCATGAAACATTCTTACCATAAGCTTGTTCGTACTCTCAATCCACCACCACTAAGATGCAAAATGTAACTGATAATCCAGAGGACTTGTTAAAGGTTGTAAAGGGTTAGAGGTTATGGGTGAGAAGCTGTAAAAAGGTTAGGAAATGTGGGGCTAAAGCCAAAGGACTAAGGAGCAGCATAATATGAGGGAAGAGAAAGAGAAAGAGTGTGGGTTGGGCTGAAATTGGGTCAACTACATGCTCGTACATTTCTGCACAGGGTGTTGTGTCAATCCCTAATTCAGGAAGGTCAACTACATGCCCATACAGCTCTGTATGGGGTGTCCTTACGCCTTCTGGATTTCTACTAGTCCTTTTCCTGCAATTTTCTGAACATGGGTGTAATGTTGCATGGCATACCATGTAGGCTACCTCAAAACACACTCCTTTTTTAAGAAGTAAAACTTGGATCGCCTTCTAAGAAGTGCTTGTTTGAGGTCCCAGGTTTGACCTTTACCTTTAACTAGAAGCTATGTGCATTGGGAAAGATGATAGTGACCTTCCCTTCATTTGGTTCTCTAGTACTGTAGTGCTTTAATTGTTGTCCATTGACTACGAAAGCACTTGTGGACTAACTCCATTCTTCAGTAGCCGTATAGGGAAACATCTTTAGCTATTTAAATGGGCCCGATTACCTTAAGCAGAGTTGACTAGCAAGTAGTTTTAACCTCAAATTGAGCAACTATCTCATCTTCCTAGAACTTCCTCCTATAGATGAACTTGTGATGCCTCCTTTTCATTATCTTTTAGCAGATTTGGGCATTATAATAGGCATCCATGCAAATCTCCTCACGCTCATTGAGTAGGAAAAGCCTCTTCTTTCAAGCGACGTTAAGATTGAAATTTAAATGCTTATTAGCCCAAAGTACCTTATGTTCTAATTCCACAATGAGGTGATATAACTTCCAGAAAACCATCTGAAAAGGTGTAGTACTAACTGGTGTCTTGAATGTCATTCGATAAGCCAGTAAAGCATTATCCAACTTCTCTAACCAATATTTCATTGATGTTGTATTTGTTTTCTTTAAAATGGATTTGACCTCCAGGTTTAAAATCTCAACTGGCCTACTAGTTTAGGGATGGTAGCCCAAGTCGACATCGTGGAGCACCATATACTTCTTAAGTAAATCCCTGAACTTCTTTTCAATAAGTGGGTGGCTCTATCATTGATCAACACTCTGGTACTCCATGCCTAGGGACGATCACCTTTTTGAGGAATCACATCACTACTCTAGCATCATTGATGGGGCTAGCAATTGTGTCCACCACCTAGAAACATAGTCAACAGTAATAAGGATGCATTTCTTACCACTAGCAATAGGAAACAACCCCATGAAGTTAATGTCCTCAACTTTGGATGCCTCTACCTTGAGAATATAATCAAGAGGCATCTCATTCTTCCTTGAGATGCTCCCATCCTTCGACACAAATCACATGCTTGGCCATAGTTATGGATGTCTTTGAATAGCATAGCCCAAAAGAATCCAGCTTGAAGTACCTTGGTCATGGTCTTGTGAGTGCTACCATGTTTTCCACAAGAAGAGCCATGGCAATGGGATATAACATTCTAGACTTCATCTTCAAGAATACAACATAGATAAATCCTATCCTTGCATCCCTTAAAAAAAGGTTCCTGCCACAAGTAGGACATGATGTCATAAAAGAACTTTTGGTGATACATCAATTCTGGTGGCAAAATCCCACAAGCTAAGTAGTTAGCAATGTTAGTGATCCAAAGAGCAACATCACAAGTGACTACATGAGAAGCTCATCAGAAGAAGTATCAACAATAAGAAGATCTTGGTCTTCAACAATGAGACTGAAAAGGTGATCGACTAACACATTTTCAACACGTGCCTTATCATTGCTTTGCATATCGAGCTGTTGTAGGAGAAGAATCAACATGATGAGGTAAGGCTTATCACCCTTCTTATCTAAGGGATCCTTAAAAGGTGAAATGGTCAGTGGACGCAATAAATATGGTGCATAATAAATAACAACAAAACTTTTCTGTTGCATACACACCATAAGCAACTCCTTCTAAATGGTGATATAATTATGCTGAGCCTCATCAAGTGTTTTGCTGCTATAGTAGATAACTTAAGTCTTCTTGTCCTTCCGCTGCTCCAACTACATGGTCATTGGTATTGCACATGATCCCAAAAGGGAGCCCCTAATCTGGTTATTGGATGATAGGGGTAGAAGTGAAAGCATACTTTATTTTGTGAAATACCTATAGACACTTATTGGTAAGCACAAATAGGGCATCTTTGGCCAAAAGCTGAGTTAGAGGTATCATATTTTTAGAGGAGTCCTTAAAAAAGTGGCGATAGAATCCCACATGACCACAGAAACTCCTAACCCCTTTGATAGAAGTTGGAGGTGGGAACCACTCAATAACCTCGATCTTAGCTATCAACCTTAACGTTACGATAAACCCCATGACCTAAAATCGGCCCTTCTTGTGCCATCAAATGACATTTTTCCCAATTCAAGACTAAATTGGCTTCCTCATAATTGGATATTGCAATGCCATATTTTATTCGCCTCTTTCGCCAAATTGTAGGTTGTAAAATAATATAATTTCAACATTTTGATGTGCTTTATTTAATTTTGGTAGGAAATAAGTTAGGGCGAGCAAGTAGTACATTCATGGAAAAGTTGCAGAGAATCGAGCTAAAGGTAATGAAAGATCGACATGTGCGCATCGGAGAATTCAATGTAAAATATGCGTAAGCATTGTGGAAGTTAATGACCATGCATCGGAAGTTCAAGCCTTGCCCATGCCTCGAACACCTGCTACTCTCTGTCACACTTGCTGCGAAGCTTACGAAACGTTCACAACTTCAGCACAGATGTCAACTTTGATAGCCATGAGGGCTTACCAACTTCCTTGCAAAACTAGCCATGGCCAACTCAGGCCCTTGGCACAGCTGTTGATTGGTCTCGCAAATTACTAGAAGTTTTTCCGATGCCAATCACCACAAGTCTTTCTAGCGTGCTTCATCATTGCTCGCACACTACTTGCGAAACTTCCTAGATTGTCATCCATTCTAAAATTTCTCCACATCAAGCACACTTAAATGTAGAGTTCTTAAGAATGGGCTCCTTAAAAAGGAACGTGCATCTTTGGTAATAAAAGTAGTCACTTCAAATACTTTAAGCCATACCCTAGGTATTATTAGCTAGTGTTTGTGGGCTTGAACTATAATTGGCCTTTTAATGACTAATTAGTTTAGGACTAGGCTCAACCACACCTAATTATACTTTAATATTAGAGTTTTCTCTTATGTCAGCCAAGCATTCAATGAAATGCTTAAAAGAGCTTTCATCTATATTTTTGGGCAGCTGGCTTATGCTAAGAAATGACGTTGACTAGCTGGTTTGGGAGGGAGAATAGCCGAGATTTGGACATGAAAATAGTCCCAATCTTAGCCAAGTCCAGAGGTTTCTAATTTGATCATCTAATCAATTAATCCCATGAAAACAGGTGCTTAGATTAATTAGACTAGCCTATGACCCAAAGAAGAGGGCATCGATGGTCTTTGATGGTGCAATTGACCATCTCCACTTGTTGATATATGTTTTGTAGGGTACAGCTTGCCTTCATTACTTGCTTCATCAGTTGCCTAAATCATATTTCTAAGCTTCCTTTCTTATGTTTATCAGCTTAATTTAGCATGTCTTTTATTTCCCTTCCACTTAGCCTAGCTCAAAACACTTGAGCTAATTCTGGTACTTGAAGTCCAACTATCTACGGATGAGACCTCAACCATGATAAACCTTGCACCTGAGGACATAAATATAAAACTTAAATTCTAATTATCAAGTTATTGGCACCGTTGCTAGGGAGTTGGTGTTTTTCAATATTGGGTTTTGCTTGAGCTTTAGAGGCTAGGCCTTTCAAAAAAATCCCGAAAAATTGAAAAATACAAAAGCATAACAAAATCAAAATGACTATTTTTGATTTACCTCGACTTGGGCATGATCTTTTTTGATAGTAGTTGTCTAGATCGAATTATTATCGTCCTTAATATGTGGATTTCACATAGGAAAAATGAAAATATGCAATGTTGTGTTGTTGCGGATAACATCTGAGATCTAAGCCACCCTTGAGTCTATGTGTTATGGTAGTATTTGTCCTTTAAATCTTGATTACAGGTGGTACTTGTTTGAGTTTTTAACTTTGTGTTAATGACAACGTGATAGTGCTAATGAATCTTTTGTGTACCCTTCCTTACTATCCTATGGTTTGCATGCTCAATCTCTATGTGTAGAGCATGTTAGGGACCCATATCATCACCATTCTTCTTATACTCATCTTTTATGCTCTTGTCGCCGAAGTTTTGACCATGATCTAAATTCTTGTATATCTTATGACGTTTCCGATGAATCATCTGCTAGACTTAATGCCTTGACAAAGACAACGAATGAGTGACATGAGCATTTTATTCGTGAGATGAGGGAGTGTGGCCTATTGCATGATATTGACCCTAGTCTAGCTTCCCCCAAGACGTAAGGCTAGTCTTCATGATGATTGTGACTCTTCCCTTTCCCCTAAGGCCTAGTTTGCTTGCTTCGTTGAAAGATCTTACCTTAGTTGAGTCATATCTTTAGGAGGCTCCTTCTGAGGAGTTGTGTGGTGATTGTGTAACAGTTGGGGCTGCTATTTTTCAACATATACACCTCATTTGTAATAAGCCACTTGACTTGACCACCATTTAATCCCTCTTACTTCTCTTCACCCCCTCTCCTTTGCATGTATTTCATGAGTCCTTAGGTGACATTAGAGGGTGTAATCCCTACTTTGACCCTTATTAGTGTACTCTTACCTGCACCATTTTGAGGTGCATATGCCAACATATGACAAGCTCTTGCGAGTGTTGGCCGCATCTGAGTTGAGAACTTGATCCTCAGAGATGGGAAGACTGGCTGATGCTCCCCGAGTGCCCTATAGCAGTATCTTAGAGTGACGCAGTTCAGGTACTATTAGCACCTAACCTGGTATAAATATTCTAACTCTTCTACCTTTTTTTAATTTTCTTTATTTTTCTATTTGCTCAACTATGGACATTAGGTTGTGATTTTGTTATTGATACATTTGGGATGAAACTTCGGACATTATTAACCTAATTGATGAATAAGATCACCATCTCGTGTAAATTTTTTGTGCTTTATTATTGGCGTTGTTTTTGTTTTGTATGCACTTGTTATTATGTGCATTTTTATGGTTATGTGATTGTGTAGTTGGTGTGTTTCATGTTGATGGTTGTGAGTTATCTCCTTTCTTATTGTTTTCATTTTGCATGTATCTCATGCCTTTTTGCTTTGCTCTCTCGATTTTGTATATATGTCATCTTTAGACCTTTTGTTGATATTTGTGTGATTTATGATTGGTTGTCTCCTTGGCTCCTAATAAGAACATGGTGAGATTTAGGTCTAGGGTTGGGGAAGTCATATACCCTTTTGTACAAATTTTTGTGAAGTATACATATTTTCTACAAATTGTCAACATTTGTATAGTTTTTCTTGGCTTTGGGACTTTTGTGCCTTTTTTTATTGGTTTTTGATCTCTAATAGCTTCTTTGCTTGCTTGTATATAGGTAGCACATTCGTGATGGAATACTTGTCTGCTTAACCTCCGGTTTTTCATGATAACTCTACCTCACATGTGCGATATTGTGCCTACCTAGTATGTTGACCATTGAATTTTGGTATTAGTTGTTGAAATGATGCACTACTTTGTTAATTGACTTTCGGATTTTAAGAAAAAACGAGGAAAAACAAGAGTGCGAAAGAGAGAATAACTCCAACACCTCTATTTAAGCTTGACAAGTGCTTTGCACATCCGAACAAAAATATTAAATAAGGAACAAGTCAGAGTATGTGTTAGTTGTTTCTCCAGTAGTTCAAGGCCTAATAAGCCAAGAACTATCTACTTAGGAGAAAGAGTATAATGAGACAATCATTGGGGGAAAAAAAAGAGATTAGGTTTATCATCTATTAATGGGATGTCCATTAGTCAAGTAAAGATGACATTTTAGCCTGGATTTGGCATAGAATCAAGAATCGATAGACTTTACATAGAGCACCAAGGTGTACATAACATTGTATTGCCTCGGTTGAAAAATGAGAGTCAGGGTGCATTTATAGCCTATGTATCTATTGAATGCATGTTTTGCTTGTATATGACTTAGTAATTGGTTGCTAAGGTAATGAAATGAATTGAAGGTGTACATATTTTTCCTTTTAACCTCTACATATGCTTTGCTTTTGGAAAAAAATCCAAATTTAATTCAAAAGATTTTATTCGTATATCTACTACAAGCCTGTACGAGACCTCACTAGTCCACTAGGGGAGCCAAAGGGTTTAAAAGGCTTGTTACAAATGCTAAATGCAACTATGATTCTTGCGAAAGTGAGCTAGGTACTTAGACTAGTTTTCCTTTTTGTTTTGTACAAGGACAAGCAAAAGACATGTGTGGGGCTTTTGTTTGATGCTATAATGTCTTTTTTTTTGCCTTTGTCGCCTGATTGTAGCTTAAAAAATAATATATTTTTAGGACATTATCTATTTTATTTAACTTTTATAGGACATAATTTGGGTCGAGTAAGCACCACATTCGTGGAAAAGTCATAGAGAATCTAGCGAAAAAGTAACGAAAGATTGACATGTCTGCTTTGAGGCATTCAAGGTAGACTATGCGCAAGCATTGCATAAGTTCATGACCATGCTTAAGAAGTTCGGGCCTTAGCCAATGCGATGGCCATTTGCTACTCACCTTTGTACTTACCTTGAAGCCGACGAAGCATTCAGAACTTCAGCCTGGATGTCTGCTTTGCTAACCATGAACACTGACCAAGCTTTCCCGCAAGAGTAGCCATAGCCATGGCCGAGGTGTGAGAAACCGTGGCCCTTGGCTTGACTATTGGTATTGGGGGTGTTGGCCTGCATTTTTCACACTTTTTTCCAGCGACATGACATGGGTATTCGTGCCCAAGAGCACGGTCTGTGTCATGTCAACTCTGGGGGCTTTATAAGCACGATGTATGCGTCTATTTATAGGCTTGTTGGTTGGTTTTAGAGAGGTCAATTTTAGGGTTTTAGGTTGGCCTTAAAAATCCCATTAGGAGAATAAATTAGGGTTGTTAGGTTAAATTAGATTAAGCTCCTGTATGAAAACTTGCATTTGGATCATTGGAGGCAATTCAAAACTAAGTTTTCTTCTCTTTTATTATGAAGGTGGATTATGTTTAACTTAAATATTTATCTTTTGTTATCTTTTTGTGTTTAGGAGTTGTTTTAACCATGCTAGGCTAGGTTTTTTTCTCTATTTCATTCTTGTTAGTTTAGTTGTTAGCTTAATTTATTTTGGGTTTATTGTGTTTTTATTAGCTAGTTTTTGTTGGCTTCGACTGTGATTAGCGCTTTCATGGCCAACTAGTCCTGGATTATACCCAACCATACATAATTTTTATTTTCATATTCGAGTTTTTTGTCATGCGCGCCAAGTGTGCTATGAAATACTTGAAAGAGCTTTCATCCGTATTTTCGAGTGGTTGATTTATGTCGAGAGTTGAGGTTAACTAGCTAGTGTAGGAGAGAGAATAGCTGAGATTTAGGTACAAAAATAAGGCCAGTCTGATCTAGATCTAGGGGTTGCTAATCTCCTTATCTAATAGAGCTAGCTCCATGAAAATAGGTGGTAGATTAATTACACTAGCCTTTGGCCCTTGAAGTAGAGCTTTGTGGGTCTTTGATGGTGCAACCGATTTTCTCTAGTTAACAGTATAGCTTTGATAAGTTAAGGCTTGCCTTGGTTACTTGGTTTGTCGATTGGTCAAATTGTATTTCCAAGGCTTCTTTTCTTATGTTTTTCTAGCTTAATTTGTCTTGTCTTTCATTTCCCTTCCATTTGGCCTAACTTGAAACACTTGAGCTAATTCCACTACTTGAAACCCAACTTTCTATGGACGATACCCTATGTACTTGACAATAAACCTCGCACATCAGGTTATAAATTTAATCCTTAAATTCTTTCTATCATTCACATTTACGGAATACCTAAGTCTAATTTTCCACACAAAAACAGAAGGGAACTCCATGCACGGAGAAGTCATCCACGAAAACTTCCAAGATATTCTCAGTATAATAAGAAACAATAGCAGTTATGCAAGTTGTAAAATGGCAAGGGCATTACTGATGAATTCCATATTTGCATAGGATTTCATGAGTGTTTTGGCATCATTTTAAGGGATTAGAGTGCTTCATTATGTGATTTTATGCCTCTTTTCTATTTTACACTCGAGTTTGGTGTTTTTGATGATGTCTTGCAGAAATTAGATAAGAGAACGTGAGTATGTCATGAAAATCAATAAAGAATTAAGCAAAGAGGTAAGAGTCCACAAAAATTGACCAAAAAAGCCCCAAGAGACAAGGTTTACTCTAGTATATATCATGGTTAACGTGGGATAGTACACAGAGTTAACCCGGATTGTCCAGATTTTATAGAATCAGTAGGGAAAAATGACCAGAGGGCTCCACAGTCTGGCCCTGGAGGGGGTCACGATTCATGGTGGCCCCCATGGTTAACCCTTGGTGGTCCCTTTTCCCTGAGTCGGCTTGATTTCTTCACGGTTATTCAACTTCTATACTTTTTTTATATTAGCATCCTTCATTTTGACCATAAAACCCTCCATTTTGCTGCTTTCTTTCATCATCCCATACTGGTTCTACCATCTTGATAGGTATTATACTTCAATTTTTGAGTGAAGAAGAGTAAGTTGAAGAAGAAGATTGGTAAGGAAGCGGGGTCACGTTTGCAATCGACGAGTTCAAGCACGCTTTTAGTTGAGCAAATTCTTCTCTCTTCTCTTCTCTTTTATCTTAGATTTATCATTTTACAGTAATTAGAGGTTAAATTGCATCATGTTATAGTATATTTTTATATTTTGGATTTTGTGAACAATTGATGTATTTGTTTTGAGTATTTGCACTTCAATCGTTCAATTAATGTTCTTTTCGTGTTCAATCTGATTTTAGAGCTTTGATTTGCAAGCGTGTTCATTGACCATCTTCTTGCTTGATTTGGAAGTTGGGTGAAGTACTGAAAGGTGAAACATGGCATTACAGAACTAAAATCAGACTTGTATGTGTGAATTCTTGAGAAAGATTCGCCATTCGAGAGGGCATGAGTGATAATCCTTTTCCTAGTGAGTATAGATTTATTGAAAACCACGGAAGTCGATGATTGATTGATACTAGGCATTTCACTATACCTTGAAAGACAGTAGTGATACTTTGATTATCGTCCTTTAAACTGAGTTTGTTTGGATTAATCGATTTGCAATGTCCTTGAGTGATTTATCGTGTGATATAGCGTATTCCTTAATGTTTATTCTCAATCAAATTAGATTGAAATGTTTTCTTATTAATTCCAAGTTTTGATTCGGTTAGCCTATCTTGAGGGTATATAATCCGGTAGCTTGACCTAGTCTCTACAGGATCAACCTTGATTTACTACAACACCACCGTGCGCTTGTGAACCTATCAATTACATAACCGAAAAGTCATCCTACGATAAGTAAAGGTAATATGGAGGCTTGTCAAGGCATCTTCTCCTGATCACTTGGATGGATGAAAAATCTAGAAGAAACCTTAATAGCCATCCAAGTGATAGTGGAAGGATTCTTTAGCTAACCTTTCAAGCATCTATTTAATGAATAGAAGGGGGAAACGATGTTTTTGAGTGGCTCTATTTAGTTTTCTACAGTTAATGCACAAGCTCCACCTGGTGACAATCCTAAAAGATATAAGCTCATCACATTCATTCTTTGCCGCTTTTTCTAGAACTTGTTGATTTAGAATCACCTATTTGCTATCTGAGATGGGATAGATGATTCCAATATCTAGTAGTTTGACAACATCTCTTTAAATAATCTCCTGTGTATTAGGATTTAAGCCTTTGAGGTCGCCTAGAGCATTTTGGACGTTTATAAAGAAGAATTCTATACATTCAGACTAAAGGATTGATTCCCTTCATATCATCAATGCCATAACCTATGACACCTCTATGCTTTCTAAGCATGTCTAGCAGTTTCTCAGGATTGGTATCATTTAGCTTAGCACCAATAAGAACAAAGAACGTATGATCAGTGTAAAGGGATTCATACTTAAGGTGGAAGGTAAAGGCTTCAACTCTTCCTCGATAGCACTATTCTTACCATCTTTGGAAGATTAAGGCTCTATATTAAGAAACTACTTTTGCCGATAGCTAGAAGGGTATGCCGAGGTTGAATCAAGGATCCTCTTATAGGCTATCAATGCTTTATCTTGATGTGCTTCGATCTCTTACATAATAGAGCTAATACAGCAAGCCCCTAAGGGATCTAAGGGAAGCATTAGGAATATGTCATTTCCTCCATGGCTACCTTTTCAAGAATGTCTACTCGATAGTAGGTATACTACATGAAGGGGGAACCCATGGCTTTTGCATGATTGAACTCTGGCATCTCCTCCCTAACATGCAGGTAAAACTTATCATTTTTCACATCAATCATAGCTCTAGCTATGGGTAAGAATGGTCTCCATAAGAGGGTAGGGATTTGGGCATCTTTCTCCATCTCCATCATTACAAAATCATATGAGATGTAACATTTTCTAACTTACAAGGGTGCATTCTTAAGAATTACCATTGGATACTTCATTGAGCAATCTACTAGCTAAATTAAGATGGTGTTAGGTTTCAAATCTCCCACTTGGAACCTCCTACATATGGGCGTACGCCATAAGGCTTATGCTTGTTCTGAGGTTATGGGTTAAAATTTTAGGTGACATTGACTTGCTCAATTTTGAGATAGGTACCCTGATATTTAGCAACCATGTGTCATTGTATGTCATAGATCTCATAAACAACTCCACCTTTATAAACTATGCCTAAAGAGCCCATACGGATAGGAGCACCAAGTTAATCAAATCATTGTGCAAGTGCATCGACGTTGTTGGCTAGATAGTTCACAACATTAACATCGAACTTGTTATTGTCCTTCCTTTAGTTGACGCTCTCACTTGACCAATAATAGTTATTAGAGGTCATTTGCTCTTACAAGGCCTTTGCTACTTCTATAGATTTTTCCATGAGAGGGCCACCTGCTGCAACATCTACTGCAATCTTCAATGAATGGTCTAGTCCATTATAGAATGTTTAGACAACGAGCAAGTTAGGGACATCATGATGAGGGCACTGCTACTGAAGATCTTTCAACATCCCCAAAGCTTAATATAGAGAAGCCCCATCTCATTGACCAAATGTAGTAATGTCACCCTTAACTTTACGGTTTTCCTAACAAAGATGTATTTGTTCAGAAAAGCTTTTGAGAAATCAACGTATGTAGCCAAGGAATCGGATTCCTCATTCTGTAACTAGTCTCTGCCTTATCCTTCAAAAGAGAATAGGAAAAGTCTTAACCAAATAGCATTACTAGAGACCCTATTGAGTTTGATGGTGTTGCATTTCTCGAAAAAGTTGTGAAGATACACATTAGGTTTTCTACCAGTGTCCACCCAATTCATCCCTTTCATAAATGTGACGAGAACTAGTTGGAACTCAAAGCTGTTCGCGTTGATTATCGACTTTAAAATGGATTCAGTGACACTGGATATTGATGGCATTACATAATCTGGCAACACCATATTCTGCTTTCTTCCGAACATTACAACTTCTTTCTTCTTTGTCCTTGTCTTACCATTTTTCCTGCATGCCTTAGCTTTCATGTCAAGTTAATAAGAACAAGGTCTTTTATTCCATTGACTTTGCCTATGTATACAAGGCAAGATGCTATACCATGTATAAGTAGGTTCAAGCAAGAGTTAAAAAAAAAAACACTGAAAACTAGCACACAAAGCAAAAGCCTAATCTAGAGTGTTCTAATTGGTTTTGATAATAAAAAGAACAAGTACTCAGGTAGCAACTGCAAAACATTATCATGTCGTAACCGTAAGCGCAAGGTGTAACTGTATTTAGCAACCAGCTAGTCCAGGAATCCAAGAGGAACTGGCTTTTAGCTACTAAAACTTATGAAACTACTGCAACTAGGCAAATCCAATTTTGGAAAATCAACTACCAACTAAGAAAACAATAGCAACTAGGGATATGAATCTAAAATCATGAAATTAAAGCACTCAGTTTGGAATTAATTGTGCAAGTATGCTAGCATATCAATCATTAATTGCATAAACTTATTCAAGCAAACAAACACAAATGGATAGATTGACTACTAAACACATCCCCTCCCTTTTTCAATGGTCAAAGAACAATCCCCAAATGGTAGACACCTATTTTCATCAGATTAAAGTGAAAGAATTACAATATTGGACAATCTAAGATCCTATTTAGAAGCCTAATTAATTTCATATTACAAACCCTCATTTTCCATTAATTCGCTCTACGTAAAGTTTTCATCTTTCAACCTGTAAACCCGAATGAAAGCAATTGAACACTTTGTCATACAATTAATCAAGCATGTAGCGAGCATAGTAGAATTCAATAAAAGCAAGCATGGCACAAGCAAGAACGTGCCTAACTCAGGACAACCGATATCAATCCCAACCTAAGTTAGGAAAATTAGCTACTAAACATATTAGCAATTGTAAACACAAATTTCCAAACCCTAATCATGATATAAGAAATGAAATTCTTTAAGAAGTAATTAGCTAAAGGGTTAACAACAAACTTAGAAATTGATTAATTGCAAGAAATGAAATCAAAGTAGAGTAAAAATCTCCAATGCTAATCTACAAGATAAACTATTCTATCACTATTGTCTTGTTAAATTCAATGGAAAGATGATCTCTAAAGTCCTAGAACCATGCGTCTAGACAAATTGCGGAGGTGTTTTCACTAATGCTACACGGGGGTACTAAACAAAAAGGCACCCTTTGTTGAGAAAATGTTTAAACTAGTGAGTTGGATGACACTAGCATGTAGAACTACACAACATGCATTGTCATTTCTTTCAACTTTTGTTGTCGGCATAGCCAAGCAGTTGCTCATGGTGGGTCATATTGCCGCTTCTTCCTTTTCTTTCCAATTGATTTCCCACTTTGTATCCCTCTCGTAGCTCTCCTAAGTTAATATGGTCCTCAAGCCTTAAAAATGAGGACAAAACATCTACAAATGAGAAGTTAGACCTACTTAGGCCATTCTAAGGGAAAACAAACCAAATTCTCTAACTTAAAGGTGAATACAAAAATACAGCCGAATTTGGATGTAGAAAAATAGGTAACATATAGGTTTATCAGTATTACTTCCTTTCGTTACATCACATAAAAGATTATTGAGATGTTCTTCCATTTTTGGGGAGGGGTTATTTCCTTCATCCCTTTAGTTCATATGTAGTACTAATATTACTAGCAAAGACCACCACAACACAGGAAGAAACTCCACACTTCGAAGAATAGGAAATATGCATATCCCTACAATTTCAGCTGAGAGGAAATTATTGTTACCCCTATTCTTAATAGATGAACTTATGACTGGGACATGGGTCCTAAATAGATCTACTTCCTATCATGAATATTAAGAAATGTACCCCCTTCTTTCCATAGGGATGGTTCACATTTAATCTTCAAGACCAGATTTTGTTCAGTACACTAATTAATTCATCAAAGATATTGGTCCATTATCTTCATCTCAAAATGTGATCAAAGATCAAAATCCTAAATGACTTTTAGGGGGTAGATATACGTAAAGAACTATGATGAATGTGGCTTAAGCAAAGGAATTCAGTCTTCTACTCCACTAACTGTCATACTAAGTGGAGATCGCCAAACACGTTCGAGGATGTACACAATAGAGAAAACAAATGGAATTCCATTAGCCATCCTGAGATGTTGTGCGCTGCCTTGAGATTTTGATTAAGTAAGCACTAATTACATGGTATCAACTTTTTTTTGGCTATATCATTGTTGAGTTGAAAAACCTGCATAGTGGTTCTATGCACATAGCTAACAATAACCCTCATTTCAGAACCCATTTATGTATTCTGTATTCTATCTAAACCAACCAACTTAGGGGATCAATTAAGGCCCTAAAGCTAAATATGTATCACCTTAGAGGGGGTGAATACGGGGATTGATGAAAATTAAGCTTAATGAAACAAAAAAAAAACCCTTGAAGCAGATCAACTAAAGCCAAATTAAAAGAACTTTGAAAGTTAGTCACCAAAGTCAAGTATAAAGACTTTGAACATCAATATAAATGCATAAATTAAAGAGGGATAAAACACGCGATATTTTTACGATGTTCACCATTCTAAACAAGGCTAGTCACAGTCTAAAGCACTTCTTCTCTTAGGATTTTAGTTGCACCACTTTTTATCATTTAAGAAGTTACATACCATGAACTTTGATATTACAACGCTTTCTTAAGTACTTCTAAGACTAACACCCCCAAATAAGGATGTTTCACTGTTTGTAACCTCTTTAATTAATCCCTTAATTAAAACTGATAATAGGATGACTAGGGGTGTTACCACTGTCCAAAAGGGCAAGGATTTAAGTATAGGTGCAAGATACGATATAGCAAGGCATCGTTTCCAACCAACATATTCCAACTATATCCTTTCCAACCAACATGTTCCAGCTATATCGTTTCCAACCCACGTGTTCCACCATTACCAAAACCACATACATATATACTAGTCACAGTAAGATTTACACTTTGTAACAAAATACTACTTTGTAAGATTTACAACTCCATAGACTGAAGATTCAAAATAAAACTCCTAAAGTATTAATATTACCACATCACTACGAAACCAACGTGGTACACTTACTCATTTATTCTCTTCAGCTAGCTTGCTAGCATGAGGGAGATTCACTGAGCACTTGCCTAAAACAAAACATCACAAACATTTCAAAATGAGAGTCGAAACTTAGTACATGCATTCCTATATTGTTAAATGATCATTGAAGAATTGGTTGGGCCTACTTTGTAATTCATTTTGATCTAAAACAGTGAATGAGATGAATGTAAAACTACATTGCTAGTTATTATATGGTAGTGAACCCTTCATAACTAAGACGATATATAGATAGATGTACACTTGCCAAGCCGATCGACGGATCTGGCCTGAGGCTGTCCAGGTAACTAGAGGGCAAGTGCCCTATAAATGATAACTGACAAGGCCACTAACTAGGTGATAAATCACTAAGTAAACTGATTCATTGATGTACTTACGAAGACATTGTAACTTTGATAAATACATTCTGATTTCTAAAGATACAGGCAATGGACGTACCTGGAATATTTAAATACAATCTCACTAGATAATATTTATGTAGAAAACAGAGAAAATGATAGAGTGGGCCTTGATTACACTCCAGGAATGTCATTATAGATATATATAGTTAGTAAGTAGCACTCACTCTCATAACTGGTAACTTTAATAGAAATGTATTAACTAAATGGAACTCAAAACCTTAGTGAATCAATACATGATAGGGTACACTAAAATAATTTCAAAACTAAACAAATTAAGGCAATTTCACTCAAGGTAAAATAATTTAGAGTAAAATAGACCAAAGTAAATAATTAAGGGCATAATGGAAAGGCTTTGATGGATACAAATAGAAAGGCCAAGATGATATAATTGGGTTTGGGACAACTTAAATCATCCTAGCTTAGCCCAATAACCACTGCTCTTGAGTGATTACTATCCCCATCTCTCAAATTTCATTCTTATGCCCATTTAACTTTGTTTTCCCACTAAACGTTGTACTTTCTTTCCAATACCCATAATTATTCCACAAATTTTAATTAAGCTTTCAAAATTCATAGTTTCCTTCTTTCTCTCATATATCAAGCTAAATGCCTCTTTATGACCATTAAACTTTGTTTTCTTCATGTAATTACCTCATTCTAGCCAAACACTCAAAATTTACACTATGGTTAACCTTACATATTTTTTCAATATTTTTCTGGACATAATCACTCAAAATGCTCCCACAAACTCGCGTACTTGCATTAATAATTCAAACAACCTCTTTTGGTCACTTATGGGATTTTCCATAACCGACTAATTTTGACAAAATTCACACAACATCATTCCTTTAAGTTAATAACACATCCAACCTCCAAATTTCACCTAATTCAATCCAAATATCAAAAATCAAATTAAATCATGTATAATCATGAAACCCTAGATTATGCCCCATTGACGTTACCATCTAAATCACCATAAATGGATTTAATAAGATCACCAACAACTTTAAACCTATTTTTCATGCCAAGGATCACAACATTAAATCAAAGAAATCAAAGTTCATCATTTTCACATCAAGCTTGCATGATCATGTTTGATCTCAATTCTTACATGCTTCAAAACTTAACCAACCACAATAAAACACCAAACTAACATTCATTTTCATCAATATATTATGATCCATAGACAAATCATTTATAAAACCAAGAATTAAACAAAGTTAGGTAAGGGCTCAAACCTCAATTCGAAGATCAAATGAGAGGTAGAGGTGGTGTTTGATGTTGAAGGGGTGGTGGCTGGTGGTAGTATGGGTGGTCGACTGGTGGCTTGATGTGGCAGCAGCAGAGCTAAAATAGCAGCATGGGGGCTAGTGGTGGTGGCAGCCATGGGGATGTGGAGTAGAGAGGAAGAAGTCCTTTTTTTTTTCTTTGCTTGGTTGAAAATGATTTTGATTTTTTCTTGGTTACTTGGCTTATATTTAAGCATAAAAAAGTAACTTTATGCTAATTATAATTATATATAAATAATGCAAATTAGCTAAATCATGTGCATAAGCTTGTTGGCCTTCAAGTTATCCCCAAAATGAATTGGGCTCGGAAATAAAACACTCCATTGTAATAAAATTTTGATGTATCTCAAAACTAAAATTTTGTGATGTCATGAAAAATAATTTAATCTCTTAAAACTATGTTTATCAGGGCCTACTATCGGTTCACCCTAAATTTTACGATAACTAAAGCTCAAATGGCAATATGAGGGTCCAAATGAATTTTTCCTAATCGGAATGATTAAATACGATAAATAAATGCAAGAAAATTAATAACATGGCTTAATTAAATAAATAAACTTGATTTAGGGTCATGCTATTGTAGCATTCCCACCTTAAAGAGTTTCATCCTTGAAACTTATGAACGTTACCATAAAATGCAAGATTACCTCAAATAGGTATAGGTACTTGGCTTTCATTTCCTTCTCGAATTCCCAAGTGGCTTCTGAAGAGATATGATTTGACCAAAGTACTTTGACTACGGGTATCTGCTTATTGCGTAGGTGTTTAATCTTGTGATCTAGTATCTGAACTAAGCATTCTTCACATACTAGACCCCCAGTGACTTCAATGGGCTCAGCTGCGATGGGAGGGTAAGGATCTGGTACGTATTTCCTGAGTTATGAGAGATGAAACACATTATGTACATGTTCGAGTTCTATGGGCAGATCCAGGCGGTAAGCTATATGATTCAACTTTTCAATAATTTCGTATTCCCCAATGTATCTTGGTCCCAGTTTGCCTTGCACTCCAAACCTCCTAATACCCTTACTTGGTAAAATCTGCAGAAAGTCCTTATCACCTACTTGAAACACTAGGGCCTCTTTCTTTTGTCATCATAGCGGCTCTAGGCAGCACGAATATGCTCTCAAATTTCCTTACCGTTTCGGTAGTTTCTTGGATCAATTGTGGGCCTAAGATCAATGCTTCATCTAAGTCACTCTAGCATAAAGGGGTTCTATATTTTCCTCCATATAGAGCCTCAAACAGAGCCATTTACATGGTGGATTGGTAACTACTGTTACAAGAACATTCCACCAATGGTAAGTCATCTTCCCATTTTCCTTGGAACTCCAATACACAAGCTCTTAATATGTCTTCTAAGATTTGATTCACCCTCTTAGTCTGCTCATCAGTCTCAGGATGATAAAAGCTACTAAAATTTAATTTGGTTCCAAAGGCTTCTTGAAGCGCTTGCCAAAAGTAGGCTTCAAATCTTTGATCTTTATCTGATACTATGTCTGAAGGAATCCCTTGCAATCGAACTATCTCCTTAACATACAACTGGGGATAGTCTTTTAGCTCCCTAAGTATCCCGAATTCGTACAAAACAGGTAGGTTTAATGAGTCGATCAACTATTACCCAGATGGGATTCTTCTTCGTAGCAGAAAGAGACAATCCCATGACGAAGTCCATTGAGATGGAATCCCATTTCCAGGTGGGAATTTCCAAAGGTCATGGTTCACCCATGGAACATTGATGCTCAGCTTTAACCTTTTGGCAAATTAGGCACTTGTCTACATACTCTGCGATCTCTTCCTTTATATTATTCCGACAAAAGTATTGCCTTAGCTTCTTATACTTCTTGGTGTCTCTTGGGTGCACCGAGCACCAATTGTTGTGAGCTTCCTCTAATATTTTCTTCCTTAATTCCTCATTTTTGGGTACACAGAGGTGATTCTGAAACCGCATGATCCCATCTTCATGTACAAGAAACCTAGGCGACTTCCTCCCTTTAAATTTTGCTTTATCCTTTGGAGTTCAGGTTCACTTCCGTAGGTCGCTCCAATTTCCTTCACCAAGAGGGTTGTAAGGTAAGTGTTGACAAGTGAACACTTGGTTGCCTATGTGACACTAATTGAATACCCAAGTCCTTAAGCTCTCTGAAGAGTTTCAACAGAGTAATTACTATAGTGTTCAAGTAATGTTGTGTCTTCTAACTCAAGCATCTGCCACGACATTCGTCTTTACTAGGTGATATTGGATCTGCAAGTCATAATCTTTTAGTAATTCTAGCCAATGACTCTGTCTCAAATTGAGCTCCTTCTGAGTGAAGATATACTTCAAGCTTTGATGATCCATAAAGATCTTATAGGGTACTCCACATAGGTAATGTCTCCATATTTTTAATGCAAAGGCCACAGCCATTAGCTCCAAATCGTGGGTAGGGTAATTCCTACCATAAGGCTTGAGCTATCAGAAGGCATAAGCTACTACTTTAACTTCTTGCATCAGAACACACCCTTACCCATTTTTCGATGCATCACTATTGATAGCATACTCCTTACCTTCTACTAGTAGTGTTAGGATTGAGGCGATAGTTAATCATTACCTTAATTCTTGAAAATCCAATTTACGCTTCTCTATCCAGTCAAACTTAATAGATTTGTTTAACAAATTGGCAAGGGATAGGCTAATTTTGAAAAAGCCTTCACGAACCTTCGATAATAGCTAGCGAAACCCAATAAGCTTCTAATCTTAATGAAATTGGTGGGCCCTTGCCACTCTGTAATTGCTTTCACCGTTTGGGGGTCAACTTTAATCCTTTCCCTTGAAACTACATGCTCTAAACATACACTTCTTCTAACCAAAATTCAGGCTTCTTCAATTTGCCATATTATTGCTCCCCTAAGGTCTATAACATTGTCCTTAAATGAGCAGTGTGTTCATCTCTATCCTTGGAATATATTAAGATGTCATCAATAGAAACACCCACAAACTTATCTAAATAGGGCTTGAAAACTCTATTAATAAGATCATAAACACTGCGAAGGCATTAGTCAGGCTATAAGGCATCACCGTGAACTCATAGCGGCCTTACCTAGTCCTAAACGCGGTTTTGCAGATGTCTTCAGGTGTAATCCTAAGCTGATGGTATTCAGTCCTCAAATTAATCTTGGAAAAGACTGTTGCTCTTTGCAGTTGATCAAACAAATCATTTATTCGAGGTACAGGGTCTCTGTTTTTTATGGTGATCATATTCTATTCTCTGTAATCGATACATAACCTTAAGGTTCCATCCTTCTTCTTACAAATAGCACTAGGGCACCCAATGGTGACACACTTGGTGTGATGAATTCCTTCTATAGTAGCTCATCTAACTGAATCTTCAGTTCCCTCAGCTCCGTTGGGGTCAGACAATATGGGGCTTTGTAGACAGGTTAGGCACCAGGGACTAATTCAATCTGAAAATCAACTTCTCATTAATAGGGCAATCATGATAACTCTTAAGGAAAAATGTCTCTGAATTCACAAACCATAGGAATATCTTCTGCTTTTTATTCCGTTTCTTGAGTGTCAGTGGCGTAAAACCAATACCCAATACATCCCTGATACAATAAATTACTTGCTTTCATAGCGAAAATTATAGGACATGGTTTTTCTTCTCTTTGCCCATAAAAACATACTTCTCTCGTGTTTTGATTCCTCAAAATAACCTTAAGGTCTTCATAATAAATCTTAGCCCCATAAGTATACAACCAGTTCATCCTTAAAATGATATCAAAGTTTGACAAATCAAATCTAATCAAGTCTCTAAGAAATGTGATTCCACAAATAGTAATAAGGACCAGCTTATTACTCAACTATAGAGTAATTTGGTAATTTGATTCTATAATTAGTTTCTGTCTTCTTATTCTCAAGGGTCAATTGCGTAGTGGCTTAGGGCTCCCCTCTCAATCCTTTTCCTCTTTTGATTGATCAAGCTCAAGGCCCTTAATGCAGCCTTCACTTGTTCCACTTCAACTGCTTACTCGTATAACTCTTGGTAGATCAAGATTGGTTGACCAACTAGCTGATTACGAATATAGAAAGCTAGGCCCTCTTCAAATCTCCTCATCTTAAGTCTTTCAGATGACAAAAACTCAAGGACAAACCTGGATAGTTTTGTAAACTTACTGGCATATTGTATTACCGTCATACTTCCACTGGTTCTCAATTCCATAAATTCCTTTTCTTTCTGCCGTTAAACCATAACTGGGCAAAACTTAGCTCTCAGTTCTTACAAGAATTTACCTTAAGTGAATTTAGGTTCTAACAGCCTATCCTTCATAGTGTTCCACTAAATCTTCGGTTCCCCAATTAGGTACAACATCCTAATGTTCACATTTTTCTCATCTGGAACATCTACTACTATAAAAATTTCATCCATTCCTCTAATCCATTCCTCTAACCAATATTATCTACTAGTTTATCATCTTTAGGAAGGCTTTTGTCAAGTACTGGGGGAAACTGTTTCATCAATTCAGATACTAAGGGCGGCTAGTAGTTACGATACCCAATATTATTAGTTTACTTTGGGAATCGAGGGCATTCCACCAAGGTCTGGTGGTGCATTACACGAAGCTTGGGCACATGACCCTTGATCATGATTTGAATCATCCCCTACATGGGTCTCCATATTGTTTTGCACAGATTTAGACATTTTTATTGTGCATTAAACAAAGTAATTCAATCACTTAACTACAACCAACATATAGGATAAGTATACACACGAATACAAACTAACAAGGTACCAAATTTATAAAAACTTAAACCAAAGCTTCATTACTTCACTGCCATAACTGCTACCTAACCAAGGTCATCCCTTACCTAGCCTCCTAATTCACACACTACCTAGCCCCAATAACCCAAGTCCGCCAATAACCCAAGTCCGCCACATGCCCAAAAGGAATGCAGAACTAGACAACTTAGCTAGAAGGATTTGCCTAACTATATACAATGCCACAACCTGCATAAAGTTCATCAATCCAACCAATCGTACTATATGCATTTGGGGCTTAAAATATAACTTAACTGAAAAGTCAGCTCCCAAATCAACATAACGATCCCTAGATAGATCGTAATCAAGATTAGACTCATCTTCAGACTCCTTGCTCAAGTCAAAACTGCTGTCTGATGCCTCTGTCGCTAAATCATCAAAATCCTAATCAACATGTTGCTCCCACAACTCTGAGTTCTCCTCTAGATCCTCCTTTGCCTCTAGCTAGTCCTCAAGGTCCTCTATGGGCTCATCGTCCAAGCTTAACTCTACTACCTCTGGGGTGTCAAGAAGATCCACAACTATGCGAACCCCACCTTATCCTGAGGACGGTAGACTGTTAGGCAACTGAGGAAAGCGCGGTACAGGTGGTGATAGGGCCCCTGGGCTGGTGCTAGTGGGGGTTGGAAGGTGTAAAGGAAATACGTGTTGCAGAGTCTCCATAGTGATCACCCTCTACTCAAATTCCTCCTTGAGTAACAACTTAGTAGTAATGGAAGCCCAAGCCCCTGAAGCTGAAATCTAAGATCATCCCAGCCTGGGGCTCCAATCATCATTCATGGTATCGAACCTGAAACTCGACCCACGACTCAACTATAGGTAAGAACCACAATAGTCTATACACACGGCCTGTACCACTATGGAACTCAAAAAAGGGGTCCTGATTGTGGGCTACCATAGTGGCATGTAATAAACAGATGTAAGTAGCCATAGAACCACCCCGCTTTAGAATGGCTTCGTACGGATGCATGTAATACAGAAGAACATAAAAGGAGGACATGTAAGAGATAAGCAAACATTTCTAGTATCACGAATCTCTGATGATATACTAATAACCCTCACTATCCAAGCTTCTCACCCCCTATTTCTAGTCCCCATACCCCATAAACCATCAACAAAAAGTTATCCTATCTCTTATACCAAATCTGTAACACCCGTAAATGAGCATGTTTCACTGTTTGTAACCTGTTCAGTTAATCGGTTATTAAAACTAATAATCCAATGATTGGGGGTGTTATCATCATCTAGAAGAATAAGGCTTTAAGTATAAGTGCAAGATATGGTATAGCTAGGCGTCGTTTCCAACCAACATGTTCCACCGCTATCAAAACCACATACATATAACTACTAGTTACGACAAGATTTACACACCGTAACAGAATAGTACTTTGTAAGGTTTACGACTCCATCAACTGAAGATTTAAAAAACAACTCCAAAATTATTCATAATACAACATCACTATTGAACAAACGTGGTACTCTTGCTTATTTGTTCTCTTCAACTAGCTTGCTGGCATGAGGGCGATTCATTAAGCACTTGCCCAGAATAAAACATGATAAACATTTCAAAATGTAAGTCGAAACTCAGTACATGCATTCCTTTATTGTTAAATGATCACTGAAGAATTGATTTGGCCCACTTTGTAATTCATTTTGATTTAAAACAATGAACGAGATGAATGTAAAATTACATTGCTAATTATTATCTGGTAGTGAATCCTTGATAACTGAGACAATCTATAAATAGTTGTACACCTGCTAAGCTGATCAAGGGACCTCGTTTGGGGCCATGTGAGTCACTAGAGGCCAAGTCCTATAAATGATAACTGACAGGGCCACTAATCAGGTAGATCACTGAGTAAACTGACTCATTGATATACTTACAAGACATTGTAACTTTGATAAATACATTTTGATTTCTAAAGATAAAGGTAATGGGCATGCCCTAAATGTTTAAATGCAATGGTCTTTCCTAGTGGCCCTATTGAATTTCCTGTAGTCTATACAAACACGCCATCAGATTGGACTTGAGTATGGACTAACTCATTCCTATCATTCCTAATTACGGTAATACTAGTCTTCTTAGGAACAACTTGAACAAGGCTAACCTACACACTATGAGCGATGGGATAAATAACCTCATGGTCTAACCAGTTAAGCACTTCCATCCTAGCCAGTTCCTACAAAGTCGAGTTCAAACACCTTTGGAGGTCTCGACAGGGCTTAGCATTGCCCTCAAAATGTATTTTATGTTGCATAATCGAAGGGCCAATGTCCTTGATATCACTTAGAAGTCCAACATATGGATTGTTTGTTCTCTCCAAGTAAGGCAATCAGTTTATCCTCTTGGCCTCGTTCTAAGTCAAAAGCAATAATGACAGGTAAGAATTCATTGGGCCCTAAGAATGAACACTTAAGAGAGTTAGAATGAGGTGCCAATTCAAGAGCAGAAGGAAAAATAGACTCAGAAGCAAATTCAAAAGTAGTAACAAGTAGCCATTCAGCAGCAGAGCACAAGTCATCAAATTCAAACACATCATACTCAGGCGCATCATCAATAAGAACATACTCATACTTAGCAACAATAATGTCATCAAGATCATCATGAAATACAGAATCTTCTACCAGTTCAGAGTGGAGAACTCCATATCATCAAGCCCACATGGTTGTCTTTGCACATTAAAGATGTTCAATTCTAAGGGCATGTTGCTAAAAGATAGTCTCGTCATCCATTCCTACAATTAATGAGGGTATTGGTAGTGGCCAAGAAAGGACGCCCTAAAATCGCATGGACCTGACTAGGGACATTAAATACCTTCTAAATGTCAATCACTTTAAAGTCCACAAGGTAAATATATTCACGAACTCTAATCAGAATATCCTTACCTACACCCCTTGGTGACCTGGTTGATCTATCAGCTAATTGAATGACCATCTTGGTAGGTTTCAGCTTACCTAAGCCTAGCCTCTCATACTTAGTGAAGGGTATCAAACTGACACTGGCCCATAAATCAACTATAGCTTGGCCAATAAGTTGGTCGCCTATAACTATATAAATAGTAGAGCAACCGAAAGCCTTATACTTCACTGGGATTTGGTGAGAAATGATGGAATTAGCACTAGAGGCTAAGGAAGCCTTCCTATGAACACTAGTAGCTCTCTTGATAGTACACAGATCCTTTTAAAACCTAGCATATGGAGGCATTTACCGAATATCATTGAGTAAAGGAATGCTCATTTTGACTTAAGAGAAGGTCTCTCTCATCTTCTCAACATGATCTTGATATTTCTTTTTAAGCCTATAAGGAAAAGGAGGTAAATGGACTCTATCAGCAAAATGAGGAGAAAAATAATCCTTAGGAGGTGAACGATCCATTGAATCAGATGAATCTTTCTCCTTAGCCTCCTCTTTACTACAAGGTGCCCCAGAAGGTAGAGGAATATTAGAATCATTGAGGAAACCATTAGTAACATCCCCCAAATTAGTGGATGAACCAGGTTGTAGAAAAGAGAAGAAGGAGAAGAATTTTGGAAGAAAGTATGAGGATACTTGCAGGGTGCACTTGAAATTCCTACTTGATTATAAATCTCTCAACTGGATCTAAGAGATATAACTCCATTTACCTTCCTCATAGGCTCACTAGGGTTAACACCAGAAGAAAGGGAGGTGCGACCCTTACGATTCACCTTAGTCTGACTCGAAAAAGTACTTGACTCCCTAGAATATGATGCTAATTGGGAAAACTGTTTAGTCATCATTCTTTTCATATAAGCATTAATCATTCTCTCCACATTATTGTTAATTTTTCTTTTAATTTTATCAATATTAGTGTAACCAAGAGGAGATTAAACTTAAGCTACTAGAGGTGGAGGTCTAAGTGCCTTGGGCACACCTAGAAAAGCTAGTCTCTAAAATTATTAGAGGGATGAGAGATGGGTAGGAGTTGTTTCCTAGAAACACTCCAAGCTGAGTCTTAGAGATTGCAACATTTGGTACACTACTCCAACAAAGTTTAGGGTGACTTCTCCACGCTAGATTGTACTAAGGGGAAAAGGGGTCATTTTTAGGTCTCTATAAGTCCATATCCGCGTGCTATTGAACAATGGATAACTAGTGACCAAAATAAGGATAAGTACTCAATAAATGATCTAAGACCTAATAGTGAGAACAAAACACCATAGAAGTCTGAGAAATCTGGGGAGTCTGGGTCGGAATCCCTTTCAACATGTTCTCTACAACCAAAATCTTAGACTCTAAGTGACTCACATCAGATACAGAATACAACCCATCCCTAGCAAATCTAGAAAATAAACTATCATCTCTAGCGGTTTCCCACTACACGGTTTTCTTAGCTAAGTCCTCTAAAAATCCCCAAGCAGCAATGGCGCTCTTAGAAAGAAAGTCGCCCTAACACATGGACTCTAACATTGTTCTAGTTTGTTGGTCAAGCCCTTCATAAATAATTTAGCACAAATGTGTTTGGCCTAAACCATGATAGGGACACTAGGCTAATAAATTCATAAACCTATCAAAGCACTTCCAAAATGATTTCCTTCTTAGTTACGCAAATGGATAATCTCATTACTTAGCATAACAGTCTCGGCATTAGAAAAATATTTTCTTAAGAAAAATCTAATAAAATCATTCTAACAAGTAACAGAATTAGCAGTCACACCATAAATCCGATGTTTAGCAGAATCTTTCAAAGCAAAAACAATTAATTTCATCAACACAACATCAACAGGATTAGTAGGAAAGGGCATCAGAGAACACACTTCTTTGAATTCCTTCAAAAACAAATATACATCCTCTGAACACGTGAATTTAGGGAGCATTTGAGTATGGTGAGGTCACAACTCGAAAGTCACATTTGGTCCTAAGGCAGATTAAAACAAGATGGAAAAATAGTCCTAGGGGAATAGAAATGTCACTTAAAGATCTCTCTTGTGCCATTTCGCGCAATTCTAGTTCAGGCTTCGGTTTAAGTTCTAGTTCAAAGTCAGGCTCAGGCTCACTCCGAACAAGTTTTTTGCTTTTGGGATCTCTAGTCCAACCAATTATGCAAATCCCATGCCCTCATAAAAGGATTTCATTTTGATCTCTTTTGTTCTTCTACTTTTTTTTTTAATTTTTATTTTTCTGCTTTTTCGTTGATTTCTTTCTCCACAAAAAACAAAAACACGATGTAAACTAATCCTAGGAACCAAAAAAACCAAAAAATCAAAATAAACAAAACGAAAATTGAAAAAAACTAAGACTGAACAAGCAAAATCTAAAAATAAAATTAAAACAAAAAATCAAACTCCTCAAATCAGAACCATACACACAAAATTCAACACAATCACAAGGAACATGGATATTTTTTTAAATTTGTTTTTGTTGTCCCAGACTCTTGCAAAAAATTCGATAGAGAAAATTATTTATAAAAATACTAAAAATTCTAAAAATTCCTAAAAGTCAAACAAAAATTCACCTGGACTCTAAACATCATGCAGAATCCACAAAAATATCTCCACTAAAATATCAAATGAGAAAAATTCACACTAGAACTACTCCAAATAACTCAGACAAAATCTAAAAAACATGAAAAATATGCACTAGCTGTTTTCCTTTTCTCTGTTCTTGCATAGATCGAAGCCCCAGATTTGTTAGTACTGTTTTTTTTCCTTTCAGCAGCAAAATAATCACTAAAAATACAAACTAAATTGTCCCAAAAAAAAAAAATTCAAAATACTAACTCAAATCAAAATTAAAACCAAAGAAATCTAAAGTAACTAAAACTAAATCAAGACTAAACCAACACACACAAAAATCAAAAATCAAAAATACGCAACGAAAACAAAAATGACTCAAGCGAATCAACTATGACTCAACACAACCTAATTTCACAAACTCATCCATGATAACAATGCCAAAAAACTTTTTGTGATTTCTGCAAACGCACAGTTTATTATCGTAGCACTTACATGTGTTTATCCTCAGGCATGGATTGTGAAACTGGATTACTAATTACTTCAACTAGTATGCTTTAACTAAGTTGACCAAAGCCAGTTATTAGTTGACCTAAGTTCAGACATACCCACTAACTAAATGCCACAAGATAGAAGATGTTCAACATGCATTATAACTTAAGAGCAGTATCACAAAACTAAAATTCAGCATGTTTTATATTTCAATTAAGAAAAATAAACAAAACCAAGAGAGCAAGAGAAGATGCCCAGAACTAAAACAGTGCAACACAAGGGAGGTGGAAACTGAAATAGGACACCAGTAGCACAATTGAGATGCAAATTTGCATAGACCGAAATGAAGTCAATAATCAAGAATCATCACAACACCAAAATTGAGTGTCGGAACAAGAAGAATACGACCCGCAGATGACAAAATTTAGACCCAAACTCACAAATAAAAAAAAGGGACTGAAAACAGAGCCTGATATTGGTATCAAAACCCAGAAAATTCAAGTACAAACCCTAAAAATCTCTGCTAGATTGAACAATAGCGTGAGAATAGTACAAATTTTGAGAGCTTAGGAGACTGAATTTGAAAAAAAAAAATTGAAATCAAGAAAGAGAATGAAAATTAAAGCCTAATCTCTACTCTCTATTTTCTGCTCTATCTGCTCTACTCCCCTCAATTCGACCTCACTGCTACACTTATCCATCATTTTCTAGCCCCCAAAACTCTGTCTTCATTACTCTGACAAATGCTCAATTAAACCCCTTTGTAACCACTGATGATGGTGATGATGAAGGAATAAACGGTGAGAGGGCAGAGAAAGAGTGAAACAGCCAAGAAGCTGGGCGAATGGGAAGATAAAGCAGCGAACTTCAGGCTTTTAGGGCTTTGAAGGAAGAAGAAAGGGAAGAAGGGAAAATCGGGCACCACGTGAGTCAGGCGTGGCCGAATAAGTGAAGGGAGCAGGCTAGGCTAATCTAAAAGAAATAAGGGCCGCATACTAAGCCGACCAGCAAAGCAAAAAAAAAAAAAAAAAAAAAAAAAACAACGCAAGCGAAAGAGAGAGAGCCGGGAAGAAGAAGCGCGCTTGGGCCTTGGCTGCTGGGATTTCCTTGTTTTTTCTCGTCTTTTGATCTAACACCATTTTCTTCCAACCTTCATATCCACTTTATTCAAGTCTCTATAATTTCTACAAAAATAAACCAATACATATCAAAAATCTAATTAATCAATTTATTATGAGCAAATATTAAGTACTAAAAGGATATGAAATATTATAATTTTGGGCTAACCAAAGTCCGTCGGCCCACAAAACGAGGGGCATAACTCTATATTTCCCAACCTCCCGGCCAAGATTGACGACCAGAAGGTGGCATGCTTTCCTCAAAAAAATGAGTCCCGAGAACCCAAAAAAATCCCTTGTGCCTTGCCCGTCCATTAAATGTCCCATAACTCATGATCTAACTGCAAGCAGTCCTTTATCTCCAGTATACTTAGTATCGAAGTTGTTTATCCATGGGAGATAGATGTAGCCGCTAATCACATTCATGGTTTTAGAAATGCAGATTGGCAAGAACCAAGCAAACCATGCGCCTAAAGATGGTCTACGAACTAATGGCTGAGGGCCTCTCAAAAGGTAAGCCGTCATCTCCTTCCCATTCTTCTAAGCGAAGAGGTGATGCGAGCTCATTTGGTTATAATTTCTCATGGTCGAGTTCCGATGCAGAGAGTTCAAGTTAAGACCAGTCGCACGAGGTCATAGCGACTAGTATGTTTTTCCCAAAGGTGCCAACTTGGTTTGATCCCAATGATGCTCTGACTCTCACCTCCCTAATCCAGAGGTCATCACGTCCCTAGATTGATCTGACATGGAGAAGACGTATCTTCTTGCTCTTAGCTGTAACTTCGTATTTTCTTAGGCAAATCCTGCTATCTCAAGATCACTCCTCGATTACATTGCGGTGTCCTATGCGTTGCTTAAAAATACAGGCTTCATTTCCCTTTGTACCTGGTGATTCATGGGATCTGACATTATAGATCTAGTAATCGCCTAGATTGGGCCCATATCATGCCATAACATCTGCTCATTCATCACAACCTTTTATGCTATGGGGTCTGAGTTGTACCATACAGAAAGCATTGGGTAAGGCTGGGGAGAGCAACTGGTACTCCTTTAATAACAAGAAAGGCTACTTGTCAGCGATTAAAAGGAAGTCCAAACTAAAAAACTGGAAGAATGACCTCCTTTTGTGAAATACAAGGACGGTTGAGGGGTGACCTCCCCGTCTGGAACCACGATAAGCAGAAGAAGTCCCCTTTTAAGGTGTTGATCGCGAACAAGCAGAAAGTCGTAAACTATTTTTTATACACTATGCGGGAGAATGGCCAACCCCCTCCTCTCCCCACATTCATGTTCATAGATCGAGCAATAAAAGGGGAAGGAGCCCTAGTGAAAAAGTATCAGGTTGAGTGATAAAGAGTCGCTCAATTGGCTCCCTGGGTCGGCTTACTCTCCAAATGACTTCTCTCTCATCGTGGCTGGGCTTTTAATTATGGAAAAGCCTTCTAACGGCATTGTTCATTCTTTCATAATTCTGTTTTCACTGTTGTGTTGACCTGGCTTTACTTTTTCTTTTTGCATTGGAGGCTCATGTGAGGCTATCGCAGCTCGAGTTTGGGGATGTGACTTCAGAGGAGATACACAAAGATTCACCTCTATCGCCATTGGCGGCCAAGAGGTGCTAACGCCTAGCGATACAAGGACCACAGTTTAAACTAAAGAAAATACCGCGCACAGCAGAGGCTTTCCAATGAGGGTCACCAAGAGGTACCTCGAGAAGGACACCTCCCTGTTGATACCTCGCCATGTTAGCTCCAAGGGGTTAGGTATCGTCTCCCTAGACTGACTCCTAGGGCAGCTGCCAAATGACTTACCAATAGGTTATGGCGGCATCTTCTCTGAGGTTCACGGGGGCTATGCCCTTTTTGTACGTTAAGCCACTAGTCATATATGAGCTTATGGAGAGGCTTTCCCACTCTTGAGACGTGCAACCCTCTACCTCTCCAGATGATTAACTGGTAATCTAGGAGCAAGTGGATATTACAGAAGTAAGTCTGGCCACCCTTAAAGGGTTACTTATTCCTTTTTTGGTGTTATGGTACTCTGCCCCTCTCATCTACTTCCTTAGCTATTCTCCTTTTTGGACCTTTTCTCGAGCCCTGAGGTTCATGTGGGTAGCTTTGTCCAGCAATTACCTTGAGGAAAAGATTCACCTCCTTAAAGAGGATAAGAAGAAAGCCGAGGAGTCCAACGTAAAATAAAAGCGGCGCTATAAGAAGTTGGAAAAGGGAAAGGAAGATTGGGAGAAAGAGAAGTGGGACCTCCGTCGTCACCTTAAGGACCTGAACATTCAGGTAGAAGTTGAGAAGATAGCCTCCAGGGAGAAACTCAGGCAGTCAAACATCATGGATATAAGTGTGGCTTGAATGAGATGACTGAGTTCTTCCCTGAGTTCATTGAGCATCTCGCTCCCAAGCTTCAAAAGAAAAAAGGCAACTTCAGCGGGTGGGTCCAGTACATCGAGGAATGTCGTCATGCTTGGTTGTCCGAGCAGGATCCTAATGAGGGCATTTTCTAATGCGAGGCCTCTATGGATGGCCTGGAAGATGACGATGCTGATAGTGAGGATGAGGATCCCGCCAGCTAGGGGCCACTATTCTCCCTTTTATTTTTCTGCTTGTATTTCTTTTTCTTTTTTCTCTTTTTTTAGTCTTCCCATTATAAGATTTCCAAATTCAATGAAATGAACACTTAATGGAAACTCTACATTTTTAGTCGTGTTGCTTGTTGTTGAGTTTATTTCATTCTCATGTCATGTTGCTGGTCATCTGCAAGTGATGTACCTCGTGCCGTCAAACATAACAACGAGCAAAATTTTCTAAGAAGACAACTCTATAATACTTGGATTTAAAGGATTATGTTTATTAATTGTGAAAAATCCTTCGAGTCCTTTGACAATCACTCATGGAGACATAATACAAAGAAAAGAACGAAGGAAGTGTGGGCTATTTGCTAGGTGAAGTACTTCCTTATGCTTTCACCGTGCCAAGTCCTAGGGACGTCTTTCCCTTGGAGTATGAGCAATTTGTATGTTCCTGAGCGAACTTGCTCCCTAATGACGTATGGTGCTTCCTAATTGACACTTAGTTTGTCGTGCTCTTGCTCATTTACTTTTGTCATGACCTCTATCCTCCTTGTGATAAGGTGACTAGCCCATAAAGGCCTCTCCTTGGCCCTCCTATTGTGGAGTCAGGCAATCTATGTACACGGAACCTCCCACGTAGCGCATTGAATCAAGGGGCTCCCTTAGGGCCGAGTTGTTGAGTGTTTCCGGGAATGTGGTCAAACAGCAGGTGTGGAGTGCCACTTACATAAGAAGGATGACTTATGAGCCATAAACCAACATGAAGGGAATTTCTCCTGTGCCAATCTTTTTAGTTGTGCATATAGACCACAATATGCATGGCAGTTCATTGAGCCATTTTTCTTTGGCGTCATCCAGCTTTTTCTAGAGGTCATGCAAAATGGCCTTGTTAGCTACTCAGCCTAATTATTGGTTTGTGGGTGCGCAACAATGGTAAACCCTGCCTAACAACTATACCCCTTGAGATAGTCTCTGATCTTATCAATGTCGAATTGCCTGCTGTTGTCGGATACCATAGCCTAGGAAATGCCAAACTGCATGATTATTTTCTCCAGATGAACTTCTTCCCCTCATTAGCTATGATTGAGGCCATACCCTTGGCTTCCACCCACAAGGTGAAGTAGTCCACGTCCACGTCCACGATTAGATACTTCCACCCACTTTGTTTTTCTATTGTTTTATGCTTTTTCTCTTGTTTTCTTTTATCTCTTGGGGAAATGAAATGGGAATTTCAATTATTCAAAGGCATAGGATCTCTAAGATCTAGATTTCTTGGTCATTCAACTAACCCAATGCAGTTCACGAGGTACAATGAGACATCCGAAGGTGAAAGAGAAGGGGAATTTAATGCGCAATACCTCAGGTCTATAATTAATGGATCTCCGATCGAAAAAAAGGAGCCTATCCACTAAATATAGAAGATGCCTATTCCTGCAATTACACTTAGAACAAGCCCCCTTCCCTTACGTTAATAAGTAAGCAAACATATCAACTCACAACTTAATACATATATACAACTTGAACAAGAGGGGTGCAAATCAAAACGTACAATATCATCAATCCCTCAACAAACAAACACACCAAAGAAGCCACAAACACCCTCAAAATACACACGACACACTTGAAGTAAAGCTCCATAGACTTGGCTTAAAAGTAGGAATATGTGTATGAGGACAAGGGTGTTTATATTAAGAATTCATAACAAATATGAATATGAGCTCAAGGAGACTAGCAAAAGGGGATACGCATGTAACACAAGTCAGGCTATTTGGTTATGTTACAAAAGTGGCCAAAGAATCAAATCCAGTATCATTTCATCAAATATGCACATGTTAATGTAATTTTGAACAGCAATCTTGGCAAGTTTTAGAGGTGCAACGTGGAAGAGTCACACAAAAGAACATAAGACTAAAAATAATGATTAGTCTAAAAAAGGCTCAAAGTCTCACAGGATGTCTGCCAAAGTACTCTAAAGTAGCTCATAAAATGAAACACATGCACTAACATTAGTGCTGAGGACTCTAAGTGGTAGCAAAGTTCTCAATCAAGACAAGGGGAAAACAAGAGACATTCACAAAGCCCTCAAAAATTTTCACGCCAAAGGGGAACTCATCAAAAGTCACTCAAGCTCATGAAAGCTATTTTGCCCAGATAATCATCATTAGAGGCATCTCAATCCAATCCACATCATCCCTACATACAATCCTATATGCAAACCTAAAATACAATTAAATGCAACACGATAGTGTAAACGAAAGGCAACCTAAAACTACATGTGTAACTAGTATGCAAAGTAAAAACCAAAATACAAAACATGAAAATACCCTATCTCTATGCTTAGATAAAGCATTGTTCAAAGGAAATAATTGAGGAGAAAAGAAGGGGGAAAAGAAAAGAGAATAGTCTCACCACCTTAGCGCCGGATGCACCTAAGCTAAGGCCTTCTATTAAAGGAGGCACAAGGAGTATCAACCACTTCATCACAACTTCGGGACACTACTCACCTCTTCAAATGTAGTTAAGGCATACAAAATTTTGTCAAACACAGGAACATGGGGTTTACAAGCCTAGCAATAAGTGAGCATTAAGATGAATGTAACAAAGAAAGCTAGTGCTCTCTTTAGAAAAGCAAACTCCATAGAAAATCAAAAGTGAAACCAAGGATAGTGCTTTGATTTCCTAGGCTTATCCACCAGTTAAATGCACTATGGGCCAAGGGAGCATCATACCCTCTATAGTAGTTTAGGGACACAAAATTAGCAACATTCCCACCAAAAGCATCAAATGTGTTGTCCTCATAGACCAAATCAACATTATCATCACAAAACATAGGATTGTCAATGGCACGTCAAGATAATACTTGGGGGAAGGAGATGGCTTTGAACACATACGGAAAACATAGGAATAGGAATGATCAAGGGGATTGGTAGAACAATATTACATCCAAGGCTAGGAAAGTCTTTGTGTACAAATACATTATGTGATCCCTCCAAAGGAGCCTCAAATAGATTATACACCTGTTCTTAAGTATGTTCTAACTCAAAACATGTATCAACGACATTAAATCCAACAATTTTTCCAAAAGGCTCCCTTACCTCGAGCCTCATGCTATGAGCTAACGGAAATGATGAATCAGGCAATGTCAGGACAACATCAGTATCTTCCTTGGGCCATGCAAATTTAGTTTGTGCATAGCATACATAATAGGGGCACGAATTATATCATGGTTAGAAGGATTATACATGTCACACCAAAAAGGAGCTTAATAAGATATAGGATAGAATACACAAGAATTAGCGAACGAATAACCAAAGACACGACTAGCGTTCTCAAATTCAAATGAATCCCGAGCATTCCACTCAAGAAAATGCTATGCCTTATCAACACTTTTACCATGAAAGCCCTAGTACTCTAAAAGAGCACATGTTTTAGTATTCACACCCTTAACAACAATGTCTAAACTTTCCCATTTATCCATACAATAACCATATTGAATACGAAAAGGATGTAGATGCTTAAAATACCTCCAAAATAATTCATGTCCGAATTAGGGGAAATAGAAAATTGCCACTGCTTTTTTTTTCAATTTGAATTTTTATTTAATTTCTAACACAAACAAAATACTTAGTCCAATATATCAGCAAAAGGCCAATATTTGACACTAGTCCCCGGTAAGGATGTCAAAAACCTAATAGGGCTACACACATATGTTGGCATCGTAGCAAATCAAATCCCACAAGTACAAGGTAAAGCCACCGGGTTATATTTTCTCAAGATAGGCTAAGTGGATCAAAACTTGAAATCGATAAAAATAATGAACATATGGAAATGACTAGAATTAATTCAAGCGCAAACAAATATCCAGGAATATGTTTCACCACATGGTAAATCACTCAAGTATAATGTACATCGATCAATCTAAGCCAATTCAGTTTAAAGAACAATAATCAAAGTATCATACTCTCTTTCAAGTTATTGTGAAATACCTAGAGTCAATCAATCCCCTACTTTCATGGATTTCAATCAACCTAAACTCATTAAGGTATTAGATTATCACACATACGCTCTAAAATGGTGAATCTTTCTCAAGAATTCAAACATACAAGTCCAATTTTAGGTTTCCAATGTCACGTTTCACGTTTCAGTTGTTCACCTAACATCCAAAATTATGCAAGAAGATGGTCGACCAAAATGGTCATAAAGCAAGGCTCTAAAATCATATCAAACATGAAATCAACATAAATTGAACTATTGAAGTGCAAATACTCAAAGAAAATGCATCAATTGGTTCTTGAAATCTCGAATCTAAAAATTTTTTGTAATAAGTTGCGATTCAACATCTAATTACTCTAAAATGATAAATCTAAAGAGAAAAAAGAAGAGAAGAGAGAAGAATTTGTTAAGCCAAACACGCGCTTGAATCTGTTGTTTGCAAACCCATTCTTGCTTCCTTGCAAATCTTCTTCTTCAATTTGCTTTCCTTTACTCTAAAAATGGAGTCTAAAACCTAACTAGATGGTGGAATATGCTCAAATGGAATGGAGAAAGCTAGGTATATATCATGAAAATCGAGGTAGTAAACCATCAAAATGCATAAGAATAGAACAGTCTCAAAGAAAACAGGCGGCCACGGGGGAATGAATCCACCATGGCTTGTTAGTAGGGAACCCCACGGACCATGATCCCTACCACAATGCATGCCGTTGTGCCCACTGGTTCGATTGTCTTCAATTTTCTTCCTGCTACTCCACACTAGAGCCTCCAAGACCGTGGTATTGACCATGCTATGTTCGTGTTGGATATACTTAGGGCTATTCTACTTCCTTCTTTGATCTTTAAGGCCTTAAAATAATCATTCTACTCATATACCTTACACTTTTAGAGTTGAAATCTGCAAAAGCTCTCAAAACAAGCAAAACACAATAGTAAGAATAGGAACATAAATCATACAATTAAGTACACTAATCCCCTAAAATGACTCCCAAATACTCAAATAATCCATGAAAATATGACATTCATCAAGTAGCCACCTTGATGCGACAAGCTTCTTCATGACATTCTTTAAGGGTTGGTCTGTCAGGTTCGTTATATTGTGTGCCCCAAAGTACGACCAGAGCTTCTTGCTTGCCAAGGCTAAGACATAGGCAAACTTCTCGATTAGTGGATATTTGAGCTACGCATGGTTCACATAGAACACAGGAATTTGTTCACTTTCTCCTTTTTTTTCCAGGATTCACGATATGCTCAGACACGACCAAGTATAAAACCAATGTCTCACCATGGGTCAGACTGGCAATCTGTGGTATGCGGGACAGATATGCTTTCAATGACTGAAATGCAATGTCCACCTCCTATTTCCCCTCAAAGTTCGTGCATGTCTTGTGTACGTCGAAGAACGCTGGACATTTGTATACAGACTTGGACATGAAGCATCCAACCACAGCCAAGTATCTAGTCAACCGCTAAACCTCTTTAACATTCGTTGCGGGCTTGACATTAAGGACGACTTAGATTTTCTCTAGACTAGCTTCTATTTCGCAATGCTAATCATGAAGCCTAGGAATTTATCGGACTTTACATCAAAGACAGGCTTCTTTGGATTAACCTTCATGGTGCGGTTGTGTAGGATGGCAAAGGTTTGTCATATGTCAGCCACATGCCCAGTGTCCTCCTTGCTTTTAACAATCATGTTATCTACATAAAATTCTATGTTCTTTTGATGAGGGGTTTGAACAATTTGCTTACCAACTACTGGCACACTACTCTTGCATTTTTCAACCCAAATGGCATGACATTGTAGCAATACAACCCCTTGTCTATAATGAACGTCATGTTCTCCTAGTTGTTGTGGTGTAGGTGAATTTTGTGATAAGCTAGAAAAGGCATCCATGAAGCTTAGCATTGCATGTCCAATGGTGGAGTCTACCAACTTGTCAATTTTTAAGAGGGGTAACTATCCTTTGGGCATGCTTTATTGATATTCGTGAAATCAACGCACGTCTGTAGGTCCCATTTCGTTTCTTCACCAATACCATACTTGAGATTCACTTAGGTTACTAACAATCTTGTATGAACCCAACCTCCTACAACTTCTAAACTTCTCATCGTAACTGCACACCTTCGTGTGCCTATATGCCTTTTCTTTTGGGCCACTGACTTGTGGGATGGATCAACATTTAGTTAGGGTGGTTAATAACCATGGGGTCTAAACCGGGTATTTCATCTAGAATTAAAGCAAAGGCATTCTTGTATTCTCAGAGGAGGCTAATGATGCAATACTTCTCCTGTATTGGCATACTCCATCCAACCTTGACCGCCCTTGATGGACATGCGTCTTCGTGTGGGACAACTTCTGTGGCCTCAAGGGGAGGGTAGCCATAGTCCTCCATTATCATGGCACATATGGTCGATGTCTCGGCAATCACTGGCAGATTGAGTTAGGGCGTTTTCATTTTGGATTTAGGTAGGGCCACATTGGGACACCCCTCATGCGCTACCAATGGCTTGATGCTTACCAAATAGGACTCTAATACAATATCGGGTCACCATAGTTTCCCATGCTGCCATCGTCTAACGCATAGGGGACCTATAGCAAATAGGGTGTCATTATCGCCTTTACTTAATGAAACGTCAGTCGTCCAATGATGACGTTATAGGTTGTTAGCACATCCATAACTAGGAAGTAGACCTCCAAATTTCTAGACCTAATGTTATCCCCAAATTACAATAGGAAATGGATCATTCCAATGGGGTTCACTACTTGCCCCTTGAATCCTAAAATTGGATGCACAAGGGGCATGATGTCTCCTCTGCATTACTTAAGCTATTTGAGACAGTGTTAAGAGAACCGAGCTGGATCGACCAAATGAACTGATTGGATTGGAAATTAATTAGCTTGGCAAGCTAGAAGTAGTTAAGGCTCATTTGAACATTTAAACCACAAGGACTTGATCAAAATCAGTCATCCCGGGTAACTCAGTGGCCTCAGGAGAACAACGGATGGATCGAATTTTGCAGTGTTAATCCAAGATTTGTATTTGGCTTCAGAAGCATAAATCAAACCAATCGCTAATCTGGTCAATATTTTGTTCTCCCTAACAATTATTTTCCTCAAACGCGAGAGAGATTAAGACACACACACACACACACACACACACACACACACATAGAGAGAGAGTGAGAGTGAGAGTGAGAGAGAGAGAGAGAGAGAGAGAGAGAGAGAGAGAGAGAGAGCTAATATGGTTTTAGAAGCCTAAATCAAAGGTTAGATGTTTTGGGTTTCAGAGGTGAGAGCTGGATATATTGAGAACTGCAAGCCATAACTCAAAATGAAAGAGGGCTGGAAATTTGGAGAGAGAAAGGGGCAAGAAGGGAGAGAGATGTGTGATGGTGGCATAACTTTGGCCTTCTACTTTAATGATTAGGTTTTTTATTGAATGAAATTAAAAAAGTTAGGCATTAACGGGGGCCTCTTCAATATACACTTGGTCTTTTAACACCATGACATTTATGGCATTGCTGGGCTATTATGAGCTTAATTCCCTTTCTTCCTTTTCTTTTTCCTTTCTTAATAAAAAAGGAATTGAGTTCATTGTGGAGCTGTCACATCAAATATTTTGGCCATTTACGTTGTAATCATAGGGCTTATAAATATTATGGACATTTATCATGATGAAGAATAGTTGGTTAATTAAATATTATGGCCATTACTCATGGGACCAATCAGGTCTAGTCGATTCAACCTGATTCGACGATCATCTGGGTTAACCGATTTAATCTAGTCAAAACGGTCCAACCAATAAAGTCATTGGCCCAGTTTCTCAATTGATTCAGTTAGTAGGGTAGTTATCTTAACATTGGTTTGAGGCACTCCTAAGTTATGATGTCAACTAAGCTTCCCGTATCTATCAAGATTCTCCGGATAACAGCACTGGCCTTCCACATTGCATCCAAGATGCCCTTAGTATATCCCTCCTCCTTCGATCCTTCCTGGGACTTGGATTTGCCCTTGTTGAGGGCCCTTAGACCCTTCTTCAGGAAACTGTCTATCTACTCCTTATCCTTTAGCTCATGGAGGGCCTTTTTTAGCTCCTTGCACTCTGCAGTTGTGTGAGCGTTTGGTTCTTGGACTTCATAGTACTTTTTTGCATTAGATGACTTGTGTGGCCTGGTTATGGGCTGCGACTTCTTCAGCATAGGATATCCCTTTATTTTCTTGAGGATATTCGTGGATTTGCATTCAAGCGTTGATCCAGCCTCTCATTCCTTTACCTTATTTCTTCCCAGGTCAATTCCTATCTTCAACTCCAAATCATCCTAATTCGTACTTGGTTTCTGCGTATATCTCGTGGCCTTGATGAAGTGTGCAGCCTTTTTAATGGCCTCCGTGAGGGTGTTTTCTTTGTGCTCGACCAACATGAACTTGAATTGTTCATTCCTAAGGTCATTAAGAAGGAGGTGTAAGCCACACCATCCTCCTTCAGGTCAGGGATGAGGAAGACCTCTTGATGGAACCTCTTCATGAACTTGGCCAGTGACTCGTTTTTGCCTTGTTTGTTCTTAATAGAGATGTATGCTTGTCCTTCTCTCCTTGTGGCACACATTGAATCGGATTACAAAGTCATCGTATAGTTCTAGAAAGCTGATGATGCTACCTAGACTGAGGTTGTTAAGCCATTTCTGGGCGACCTCCTTCAGAGTCATTAGGAAGTGCCGATAGTAAACTGTGTTGTCAACATCCTGAACATACATCTGGGCTTTATAAGGCCCTAGATGTTCCTCAACGTCAGTTGTTTCATCATGGAACTTCAAGTTTTGGATCTTTATTGATAAACCTATATTTTACACACTTTTAGGCATGATTTTTACCTCTTAACTCGGCAGTTTCTGGTATAATTTTGTGAGTCTAGAGGTTGATTATTCATTGTTTATCTCAAATCTGCCTAAAAGTCGTGTTTTTGTGTTTACAGGAGCCTGACTTGAATAAATGAGGAAAACAAGCTAATGCCGCGCCAAATTGAAGCAAAAAAAGGATCAATATTGAATTAAAATAGGAGGCACGGTCACTCCAGGCGAGGTGGCACGAGCGTGCCACCCAAAGAAGGGAAGAAACGAAAGACAGAGAAGTGGCACGGGGCCACCGTGCCGATCGGCACGACCGTGCCACTTTAGTTGTCGCAGTTTTGTCGTGTTTTGGCATTGTAATTCCGGCAGTTTTTTTTCGGGGATTCTACCTTTACTTCTCTCTCGTTTTAGGCGATTTCTAGGGCTCTTAGGGTTTGCTTATTGTGGCGATTGAATTCAAGCTTTGGATCAAAATTTGTTTACGCTTTCGATTGAATATTGTTGCAGATTGTTCAGGGTATACTTTTCTACACCCTTTTCTTTCGCTTTAATTCAAGTTCTATATTCCTTGACATGGTATTGTTCTTGATTGAGATGTTGTTTAGAATCATGTTCAGCGGCTAAATTCCTTAGTCTTGGATTGGGCGTAGCCCCTGTTGTGCTAATTATGATCAGATTCTAGGTTTAATTAATTCATTCCTGCAGAATTGACTGAACTCCCACATTGTATGCCAGATGCTTGATGAATTGCCTGAAAGGGGTTTATTCATGGTTCTTAATTAGAGTTTAGGGGATTAGCGAAAGTTAAGTCCTAGGCTTAGAGCCGCTTTGTGGGCAATTGAACTGCTAGCACGAAAGTAGTTAGTACTTCAATATCTGGGAACAATAGGTTGCACATCCTGTGATTAGGTTTACCATTGTCGTGCGAAAGTAGGCGATCTGTTTAACCGAATCAGTCTAATGACCTTCGAAAGAAGGCGTAGATGTATTACACCGGTAACTGTTCCAGACCAGTCATGCATGTAGGTTGAATTACATAGCTTAGTTTAAAATCTAAGAGGCACAACAGTGTGGTGAACCCCAATCTGGGACCTTTGTTAACATTGATTACAACCATAGTTTAATATTAATCGCACTAATCAGCCAACATACGATTCTTGCTTAAATTGAGTCGAGAAGGTTACTTTGGTGGTTGAAACCGAGTTCCCTGTGGGATTCGACCCGTACTTGCCGGTTGCTAGCTACAGCTACGCCGTGCACTTGCGGTAAAACTACACTACAAGTTTTTTTGGCGCCGTTGCCGGGGAACTTAGTTGTTTCAGGATCAGTAGTGACCTTAATACTCTAGATTAGGCATTCCTTGTTCTTTCTGTGCTTTTAGTTTTGCTTGGGCCTGCTTACGCTTGGTGTAATTGTTGGTTTTTGTATGCGCAGGCGCAGTCAAAGGGATCAACCACTCTTTCCCCTTGACCCTGAGATTGAAGCCACTGCTCGAAGGCAGAGTGGTGCCCAAAAGAGACAGCAGGCACAATAGAGAACACCATGGCGGGAGAAAACCCTCGGGTGCTGCAGGATTATGTTATACCGCACGCCACAGGATTGACTTCCTCCATTGTCAACCCGGCCGTCGAAGCTAACAACTTCGAACTACGGCCTGCTTTGGTGTCCTTCGTGGAGAAGGACCAATTTAGTGGGCGTCCATCGGAGAACCCTCACCAACACCTTCGCAACTTCCTGGCGAAGTGTGATACCATAAAGCTCACCGGGGTCTCCTCCGACGCCATTCGACTCCGGCTCTTCCCATTCTCACTTACCGACAGAGCCAGTGACTGGCTCTTGAATGAAGAGCCGAATTCATTCACTACCTGGGCGGCGCTCTCCACTGCGTTCCTCACCAAGTACTTTCCTTCAGGGAAAACCACCAAGCTTAGGGCGGAAATCACCTCATTTACTCAACGAGGTGATGAGTCTTTATATGAGGCATGGGAGAGATTCAAGGATCTCCAACGCCAGTGCCCGCACCATGGAGTCCCCGACTGGTTACTAATCCAAACCTTCTACAATGGATTAGACCAGTCCCTGAAAATGTCGGTAGACGCCGCAGCTGGTGGCACACTTATGGGGAAATCCATTGAAGCTGCAAAGGCCTTGTTGGAGGAAATGGCATCCAACAATTATCACTGGTCAAGCGACAGGGCCACTCCGAAGAGAGCTAGTGTGGTATATGGAGTTGATGCGGTCGACATGCTAGCAAGCAAAGTTGATGCTCTAGCACAGCGCATTGATCGAATGAGCACTCCTACTGCGAGAGGTGCCATGGGGGCCTCATCTGGAGGTATGTATGAGGTTGGAGCCTATTGTGAGGCATGTGGCGTCCAAGGCCATACTGTTGTTGATTGCCAAACCCCTTTCCCAGGCGTTGAGCAGGCTAATGCAATGCAAAACTATAGTCAACGCCCACAAAACAACCCATACTCAAACACATTCAACCCCGGTTGGAGGAACCACCCCAATTTCTCCTACCGCAACAATAACCCCATGCCACCTAATGCCTCTCACCCACAACCTCCTGGTTTCCAACAAAGAGCCCCTCATCACCAACCCCCTCCACCCCCTGAACCAAAGTATCAATTAGAAAGCCTCCTGGAACAATTCGTTATCACACAAACAAAAACTAATGAGACTCTCAGTGCATCTGTCAACCAGCTCAACTCCAAATTCGATACCATGACTGCTCACCAGAAGGTGATGGATACCCAGATCGCCCAGATAGCACAGCAGGTGAGTCACCTGTCCCGACCCCAAGGGCAACTGCCACCTCAACCAGAGACTAATCCCAAGGGACAGATAAATGCCATTACTTTGAGGAGTGGGAAGGAATTGGAGGGCCCCCAGGTTCCAATGAAGGAGGAGAGAGTTATTGAGAAGGAAGCCCCCATTGAGGCTCCAAGTGGGAGGGTCGATTCTGAAGCGACCCAGGAGGTGTGAACTGAGCACGTATCACCTCCATTGAAGCCCTACAAGCCACCTGTCCCATACCCCCAGCGGCTAGTGAAAGCTAGGGAGGAGCACAAGTATGGGAAGTTTCTCGAGATGCTAAAAAAGTTCCATATCAACATCCCTTTCTTGGAGGCTATCACTGACATGCCCTACTATGCCAAGTTCTTGAAGGATCTTCTATCAAACAAAGGGAAACTACTCGAGAACGCTACAGTAGCTCTCACCGAAGAATGCAGCGCCATTATTCAGAACAAGCTGCCTCCTAAGCTTTCCGACCCTGGAAGCTTCTCGATTCCTTGCTCGGTAGGAGATTTGACCATCAGTCGAGCGCTGTGTGACCTTGGGGCCAGTGTGAGCTTAATGCCCTACTCTATATGCCAGAGGTTGCAGGTGGGTGAGCTGAAACCCACAACTATATCTCTATAGCTCGCAGACAGATCTGTTAAGCACCCTCTGGGTATACTTGAGGATGTCCCACTGCAAGTGGGAAAATTTTTTATTCCATGTGACTTCGTGATCATGGAAATGGAGGAGGACTCCCGCATACCAATTATTCTGGGACGCCCGTTCCTAGCCACTGCGGGGGCAATGATCGATGTGAAGAATGACAAGCTTGCCCTTCAAGTTGGGGATGAGAGGGTTGAGTTTAGCTTGCCACAGGCCATGACCTCCCCCACCTTAGGCGACTCTTGCTGCAGAGTTGATATACTTGAGGAGACTCTCAACCAGGCGAGTGCGGCCCCACCTCCAGTTGACGATCTAGTGGAGGCCGCACTAATCAATTGCTACGTGATTGACCGCTCCACGGCAGAGCATGAGCCTCCCTTCCAGGAGGAAGAGAAGGGCACACCACAGACAGAATTGAAGCCCCTACCGTCCCATCTCAGGTGCGAATTCCTTGACCCTAACCATAAGTGCCCTGTAATTGTCAGTTCTACACTCAATGACCCCCAACTGAAAAACTTGTTGGAAGTGCTTAGAAAGCATCGGGGTGCCATTGGGTATAAAATTGATGATATCAAGGGACTCAGTCCTTCGTTTTGCATGCATCGCATACTTCTTGATGCGAGTCACCGCCCTTCCCGACAACCTTAGCGTCGTTTAAATCCAAATATGCAAGAGGTTGTGAAAAAGGAGGTTGTCAAACTACTCGATGCTGGGATCATCTATCCTATCTCCGATAGTGAATGGGTGAGCCCAGTTCAAGTAGTCTCTAAGAAGGGAGGGATGACTGTTGTCAAGAACGAGCATAATGAGTTTATTTCTACTAGGACTGTTACGGGCTGGCGTATGTGTATTGACTATCGTAAATTAAATCAAGCTACCCGTAAAGATCACTTCCCCCTTCCCTTTATCGATCAGATGCTGGAAAGGTTAGCCCGACACTCCTTTTTATGTTACCTGGATGGATATTCTGGTTTCTTCCAGATTCCAATCCACCCAAGTGACCAGGAAAAGACCACGTTCACATGCCCATATGGCACCTTTGCATACCGAAGGATGCCTTTTGGGTTGTGTAACGCCCCTGCTACCTTCCAGTGGTGCATGACTGCAATATTTTTTGATTTTATTGAAAGGATCATGGAGGTATTTATGGATGACTTCTCCGTCTATGGAGGCACCTTCGACATTTGTTTGCAAAATTTAACTAAGGTGCTCCAAAGATGTGAGGAGGTCAACCTAGTACTGAATTGGGAAAAGTGCCACTTTATGGTGCAGGAAGGGGTGGTACTGGGTCATGTGATTTCTGCTAGGGGCATCGAGGTTGACAAAGCTAAGATAGAGGTTATAGAGCGATTGCCCCCTCCTACTTCTGTAAAAGGGGTGCGGAGCTTTCTTGGACATGCGCGGTTTTACCGCCGTTTTATCCAAGATTTCTCCAAGATCGCTAAACCTCTAACGCAGCTCTTGGTCAAAGATGCCCCCTTTGTGTTTTCTGATGAATGCCTCGAGTCTTTTTGCAGAATCAAACAGGCACTAATTTCTGCCCCCATCATACAACTGCCCGATTGGGATCTCCCATTTGAGATTATGTGCGATGCTAGTGATCATGCGGTGGGGGCAGTTTTGGGGCAAAGAAAGGACAAGAAGCCCGTGGTGATATACTATGCTAGCAACACCCTGGATGAGGCCCAGCAGAATTACACCACTACCGAAAAGGAGTTGCTTGCAGTCGTGTACGCAATGGAGAAATTCCGATCATATCTCCTTTGTTCAAAGGTCATTGTGTACACCGACCATGCAGCACTTAAACATCTCCTAGGCAAGAAGGACACTAAGCCACGCCTCATCCGGTGGATATTACTCCTCCAGGAGTTTGATCTGGAGATTAAGGACAAGGCGGGGGCCAAGAATGTTGTTGCTGATCATCTTTCCCGTCTCACTGCTGAGAGCCAGGAGGCCCCCATTGATGATGCCTTCCCTGGGGAGCGCCTTCTAGTCGTCTCCACTACCCATGTCCCGTGGTTTGCTGACTTCGCAAACTATTTGGCTTCTGGGACTATACCTACTGACTTTTCCTCCTACCAGAAGAAGAAGTTCTTCTATGATGTCAGGAGTTACTTCTGGGATGCGCCTTTTTTATTTAAGCTGTGCAAGGATGGTATTTATAGGCGTTGTTTCCCCGAAGAGGAAGTTCAGAGCGTGATTTCCCATTGTCATGACTCACCATGTGGAGGGCATGCTAGCACCTCCAAGACTGCAGCCAAGGTGCTTCAGGCGGGCTTCTTTTGGCCCACACTATTTAAGGACGTCCACACATATGTCCGTTCATGTGACCGTTGCCAAAGGATAGGTAATTGGTCCCGAAAGAATGAGATGCCCCTCAACTTCATCCTTGAAGTTGAAATCTTTGACGTATGGGGTATCGACTTTATGGGGCCCTTCCCATCTTCTCGGGGCAACAAGTTTATCCTGGTAGCTGTGGACTACGTCTCCAAATGAGTGGAGGCCGTTGCTAGCCCTACTAATGACTCGAGGGTAGTGGCTAAGTTGTTCAAGAGGATTATATTCCCTCGTTTTGGCTAAGTTGTTCACCCCATCAAGCACATACATCTGGGCTTTATAAGGCCCTAGATGTTCCTCAACGTCAGTTGTTTCATCATGGAACTTCAAGTTTTGGATCTTTATCTTTCTCGGCCTTAGGGCATCTATAATTTCATGATTGAAAGGTGTGGCAAATGGTGCGAAATTGAAATGGGAAGTCGTAGTCGAGAACTTCATAAGGGAGGACAACTTTAGCTAAACTTCCACAAATGAGGGGCTCCTACAATGCGCATTGCTTCTTAAAGGACTACACCATGATCGTCCGATCTGCTTCTCCTTCTAATCTTTGTCGTAGCAGCTAGGCGGAGCGGGACTTCGTGAGCTCTACCTTGTTACATACCATTCTAAGGTGTACGCTCTTTTTCTCCCTCGCTATCTTCACCTCTGCTCTGGTATTCTCCTGAAGGACGGGAGGTACGCTCCTGCTCCTCAAACTAGGTTAATTGTCCAAACTGTTTGGCATAGCGAGTCAACGAAGGCCTTGAGAGCACCAAATTTTTTCGTTGGCCCTTTGTAGGGCTCGCGTTTCTTAAATGATTTGCCTAGCATTAACTCCAACAGTGTACTCAGGATGCTCCAAGTGCAGTTGTTCACTGGTTGGGGGCCGAATATTACTCTGGGGCATAGTGTCCTCCCCATCCTACTTGGGAAGGCTCTAACAATCCGAGGGCTCATGTCCCAAAGTAGTATCATAGCGAAATGCTGGGAGTGGTTACATGGAGTTGGTTCCTTCCGTGGTCTTGTTAACTTACTCCTTGACCTACCATAGGAGCATGTTAGTGATAGTTGTCTTGAAGTTCTTGAGGGCATCAGCTGTGACATACGCGTCTGACTCTAATAGCCTCTGACCAGCTGAACTCAAAGTTGCTTGGGAGCTTTATGAGGCATCTGGAATGTCAACGACTCTTGGAGGAGCACCCTTTTAGCCCTCAGGCATTTCAACCATGGATTTTCATATCGCTTAGCCCTGGCATAGGTTACATCACTAACTACCATAGTTGAACACCCTTCTCTACAAACAACACTAATCTATTTTTGAACAGAGTTTTGAGCTTGATGGGGTGGCAAGATAGTAGGTTTATGTGCTGGAGGTGATTCTTCATAAATGGTGATTACACTGTAGTTACTTAAATTCCACAATAAACCTTTTTTTAGGTTTTGTTGAGGGCAAAAAAATGCTTGACGTATCTAATGGTTACATTGGCAAAGAGCATGAAAATAAGAAATTTATGGATTTGAATTTTTTTATATTGCTTATGAGATTGTCAGAATTTTTTTGCCTTTTTTAAATAAAAAATTTAGTCATGATATCTTAATAATTTTTTTTTAAATCGAATTTCCAAATAATTTTTAATATTGGATTTACTTAAAATTATTTGCAAATAGTGTTTTAAATGATATGGTTTTCAAATTGTTAATCAAATTGGATAATTTTTTTTTTTTGCTTCTTGAGTTCTGAATTGCGTACTTACATGACATATGAACTTCATATTTAATCTAATATATCTAATTTTATTAATTTGCATCAGTTAGACATCCCGTGCATGAGTACGGACACAAACTAGTTTCAAACAAATACAATATTAGGTTAATTTGAAAAGGTAACCCATATTACCAAGATGAACAAATATCCACAATTGAATGAAATGGATTGGAGTACTATAATTGAAGTGTTACAATTGAACCATAATTAGCTCCGCAAAAGATTACTAACATGGCATGTTCGTAGCAACTTTGATTTTATTATTATTTTTAAATAGAATGCATTAATTTAATACTTGTAGTATTCCAAGTTGTTTCATGAAAAAAAAAACATGTATTTAAATGTTGTTTTGAGAATAAAAATTGACT
>JACYFF010031955.1:90884843-90895161 GCA_017589665.1 Selenicereus undatus
AGTAAAAATTGATTTTCTTCTCTTTGTGTATAATTTGTACAATTTTCTATATGATAAAAGTTGACACGAATATTCAAATAGTAATTATCTCTATGGTGTATTCAAGGTAGTTCTTGAATTGTTCGTCCATTTTTTTTTTGTCCTCGTTTCTATCTACAACATTAATTAAACTAGCTTTTTTCACTTTAACATTGTATCCTTTTTTAGATGTTATAGAATTGCAGAATTTGCTAAAACAGAAAATGTTGGTGCACGACATTCAAATGCTAAGTTGCCATGATCCATTTAAGATAGTTTCTATATTGTCCTTCCATTTTGTGTTTATCCCAATTGTACCTACATCTTTAATCAAACTTTATTTTTTCTTTAACACTGTGTTATCTTAATAGATATCTTTATATTATAAATGCTAGAATGTGTAAGGGGTTGAGTGTTGAAGAAATGGAAAATGCTAACATGGGAGTAAATTTAGGGCATATGTTGCTTCACAACCGTTGGATCAAAATCTTAAACAATCTTAGCCCTTGGATTTATCTTTACTAGCCACATTAGGTCTCATGTTCGATTCCCCCATCTCTCATTGTATTGTACTATTTACTATGCACATTAGGTCTCAGGTTCGATTCCCTCATCTCCCATTATATTGTATTGTCCATTGTGGCTCTTACGGACCAAAACATTTTTAATTTTCGTCATTATTATTATTATTAATATTTTGTATTTTTCAATACAATTATAAATTTGAGCATGTATTATTAGAGATAATAGAATAATAAATACGATTTCCATGATTGTTTCTATTATTACTATTGTTGTTGTTGTCGTCATTATCGCTGTCGTCATTTCTTTCCGTTTGAATTTGATAACATAGTCAATATTAATAATGATCATCAAATTATCAAAGAGAGATTAAGAGATTATAATAGATATAAAAAAATTTATTAGTTCATTATTATAAAATACATTAATAATTTAGAAGTTTTAACTTAATGAAACGAAATTATAATTACTGAACAAGTCATAAAACCTTATATGACACCTTATTATTAACACATAATATAATATACACAATTATAAAGAAACAATAAATATTTTTTATTTCCATTATCATTATTATTAATATTTTGTATTTTTCGATACAAATATAAATTTGAGCATGTATTATTAGAGATAATAGAAAAATAACTATGATTTCCATGATTATTTCCATGATTATTATTGTTGTTATTGTCGTCATTGTCGTTGTCGGCGATTTTATCTTTCTCCTTGAATTTGATAATATGGTCAATATTAATTATGATCATCTAATTATCAAAGAGAGATTAAGGGAGTATAATGGATATAAAAGTTTTTATTATTACATTATTATGGAATAAGTTCATGTTTTAGAAGTTTTAACTTAAGAAAACCGAATTATAATTACTGAACAAGCTGTAAAACCTTAGGTGACACCTTGTTATTATCCCATAATATAATATACAAATTCATATAGAAATAATAAAAAAAATTTATTTCCATAATTATTATTATTATTTTGTCTTTTTCGTTACAAATGTACATTTGAGCATGTATTATTAGAGATAATATAAATATAAATATGATTTCCATGATTATTTCCATTCTTACTATTGTTGTTGTTGTCATTGTAGTTATCTTCGCTGTTATCTTTCTCTTTGAATTTGATAACATAGTTAATATTAATTATGATCATATAGATGTAAGGGTTGTGTTGAAAAATTACATATTGTAAGCATGATATAACATATTGCAAGGGTTGAAAGTGAAATATAAAAAAAAATTAAAATAAAACACAATTATCATATTAGGCCCACGAAACTGAATTTCTTTCACATTTAATATGATCTATTTAACATAAGGAAATAAACGAATTTTTTTTTTGTGTTTCAAAGCATATATATCTTACAATTAAATTTAATTCATTTAAATCTTAAACGTATAATTAATTTTTTAACATTTCAAATAAATTGACCAAAATCTAATCTATTTAACGCACAAGAAAAATTGAAATCACTTTCATTTTCTTTTAAACCATACAAATCCAATAATCAAATTCTCTTCATAAAACACCTAAAATTATAATTAATGTTTTACCGTTTAAAACAAAATACCCCAAATTGCCATAACACTTCAAACTAAGAAATATTTCAACCCACAAATCTGAACTCAACTCATCTCTTGCAAGACAACATAAGGGCATGGGAAGTTTATATCAAAACACATGAAACTATTCAATTAACATGAAAGCCAAATGTACAAAGTATGAACACTTAATTATATTAGCGTCCCCTAATTGGCCATTTTAAATAGCCAAAAAAGTTATGTATTAGCATAAATACAATGTTCAAATTATTTTCATTGAAAGACAAATTTTATTTATGTTACATGTAAAACTGAAACTAAACTGACTTCAAAATAGTTTATACCTAAATTCACTAGATAATTAGCCACTTCATAAATTTTTACTCAACAACAAGAGGAGAAGGTAGATTTTTCATTATTGGCATCATAGATTGACTTATCATCACCCAATTTAGGCCCTGTTCTTTTCAGTGGGAAATAAGGGGTGTGGGATAAGTGGGTGTGGGAAAAGAGGGAAAGGAGTGGGTGGGTGTGGTATTTTTTTTTAAGTGTGGTAAAGAGTGGATGAGTGACTGAGTGTGGGTGACAGCTGAATGTAGTTGAATGAAGTTGAAATATTGGTTATTAATAATTTTTTATTTTATAATATAATAATTTTATTGTGATAGTAATTAATGATGATGAATTTTTTTTTTGTTCATTCTTTTTTATTTTGGTATCTTTATTATTTTATTTTTTATTTGTTATTTGTTATTTTTAAATTTTTAAATTTTTAAATTTTTAAATTTTTAAATTTTTAAATTTTTAAATTTTTAAATTTTTAAATTTTTAAATTTTTATTTTTCACTTTTTTATTTTTTTATTTTTTATTTTTTTATTTTTAATTATTAATTATTAATTATTTATATTTTTATATTTTATATTTTTATTTTTTAATTTGTAATTTTTGTAATTTTTGTAATTTTTGTAATTTTATATTTTATTATATTTTTTTAATTTTTTCAGTTTAAATTTTTTAATTTTTTTGTATTTATTTTTTATTTTCTTATTTTTTATTTTTTTGTATTTTTTTTTTTGGAATTTTTCGCTGGTTGTTTTTCTGGAATAAAAAAATAAAAAATAAAAAATAAATAGGTACAGCAAAATAAAAAATAAAAAAATAAATACAAAAAATTTAAAAATTTAAAAATTTGAAAATAAATAAATAAAAAATAAAAATAAATGCAAAATATTTAAAATTTTAAAGTTTTAAAGATAAAAAAATTAAAAAAAAATAAAAAAATAAAAAAATAAAAAATAGAAATAAAAAATAAAAAATAGAAATAAAAAATAAAAAATAAAAAATAACAAAAAATTATATAAATAATGAAAAACAAAAAAAAATAACACTGTTTCATGACATCCGAAAAATTAAAACTGCTTGTAATTGCTATCAGCTTATTCATACACACAATTACGTAAATTGTAAACATTTTCAAAATATGAGAAATGGTTGTTTTATGTAGGTGTGGGAAGGAGTGGGTGAGTGTGGGAAGGAGTGATATTTTTTTTAAAGTGTGGGAAGATGGGGGAAAGAGTGGGTGAGTGTAGGTTGAGTTGATTTCCCAACGAAAAGAACATGGTGTTACCATGGTTTGTGACAAATTCACTATCTACTGTCTCCATCATACTTATATAGACTTTTGTCACAATCATATACTTTTTAATTATTAATCCAATTAGTTATGCACGAAATTGCTGTATATTTAACTTTTTTATTGAATTTTTCTATTATCTCCTCTAAATTATAATATTAATCATGTCTACCATAACTATTGGTTTATTATTTCGATAACATATCTACAGAATATCTATTTGAATATACTCCGTGCAAAGCACGGGCCCAAACTAGTAATTACAAATATAAATATAGACATAGATTAATGTAGAATTTATTTTTTTTAAATTACTTTTTTCCTATTTTGTTTCCAATTAGTTTACACGAGTTCTATTAGTTTTTTGATAGTTCAACCCCTCCCTCATTTTCACAGGGTCAATTTTTTGAGTTATAACATCAAATATTGGTGATATGTCATGTATCCTCTCATGTGGTGTCCTGCATGTTGTATTTTTTTATCCATACTTCCTACTAAGAAACGAGAATATTTATATGTTACCCTTGCTGTTGTGTATCATATGCAATTAGTAAGATGGACTTGATCATGTTGTGGGTTTGAGAAAATTTATTCTAGAATATGTTAACTCTCCATTGAATCATTTCCTTGATGTTGAAATATTTTTGCATCAATATAAAATATAGTGCCTATTAAACTAATATTAAGAACTTTTCTTTCTTCCAACAATATTTTTCATAATTTAAAGATCCCATGCAACTTCATGGGCACAAACTAGTTCGTACAAATGAGAAAAAAAAGTCACTAAAATATATTCTTGCCTTATACTATGTAAAATTGTTTACATAAAGTGACAATTCAGAAGTTTATTTATTTGTATACTTATACTTATCTCTTATATTTTCTGTCTGCTATAATATATAACTTAATATAAATTATAATTGACATCTTATCTTATATGCGATAAAAATGTAACTTCACAACACATAAGGAAGTCCAAAATCATGTCAAACTAAAGTATTTTTGTTTTTTTTTTTGTCCTTCTAGATCTATTTCAAATTTCAAATGTGGTTAATTATGACAACAATCATGTAATTTCAAACAAATACAATGTTTGTTAATTTCAAAAGTTAACCTGCATAACTAGAATCAACAAATATCCACAATTGGAGTATTACAATTGATTGGGATGTATTGAAGTATTACAATTGAATCATAACTAGCGCCTCAAAACATCATGGACATGGCGTTCTCATAGCCACTTTAGTTTTATAATTTTTTTGATAGAATGCATTAATTTTACACTTATCTTAATCCAATTTTTTTCATGAAAAAGAATCTCTATTTAAATGCTGTTTTTGATAATAAGAACTGACTTTATTAACCAAAAGGGACGTAAACGGGAATTTAAAAATATCTCTTGCCCTTTTACTGAAGAGATAGACAATTGTAGAATTGTCACTATAATCTCCAATATATGTTAAAAAAAAAAAAACTCTTCCTTCATTTTTAGAGTCTAAAATGCCCCATTTACTCTCTCCCTTACGTGTTATTTTAAATCCTTTTTGTTTTTGAGGAATGTATCATTTTAAAATTTGTGTAATCTTATTTATCAATTTGTGATGGCTAAGACCGACATATTGCTTCGGGATAATTTTTTTTGAATTAGTACATGTTGCTTTGAAATTATAATTAAAATAATTATGAAGTTTATAGAATATTTAAATTAAAATGTATTATAAATCCAATTTAATGGAAAACAAAAGACAAGAAAAAAATATGATAAAACTATTATATGCAAATTCGAATATGACAATTACAAATGATCACACTCCAGTAATCATTGTTGAAAAACAGAGCAATGATGCAAGGCCGGCTACCTTATTTTCTGTTAAGCTGTTTGTAATGCCTTTTTACGTTATAAAATCCTATTTTATTTAACGATATGAGTTAAATTAATTATTGACGTGCCTATGTGAGGGATGATTTTACTGAAAAAGAATATTTGCCGCCAGTAATTATATTATTATTATTAGTTTTGAAAATCTTTCGATGATTTTTAATAAGTGTTATTAATAGTTATTAGCAAGTACTAATTCAACTAGGAACCCGAATACGAATAGGTTGTCGATTTTAGAAGTAGTGCGATGTTTATTAAATTGAACATAGATATTTTCGGGAGCGAGTAATCGATGAAAGGTCAAGTTATCAATTTCGGGTTTAGAATTCGGGTTGCAAATTAGACCAGCGATATCGAATATGAATTAGCTTGGGACAAAAAAAATAATTAAGAAGGCGAGGGGCATTCTAGTCTATTCGCGAGACTCCCCACCTTTTCATTTAGCTGCCCGCGACCCCCCCGATGGTCTCTCTCTCTCCTCTCTGCTTCATCTTCTTACTCCTCTTCTCCACCATGCGCGCGGAACCAAAGCTCCCAAAACCTACAGAATTTTCACCACCTTTAGCTGCAAAACTCCCCCATTCGGCCTCCCCCACAAGCTAGCCTTCATTTGGTGTGAACCTGGGTTGAAATTTGAAGCTCCTTGCCACGTTTATGGAGGCTTTTCGGCGATGAATTGGGGCACGAACACTTGCCCAAGTATAGCCATGCAATTTAGCTTCTAGTTATTTCCAATCCCCTATAAATTGGAGTAAAAATTTGCAATTACAAATACCCAATTCAATCTCAAGTTAATAAGTAAAATTGGGTTCGTTTTAGGGTTCAAATTCGGAAGTTTGGACGCGAGTTTGGTGCTGTCTGCGTGACCATAGGGCAAGGTCGGAGTTTGGAGCCGTTCGAAGTACCCAAAGCCGAGCCAACAAGCCCTTCGAACGAACACCTAGCTCGGAATCGAGGTGGGGATTTTCTTACTTCTAAATTACTATTAATTTCAACGATTTTAACTAAATTAGTCAGCACATATTGATTTGAGGTTAGGAATCAATTAGGGTGAACTTAGAATCGAAATTGAGGAAATTGCAAACATGGTGATAATTGTGGGTTAATTGCATGTTAAAAACTGCTGCTGGATTATTAATAGCTAGACAGTTTACAAGTTCACTGAATTATTAATAATCAGATTATCGCCTTAGTGTTATCGCTTCGTGAGTTTATTAGCCCTGAATCATGTTTTGAAGTTTAAAAATGGTAATTGGGCGAATTAAGGCATTAGTAAAGCATGTTGGTTTCTATTTAGAAGTTATCGCTAAATCAGTACAGCTACACTTAATTTCTATATAGGGCTATTGATGAGATTGCTATGCTTTTATATGATGGTTTTAATGAATTATTGGTTTATTTATGACATTGTTAAACCAAGTTGGTAGTTGGATGACTCGAGGTGGAACTATTGAGGAATTTGAGGTTCTTGTAGTCGGTGTTGTGTGAGGAGGGGGCCTGGATTGTGATTATCACAATCGTATGGATTGCGAGGCCATGTGTAGCTTATTGAGTAAATTCTGCCGAATTGTGCTTTGAAGTGCATAAATGTTCTTGTTGTGGACCCTCTTTTGCCCTCAATGTGCTACGTGACATTAAGTGGATAGTTTTGAAATTCAGACACGTTTAAGAAAGATTGTTAAACGCATGTTTTCAAGATTTCAAATGCTTTTAACTACTTACCAATTGTCTGCTAGTTTATGAAAATGTTTGTAACCTATAAGAAATCCTAAATCGTCAAATTACTCAGTGAGAGACTCGACTGACTAGTCGATAGGTTAGGAAGCTTAAAAACGAACTAAAAGTGAGTTCGAAAATGTTTTAAGGTATTGGTTTGTGTATGACTTCTCCTTGTGTTTAAAAGGATTTAAACGGTCTGAAAAAGGGCATCTTAAGGTGCTAATTATGAAATTTAGCTGACTTGTACGCTATTTGCTTATATAAGTCTCAATTGGGTTGTGAGTTCAGAGCTAGTATACCCATTATGATTTTAAAGAAGCGTTTACTTTGAAAGTTTGCGAGAGAACCTTGTTTGCCTTATAAATGGGCCAAGTGTTTTATGTTTTGAATAGTCGCAAGTTTGGAACGTTTTAAGCATTCAGTTTATTTATACACCCTCCTTTGAGTTTTAAAAGTAATTGGCACGAGTTATAAAATGACAACTGAGGATTTTATTACGAACCTAGTTTGAATTAAACGCTAACTAAGTACTTTAAGTTTCAAATGGGTTTAGTTTTACGAATTAGCAAACGTATTACATTTATAGGAAGCTCTTAAGGTAAAAATGAGGTCGTTTTACGGATTAGCAAACTTATTACGTTTAAAAGAAGCTTTTAAAGTTAAAAGAGGAGTCGATTTACAAGTTAGTAAACGTATTACGTTTATAAGAAGTTTTAATTGAAAACGATGTCTATTTATGTGTTAGTAAACTTATTGCGTTTATAAGAAGCTTTTAAGTTTAAAGCCAAGTTGTTTTATGTATTAACCAACTTATTGCATTTACAAGAAGCTTTTAAGGTTAAAACGAAGTCAGTGTACGTATTAACAAGCTTATTACGTTATAAGAAGCTTTCAAGTTTAACGTGAAGTTGGTTTACGTATTAACAAGCTTATTACGTTTTTAAGAAGCTTTTAAGTTTAAAAAGGAAGTCGATTTACGTGTTAATAAACTTATTACGTTTATAAGAAGCTTTTAAGTTAATTACGAAGTTGATTTAAGTGTTAGCAAACTTATTACGTTTATGAGAAGGTTTTGAGTTAAAAACGAAGTCGATTACGAGTTAGCAAACTTATTCCGTTTATAAGAAGTTCTTAAGCCAAAAACAAATGAGCTATAAACATTTCGAAAGGTTATGGTTGCTTTGTTTAAAAATAAGATTTCAGCAAAGTAATCAACAGAGAAAGAGAAAAAAAAAGTGCGATTTTAAAGGCTAAGAAAGTGCTAGGCAAGTGGCTAAACCTTGAGGGTAGGAACTGGACGTAAAGATGACGTGAGCTGTTTCCCCCTAAGGTAATGTTGGGAGGTGGATGCAAAGATGGCGTGAGCTGTTCCCGGGGAGCTGGACTCAAGATATGATTATCTTGGTGTGAGTTGTTCCTTGATGTGTGATGCGTATGAAAACCTTGAGGGGGACTGGACTCAGGATATGATTATTTTGGCGTGAGCTGTTGCCCCACAGAGGACAGTATTTAGATTGGAGTTGCTCTGCTAAGACGCGTTTTGGCAAAAATTTATGTACGTAAACCCCAGGGATAACGTAGGTTAAGAGTGAAGATCTCACTTAAGGGCGGTGTTGACCTCCCCTAGCCAGCACAATAAGATGTTTTTATGTTATAAGTAAGTTCCTAATGAATAGGAAATTTGGCATTTTGCCATTTTAAGCAGTTCAGAAAAAAAAGATTTCTAAGGGTCATTCGAGGACCATTACGAAATGAGTTCTTTTAAAGAATACGATCCTCAAGAGGGTGAGTAAAGTGTTTTTAACAAAAGAAAGAAAGCTTTCAAATGTACATAACTTGCATATATTTTATGAACGTGCTCTGAGTATAGTTTAAATAAAATTTCAATTGAGGTTTGGTTACACCTTAGTAATGCATGGACCATTTAAGCTTTTAAAGGTACATATCTTAAGAAAGAATGTTTCTTGCAAAGCCTTTCTTACAAATTTTGATGTTTTAGGAGCTTTCAGAAGAGTTGTAAGTTTTAAAGAAGTTAGCATGATTTAGAAATGGTTTTTGGAATATAACGAGAGTCACTATGTTTTCACAAGTGGGTTTCAAAGTATCATATTCGTTTTTGTGCTACTTGATTACGTGCCTAAATGCTTGTTAGGAAGGAAGGTTGGTCGTTAAGGACATAGGAATGAGTTGAGGAGCTAGCATGAAGTATATGACAGGTAATCTTTCCTTGGGGACTATAATTGCCTAATGTGATAGCAGTGGACAAATACATGATATGTGACTATTATTGGTGTTAATGCCTGTAAATGGTTTTGGTTTTAAGGGGTTGGGGAATTCTTATTGAGCATATGGTTGCTCATCTGTTTACTTATTCCCTTTTTCAGGTTCAGTTTGAGCAGGTATAAGAGGTATTCTGAAGTTGTTTTGATGCCGATCCATCAGAAGTCTTTGCCAGCTTTATAAGTGTTCGGTCTACCACATTGTAGATATTTAAGTTCATTTTTGTTTGTGAAAGCATGTAGTTAGCTCTGTACTTGTATATATATCATTATGACCCCAACTTGTTAGTTATTTGCTTGTGAGTAATTTTGGGCGAGTGGCCCGAGGGGTTGAATTTGGGTTGTTTCAGCAAATGTTACACCCTACTGCCCCCGTTATAGGTATCTTTAGCTGAGCTAAGACCCTAACACGTTGTTAAAATAGAGGAAACTCTTGCAGTTTTGTTCCAGAATGACTATCTAAATGCTAATCCAAACCCTCGCTCTTTAAGAGCCTTAGGGATTTCCTTCTAGGGAGTCCTGGTTGTGTGACCCTCCTCAGGTCGGGGGCGTTACAAATGAACACTATTATTCATACCTATTGTGGAGAAAATACAAAGGTGCATACGCATAATATAAAAATGTCATGAAAAACCATAATGATACTTAATGGAAAACACATTTGCGAGTTCAACTTCTGCTACAAAGATTGACTTCTGACCATGTTT
>JACYFF010031955.1:90898039-90914594 GCA_017589665.1 Selenicereus undatus
AAGTTGAACTCGCAAAAGTGTTTTCCATTAAGTATCATTATGGTTTTTCATGACATTTTTATATTATGCGTATGCACCTTTGTATTTTCTCCCCAATAGGTATGAATAATAGTGTTCATTTGTAACGCCCCTGACCCGAGGAGGGTCACACCGCCAGGACTCCCTAGAAGGAAATCCCTAAGGCTCTTAAAGAACGAGGGTTTGGATTAACATTTAAATAGTCATTCTCGAACAAAACTACAAGAGTTTCCTCTATTTCAACAACGTCTTAGGGTCTTAGCTCAGCTAAAGGTACCTATAATGGGGGGAGTAGGGTGTAACATTTGCTCAAAACAACCCAAATTCAACCCCTCGGGCCACTCACCCAGAATTACTCACAAGCAAATAACTAACAAGTTGGGGTCAAAATGATATATATACAGGTACAGAGCTAACTATATGTTTTCACATAAAAAAATGAACTTAAATATCTACAATGTGGTAGACCGAACACTTGTAAAGCTGGCAAAGACTTCTGATGGATCAGCATCAAAACAACTTCAGAATACCTCTTATACCTGCTCAAACTGAACCTGAAAAAGGGAATAAGTAAAAGGATGAGCAACCATATGCTCAATAAGAATTCCCCAACCCCTTAAAACCAAAACCATATGCAGGCATTAACACCAATAATAGTCACATATCATGTATTTGTCTACTACTATCACATTAGGCAATTATAGTCCCCAAGGAAAGATTACCTCTCATATACTTCATGCTAGCTCCTCAACTCATTCCTATGTCCTTAATGACCAACCTTCCTTCCTAACAAGCATTTAGGCACGTAATCAAGTAGCACAAAAACGAATATGATACTTTGAAACCCACTTGTGAAAACATAGTGACTCTCGGTATATTCCAAAAACCATTTCTAAATCACATTAACTTCTTTAAAACTTACAACTCTTCTGAAAGCTCCTAAAACATCAAAATTTGTAAGAAAGGCTTTGCAAGAAACATTCTTTCTTAAGATATGTACCTTTAAAAGCTTAAATGGTCAATGCATTACTAAGGTGTAACCAAACCTCAATTGAAATTTTATTTAAACTATACTCAGAGCACGTTCATAAAATATATGCAAGTTATGTACATTTGAAAGCTTTCTTTCTTTTGTTAAAAACACTTTACTCACCCTCTTGAGGATCGTATTCTTTAAAAGAACTCATTTCGTAATGGTCCTCGAATGACCCTTAGAAATCTTTTTTTTCTGAACTGCTTAAAATGCAAAATGCCAAATTTCCTATTCATTAGGAACTTACTTATAACATAAAAACATCTTATTGTGCTAGCTAGGGGAGGTCAACACCGCCCTTAAGTGAGATCTTCACTCTTAACCTACGTTATCCCTGGGGTTTACGTACATAAATTTTGGCCAAAACGCGTCTTAGCAGAGCAACTCCAATCTCAATACTGTCCTCTGTGGGGCAACAGCTCACGCCAAAATAATCATATCCTGAGTCCAGTCCCCCTCAAGGTTTTCATACGCATCACACATCAAGGAACAACTCACACCAAGATAATCATATCTTGAGTCCAGCTCCCCGGGAACAGCTCACGCCATCTTTGCATCCACCTCCCAACATTACCTTAGGGGGAAACAGCTCATGTCATCTTTACGTCCAGTTCCTACCCTCAAGGTTTGGCCACTTGCCTAGCACTTTCTTAGCCTTTAAAATCGCACTTTTGTTTCTCTTTCTCTGTTGATTACTTTGCTGAAATCTTATTTTTAAACAAAGCAACCATAACCTTTCGAAATGTTTATAGCTCATTTGTTTTTGGCTTAAGAACTTCTTATAAACGGAATAAGTTTGCTAACTCATAATCGACTTCGTTTTTAACTCAAAACCTTCTCATAAACGTAATAAGTTTGCTAACACTTAAATCAACTTCGTAATTAACTTAAAAGCTTTTTATAAACGTGATAAGTTTATTAACACGTAAATCGACTTCCTTTTTAAACTTAAAAGCTTCTTAAAAACGTAATAAGCTTGTTAATACGTAAACCAACTTCACGTTAAACTTGAAAGCTTCTTATAACGTAATAAGCTTGTTAATACGTACACTGACTTCGTTTTAACCTTAAAAGCTTCTTGTAAATGCAATAAGTTGGTTAATACATAAAACAACTTTGCTTTAAACTTAAAAGCTTCTTATAAACGCAATAAGTTTACTAACACATAAATAGACATCGTTTTCAATTAAAACTTCTTATAAACGTAATACGTTTACTAACTTGTAAAACGACTCATCTTTTAACTTTAAAAGCTTCTTTTAAACGTAATAAGTTTGCTAATCCGTAAAACGACCTCATTTTTACCTTAAGAGCTTCCTATAAATGTAATACGTTTGCTAATTCGTAAAACGAAACCCATTTGAAACTTAAAGTACTTAGTTAGCGCTTAATTCAAACTAGGTTCGTAATAAAATCCTCAGTTGTCATTTTATAACTCGTGTCAATTCCTTTTAAAACTCAAAGGAGGGTGTATAAATAAACTGAATGCTTAAAATGTTCCAAACTTGCGACTATTCAAAACATAAAACACTTGGCTCATTTATAAGGCAAACAAGGTTCTCTCGCAAACTTTCAAAGTAAATGCTTCTTTAAAATCATAATGGGTATACTAGCTCTGAACTCACAACCCAATTGAGACTTGTATAAGCAAATAGCGTACAAGTCAGCTAAATTTCATAATTAGCACCTTAAGATGCCCTTTTTTAGACCGTTTAAATCCTTTTAAACACAAGGAGAAGTCATACACAAACCAATACCTTAAAACATTTTCGAACTCACTTTTAGTTCGTTTTTAAGCTTCCTAACCTATCGACTAGTCAGTCGAGTCTCTCACTGAGTAATTTGACGATTTAGGATTTCTTATAGGTTACAAACATTTTCATAAACTAGCAGACAATTGGTAAGTAGTTAAAAGCATTTGAAATCTTGAAAACATGCGTTTAACAATCTTTCTTAAACGTGTCTGAATTTCAAAACTATCCACTTAATGTCACGTAGCGCATTGAGGGCAAAAGAGGGTTCACAACAAGAACATTTATGCACTTCAAAGCACAATTCGGCAGAATTTACTCAATAAGCTACACATGGCCTCGCAATCCATACGATTGCGATAATCACAATCCAGGCCCCCTCCTCACACAACACCGACCACAAGAACCTCAAATTCCTCAATAGTTCCACCTCGAGTCATCCAACTACCAACTTGGTTTAATAATGTCATAAATAAACCAATAATTCATTAAACCATCATATAAAAGCATAGCAATCTCATCAATAGCCCTATATAGAAATTAAGTGTAGCTGTACTGATTTAGCGATAACTTCTAAATAGAAACCAACATGCTTTACTAATGCCTTAATTCGCCCAATTACCATTTTTAAACTTCAAAACATGATTCAGGGCTAATAAACTCACGAAGCGATAACACTAAGGCGATAATCTGATTATTAATAATTCAGTGAACTTGTAAACTTTCTAGCCATTAATAATCCAGCAACAGTTTTTAACATGCAATTAACCCACAATTATCACCATGTTTGCAATTTCCTCAATTTCAATTCTAAGTTCACCCTAACTGATTCCTAACCTCAAATCAATATGTGCTGACTAATTTAGTTAAAATCGTTGAAATTAATAGTAATTTAGAAGTAAGAAAATCTCCACCTCGATTCCGAGCTAGGTGTTCGTTCGAAGGGCTTGTTGGCTCGGCTTTGGGTACTTCGAACGGCTCCAAACTCCGACCTTGCCCTCTGGTCACGCAGATAGCACCAAACTCGCGTCCAAACTTCCGAATTTGAACCCTAAAACGAACCCAATTTTACTTATTAACTTCAGATTGAATTGGGTATTTGTAATTGCAAATTTTTACTCCAATTTATAGGGGATTGGAAATAACTAGAAGCTAAATTGCATGGCTATACCTGGGCAAGTGTTCGTTCCCCAATTCATCGCCCAAAATCCTCCATAAACATGGCAAGGAGCTTCAAATTTCGACCCAGGTTCACACCAAATGAAGGCTAGCTTGTGGGGGAGGCCGAATGGGGGAGTTTTGCAGCTAAAGGTGGTGAAAATTCTATAGGTTTTGGGAGCTTTGGTTCCGCGCGCATGGTGGAGAAGAGGAGTAAGAAGATGAAGCAGAGAGGAGAGAGAGAGACCATCAGGGGGGTCGCGGGCAGCTAAATGAAAATGCGGGGAGTCTCGCGAATAGACTAGAATGCCCCTCGCCTTCTTAATTATTTTTTTTGTCCCAAGCTAATTCATATTCGATATCGCTGGTCTAATTCGCAACCCGAATTCTAAACCCGAAATTGATAACTTGACCTTTCATCGATTACTCGCTCCCGAAAATATCTATGTTCAATTTAATAAACATTGCACTACTTCTAAAATCGACAACCTATTCGTATTCGGGTTCCTAGTTGAATTACTACTTGCTAATAACTATTAATAACGCTTATTAAAAATCATCGAAAGATTTTCAAAACTAATAATAATAATAATATAATTACTGGCAGCAAATATTCTTTTCAGTAAAATCATCCCTCACATAGGCACGTCAATAATTAATTTAACTCATATCGTTAAATAAAATAGGATTTTATAACGTAAAAAGGCATTACAAACAGCTTAACAGAAAATAAGGTAGCCGGCCTTGCATCATTGCTCTATTTTTCAACAATGGTTAGTGGAGTGTGATCATTTGTAATTGTCATATTCGAATTTGCATATAATAGTTTTATCATATTTTTTTCTTGTCGTTTGTTTTCCATTAAATTGGATTTATAATACATTTTAATTTAAATATTCTATAAATTTCATAATTATTTTAATTATAATTTCAAAGCAACATGTACTAATTCAAAAAAAATTATCCCGAAGCAATATGCCGGTCTTAGCTATCACAAATTGATAAATAAGACTACACAAAATTTAAAATGATACATTCCTCAAAAACAAAAAGGATTTAAAATAATACGTAAGGGAGAGAGTAAATGGGGCATTTTAGACTCTAAAAATGAAGGAAGAGTTTTTTTTTTTTTTAACATATATTGGAGATTATAGTGACAATTCTACAATTGTCTATCCCTTCAGTAAAAGGGCAAGAGAAATTTTTAAATTCCCGTTTACGTCCCTTTTGGTTAATAAAGTCAGTTCTTATTATCAAAAACAGCATTTAAATAGAGATTCTTTTTCATGAAAAAAATTGGATTAAGATAAGTGTAAAATTAATGCATTCTATCAAAAAAATTATAAAACTAAAGTGGCTATGAGAATGCCATGTCCATGATGTTTTGAGGCGCTAGTTATGATTCAATTGTAATACTTCAATACATCCCAATCAATTGTAATACTCCAATTGTGGATATTTGTTGATTCTAGTTATGCAGGTTAACTTTTGAAATTAAAAAACATTGTATTTGTTTGAAATTACATGATTATTGTCATAATTAACCACATTTGAAATTTGAAATAGATCTAGAAGGACAAAAAAAAAAACGAAAATACTTTAGTTTGACATGATTTTGGACTTCCTTATGTGTTGTGAAGTTACATTTTTATCGCATATAAGATAAGATGTCAATTATAATTTATATTAAGTTATATATTATAGCAGACAGAAAATATAAGAGATAAGTATAAGTATACAAATAAATAAACTTCTGAATTGTCACTTTATGTAAACAATTTTACATAGTATAAGGCAAGAATATATTTTAGTGACTTTTTTTTCTCATTTGTACGAACTAGTTTGTGCCCATGAAGTTGCATGGGATCTTTAAATTATGAAAAATATTGTTGGAAGAAAGAAAAGTTCTTAATATTAGTTTAATAGGCACTATATTTTATATTGATGCAAAAGTATTTCAACATCAAGGAAATGATTCAATGGAGAGTTAACATATTCTAGAATAAATTTTCTCAAACCCACAACATGATCAAGTCCATCTTACTAATTGCATCTGATACACAACAGTAAGGGTAACATATAAATATTCTCGTTTCTTAGTAGGAAGTATGGATAAAAAAAATACAACATGCAGGACACCACATGAGAAGATACATGACATATCACCAATATTTGATGTTATAACTCAAAAAATTGACCCTGTGAAAATGAGGGAGGGGTTGAACTATCAAAAAACTAATAGAACTCGTGTAAACTAATTGGAAACAAAATACGAAAAAAGTAATTTAAAAAAAATAAATTCTACATTAATCTATGTCTATATTTATATTTGTAATTATATCTATTAAGATAACACAATGTTAAAGAAAAAATAAAGTTTGATTAAAGATGTAGGTACAATTGGGATAAACACAAAATGGAAGGACAATATAGAAACTATCTTAAATGGATCATGGCAACTTAGCATTTGAATGTCGTGCACCAACATTTTCTGTTTTAGCAAATTCTGCAATTCTATAACATGTAAAAAAGGATACAATGTTAAAGTGAAAAAAGATAGTTTAATTAATGTTGTAGATAGAAACGGGGACAAAAAAAAATGGACGAACAATTCAAGAACTACCTTGAATATGCCATAGAGATAATTACTATTTGAATATTCGTGTCAACTTTTATCATATAGAAAATTGTACAAATTATACACAAAGAGAAGAAAATCAATTTTTACTGACAATTCCATGAATTGAAGCAAGAAATTTGAAAGAATAATGGGGTGGGGGCGATATTACCCATTATAGGGTGTTGGTGGAGCACCTTAATCGATAAAGGGAAATGAGTAACTAATAAAAAGAAATTCCTACGAAGAATTGATAAACTATCAAATTTAAAATTTTATTTAATTGATATAAAGAAAAAGATAGAGATAAATTCCTAGGAAAAGAAGATTAATTGATAAATATTCAAATTTAGAATTGTAATAATTGATATAAAGATAAGGATAGAGATAAATATAAGGATAAGTGGTAGTATATCTACTAAGTGATTTTTTGAAACATACAATTTAAAATTTAAAATAAATGAAATTGTGACTGCTGGGGGTATTTTGGCGGGATTCAACCAAAATACTTCAATTGCTATTTCCTGAATTTTTAGCTGATGAATAATTAAAGAACTACCTTAAATTTAGAATTGTAATAATTGATATAAAAATAAAGATAGATATAAGTACAAAGATAAGTGGTGGTGTATCTACTAAGCAATTTTTTGAATATGTCATAGAGATAATTAGTGTTTGAATGTCTGTGCCAACTTTTATCATATAGAAAATTGTACAAATTATACATGGACAGAAAAAAAATCGATTCTGACTAACAATTCCATGAATTGAAGAAAGAAATTTGAAAGGAGATGGGGGATATTACTTTTTACAAGGTCGTGGGGGAGTAACTCAATCGATAAATGGAATCAACTAACTAATAAAGAGAAATTCCTAGAAAGAATTGATAAGCTGTCAAATTTAAAATTTTATTTAATTGATGTAAAGATAAAGACAAAGATAAATTCCTAGAAAAAGAAGATTAATTGATAAATTATAAAATTTTGAATTGTAATAATTGAGATAAAGATAAAGTTAGAGATAAATATAAAGATAAGTGGCAGTACATCCACTAAGTGATTTTTTGAAACTTACAATTTAAAATTTAAAATAAATAAAACTATAACAACTTGGAGTATATTGGGGGAATTTAACCAAAATGCTTGCATTGCTATTTCTTGAATTTTCAGCCCCTCACTCATTTTTACACTTATTATATAAAGATTAGTTTAGCAAGTATTAAGAAAACTATAATTAGGTTAGTTTGCTTTCTATTGAGCAATTCAATTAAATAACATTTAAACTATTGAAGGTTAAAAGTTTTAGTGGTTAATCTTTGTAAATCAATAGTTTAACTTTCTATAAACTCCATAAATCTATAATTGAGTATTCCTTAAGTGCGATATAAAATCTTCACACAAATTTTCATTGGTTTAATTAACAATTTTCTTTCCTTGGAGAAAAATATGCTTTAATTTTCTGAGTCTGAATCATGCTTTACTGTTTAACCAAAACCCTAGAAATTAGAAGCCTTTTCGAACTTCCGTTGCACTTTTTAAAAAAAAAATACCATAGCTAGTATACCTTGAAGATAACAAATGGCACATAGAAGTAGGATGCCAACAAATCAGATACGGATCGGATATTGGAAGATCCACACCTGATTATATTCGGATTTGAAAATTTGATCCGTATACGATCCGTCGAATCGAAAGAGAACCTTTGAGTCCGATCTGAGTCACATCGGATCGGAGTCGGATTTAATCCGATTCGAAATAATTTCTTCTGTCACGCAATAAATTTACACTATTTTTCTATATTATACCCATCCTTCGTTGCGATAATTTGCGTTCATATATTGTATTAGCCAAATCCTAAATATTTAAGCTAAACAAAGAATAAAAGAAGAAACATATTTCAAGCTCAACAAAATAACATGTTCCAATAATTACAAGTCTTAACCACTACGAGATACATCTAAAATATCACAAATAACATGTCCAACTTGTAAAAAAAAATAAAAAATAAGAGTACAAATTCTCCACGTATTTCATGTAGCCCTTCTTCTTTATTGGTTTCTGACTGGGGGAATATATATAATAATATCTATAAGTATTATTTATATGAAGCTGAGATTTTCATTAGAATTAAGTGTTAGAGGATAATTTTGATCATACCAATGATCCACATATTGATGTTTCTTTATCTCATTATGTCTATTCCATTCGCATCTTCATTACAACCATAGTAATATCACCACATATTACCCAATTGGGTTATCATTAACCTCTTTCAGTGACACATTTAGGTTGCTAAAAGTGAAGATTGAAGGCTCTATTGTAGAGGTCTATAGAAACTGAACACTCATTAAAATATAATGCATCAACGGAATCATCAATTCAGATCAACCTCAAAAAATGATCAAAATCAACAATCTTTCCAAACCCCAAAATGGCAAAATCCAAAGTCTAATTTCTCTTGTTCTTAACCCAAAAAATCTAAATAACAATCCAAGTCATAAAAATATATATTTAGATTTTATTGCATGAATTGTTAAATTAAGGAGAAAGATGAGATGTGCACTCATGAGAAACCAAAGAGGGACGATGAAATGCTCTGTGTCGGTGTTGTAGAAACCGGTGAGAAAATATATGCTCAAAGAGAGAGAGAGAAATAGGGAGTCGGAGCTAGGAGTCGAGGACTGAGGAGGGACTACTCTAACAGTCCGACTAGCGAGTAGCAAGAGGCCAAGAGCTAGTAGCAAGAGGCCGAGACTCGAGAATGACTAGCGAAGTGGCGAGGAGAGAGAGAGAGTAACTAGGAGGGAGTATTAAAGTTTCAACGTTTAAATTTTTACACATTAAAAAAAACCTGTTGACCAAAAAAAAAATAACACTTGGCTCGGCTAGCAGCTTGGGGGTGGGGGGGAGGGAGTGTCCGTATATTAGGTAGGTTTTATTTCTAAACATTTTAAAATTTCAACTTAAATTTTAAATTCAAAATATTTAAAAGACTAGTCGGCTTGGATTGAAAGTTGGATCAGATTTTATCCTTCCTCCGAATCCAACTCAGATTCGGATTATTTTTATCGAATTCATACTCAAATTTTCCTTTCTCGGATTCGAATTGGATGATTTTGCCTTAGATCGAATCGGATCTACTTCGAATTTGGACGTAACTGCCATCCCTACTTAGAAGATTATTTCATCAATTTGCACATGAAGATATCCAACTAAATTCAATTAAAAATTTAAAACATGAGATAAATGCTCAATATATATTTTTCTAGACCTGGCAAACGGGTCATTTGGGTCGGGTACGGGTCGGATCGTAGTTCGGGTCGGGTAACTTTTGGGTCAATCATGGTCGGGTCGGGTTCGGGTTCGGTTCGGGTGAAGTTCGGGTTTCAGGTCAAATTCGGGTTAACCATGTTCAGGTCGGGTTTGGGTTCGATTCGGTTGGAGTTTGGGTCGGGTATGTTTCGGGTTATCTACGGTAACCCGGTTCGGATCGGGTATGGGTCGAGTGTAATTTGGGTCGGGTGGGATTCGGTTAAATGTTCGGGTGAATGTCGGGTCGGGTGTAAACCGGATTAGGTGTAAATTAAGTCGGGTTAATTTCGGGTCAGTGTATATTTTGAATGTGCTCATTTCAAATAGTAAACTATAGTTAAAAGATAAAATTTGTTTAATTAGACAACCCATTTATTATATGTTTTTCTTTCAAGTCATACGTTAAAGTTTAATCGTTTATATGTCCATACATATATATATATATATATATATATATATATATATATATATATATATAAAAGTTTTAAAGTTTAAGTAAAATTATTAGGAAGTGCAACTATCTAAAGGATTACGATTTACCATGACAGTTAGTACGTTATAAACTTATAAGTGCAACCCACCTGTGGCCTTGTATCTTATGTAGTTATACGACGTGCAATTGTCTAAACAATTACGATTTACGTGTTGTTAAGTCAAATTTCAAGTATCTCAATTGAGATCATGTTATGATAAAACTAGTGAACAAACCTAACGTCAATCATGATTCATGAGTCAATTGTCTTAACTGCAAGGCTCAACGCCAAAATATATATTCCTTGAAAAGTAACCAAAAAGAGAAAGCAAATAATATAATTTTTATTTTGACCCCAGTTTGATTCATAACTTTATGTTTGTCATATTTGGGTTGGTAAATAGAAACATGTTTCAAGTTGACATTTTCAATAATCAATTCAATGTTCTTTGGATAGCTCGTTAAGTGGTCACATATTGACTCACATATCAATATTGATTTGTCTTTGTGAGATTAGCAACTTGGTTTACATGTTCACAATGAGTCAAAACTCAAAACTCAAAAGCAGATACAATATATGAGTATGTGTTAATTATCATTATTATGGTGTTAGAATGCCTTGAATATGTTTTTAACCCCTTTTTGCAGACCTAGTACGGTGGTATCGCTGTATTTAAACACGTTACAAAGATAATTAAATTTATATTATGAGATCATATTAGTCACATTATTTGTCTCCCCCCCCCCCAAACTCAACTAATTGATTTAAGTCATTAAGTCAAGTAAATAGTAAGATAATATTGTTAGATCTTAATAAGTTAATGATTTGTTAATTCTGCTTATCTTATCATAATTCTTATTTTGATCAAATATTATATCTTTTATAATTTTATTACGGATTTATCAAATTATAAATTAAAAATTATTAACTATTTTATTTTTCTTCTTAAATTTTCTTGGATTTCATTTGTGGTTGGACTTTCAACTTTACGGAACTTTGAATTTTTGGGGGAACAAATTGAAAAATTAGAATCCAAAACTCTGCCCGCCTGCCTGCCCTCAAACTCACTCTGCTAAGTGCTAACCTTCTCTTTCTCTGTCTCAGCCAAACCCCATCTCCCTCTCCTCAAAGTGAACTAAAACCCTAGAAATTGCAAGAGACTCCAGGCTCCAACCTCTAACTGCCCAGGCCAGCAGTGCCGCGACCCTCTTGCACTCTCCTCCTCCTCACTTTCTCTCTCGCATCAGACGCATCTCTCTAAATCTCTGGGCTCGATCTCTCTGAAGCCTCAAGCAGTCAAGCTATCGTTGCTCTGTCGTTTCCTCCTCAAATCTGCTCTCATCGGACGCTAGTGAGTTTTATTTTCTTCTTGTTCTTCTCTTTAATCCTTGTACTTCATTGGGTGCTTCAAGATCTGAGCTGGGTTGTGAAAATTTTGGTCTTTTGTTTGCATATATCTTTCATAGATTCAAATATTCAATTGTGGTGGTGGTAGTGGTGCCTGGGATGCAGGGATGGGGTTGGGCTTATGAGGAAGAAGCGTCGAACAAATGAGAGCTTCCACCACCAAATTGATCTTGCCCAGCTTTAAAAATCCCTTCTTTTTTTCTTTTAGAGGTTTAATTTGAAACATACTAAGAAGGTGGTTGCTCTTGTGTGTTTTTGCTGGATTTTTTGTGGTTTTTGTTGAATAGTCGAAATGGGTATTGCCAATGACTGCGTCTCTGTGTGTGTGTTCTTTTTTTTTTGGGTGTAGCTCTTCTGATCTGCTTTACATCTTTGTTAGATTGGGTGTTCAACCTGAACCGAATTGAACGTGAATAAAACTAAACCTAAGCCGAACTGAATCGAACAGAACCGAACTGAACCTAAGCTGAACTGTACTGAACTGGAGCTGAACTGAACTGGAGCTGAATCTGAACCTGAACCTATGAATCTGAACCTGAAACTGGAACAAGTGAAACCACATCTGTTCTGTTATAGGCCTTCCTTTTAATGTATATTTTCAGTAAGTTGTTGTGAATTGCTGGGAATCTGAAGTGAACAGGATAACGCACTAAAGCAACTTTCAAATGTGGATGGAGCTTTGAGGATAGTGCTGCATTTTAGAATAGTATGGGTGAGGCCTCAACTGCCCTTGTGGGTATTGTATGTTCCTGCTTGCACATGGAGGATTTGAAAGACTATGTGGTCAGAAACAGTCTCATTTTAAGAAATTGTGTGTGCCTTAATTGTTTCCTTCAAAAATTTTTGAATAACTTTGGCTCTTTCTATCCATTGCCACAATGCTGTGATTCAAGTGTTGTATCTTGGATACTGTTCTATAAAGGAAAACAAGGAGAATTAGGTAATATCTATGTGAGTTATTGCTAACCAATTCTTAATTAAAAGACAAGTGAAAAAGTGGAAATAACCATGAGAAACTGTTTATAGTTACAGGAACATGAGCAGAGAGAACTGAACCCGAACTGGGAAGAAACCTAAACTGAATAGAAATTGAAATGAACAGAACCCGAGCTAAACCTAAACTGAAACCCATTTCTTTCCCATTATGTCCTTTCCTGAGGAAAAATTCCTGCAAATGACGGCCAAGGTCAAGGATCCTGATTCCTGAACTTGCAAGTTGCCTTAATTCAAATCTAGGTGTAGGATATCGTATAACAGGGCCTTGTAGAGAGTCTAGATGGGGCTAGAAATTGTGTTGTTGCTGCTGTGGATGATGACAAAATAGGGGCTTATAAACCATAATGCTGGCAAGTTCAATAGTTGGGTTCAGAGCTGAGCTCGATTCAGAAGAACCGGTTGGCAAGGGGGTCGACTGGGCATTGTTGGTTGTTGTATTTTATTTTTCTTTAATCAGTTCCCTAATGTTACTTAAAGTAAAAGTACAGATACACGTGCATTTGAATGTAGACTACATGTACACAAGTGTTTTTTTTTTTTAAATGCTGTAAATGCCATGTAAAAAAGTTTTGGTATATATGTTTTTCCAAACTAATTATTGAATTAAATGCAGATAGTTATGGAAATTGATGGACAAGGAAATGAAATGCATGCCAATGCAATGTTGACTACCATTTCTATGACAACATCCCTTGATGCCGTTGTTGAAGATGATAAAAAAAGAAGTTCAATGTGGCTAGATTTTATTGTGATTGATGGGAACAATTTCACTGATGGCAAGAAGCGAGCACAATGCTCACATTGCAAGAAAGCAACTTTTATTGCTATTGCGCAATATGGGACGAGCAATATGAAGAAGCACTTGGAGAAGTGTAAAGCATATCAAGCTACAAAGGCATATGAAGAAAGAGGAGGTGAGAAAAGGTTTGAACAAAAGGTTTATCGTGATTTGCTAGCTAGGGCGATCATAAGGCATGGGTATAGTTTTTCTTGGGTTGAGCATGAAGGAAATAAGGAGATTCACACATACTTAAACAATGAAGTTAGAACCATAACTAGAAACACAACGAAAGCTGATTGCCTCAAGTTACATGCTCAATTTAAACAACAACTTAAGTTAGCTCTTCATGCGCTTCCTGGGCGCATTTCTTTGACTTGTGACATGTGGACATCTTGTCAAACAGAGGGATACTTGTGCTTGACTGCTCACTATGTGGATTCCAATTGGAAGTTGGCTACTAGAGTTTTAAATTTTCATCATTTAGAACCTCCTCATACTGGATCTATTTTATGTGGTGTTGTGTATGACTTGTTGCAAGAATGGGGCATTCAACATAAGATCTTTTCAATAACATTGGACAATGCATCTAGCAATGACAAAATGCAAGATGAATTAAGATCCAAACTTTATGAGATGGGGCATTTATTAAGTGATGGGAAATATTTTCATATTCGGTGTGCGGCACACACTTTGAATCTTGTTGTTAAACATGGGTTGAAAACAATTGATAATTGTGTTGTTAAGGTTAGAGAAAGTGTGAAATATGTCAAGGGATCAGAGTCTAGAAAGAGGACTTTTGAGCATTGTGTTAAACGGTGTATGATATTAGAAAGCAAGGCTTTGTGGTTGGATGTGCCTACTAGGTGGAACTCGACCTATGAAATGCTTGATAGAGCACTTCTTTATATTGATGCTTTTAAGTTACTTGCTCAAATTGATCCTATGTATAAGACTCTTCTGACAAATGATGAATGGGAGAGGATTGCAAGAATTCATGAGCTTCTTGGACCTTTTTGTGATATAACTCATATGTTTTCCGGTAGCAACTACCCTACATCGAACATGTACTTAGAAAATGTGTGGAAGATTGATATGTTCTTGAAAGAACAATTAGATTGTGATGATCCAATTATCAGGAACATGGTTAGGGAGATGAGAGCAAAGTTTGATAAGTATTGGAGTGAGTATACTTTATTATTTATTTTTGCCACAATTCTTGATCCTCGATGTAAATTGGTGTTTATCAAGTACTGTTATGAGAAATTCTATGAAAATAAGGAGATGGCAATTATAAAAGTGAACGATATACAATTAAAGTTGGAGATGCTTCTTAGAGAGTATTCCCAAAGCCCTACTCCTCGAACTCCTATTGCATCATCAACACCATCATCAAACACTGGCATAGCGGGTTCAAGAATTGGAAATCGCAAACGCAAATTTGATTATTTGGCGGTATGTTTCGATAATTTTATACTATCTTGCTCTTCTTTGTTTTTTTAAGGGAACCGTAGTGAGATCAATCGAAATTTTTTTTTCCCAGTTTAATTGATATTAAGGTTATAAAATTTTATTTATTATATTTCTACATATTAATTTCAATTTTGTATTTTGAAGGAATTTGATGAGAATGATAGCAAGTATTCAAGTGGAAGTGGAAAGTCAATACTTGATACTTATTTGGAGGATCCCAAAATTGAGCGTAAAGTGGATTTGGATGTTTTAGAGTTTTGGAAAACCAATCAAGAGAAGTATGGTGAGCTCTCTCATCTAGCTCGGGATATTCTAAGCGTCCAACTCACAACCGTTGCTTCGGAGTCAACCTTTAGCATTGGAGGTAGGATTTTAAATAAGTGGAGAAGTTCTTATATTCCCGAGAATGTGGAAGCATTGATAACAACCCGGACTTGGTTATATGGCTTTCAATGTAAGTATTAAATATTTTCTTTTTCATTTATTTATATTTATTTTTTTTCCTACTTTTGGTGAATTTTTGTTGGGCATTTTGTTTCACTTTAGCGCAAGAAGAAGAAGAAGAATTCATTGGATCAAATGTGGATTGGTCAACTACTAAAGGTGTTAGATTTTCCCCTCGACGTAAGTGATAGTCAAGGTAATTGATCAAACGCCATCTTGTTTTTGTTTGCTTATCACTTGCATTATCTCAGTTTCCATGTTTGGAAGACTATTGAGATTGATTGTGACTTCTTTTACTTGATCAGATTTCGCAGTTGGCGACTTAGGCGCGTTGCCTTCCTCTTATCATTATAATTTGTGAGAATTTCATTTAAGCTTAGTTATGTAACTAAGAAGAAGATCAAGGATTATCATGTGAACTTCTACGTTTGATGTAAACTTTATTTTGGATTGTTGTTGCATTTGTAGTAGTTGAATTAAGAACTGGCATGTGATGTAGTATTGATGCTACAGTTTGGGGGATGTTAACCTCAATGTCTCCGGGTGAGTGGCCCGTTGAGTTTGGCATTGTGATGTGCATCGTTGGTTTACTTGGTTATGTTATAGCCAAACTAGCTTTACAAATATTGAACTAGTACAATGATTGACAACTTATTGGATTAGCAACTTACAATTTTAGGTTATATTGGGGTCGGGTATACTCGGTTCGGGTTATGTTCGGGTCGGGTATACTCGGTTCGGGTTTAATTCGGGTTAAATTGAGGCGGGTAGGAATTGGATCAGTTTTAAAACGGGTCGGGTACGGTTCGGGTATGGGTTGTCCATTTTCGGTTCACTTCGGGTCGGGTCATTATGGATCGGGTATGACTTGGGTCGGGTCATTTCGGGTGTGGGTCATTTCGGGTGTTGGTCAATTTCGGGTTTCGTTCGGTTATGGATCGGTTTACGTCGGGTGTTCGGGTCCAAATCGGTTCAGCCCATTTCGGGTGTCGGTTCGGGTATGGATCCGGGTTAATCGGTTCGGGTTTCGGGTTTTGGGTCAGTTTTGCCAGGTCTATATTTTTCACACTAGTAGGATAACCAACTTTGTTTTTTT
>JACYFF010031955.1:90932855-90944784 GCA_017589665.1 Selenicereus undatus
TTATTATTATTATTATTATTATTATTATTATTATTATTATTATTATTATTATTATTACTATTACTACTACTACTACTACTACTACTACTACTACTACTACTAATATTGTTATTGTTATTGTTATTATTTAAAAAATATGAAAAAATACAAAAATATTTCCTTTGATTTTCTTTTTCTTTCGCCTCTTTCGTTTATTTTGTTTTTGGGAATTTTGACTGGCTTGATCCCTTATAACTTAGCTTTATGTTGTCTATTGATAGGTTATACACGATAAAAACTTAGTCCTAGGTGTGACATTGTGTTCCGAACTTCTAACTTCATTATTCCCTTATAACTGTGAGTCCAATCATTCATTTGAAAATTACTATTATCTTATTGTTTTAGGCTTTCATAGCTTATTCTCGTACTCGTCTTTATTTTTGCTTTCACTTTGCATTAAAAAAATGAAAAACAAAAAAATAAAAAGGCATGGAGTCGAAAATGACAAGTATCTCTTTGAGACATGCACTATTAGGTGCTACCCTTTGAGGCAATATTGCAACTGGGAAGCTTGCTTCCAGTATTAGTGAGTCAATAAAGTGGGACCAAGTCAAGTTGTGGTCAGCCTATCCATCAAGATGATGGTACACTTACATGCCATGTACTAGGGTGGATACATTGTTATGTTAGTCTGTGAGGTGAAAAACTGAAGTGTCGTTGTGATCCATGGGGATCTCGAGTTTTGGAGTGTACATCTTGTTCATATACAAGCTAATATCGTGATTTTAAGGGTGATATGCCTAGTTCGAATTCTTATATTATCTTCCCTTGTATATTTTTTTAAAAATTGAAAAAAAAAAACCAAAAGATTTTTAATTATTTATTTATTTATTTTCTTCCTCTTATTTTTCCTTTTCTTTTCTTCTTTTCTTCTTTGTTTCTCTTCTTTTCTTTTTCCTTTTAAAGATTTCGTGGGAACATCTTCTACAAACCCTCATGAGACCTTAGTCGTCTAGTAGGGGAAACCTCAAGTTTAAAAGGCTTGCTGCATATGCTAAACGTAATCGTGAATCCTACGAATGTGAGTTACGGTTTTTATTTTTATTTTTCCTCTTTCTCTAAGGCTGTTGTTTTATTTAACTTGGGGACGAACAAACTTAGATATGCGGTATTTGTTCTTTAAAAATAGTAGCACAATGTTATACCCTTAAATATCTAATTTTTACTTGTCATAATGATTATTTTAGAGGTTTTATTTGAATTTATTTCTTTTGCAAGAAAACCAGAAAAATAATTAATTTGGTAGAAAAATGGAGGTGAATCACTACCAAATAAAAATGGGCTAGCCAGTCATCCCCCCCCCCCCCAAAATAAAAACAAAAGGAAAAAAAGCCCAGTCTGCCTTATCACTCTACTTACATCCCACGTGACCCCTACTCTATTGCGTTTTCTCCCTCACACCTTCAGATGGCTCATCTTCATCATTTTAATCACCACCATGAGATCATCATCGTTGTCATCTCCATCATAGGCGCATCATCATCATCTGTAATCAACAACCATAACAACCAAAATTTTTTGGAGCACATCTTTCCTATCTCTAAGATCCAGTCTCCTAAACGTTGAAGCGGGTAGTGAAGGATCGGGAGCACATCTGAATTTGTGGGGAGCGGGAAATTGAATTGAGCTGGGTAAGTTGGCGTATAAATAGAGGGGTAAGGGAAACCTCAAAAGGCAGACGGGTAGCCATAGACTCATAGCCATTTGTATCTAGCTCTCCAGTTGTTTTCATTCTCGGCTTTAGATTTTGGCCATTTTCTGGGTTCCTTTTCATAGTTGGTCAAAGAGCCCGGAAAACCATTGTTGAGCTTTGAGCTACTTAAATAATAATTCATTGCTCTTTGTCTAAAATATTTACTGAAATTTTAGCTACTGGTTGGAATTAATTTTCAGATTCTTGATCTAATGTTTGTCGTTTAGATACTTTGTTTTTTTGTTCAATTTTCGTGCTCTATTTTAATTTTTGTTTGAAGGTACTGTTGCTCCGGTTCCATGTTCAATCAGTGCCTGGTCATTTCATTTTTTTTTGGTTTATGTTAGTAATTATTATTGTTTTTAGTTTTTTTTTGTTGGTGTTTTGGTTCCATTTTATGCACAGCCCCCAACAAACCAACCGATGCTTGCTTTTCCATTTCTTTACCCTAACATCTCAGATGCGTGTTGTGTTGTATCCTAGCTTTCAATTCAGTTTCGTTAGATTTCCATTGTTTATTATCATTTTTTAAAATTTAGCAGAAAGGAACAGACTTGAGTAAAATTTGTTTGGCTTTGGCCTTGAGTTGGTGAAATGACAAAGGACTGTATTTCGTTTTTTTTTTCCCTCTGTCTTGATGAAACGTAACATTGTTTCTTTTATTTGTTGTATTAAGTTAGTGTAGGTTTTTTTTTCAGTCGGTTTATAAGTTTGGTTATAATTCCAGTTTAGTTTATAATTTAGCTAACAAAGTGGGTGAATTTGATACTATCATCTTTGTAGATGACATATTCGCTGGATCATACTACAACAAGTTGACACCGTGCGCTTATGACTTCTTTATAATAACCAAGCTTCGGAGTTAAAATTCTACAAGTAGGAGGCATGGAGAAGTTGCTCGCACAAATCTTTACCTTGAGAGAAGGCGAGCAACTGTCAAAGGCTTCTCAGCGGTGTTTGTCCGTGACTGCAGGTCCCATTTCAGGCCACCTCTTCATCTCCACTAACAGACTTGCATTTGGCAGTGACAGACTGATTGCCAAGTACAAATCCCTGACAGCAGGGTTTTGTAGATTCCATTACAAGGTAACAAACTTATAGTACTCAATCATACCCCCTTTTTTAAAATCCATGCAATTTGAAGAGTTTTTATTTCAAATTAATGTAAATGCTATAAATAACTGCAGGTAATGATCCCCTTAAATATGATCAAGAGAGCCAACAAGAGCAAGGATCTAAAAAATCCATCCCTGAAGTACCTTCAAGTAATGACAACTGATGATTTCGAGTTCTGGTTCATGGGATTCTTAAACTATAAAAAAATTTTCATACATCTGCAATAAGCTGTCTCTAAATCCTTGATTTCGCTCACAGTTCTGTCATTGGTGCATGAAAAAATTATTTTCTACCAAAGTTTAGGCTGTCCATTAGCTCATAATGTCGCTTCTATAAATTCTACTTCTCCACGATGGATTAGCTTTCTTCCCCCAATTTCATCGCAATTTTACCCGCTGAGTTGTAACACATCAACTGAGTTGGTCCCCTTCAATGAGAATCACTCATTAACTTGTTAAAGATACCAATCATCATGATCTGAAGAAAACTTCATAAATCACAGCCAAAGTCCCATTAGTCTCTCTGATAGACAATCTATAGCAATTTATCTGTTTCTGGCATGCAAGGACATCAATGGGCTTCGAGACAAAATCTCGTACCAAATAATGCATATAAAAAGTTCAATATCACTAACTGTTGCAATATAGGACCAATGAAAGCCCAAGAGGTCTTTAATTATGAGGAGCTCTTTACAACTAGCTGGATAAACATTGCAACATCTGGCAAACTGTGGATCAGACTGCCAATTTCTATGGATTTTCCCGGCTAGTGGCATAAATACATGGTAAGTTTTCATGCCGCATCGTAGTACCTTTATGCAGTAGGGCTATTACGAAGAATTCAAGTAACGGAGAATAAACAGCTTATTATTGATTTGTAGTTGATAACTGAGCACTCAAAGCCCTTCGAATTCCTTTTGTGTAGTTGTCTTATTTAACTCCTCTTCTTCAAAACTCATGTTCACACAAGTGTTGTGGAACGGTTCTAATGAAACCTACTAGATAACATAAACCATGCCCTTTCAATCATCTTAAAAGCAATCCAAATATTATGACAGCTATGTCTCATTTGTTCTCAACTGAAGGTGCACGGATACCTACAATAGATGACACATGAATCTTCATTCTGTCAGCTTTTTTGGTAAGCCTTGATTTCAGTGAAGATGAATGTTTCAAAGGGATCCAAATCAAGGAGCATGAAGAGTTTGCTTGCAGATGAGGAACTCAGAAATGGATTGTTGAGAATCACAGATGATATTCAGACAATAAGGACAACTCAGCTCAACAAATTTCTACCTTAACCTTCATAGTTTTTTGCCCAATGAGGCAGCTTAAAGTTGGATCAATACTCAGCAGCCTGAACAAGCTTGGTATGTTTACTTTGCCTAATCAATGCTCATAATTTTCGAGGTATGACTATGGTTTTTCACCCATAAAACAGTGATAGGAAATAAGGACTGGAAAGCAAAAATACTGCAAGTAGGTAGAGTAGAAAAGTCTTACAGGAATATTTTTAGTGTCGGAATGCATGAAACACTCAGAAATGCATAGCTTTCTCCGCAAGATAGAAATACTTTGATGATGTGCTTGCTTACATTCTCTAGGTTATCAATGTTAAGCCTGTTAACGTGCAAAGTTGTTATATTCATATGAACGAGGGTTGTATACGACCAAGGATGATCAATAGAGAGAACCAAAGCTAGAATGTGAAAAGGCTGTCGCAAAAAGTATCTTGTCGTGGTCACCAATGATAATTTCGCATTCTAATTCACGGGCTTTCTTAACTACTAAAATAATTTTAATTGCCAACAACAGTCGGTTGCCCTAAAGCTTAGCTGAGTTACGTTCAAGAGAAAGTTTGAGAAATATGCAACAGAAAATATTTTGTTTTTATTTCCACTTGACTGTGTGGCTCTGTATATATCAATTGATCAACATACATGACAAATCACATTAATTTGTCCTTCCGGGGATGTATTTTTTTACGCAAACTCTCGGATTGTTTCATTAGTGCATTAATAAGTGATCAAGCACTACACCCTTCAATTACTCAATTTCGTACAAAATGAACTGAGTTGATCATTTAATGAAGCTCTTAATAGTTCCATAAACTATAAATGGACCATCATTCATGTCAGCTTCTGTATTCTATAGCAACTAAAATGTGAAAATGGTCTAATTTGGCACAATCTGGTGCTCGTTTCTCCGCAAATACATCAACGTCCTCGAAGTATGTCATGCCACTTTGACATGAATTGCTGAGCTCAAAAGATTCATTTAAAAACTACAATGATAAGCTTATAACTATCTGCAAACATTGCCTTTGCAAGAATCATCGTGCGCTACGAATTGGAGACTTGATATTCTGCTGCAATTCAAGCTTATTCTGAGACACTACTAGACTCCATGCTCAATCCATGGTTGACACTAATGATTAAGGCACAGCTTCCAACTCCTAGATAGTTCATGCGCTCCCTCCATTACACAGATAATGGCAACATTTGACCCTGAAGATCTAATTTCGCTACTCAATTAAATACTACCGCTATCTTTCTATAATATCCATGCTTTGAATCAAGCGTCTAAAATATGACTTAAAAACTAAAAGGCGCCCCCGGCCCCGGGGGAGGGTACAGGGAGTTTATTACTGTACTTGAGAAATTCAAGTCTAATAGCCCTTTTTTTTTTGGAAATATGGGTTGGTAAATGAGTAAAATTATTTGAGATTGGTAAAAGTGGATTAAAATAGGTTGAAGTGGATATTTTTTTATTAAGGTAGGTTGAAGTGGGTTGAAATTTGTTAAATTTTTTTTTTGTATGATCAGTAGAAGTTGGTTAAAATAGTGGGAAGTAGATTGAATTAGTTGAAATAGGTTTAAATTTGTTGAAGTCGATTGAAGTATATTCAAGTGGATTAAAATTGATATTTTTTATTAAAATTTGTGAAGTGTGTTGAAGTGAGTTGATGTAGATTGATGTTGGTTGAGGTTGATAAATTTACATTGACCAACGAAAAGAGCACGGTCTAAGCAATGCTTTCATCTTCTTCACCGTGTAATATATTAATGGGTGGAAGTTCACTAAAAAGCTGGGGTGTAGTATCTAAAATATCGCTTAGGTTATTATAGGTCTTGGGAATATCTAAATTATCGCTTTATCTACTAGAAAACTAGTAAGAAAAATATAAAGTATGTGTAGGGCATGTTCTTTTCGTGGGTCAATTGTAATTTATCAATCTCAATCTACTTCAACCTATTTCAATCTATTTCAACCCACTTGAAAAGAAAAATACCAACTTCAACCCACTTCAACTTACCCCAACATACTTCAACCCACTTTAACCAACTTCATCCCACCCTTCATAATTTTAATAATTTGTAAAGTATCATGTGAGATTTAATCATTCTTACACCAAAAAGTTCACTATACAACTTTCTGTAAATTATCATACTTTGGAATTGTTTTATTTTTGTATTTTTGTATCTTTTTAGTTTTTTATTTTTAAATTTTTAAATTTTTAAATTTTAAATTTTTCATATTTAATTTTTTTTTTGTATTTAATTTTTATTTTTTTATTTTTTCATTTCATTTTTAATTTTTTGTATTTAATTTTTTTGTATTTATTTATTTTTGTATTTTTTTTAATTTTTAATTTTTTTAATTTTTTATATTCCATTATTTATTTATTTATTATATTTTATTTTTGAATTTTTGCATTTTTTTAATTTTTTGTATTTATTTTTAATTTTTTTTATCTTTTTAGTTTTATTCCAAAAAAAATTTACAAAAAATTCAAAAAAAATAAAAAATAAAAAAAACAACACACAACACACAAAATACAAAAATAAAAAATAATAAATAAAAAATAAATAAATAAGAAATAAAAAAATAAGAAATAAAAATTTAAAATTAAAAAATAAAAAATAAAAAATAAAAAATAAAAAATAAAAAATAAATCAAAATAAAAATATAAAAAATATAAAATATAAAAAATACTAAATATTAAATACAAAAATAAAAAAAATTAAAAAAATAAAATAAAAAACAAAAAACAAAAAACAAACAATGAAAAAATGAAAAATAAAAATTAAAAAATAAATTAAAAAAAAAGAATAGACAAAAATTCCAACAAAATTTTGATGACTTCATAAATTATCACACATTAATTACATTCTCATTATTTTAACCCACTTCAACCCACCGCATGAAAAATATACCAACTTCAACCAACTTCAACCTACATCAACCCACTTCAACCTACTTCAACCTATTTTAACTCACCTCAAAAAAAAAAAATCAACTTCAACCCACTTCAACCTACTTCACTCTTTTACCCACCCAATTTACCCACGAAAAGAATAGGCCCGTAATAGCAGGTTCTATAAAATTGCGACATTCATCTCAAATCTCCATCACACTTTAAAGAGGCGGAATTAGTATAAGTAGGGAGTGAATCTCCTAGTTTAGGAAATCCACAAAAAGGTGAGACATTACAAGAGACTGAAAGAGAGGGGTCCTTAGAGAGTGAAATTAGCCTCCCACGTATTTTGAGTGTGTAAGTCCTGTTTCTAGATGCGGAAAAAATTGATTTGATCGGAAAATCCAAACCGAACCTGTTCGAAAATTTTGAATTTTGAGCACGATTTCTCGACTTGAACTCGAAATAAACTGAACCCGAAAACCCATAAATTAGTGGGTCAAATCCGACCCCAACCCGCTTGCTTGAGCCAAACATTATATCCTTACTTTTTGATTTTTCTCTAATTTATCCCTTCTTTTTCTTCTTTACTCTTTGAAAATAATATTGTACACAACTTTTAAATGAAAAAAGTTAAAGATGTGCACGAAATTGCGTGCAATAACTATCTAATCTTCAAAAAAAATCAATTTAAAAAAGATAAATGTTCAAGATGCCCAAGTCATAGCATTATATATTTATTTAAACAAATATATCTAATCATTTTTTAAATTAATTATTTGTAATAATGTAGATTTTTGGCGTTACAACTGAAAGATAATATCTTGTGCTTCTTTTATTCAATTTTATTTGGTTTTCGTTCTAACTAGTTTTGAACTATGATGCTAGTGGTAGAAAAATGCTTAGTTGTATTTGTATTGGGGTTGACCCATTAATAATTTTTTACCTAATTCGACATTGGTAGGTTACTGAATAAAAATATTGAATTATTAAATAGGTTATTAGATGGTCAAACTACTACAATTTCTTAACATGTCCTAGACCTGTTGTCCCATAAATGGCGGACTTGTTATTGACCTTATTTCAATGTACGGATTGATCCACCCAAACCAAAGGGTGTTTGATTTTTTACCAGCCCATACAAGGTGTTTATATATTATAATGAAAAGTTTGAATATATTTAATATTCTTTTGAGAAATTACAATTACTCATTAAATACTAACAATTTTAGTTGATAAATATGCATAATTTTTTATTTTAACATAAGAAAAATAACTCATAGAAAAGGCGCTCTAAACCTATTGGGTCAACCCAAAACCCGTAAAACCAAAATACACATGTCCATATTTTATCCGAATTCGAAATACACTGGACTCATATTTTACCCAAACCCGAATGCACCCAACCCGTATTTAACCTGCATGCCCGAACTGACAAGTCCACCTGTATAAATTATCTTGCCAACATTTTGTAGATTGCCTTGAAGGTTATGCAACTTGGCCTCCTCATGCCCTATAAACTATTACATTTTATGCATGCAAGGACAATAGGATCGGATCAGTTGGAGGTGTTGACTCCCGTAGTGGTTAAATGGTTTTGATGAAACACAAAATTAACTAGAGGTTAGGCCATGAAAATATGTGGTAGGCAAATTCGAAGCAAGCATGGACAATGGAGTTCTTTCATACTAGTAAATCATGCATATATTTATGGATAGAATATATGTCGATCTCATTTAATATCAAATGATTTTATTTGATTGATAATTTTGAGTGTTAACTAAATAAATATTTAGCTTATTTAAAATTTGAATTCCAAATTTTGAGGAATCAAATCACTTGATGATATTATCTTACTACGATTTTATTTTTTACAAAAAAAAGCATGCTTCCCTCTTAAAATCCATTGTACTTGCCATAAGATTTAATCCTTTTAAATCATATGATGTTCACTCAACTAAAGAATAAAATCAAGCTGATTGATGCTAATTGTAATCAAGTTGGGAGTCATTATGAAAATCAAAGCAATTTCAAAAATATGAAATGATGATGACATACTCCAAATGAAATCTCAGGTTATTTTATTTGATTTGAGATGATAACAATAAATATCTGAATTACAAGAGCATGAAAAATATTCATTGCAAGTTTACATCGTCACCTACCATGATTAATCTGATGGAAAATCAAATCAGAATCTGCACAGCAGATTTCAAGGGCCTGAAATAAAATTTAAGATATTGTGCTCAAGAACTTCCTTTCTTGGCTAAATGAGATCATGACTACGAAACCTATAAATAGAGGCCACAAAAGCAAGGGCAAGGAATCCAAGCAAGTTGAAAAGCATTGGATTTATACATTGAGTTATTATTCGAAATATCATTTTGAGATCAAAAATTGAGTTGTCAGATATTGTTTTTTTTTTATTAAGGAGTGAACTTAAGAATAATGAGGTCAACTCCTCCAAAACTTAAGCCAAGAGGTTGGTTTAAGTTTTGGGATCTCAAGAGTAAGGAAGCTCTGAGATCTTGTTAAAGAGTTCATCTTAATAAGAGAAATAGAACATTGAATCCTAACGTTGGATAACTCTAGGTGGGAACCTAAGCCTAATTAAGGCCCAACCTCATTAGAATATCCTTGTGCATTGTCTCTATTTAGTTTCTGCATTTGCTTTTGATTTTTAAGCTAATTTTTGCAATCCCTCTGTTCATCCCCTCTAGGGCGATTCGAGTGTTCAATTAGTATCAAAACCAGTCCCACACTTCTTTTGACTTAGCAATCAATTGGGTGACGATCATGTCCTTTTTAAGAGATATCAATATTGAAGGTCGATCTACTGTTGGACCCCCTTTATTTAAAGGAACTATTTATTAATGGAAAAATGCTATGCAGATATTCCTATGGTAAAAAATGATAAGGGAGAAGATATTGATAAACCAAAAGATAAGTATACGAGTGTCAATTGGGATAAACTTACCAAGAATTCTAGAGCTAAACTTATTCTTTGTTGTAGTTCATATGCTAATGAACATAAACGAATTTTTGTCTGTGATATAGCTAAATGGGTTTGGAAGAAACTGATTGTCACCTATAAAGGGACAAGCCAAGCTCGTGAAAGAAAAATGAACATGTTCATAAATCAATATGAGCTATTCAAAATGCAGTCAGACAAATTGATCAAAGACATATTAACTCGTTTTACCGACATCACCAACAACTTGAAGTTGCTTGGTAAGACCTATTCAAACAAAGAAATGGTAAGACAGATCATTAGGTGTCTTCCAAAGAACAAGTGGGGACCGGGGGTTACTGCGATCAAAGAAGCTCAAGATTTCAAGAAGTTAAAACTAGGTGATCTTCTAAGAAAACTAGGTCATCTCAAGGAGGACGAAGGAGAAAGTTCCAAGAAAGGAATCGCTCTAACAGCCATAAAGGAATATTGTACTTCAAACAATAAAAAATCCATTGGCTGCATTCTCATTGATTGTTCGAGACCTTAACAAAATGGGCTAAAGAAAAACTTCAATCAACGAGGATCCAACCCAAAAGGATCTACACTAAAAAGAAATGGAAAATCCTCCACAGGTAAGTTTTTTTGATAAAGATAGTACTAATGTTAATTCTGGTTATGGAATGGGTATGTAGGAAACTTGTTGAAGGACTGTGTGCTAATTCAAAAGATGGGAGAAAAATAAAGATTCAAAAAGAAAGACAATAAGTCATCAATAGTGAAATAGGTGGCAGTGAAAGTGATGAAGAACACACTGCCGTTATCTCTCTCATAACTAAGGAAGTACAAGACTTATCTGACTATGAAAGTACTAATAAGGTAGACATAAGCTCTCTATGAATGCTCTAAAGAAGAATTAATTAATGACTTAATTAGTTTCAATAAATTAGAGCAAAGATATTTATCTAGATATAAAGTTTTTAAGAAAAATGTTCTAGAACGAAATGAAAAGAATGTAGTTCTTACAAAACTGAACAATGACCTTCATAATAAAGTTAAAATTTTAGAAAATAACACTGTGGAATTACAAGTCGAGTGTGGTAGAGATCACAAAATAATCCTAAAGTTCACACAAGGTTAAGTAAATTTTGATAATCTACTTTGTACCCAAAGATCATCCTTCAACAAAGAGAGAATTCGATATAATCACTCAAGCAAAAAGAAAACCTATAATAATTTCTTTTGGTAAGTCCACCCCACATAAAAAGAATGCTAGAGCTTGTAATTATTGCGCCAAGGTTGGTCATCTTGCCTATTGATGCCCATTTAGAAAACCCTCTTCAAGAATTATTCAAATATGGGTCCCTAAAGGAACAAGACCACCGAACATGGTAGCTAGTGATTTTGAATCCAAATTTAACATCTAAAGTAGAAGAAAGGTTTGATTTTTTATTTTGTATGTGTGCTGGAAGTCCAAGAAAGACATATGGTACCTTGATAGCAGATGTTCAAGACACATAAGTGGTAATGATTCTTTGTTCACCAAAATCAAAAAGAAAGGACATGGAAGTGTTACCTTTGGAGACAAAAGCATAAATAAAATAATTGGTATTGGAAAAATTGGTAAAAATCCTTCTAACTCCATTGATAATGTCTATCTTGTTGATGGCTTAAAACTCAACCTTTTATGTATATCTCAATTATGTGACAAAGGAAACCTTGTGACATTCCACTCAACTCATTGCATGGTTAAAAAAAAAAAGAAATCTAAAAAATCACCCTTTGGGGTCCTAGAATTGAAAATGTATATGCAATAGACATTGATAATATTCCGTCACATTTTAAAGCCTCACATCACGAGAATAATTGGTTGTGGCATCGTAGATTAGGACATGCAAGCATACATAGAATTTAAAAATTAGCCAAAAATCAAT
>JACYFF010031955.1:90952659-91027659 GCA_017589665.1 Selenicereus undatus
TGACGCAACATCTGACGTTCAGGTTCAGATATGGTCATTTTGAGTTAGATCATTTAGGATCCAGGGCTTGCCTAGCTAGTACACTTATTTAACCTAAATGGAAGATATATAGGGGTATAAATGTAATTTTATTTGTATGTATTCTACTATATATACTGTAGGCCGGGCCCATTAGTTGAGGCCCGACGGCCACTAAGAGGCCTCCTTAAACCCTAATTGCTAACCCCCCAATACCTATATAAGGAGGTTTGGGAGGGTCAGCTTAAGCACACTGATAGATACAGAAATATTATTTCTCTCTCTCCTCATAATTACTCTACCATCGCCGCGGAGTAATCGGGTTTAGAACGTGGATATTACAAGGCGACTCTAGTAGCTGCTGGGATTCATTCTTACAGGAGATTTGGTATTCTTATTCTGGACTATTATCGACGGTATACTTCCGCATCCAGGTTAGTCCTAATTATTTCCTACAGTGGTATCAGAGCCTAAAACCGTACGGATTAGTCCCAATTGAAAGATTAATAAATCTGCAAAACTGATTGGTTTAAAGCATGCTAATTTCGATTAAATTTTGCCTGATTTTCGTGATCATGCAAACTGCTAAAATCGAGAAGCATGCTCACACTATTCTAATGCCCAAAAAGTGTTGAAAACTGCAGATTTACTATCATAGATACATGTTAAAGTCTGCTAAATTATGAACATATTCATGTTACTGTCAATCTGTCCCAAAAGCATGTTCACGTAATTCACTCTGGCTAAAGATCGAATTTTTTCCAGTTCGAATATACAATAATATGCAAGTATATGTTTGGCAGATTTATTTCAAGTTTTGGTATTTGCCTATTTATTATGCCACCACAATCCAGAAATAACCTATCCATCACTGTGTGTGTATGCGTTACGATTTTACAATGCTTAGACAACATTCGTGCTTGAATCACATGCTAAACCATGAAAGGCAAATTTATTTTTTTTTGGAAAAGGACCGAAAGAACCACACCACTCGAATGAGCCCTAATCATCGAAACCCAAAACTCTAACCCGAAAATCCCCTGCCCAAAGCAAAGAGGAGCTTGATAATCAAAGGGGGAAAGGGGATATAGACAAACCCGAAACCCGAAACTCTAACCCTAGTTTGCCTCTGCCAAAGATCTCGACCTCGACTCCAATAAACGGAAAAAAAAGGAGGAAAACGGAAATAAGGGAACCGAACCATACCATCAGAAACCTCCCGGAGGGGTGGCGCGTGTATGTCACGCGCTGCCGACAGAGGTCGCTTTGGCTTCCTCTTTCCTCCAAATCACCGATGTAGCCTCCGATCTACCCAACGCCGACCAAAAAGAAGCAAAGACACCACCGTTTGAAGGCGCGTGGCCCCACGCACCACCACCTTCGTGGCGCGTTGGGGGCGTGGGGTGCCCCGTTAGACTCGGTTTTGGCCGATCTATACAATGATGTCACGCGTTTTGGTCAGGAGAGGTAGAATCGAAGGTTAGAAGGGGAGTTTATTCATCATTTTGGGGGGTTTTCATCATCTGGTGGTGGGAAGACCTCCACGGCGGCCATGGCTACCCAGAAGGAAAAGGGTAATCGTGGCAATGAAGCAAGCCGAAGAGCAAAGAATTCGGGGCTCCATTCATCTCGGTGAGAGGAAGACCATGAACCGAAGAGAGAGACAGAGGTCGAGAGTTAAATGAAGAGGCAGAGGGAGGGGGACTGGGGTTTAGAGGATAAAAGAGGTTCTTTTAACATTAAACGGTTTGGGTCGGTTAATTTTGGGCCGGTTTTTTTCTCCCTCCCCGGTTCATTATGTTTTTTTTTGGGGCCAAATTTTATTTTGTTTTGTTTATGGTTGTTTCCGTTCCAAATATGGAATATATGCTTCCATGTTCATATGAATTTATTTTGGCCATTTATCTTTGTTATAAGTTGCAAATTTTTTTTACTTTTATTTTCATATTATCATTAATTATGTTATGACAATTTGAGGTTGATTATATAACTTTGTGCTATACATATATATATAATGAAGTTGTGTTAAATGAATTAGTTTCATAAACATTAACTGAATACATATTTACGTAATAAAAGGTGAATATCTTTGTGATATTCATTGAATTAAAAATGTTAACTAAAGTTTAACAAAACTTCTAAAAATTTTGTGAAATTAATAATTAAATTAAAGAAACTCCAAATTCACAACTGTGCATGATGATTATGAGTTTAGCGAAATTTTTGAACGTACATAGTAAATTATGGAGCTTTCTAGGAAATTTAATTATTAAACAATATGTCTAACAGATAAAATATACTTTCAGATATGGCAGCTAGGAATATGATAGGATGTATGCAATCTGATGACAAGTTGGATGGCACGAACTATGATGTTTGGCATCTAAAGGTCCAGTTTTATCTCAACAACGATGATATGCTGGACCACTTGACTGCCTCCATGGTTCCTCCGGCTGAAAGAGATGAACAAGGCAGAGATATTACTGCAACTGAGCAGTACAAAGAAAACCTGAAAACATACCAAGCATGGTTCAAACGTGATCGTTCCGCACGCTACACCATGCTGTTTTGCATGCGGGACAATCTCCTGGGAGAGTTTGAGCGTTTCCGCACTGCTAAGGACATGTGGATACAGCTTAAGGTTAGGTTCAGGCAGACGTCTGCTACAAGGTTGCGTACCTTGCAGCTGAGATGGATGCAATATACTATAGACTCCAGTCGTAGTATCCCCGAACACCTTCGAATCATGAGTGCTATGGTTCGAGACCTTAAGGCTGCGGGGCAAGAGGTTTCTGAGCAAGAACAAGTCCTGAATGTGATTAGGGCTCTTCCCAATGATAATGGACATTGGAAAAGTTTTAAAACATTCATGGCACACAGCGATCATATCAACACTTTTGAGGCAATCTCCAAACACCTCGAAATGGAGGAAGAGCGTTTAAAGCAATATGCGCCTTCCAGTATGGCATTCGTTGCCAAAGGATCGGGGCCCAGGAGCAGGAAACCTTACCGTGGTAAGAAACCTATTAAAGGCCCACGTCCTCCTCAGAACTCTCGCTCTAATGTTGGTACTGCTAAGAAGCACAAGACCAAGGGCAGCGGAGCTAAGGATATGGCACGTGTGAAGTGCTATAACTGTGGAAAGAAGGGTCATTTCGCTCGGGATTGTCCTGAGCCAGCTAAGGTACCTACTTCCACTAACAATCCTGAATTATATGTTTGTTCCCATGCATTCGTTGCTAACTCTCTTCCTCAATGGATTGTAGATACGGGGGCAACAAAGCACATCGTTCAAGATAGGGCTGGATTTGTGGAGTACCATCGCTACCCGGTGGGTTCATGGACTGTCTTACTGGGGAACGGCAGCGAAGAAGATGCCCTTGGAGTAGGAACATACCAGCTCAAACTCCGTGGAGCGAACAAGCTGCTTCTTCATGACGCCCTCTATGCACCTGGGGTGCGATGCTCCTTAGTCTCTTATGTTTATTTAGTTAGATTAGGTTTTGTTTTTGGTTTTCATCCAGACGGTTTAGATTTGTTCTAGAATGGCAATTTGTTTGGCCAAGCAACTTTGAAAGGAGATTTCATTGTTTTGGATTTGGATGATAACTACAATAATATATCCTCTGCTTATGTTTCTTATTTCAACTCTAATTCTGAATCTATTAAATGGCATGCTAGACTTGGCCATGTAGGTCAAGATAGAATAAATAGGCTAGCTAAAGAAGGTCTCCTAGACCAACTCACTAGGGTTAAGTTACCTAGGTGTGAGTCATGTTTAGCTGGAAAGGCAACTATGAAGCCTTTCGGTAAAGCCATGAGAGCATCTAGTCCCTTAGAATTAATCCACTCAGACATATGCGAACCCATGAACGTTAAAGCACGACATGGGGCTATCTATTTCATTACCCTCATAGACGATTATTCACGATATGGGTATGTGTACCTGTTATCTCACCGCTACGAGGCACTTGATATATTCAAACGCGTCGTAGCCGAAGTAGAGACTCAATTGGAACGAAGGGTTAACATCCTTCGAACTGATCGAGGTCGTGAATACCTCTCTGATATGTTCAAAGAGTTCTGTGAGGAAAAAGGTATACAAAGGCAGTTAACGATTCCACGCACTCCACAACAAAACGGTGTTGCAGAATGTAGGAATCGTACATTACTTGACATGGTCAGGTCAATGATGGCACATGCTAGCCTCCCAATCAGTTTTTGGGGGGATGCGCTGCTTACGGCAGCATATGTACTCAATCGTGTTCCAAGCAAGAGTGTACCTGCCACACCATATGAGTTATGGTTTGGTAAGAAACCTTCCTTGGACCATCTACGCCCATGGGGTTCGGCCGGCTATGTGCACAACCCAACCCATAAACATGGAAACTTGGTCCAAGAGCCACCAAAATGGTGTTCATTAGATACCCCGCACAATCAAAAGGATATGTGATCTACGGGGAACATCCAAATGGTGGCATGACAGAAATAGACTCCCGCAACGTCGATTTTCTCGAGGATGAGTTCCCGACCATTGGTGAAGTCAAAAGGGATGTCGAACTATTTGAGCTACAACCAGACATCCAACCATCATTCGGTGAGGGGGAGAATTTGGATTCTAACCAAGTCACCAAAGATGGTATGCCTCCCTTATCCAGAGGGAATGGGGGAGACCTGCCTGACTAGGAAATTGAGATTCGTCCTCAATCTCCCGTACATGAGGAAAGTCAACTTGCGAGTGAGGTCCGTCCTCAATCTCCAGTTGTCGAACATGTAGTAAGTCCGCATGTTCAGGATCCCACGCCCAGAGGGATAGTGGGAGTAACTTTCCACATGTTCAGAGTCCCACACCTCTTAGAGATAAGGGGAGGGACACTTCAACCGGGCAGACGAACAATGAAGGCCCTAGGCTCCGAAGGAGTGAACGTGGAAGAATTCCTCGACGATATTTTCAAATCGAAGGGGAAATATTCCTATGTACTCCCTTGGAAGTCGAGGAGCCTACCTCTTACCAAGAAGCAATTGACTCACCAAGCCACAAAGAGTGGATGGATGCCATGAGGGATGAGATGGACTCGATGGCAAGAAACAAGGTTTGGGAACTTGTTGATCTTCCACCCCAACGTAAGTCTATTGGAAACAAGTGGGTTTTCAAGATAAAACGTCGGGCAGATGGATCGATCGACAAGTTTAAAGCCCGTTTAGTGGCGAAAGGATTTACACAAATTGAGGGTGTAGATTTTGAAGAGATATTTTCTCCTGTGGTGAGATTTGCCTCTATTCGCCTACTCCTAGCCTTGGTTGCCCATTTGGACTTAGAGTTGTTTCAAATGGACGTAAAAACTGCTTTCCTCAATGGCAGCCTTGAGGAAGAGATCTACATGAACCAACCCTTTGGTTTTGTATCAAAGGGGCAAGAAGACAAAGTGTGTCGTCTTAAAAGGTCCATATATGGTCTTAAGCAGTCCTCCAGGTCTTGGTACTTAAGATTCCATGAAGCCATAACCTCTTTTGGCTTATCCATGGTTTCAGAGGACCATTGTGTGTATGTCAAAAGATCAACCGGAGGGATTATGTTTCTCACCTTATATGTTGATGACATACTATTGGCTGGGAATAATTTGGAGATGATCGAAGCTACTAAAAGGTGGCTATCCTCCGTCTTTGAGATGAAGGATATGGGTGAAGCCAGGTATGTCCTAGGTGTGGAAATAGTAAGGAATCGTCCCAAGAAACTATTAGGTATGAGCCAAGAGGCATATATCAAAAAGGTCTTGGAACGATTCCGCATGCATTATTCCAAACCCGTAGACACTCCAGTTGAGAAGGGTTTAACCTTGAGCCTTGACCAATGCCCAAAAACGGACAAAGAGAAAGATGCTATGAGTAATGTCCCCTACGCTAGTGCCGTAGGAAGCCTAATGTACGCCATGTTATGTACACGGCCGGACATTTGCTTTGCGGTTGGTCTGGTAAGTCGTTACCAAAGCAATCCTGGACAGGCTCATTGGCAAGCTGTTAAGAGAGTCATGCGCTACCTTCGTGGTACAACCGACTTGGTCATATGCTTTCAGGGCGGGGATCTTAAATTGAGAGGATACTCAGATGCTGATTGGGGTGGTGACCGGACGAGTCCAGGTCAACCTCAGGATATGTGTTCACCCTGAGTGGGGGGGCCATATCATGGTGCAGTAAGAAGCAAGACTGCATAGCTCTGTCGACCATGGAAGCAGAATATGTCGCATGCAGCCTAACCACGCAGGAGGCAATATGGCTTAGGAGCTTCCTCCAGGATCTTAATCTCACTCTGAGAACCGATGATCCTGTAGAGATGTTATGTGACAACACAGCTGCCATCCAATTCGCCAAGGATCCGAAGTTTCATCGGAAGACCAAGCACATCAAGAGGCATTATCACTTCGTGCGAGACGCTGTAAAGATGAAGGAAGTTGCCATCAAGTATATACCCACTAACAAGATGATCGCCGATCCATTAACTAAGCCAATTCCTAGAGATGCTTTCAAAGCACATTCGTTGAGTCTAGGACTTCGCAGGGTTTAGTCTTGGATGGAATCTTGTTATGTATGATAGATACGTTCTTCATGTAAAAGGCATTTATGAAATAAAGATTAAAGGTGTTCTTTTTCTAAATGTTTTATAATTTATCTGTTAGACATATTGAAAAGTCACAGGCTTCTGATTGGCCTAGTGACACAGGCAATCACCCTGATGCTTGAGTAGCGGGCAGGATGAGACGTAATCATATTGGCACTAGGTGTGCAATATCGATAACTCATACTGAAGGTGTATGAATGAGGAATAGTCGCCTTAGTAAGACTAAGATGAGACTTAAAGGAGCCGAATATGAGATATGTTTTCATATTGAAGCCCTAAAAGCCGAATCTTGAGTGCCAAGGTCAAACATTCAGTATGTTGATCTAGTGGCTCAGGTTAGATTTTTGAGTAAAAATCTAGACTGACGATTCGCATGGCATAAAGAGTGACGAACCCACCTAAGTGGGAGCTATGCCGTGACACACATCTCATACTGTGTGTGCTTGTAAGACGACCCATATGTGGGGTGACGATTGAATTCCCTGTCACTTGTCACTGTGTGACCCTATGGACGATGACCCTTTGACTTAAAGCTATGATATTAAGTCGAAGCTTAATGATGCTACTTTAATGTGATTCTTAAGAGCCACGATGTATACGGTTCAACGGGAACACGTTAGGAAAGCAATTAAGTTAAGATGAGATTTCATAAGTGTTTATGGAAAATCTATCCACCATCACCATATCAAGCCCGGGCGATTATGTTGAGAACATAATCATATGATATATCAGGCTTAAGGGACTAAAGATGCCACTGGTGATGTCTTGGGATATTTTTGGGGTATCGTATTTTGTGAAGATGTTATGTTAGTTGGATGGTGACTTACTATAACATTATTTGTTATCTTCGGTCGCACGTTCTATTCCCAGTATGGAATGTGAGGAGATATGATTCGTAGGGATCATGTGTTGTAATGGCCTTTTGTGGCCGAGTGGGAGCTGTAGGCCGGGCCCATTAGTTGAGGCCCGACGGCCACTAAGAGGCCTCCTTAAACCCTAATTGCTAACCCCCCAATACCTATATAAGGAGGTTTGGGAGGGTCAGCTTAAACACACTGATAGATACAGAAATATTATTTCTCTCTCTCCTCATAATTACTCTACCATCGCCGCGGAGTAATCGGGTTTAGAACGTGGATATTACAAGGCGACTCTAGTAGCCACTGGGATTCATTCTTACAGGAGATTTGGTATTCTTATTGTGGACTATTATCGACGGTATACTTCCGCATCCAGGTTAGTCCTAATTATTTCCTACATATACAATGTCCGACTCCCATATTTGGGTGAGCCAATCTCTCATTAAATCTCACATGGTATCAGAGCACGCCAGGGTAAGAAATCATCAATTGAAGCCAACACCGTCATCACATACATAGTGACGTTGACAGTACAAATGGTGGGTTTATTATCATGCATCAGCTATATGGTATGCTTGATGGTTCTATTTTCCAACCAGCATCTCACATTCTTGGTCCTCATGGCATACCTCAACCAAATCCTACCTACGGCTATTGGCTTTGGGTTGATCAGTTGATTTGTGCGTGGCTGTTTACAACGAATTCCAAGGATACTCTTAGTGAGGTACATGATCTGATGCATTCCTTTCAGGTTTGGTAAGGTCTTGAATCACGGTTTAGTATGGCGAGTCTTGCTCGTGCTCTTGATCTAAAACGTATGTTGACTAATATCTGTATGGAGTCTGATCAGTGTATAGATTCCTACTTACGTTCCATCAAAACAATTGCTGATGCATTAAACGCGATTCAATCGCTTATATCTGATTTGGAGTTAATTCAGCGTACTACTGTTGGTTTACCTGAGGACTCTGATTCTTTTGTCACTACTTTTTCTATGCTGTCTGGCTTTACTTTGTTTGATGATTTGACATCTAAATTGTTGTTATTTGAGTAACGTCTTAAGTACAAGAAGGATCGTAATTCCTCTATTCATCAAGCGTGCGTTGCTACTAATGGTAATAATTCTAGACACGGGAGTGGTTATAGTTCTCAACCTTCTAGCAATAGTAATGGGAATCATAACATCCGCAACCACAGACGATGCGATCAGAACTACAAGTCTAACAGAGGTGCCTCCTCTCATACCACTAACACCTCTACGACATCTTCCGAGGGTGGTTCTACAGGTTCTGTCATGCGTAATGCAGTAGATTCATTATTTTCGACTGTTTGTTCTCCTACTCTTGCTACTAACCTTTTTTCTGCAGGAACTCATTCATTTGAGGGCATCTTAGGCTCTGCCCCTAATATTGTCTATCAGATTTGTCATGCTCCTAACTAGTCTGGTGTCAACTACCCAACTCGTTATTCTTCTCAACTCAGTCAGTGCTCCTAGAATATGTTACATTCAATCCTGTTGTGGTTGATGAATAAGTTTGGTACCCTGATTCTGCTGCTGCCTCTCACATGACACCCGATGATGGTAATTTAATTTTTCAAATCGTTTATTCTGGCAATGCTTTGGTTAAAGTTGGTGATGGTACTCTTCTTCCCATTTTGCGCATTAGTCACTCTAGCCTTCTGTCTAAAACCCAACTGCTCTGACTCACTAATGTCCTTTATGTTCCTAATTTATAGTACAATTTACTCTATGTTAGACAGTTGTGGCGGGATAATAATTGTAATGTTGTGTTTGACTCGTCCTCTATTAGTGTCAAGGACAACACCACGGGTGATTTTCTTCTGCAGGCTTCTAGTTTGGCATCGTCGATTGGGTCACTGTGGAGCTAGTGTCTTAGATGCCCTAAAGAAAAATAGTTTTGTTCAATTTAAATTTGTTTTCTCCCACTTATGTACGACTTGCAATATAGCTAAATCTCATAGACTTCTGTTTGTTTTTGCTCAACATCGAACAGTTGCTCCTTTACAATTAATCCATTCTGATGTTTGGCAATCTACTGTTATTTCTTATAATGGGTTCAAATATTAAGTGTTGTTTATTGATGACTACTCACGCTTTACTTGACTGTATCCTCTAAAACGCAAGTCTGAAATCTATGAAATATTTACTAAATTTCAAGTTTTGGTTGAAAACCTATTTGACTGCAAAATTAACATGTTTCAAAGTGATTGGGGAAGCGAATTTGACAACTCATCTGTGGTTGACTTGTTTCATAAGCATGGAATTTATTTTCAAAAATCCTGTCTTAATACCCAACAACATAATGGAGTTGCACACCGGGAACATCGATATATTCTTGAAATGGTTCGTAACTTTTTAATTGATACTAATATGCCTGGCTATTTTTGCGTTGATGCTGCACATGCAGCTGTTTACACTATCAATAGGCTTCCTACTCCTATTTTACATTAATAGACACTGTTTGAAGTTTTATTTAAAAGAGTACCTGATTGCTCGCTTCTTAAACCCTTTGGATGCACCTGTTTTCCAAATTTTATGGCCTCTTCCACAAATAAAGTTCAACCTCGGCCTGTGCGCTATGTCTTCTTAGGATATGCAGCACACTACAAAGGTTATTGGTGTCTTGATCCGCTTTTTGTATGTGTTTATGTCAGTCGACACGTTCGATTTCATGAGTCCAGTTATCGCTTCCCTCACATGGTTTGTCAGTCTCCACAATTAACCAATCCCTTTGTCTTCGATCCTCAGTCGATCTTGGCCCTCACCCGTATAGTGTCTTCCTGTGTGTCTCGTGCTGCATGTGTGTCGTCATCTCCCATACCTATTCCTTTTCCTGTTGTCCATTCGGCGCGTGGCTTATCTGGTTCCACCTGTAGCCCTCCGTGACGTAGCCCACTACCCCAGTTGAGTCTGCTGGGCTGTCTTCTCCTAGCTTGTCTTCCTCTAGGTGTGGCCCGTAGGCCTCTTCTTCCATCCCAACAACACAGACCGGGCTCCCCTCTCCCCTGCTGCTGAGACCAGCCCAACGCCAAATTGTCGCCTGGGTCTCGTTCTTCATCCTCTCTTGGCCCACCAGTCCTGTCCGATGCTGTCTCTAGCCGGCTTCCCTCTCAGCCCAACCGGGTGTCTCGTCTTGCACATTCCTATCCCACTAATGTCCACCCGAGGTAAACTCGTGCCAAGTTCGGTATTGTTAAACCTAAACACATCCTGTCTCTTTCTTCTGCACTCACTGAGTCCAAACCCTCGTCCTTTGCTATGGCATCTAAACACTCCAAGTGGGTGGATGCTATGACTAAGGAGCACAAAGCTTTGATTGCTAATGGCACATGGGACTTATTACCACCTAACACTAATCAAAATACTGTTGGGTGTAAATGGGTTTATAAAATCAAATATCGTTCTGATGGTACTATTAAGAGGTATAAGGCAAGATTGGTGGCACAAGGCTTTCTTCAACAAGCAGATATTGACTACCACGAAACATTCAGCCCCGTTGTTAAACCTGTTACTGTACCCTTATTATTATCCTTAATTGTTTCCTTCAGCTGACCTATTCGATAGGTAGATGTCAAGAATACATTTCTTGATGGCAATCAAACTGAGGAGGTTTATATGAAACAGCTTCATGGGTTTGTTCACTCTAATTTTTTGAGGCATGTTTGTAAACTTAAAAAGCCTATATATGGGTTGAAACAAGCACCTCGAGCTTGTTTCACCGTTTAGCAATTTCTTACTGTCTCAAGGTTTTGTGTGTAGTCATGCTAACCCCTCCATGTTTATTTCTCACACTGACTCTCACATTCTTGTCTTCTGCTCTATGCTGGTGACATTATCCTGATAGGCAATTCTCAAGCTATGCTTCAACACTTCATTACCCTTCTTTCCCAGCTGTTTGCAACTTGGTGACCTTTATTACTTTTTGGGTTTACAAGTGGTTTGTTCGCCTAAGGGCATTTTCTTAACTTAGCAGAAGTATATTCTTAATTTACTCCAAAAGTTTTAGCTTTATGCATGTAAATCTGTTAGAACGCCTTCTGTTATGTGAGCCTCCCTTTCTTTCCCAGATGGTGAGTCACTTGCAGAGCCCTTCCAGTACAGGAGTATGTTAGGAGCTTTATAGTATTTGACTATGACTCGACCAGACATTGCATATATTTCGCTATTTGCAGGGCACTTTTGAGCATGCCTATGGTTTCGCCCGTCACACACTCCATCACTAGTTGTTGCATACTCTGATGCTGATTGGGTAGGTTGCAGAGATTCCTGTCGCTCCACCACTAGTTATGCTATTTTTCTTGGCCCTAATCTTATTGGCTGTCGCTACAAAAAGCAACCCCCTATTTCCAAGTCTTCCACTGAGGCTGAATGTCTGACTATTGGGTATAGAGTTGCTAAGACTGTCTGGGTTCGATAGCTTCTCTATGACATTGGTATTGTCATCTCGATGCCAGTTCATCTCTATTGTGACAACCTCAATGCTACCTACATGTCTACTAATCCTATGCAATATGATCGTAGTACACACCCTACTGTGGATTACCACTTTGTTTGGGAACGGGTTGCTGATGGACATCTTGTCATCTGTTATATCCCTACTAAGTTGCAAGCTACTGATATCTTTACTAAAGGCTTAACTTCTCTACAATTTTTGTTACATAGAACCAATCTGTCCGTTCGCTCCCCCGATCAGATTGAGTGGGTGTAATGGAGCATATATACGGGTATAAATGTAATTTTATTTGTATGTATTCTACTACATATACAATGCCAGACTCCCATATTGGGGTGATCCATGGTCTCATTAAATCTCACATAACTAAGTAATGGTAAGCCTAACTTTGCACTGGTTCAATTTAGATCAGCTTTATTCAATTTTGGATCAAAACCAAGTTGCTTTGCTTTGATATGACATTTGAATTTGGAGTCATTTACCCTAGCAATCTGGGTGTAAGTTACTGAGAATAATTACAAAGAAAGAATGGTTGACAGCCACTTGATTGCTCAAACATAACCTATAAATGCAGTGCAGCAAAGTTAGCTTAGATGAGTCCATGAAACCTTTCCGAAATTGAACATATGCGATATACCTTGTGCTAATCCAACAGATAGTGCATTGGATATGTAAAGGTCATGAGAATCTCGAACCTTTTCCAATTGCATAAATCAGCATTGCTCATCATTGTAGTTTAAGAAATACAAAATTATTAAAAGTTAGTTGGAAAGATTTTCTCATCTAAGAAAGAAATTCATTCATTTGGAATTTATTACTATCTTAGCCGTAAGAGCACGGTGTAGCTATAGTGAGCAACTGGCGATTACGGTCAATTCCATAAGAAACTTGTTTTTAACTACCAAAACTATTTAAGCTACTTGATTTAAGCACATTTGATTTTGGAGAATCAACTATCAATGAAGAAAGTGATAGCAACTAGGGATACAAATTAGAAATCAAGACATTAAAGCACTTAGGATGGAATTAAGAATACTATCATTCTAGCACATCAATCGTTAATCCCGCACAACTTACTTATGCAGATAAACATGAATGAACAAATTGACAATGAAGTGCATACGTTTCTTTTTTCAAGGGTTGGAGACTAACGCTACAATTATAGCCACAAATTATTATGGGACTAAAAGTTGAAGGATTACAAGATTGAAGAATCTAAAATTTTAATTAGGCTCCTAATTAGTTTCATATTGAAGTTGCCCAATAAGCACTAGGCAATGGTTTCCTCTTTTAACGTTCTAGCAAACCCAAATGAAAGAAATTGAATACTCTTTCAAGAAAGTCATCAATCATTTGACGAGGATAGCAGAATTCAATAGATGCCAGCATGGAACAACAAAAACATGCCTAATTCATGATTAACTAAGCACAATTGGCGTCAATCCCAACCTAAGTTAGGGAAATTAACCACTAAATAGGATAGATATTGGAAACACAAATTCCAACCCTAATAACAATAGCAAGCACTGAGATTAAAAAAAAGTAATTAGGGGAAGGATTAAGAACAAACTTGGAAATTGTTCAATTGCGAGAGTAGAAATCTTTAAAATAGAGTAACAATCTTTAATGCTAATCACAAGCTTAAATAGCTTGATTTCCCCAAAAAATATTATTTTTTAAAAAGAAAAAACCAATTGGAAAGTTGATCTCTGAAGTCCTAGAAGTGTTACATGAAAAAAAAACTTGTGGCAGCAGTTTTACTGGCGATACATACGTGTGCTAAATAACATGGCACGTTAACACCACATGTCAACCAAATTTCAAAACTAGTGAGCTTGGTGACATGAGCACGTAGAACTTGACGACATTCAGTGTTGTTTTCTTCTAACTTTTGCTACCATCATGGGTGTGTAGTTCCGTGATGTAGGCCTTGTTGCCTCTTCTTCCTTTTCTTCCACTTGATTTCCTTTTTATCCCTTTCCTAGCTCTTCTACGTTGAGATGGTCCTCAAGTCCAAAAAACAAGGCCAAAACATCTACAAAATGAAAAGCTCAAACTAGTTAAGCAATTTCGAGGAATAATAAAACCAAATTCTTTAAATTAGTGGCGAGGAGTAGAAAAATAAGGGGGAATTTATCTAAGGAAAGATGGGTGAAATACAGATTTGATAACATGCTTATCCCTTGTTTATCGCCGAGCAAGATTAAAAAACCATGATCGATTTGATAGGGGAGTGAAACATTTATTCAAACCTCATTTAGTAAGGAAATGATTGTCAATCAATTGAGCACAATCACACAATAAAGAAAAACTACTCAAAGCGAATATACTTGATCTTGAAAACCATAAAAAAGGATCTAAAATCATAATCCTTAGTCACAACATCTAATCAACCTATATTAAACCTCAAAGCAATTAAGGATTCCCCAAATAAGTGGTGAAGTGGTCAGACTGGTAGAACCTTACCAATAGGAAAAATATGAGCACTCCCGCTCATGTGTCTAGTACAATGGTTTCTCAATCATGCCCACCATGAAACATTCTTACCATAAGCTTGTTCGTACTCTCAATCCACCACCATTAAGATGCAAAATGTAAGTGATAATCTAGGGGACTTGTGAAAGGTTGTAATGGGTTAGAGGTTATGGGTAAGAAGTGGTAAAAAGGTTATGAAATGTGGGGCTAAAGCCAAAGGACTAAGGAGTACCATAATATGAGGGAGGAGAAAGAGAAAGAGTGTGGGTTTGGCTGAAACTGGGTCAACTACATGCTCGTACAATTCGGCACAGGGTGTTGTGTCAATCCCTAAATCAGGAAAGTTAACTACATGCCCATGCAGCTCTGCATGGGGTGTCCTTACATCTTCTGGATTTCTGCTAGTCCTTTTCCTTCAATTTTCTGCACATGGGTGTAATGTGGCATGACATCCCATGTAGGCTACATCAAAACACACTCCTTTCTTAACAAGTAAAAATTGGGTCGCCTTCTAAGAATCGCTTGTTTAAGGTCTCAAGCTTGACTGTTACCTTTGACTAGATGGTATGTGCATTGGGAAGGATGATAGTGACCTTCCCTTCATTTGGTTCTCCAGTAGTGTAGTGCTTTAAGTGTTGTCCATTGACTATGAAAGCACTTGTGGACTAATTCAATAGCCCTATAGGGAAACATCTTTAACTCTTTAAATGGGCCAGATTACCTTGAGTAGAGTTAACTCAGAAGTAGTTTTAACTCAAATTGAGCAACTATCTCATCTTCCTAGAACTTCCTCCTATAGATGAACTTGTGATTCTAAATTGTCATTATCTTTTAATAGATGTGGCCAGTATCATAGGCATTCATACAGATCTCCTCACGCTCATTGAGTAGGAGAAGCCTCTTGTTTAATGCGACCTTGAGATTGAAATTTAAATCCTTATTAGCCCTAGGTACCTTATGCTCCAATTCCATGAGCATGTGATATAGCTTCCCAAAAACCAACTGAAAAGGTGTAGTGCTAATTGGTGTCTTAAATGTAATTTGATAAGCAAATAAGGCATTGTCCAACTTCTCTAACCAATCTTTCCTCGATCTCATATTTGTTTTCTTTAAAATGGATTTGATCTTGAGGTTGAAAATTTTGACTTGCCTACTAGTTTAGGGATGGTAGCCCAAGCCGACTTCATGGAGTACCACATCCTCTGTTAAATCCCTGAACTTCTTTTCAATAAAGTGCATGGCTCCGTCATTGATTAACACTCTGGTACTCTGTGCCTAGGGAAGATCACCTTTTTGAAGAATCACACCACTACTCCTGCATCATCGATGGTGCTAGCAATTATGTCCACCACTTAGAAACATAGTCAACATCACTAAGGATGCATTTCTTACCACTAGCGATAGGAAACAACTAGACCTGTCAGTTCGGGCGGGCGAGTAAAATACGAGTCGGGTGTATTTCGAGTTTGAGTAAAATACGGGTCGGGTGTATTTCGATTTTACAGGTTTCAGATCAACCCAACGGGTTTAGAGTGCCTTTTTCGTGAGTTATCTTTCTTTTTTTAAAACAAAAATTCTGCATATTTATCACTCAAAATTGTCATTATTTAATGAAAATGCATAATAATTATAATTTCTCAAAAGAATATTAAAATATTCAAACATTTTATTACAATATATGAACATCTTGTATGGTCGGGTAAAGAATTAAGACCAACTTGATTTTGGGTAGATTGACCCGTACATTGAAAGAAGGTTAACAGTGGGTCGACCGTTTATTGGGCAGCCTGTCTAGAGCATTTTAATGGATTGTAGCAGTTTCACCGCTAATAATCTATTTAATAATTTAATATTTTTATTAACTAACCTACCAATGTCCAATCATGTAAAACTTTATTAATGGACCGACCCCAATACGAATACGGCTAGTCATTTTTTTACCGTTAGTATCATAGTTCAAGATTAGTCAGAATGAAAATAAAATAAAATAAAATAAAAGAAGTACAAGATATTATCTTGCAATTATAACATCAAAATTTTAAATTATTATAAATTAATTAATTTTAAAAAACTTAGACAGATTTGTTTAACTAACTATATAATGGTATGACTTTCGCATCTTTAATGCTTGTGTTCTTTTAAATTAACTTTTTTTTAAAAAGATTAGATAGTTATTCCATGCAATTTTATACATATTTTAAACGTTTTTTCATTTAAAAGTTGTCTACAGTTTTATTTTCAAAGAATGGAGAAGAAAAAAATAAGGTTATTATTGTTTAATTTGTAAATAGATTCAATAGTTATATAATATCTTTTCAAAATATTCAATAAAAATGACTAGCAATTATTGTTAAAAGAGATAAATTAGAGAAAAAAAAAACTAAGGATATAATGTTCGGGTCAAGCGGGCGGGTTCGGGTTCGGGTCAGGTTTGACCCGCTAATTTGCAGGTTTTTCGGGTTCGGGTCAAGAAAATCGTGTTCAAAACCCAAAATTTTCAGACGGGTTCAAGTCGGGTTTTCGGGTTGGATCGGGTCAATTTTTTACCGGTCTGGAAACAACCCATTGAAGTCAATGTCCTCAACATTGGAAGCTTCTACCTTGAGAATGTAATCAAGAGGCATCTCATTCTTCCTTGAGATGTTCCCATCCTTTGACACAAATCACGTGCTTGACCATACTTGTGGATGTCTTTGAATATAGTAGCCCAAAAGAATCTAGCTTGAAGTACCTTGGTCATGGTCTTCAGAGTGCTACCATGCTGTCTACAAGAAGAGTCGTGGCAATGGGATATAACACTCTGGACTTCATCCTCAGCAATACAACATAGATAAATCCCATCCTTGCATCCTTTGAAAAAAAAAAGGTTCCTCCCAAAAGTAGGACTTGATGTTATAAAAAAAAACTTCCTATTTTGATGATATGTCAATTCTAGTGACAAAATCCCACAAGCTAAGTAATTGGTAGTGTTAGTGAACCAAAAGGTAACATCACAAGTGACTACATGAGATGCTCATTAGAAAAAGCATCATCAATGAGAAGATCTTAGCCTTCAACAATGAGACTGAAAAGGTGATCCACTATCACATTTTCAACGCATACCTTAGCATTGCTTTGTATATAGAGTTGTTATAGGAGAAGAATCAACATCATGAGGTAAGGCTTGTTGTCCTTCTTATCTAAGAGATGCTTAAAAGGTAAAATGGTCATTGGGCACAATGAATGTGGAGCATAATAAATAATAACAAAACTTTTTTATTCCATACACACCATAAGTAACTCCTTCTCAATGGTGATATAATTATGCTGAGCCTCATCAAGTGTTTTGCTACTATAGTAGATACTTAAGGCTTCTTGTCCTTCCACTGCTCCAACTGCATGGTGACTAGTATCGCACATGATCCTAAAAGGGAGCCCCCAATATGGTGGTTGGATGAGAAGGGTAGAAATGAAAGCCTACTTTATTCTGCAAAATACCTCTAGACACTCATCGGTAAGCATAAATAGGGCATCTTTGGCCAAAAGCTAAGTTGGAGGTTTCATATTTTTAGAGGAGTCCTTAAAAAGTGGTGATAGAATCCTGCAGGACCAAGGAAACTCTTCACCCCCTTGACAGAAGTAGGAGGTGGCAACCACTCATTAACCTCAATCTTAGTTATCAACCTCAATGTTACGATAAACCCCATGACCTAAATCCAGTGCTTGCTGCGCTATGAAATAACATTTTCCCCAATTTAAGACTAAACTGGCTTCCTCATAATTGGATGTTACAACGGTATATTTTATTTGCCTCTTTTGCCAAATTGTAGCTCATAAAATAATACAATTTCAACATTTTTATCTATTTTATTTAACTTTGGTAGGAAATAAGTTAGCGCGAGCAAGTAGCACATTTCTGGAAAAGTTGCGGAGAATTGAGCTAAAAGGTGATCAAAGATCGACATGTGAGCTTCGAAGAATTCAATGTAAAATATGCATAAGCATTATGGAAGTTGATGACCACGCTTCGGAAGTTCAAGCCTTGCCCATGCCTCAAACATCTGCTACTCACCGTCACACTTTTCACAAAGCTTGCAAAACATTCATTACTTTAGCATGCACGTCTACTTTGATAGCCATGAGCACTGACTAAGCTTCCTTGCAAGACTAGCCACAGCCAACCAACGCCCTTGGCACAGTCGTGCCTGGCTTAGGTGTTGGCCTACATTTTTCAACCTTTTTGGTTTTGGCATGACACAAGTTACCCTTGCCAAAGAGCATGACCCATGTCATGTCAACTTTCAGGACTTTATAAGTAGGAAATGTGCATCTTATTTTGGCCCTTCTTGGTTAGTTTTGGAGAGTTCAATTTTAAGGTTTTATGGTTGCTTCCAAAACTACATTCGGTGCGATAACTTAGTTTAATTAGGTTAGATTAGAATAAGTAGTTGTTCCAAGACCTGCATTTAGATTATTGGAAGCTAGTCAACGTTGAGTTCTTTTTCTCCCTTTTTCTCTCTTTATGTCATATCTTATTCTTGTTACTCTTCCTTGAATATGTTAGTTTAGATTATGTTTAGGTTAAATGTTTTGTTTATTTTGTGATTTCGTGTCTTGTAGTTTTTTAAACCCTTGCTAGACTAGGTCTATTTCTTTATTTCATACTTATTTAGTAATTAGCTGTAAAACCTCGACCCCTTCTAGGGTCGCAGACAGTTACCAAAAACAACTTATAGGATCGTCGACCGGCCACACAAATCACCGCAAGCCTTTCGAACATGTTTTGTTCTCGCTTACATGTTGTCCAGAAAACTTCCCAGAAAGTCACACATTATAAGATTTATCCATAGTAAACATGCTTAATTACAAAATTCTTAAGAATGAGTTCCTCACAAAGAAAGGTGCACCTTTGGCGATATGAGTAGTCATTTCAAATCCTTTAAGACATACTCAGGATAATACAATTATGCCCACTTGAAGAGCACAACATCTTTGTTGTGCTCCACAAACCCATCAACTTATGCATCTTTTTAACTAGCTATCCATACTCAATATCTTTGCCGCTCTACGTGACTGCCCAAGGGCCCGCTGGTGCAACTCACACTCACAAGTCGGCTCTGATACCATCTACGAGGCTGCAACCTCTTCCTCGACTATAGACAGTTACTAGGAACGACTTCTAGCATCGTTGATTGGTCCCATAAATCACTAGAAGTCTTTGTGGTGCAAATCACCACAAGTCTTTATAGCGTGTTTCGTCCTTACTTCACGCTACTTAGGAAACTTCCCAAAATGTCATCCATTCTAAAATTTCTCCATACCAAGCACACTTAAATGCAAAGTTCTTAAGAATAGGCTCCTTAAAAAGGAAGGTGCATCTTTAGTAATAAAAGTAGTCACTTCAACTACTTTAAGCCATACCTTGGGTATTATTAACTAGTTTTTGTCGACTTGGTCTGTGATTAGCCTTTTAATGACTAATTAGTTTGGGATTAGGCTCAACAACACCTAATTATGTTTTCATATTAGAGTATTCTCTTTTGTTAGCCAAGTATTCGATGAAATGCTTAAAAGAGCTTTCCTCTGTATTTTTGGCCAATTGGCTTATGCCGAGAAGTGACGTTGACTAGCTAGTTTGGGAGAGAGAATAGTCGAGATTTGGACATGAAAATAGTCCCAATCTTAGCCAAGTCTAGAGATTGCTAATTTGATCGTGTGATTGACTAACCCCATAAAAACAGTTGGTCAGATTAATTAGACTAGCCTTCGACCCTTAAAAGAGGGCGTGCATGGTCATTGATGGTGTAACTGACCATCTCCACTTATTAGTATATGTTTGGTAGGTTGGAGCTTGCCTTGATTGCTTAGTTCATCAGTTGCCTAAATCATATTTCTAAGCCTCTTTTGTCATGATTATGAGCTTAATTTAGCATGTCTTTTATTTCCCTTCCACTTAGCCCAGCTCGAAACACTTGAGCTAATTTTGGTACTTGAAATCCAACTATACGTGGATGATTCCTCATTCGTGATAAACCTTGCACTTGAGGATATAAATATAAAATCTAAATTGTATTTATCAAGTTTTTAGTATCATTGCTAGGGAGTTGATGTTTTTCAATATTGGGTTTTGATTGAGCTTTCGAGGCTAGGCCTTTCACAAAATACCAAAAAATTGAAAAATAAAAAAAAACATAACAAAGTCGAGATGACTATTTTTGATTTGCCTCAACTTGGGCATGAACTTTTTTGGTAGTAGTTGTCTAGATTGAATTATTATCGTACTCAATATGTGGATTTCCTATGAGAAAAATGGAAATATGCAATGTTGTCTTGTTGAGGATAACATTTAAGACCTGAGCCACCCTTGTGTCTATGTGTTATGGTAGTATTTGCTATTTAAATGTTGATTACACATGGGACTTGTTTGAGCCTTTAGCTTTGTATCAATGACAATGTGAGAGTGCCAATGAGTCTTTTGTGTACCCTTCCCTACTTTCCTACGGTTTGTCTGCTCAATGTCTATGTGTAGATCATGTTAGGGATCCATATCATCACCATTCTTCTTATACTCATCTTTTCCGCTCTTGTCGCCAAACTTTTTACCATGATCTAAATTCTTATCATGCTTATGATGTTTCCGATGATTCATCTACTAGAGTTAATTCCTTGACAAAGACAACGAATGAGCGACATAAGCACTTTATTAGTGAGATGAAGGAGTATGGCCTATTGCATGAGTATCGACCCTAGTCTACCTTCCCCAATACGTAAGGCTGGTCTTTATGATTATTATGACTCCTCCCTTTCCCCTAAGGCCTGATTTGCTTGCTTTGTCGAAAGATCTTACCTTGGTTGAGCCATATCTTGAGGAGGCTCCTTCTGACGAGTTGTGTGGTGATAGTGTAATAGTTGGTGTCGCTACTTTTCAGCACATGCACCTCATTTGTACTAAGTCACTTGACTTGACCACCATTTCATCCCCCTTACTTCTCATCACGCCCTCTCATTTGCATGCATTTCACGAGTCCTTAGGTGATATTAGAGGATGTAATCCCTACTTTGACCCTTATTAGTTTACTCTTACTTACACCATTTTGAGATGCATATGCCAACATATCCCAAGCTCTTGTGAGTGTTGACCGCATTTGAGTTGAAGATTTGATCTTTAGAGATGATGGGGAGGGCTGATGTTCCACGAGCACCCTATAGCAGCACCTTAGAGTGTTGTAGTTTGAGTACTATTAGTATCTGACATGATATAATTATTCTAAGTCTTCTCCCTTTTATTAGTTTTCTTTATTTTTTGATTTGTTTAATTGTGGATATTAGGTTGTGATTTTGTTGTTAACACATTTGAGATGAAACTTCGGACATTATTGACCCAATTGATGGATAAGATCACCATTGTGCATCTCGTGTATATTTTTTGTGTTTTGTTGTTGGTGCTATTTTTGGTTTTGTATGCACTTGTTATTGGTGGTGGGGTATTTTTATGGTTATGTTATTGTGTAGTTATTGTGTGTCATGTTGATGGTTGTGAGTCATCTCTTTTCTTATTGTTTTCATTTTTTATATATCTCATGCCTCTTTGCTTTGGTTTCTCGGTTTTGTATATATGTCCTCTTTAGACCTTTTGTTGATATTTGTGTGTTTTATGATTGGTTGTTTACTGAGCTCCCAATGAGAACATGGTGAGATTTAGGTCTAGGGTTAGGGAGGTCATATACCCTTTTGTACAAATTTTTGTGAAGGGCATATGCTTTTATATAAATTTTCAACTTTTGTATAGTTTTTCTTGGCTTTGGGACTTTTGTGCCTTTTTGATTGATTTTTGATCTCTAACAAGATGGTTGCTAACTAGTATCTAGGTAGAATATGCGTGATGAAATACTTGTCTACTTAATCTCTAGTGTGATGACTCTACCCCACATGTGCGATATTGTGCCTACCTTGTATGTTGACCATTGACTTTTGCTATTAGTTGTTGAAATTTTGGTTTAAGGACACACTACTTGGTTAATCGACTTCTGAATTTTAAGGAAAAACAAGAGTGCGAAAGAGAGAATAACTCTGACGCCTCTATTTAAGCTTGACAAGTGCTTTGTACATCCAAATAAAACCCTTAAACAAGGAACAAGTCAGAGTATGTGTTAAGTTGTTTCTCCATAGTTCAAGGCCTAATAAGCCAAGAATTATCTACCTAGGGGAAGGAGTATAATGAGACAAGCAAGGGGGGGGGGGGAAGAGATCAGGTTTATCATCTAATAAAGGGATGTCCATTAGTCCAGTAAAGATGACCTCTTAGCCTGGTTTTAGCACAACATCAAGAATCGATACACTTTGCACGGAGCACCAAGGTGTAAACATCTTGGCATTGTGTTGCCTCGGTTGAAAAATGATAGTCAGGGTGCATTTATAGCATATGTATCTATTGGATGCATGTTTTGCTTGTACATGACTTAGTAACTGGTTGCTAGGGTGATAAAATCAATTTAAATGTGTACGTATTTTCCCTTTTAACTTGTATATATGTTTTTCTTTGGAAAAAAATCTAAATTTAATTCAAAAGATTTTATTAGTATATCTACAAGTCCACTAGGAGAACCAAAGGGTTTAAAGGGCTCGTTTCATATGCTAAATGCAACTATAATTCTTACGAACGTGAGATAGGTACTTAGACTAGTTTACCTTTTTTTTTGCTCAAGGACAAGCAAAAGACAGGTGTGGGGCATTCAAGGTAGACTATTCGTAGGCATTGTAGAAGTTTATGACCATACTTCCGAAGTTCATGCCTTAGCCCATGCCCCATCCATTTGATACTCACCTTTGCACTTACCGTGAAGCCCACGAAGCTTTCAGAACTTTAGCATGGATGTCCGCTTTGCTACCCACGAGCACTGGCCTAGCTTTCCTACAAGACTAGCCATAGTCGTGGCCGAGGCGCGAGCAGCCGTGGCCCTTGGCCTGACTGTTTCTACTGGGGGTGTTGGCCTGTATTTTTCACTCTTTTTTACAGCTGCAAGACACTAGTATTCATGCCGAAGAGCAAGGCCTGTGTCATATCAACTCTGGGGTCTTTATGAGCACAATGTGTGCATCTATTTATGGGCTTGTTGGTTGGTTTTAGAGAGCTCAATTTTATGGTTTTAGGTTGGCCTTGAAAACCCCATTAGGAGAATAAATTAGATGTATTAGGTTAAATTAGATTAAGCTCTTGTATGAAGACTTGCATTTGGATCATTGGAAGCAATTCAAAACTAATTTTTCTTTTCTTTTATTATGAATTTGGATTATGTTTAACTTAAATGTTTATCCTTTTTTATGATTTTGTGTTTAGTAATTGTCTTAACCATGCTAGGCTAGGTTTATTTCTCTATTTCGTTGTTGTTAGTTTCGTTATTAGCTTAATTTATTTTGGGTTTTATTGTGTTTTTATTAACTAGTTTTGTTGGCTTGGACTGTGATTAGCCCTTTCATGGCTAATTAGTCATGAATTAGGCCCAACCATACATAATTTTTGTTTTCATATTCGAGTTTTCTCTCATTCCCGCCAAACGTGCGATGAAGTGCTTGAAAGAGCTTTCATCCATATTTTCTAATGGTCGACTTATGCCAAGAGTTGAGGTCAGTTAGCTAGTGTAGGAGAGAGAATAGCCAAGATTTGGGTATAAAAATAAGGCCAGTCTTGGCCAGTCTTAGCTAGGTCTAGGGATTGCTAATCTCCTTGTCTAATGGAGCTAGCTCGGTGGAAAATAGGAGGTTAGATTAACTACACTAGCCTTTGACCCTTGAAATAGAGCTTTGTGGGTCTTCGATGGTGCAACCAATCATCTCTAATTGCATATATAGGTTTCGTAAGTTAAGGCTTGCCTTGGTTACTATGTTCATCTATTGGTCAAATTGTATTTGTAAGCCTTCCTTTCGTATGTTTTTCTAGCTTAACTTGGCTTGTCTTTCATTCCCCTTCCAATTGGTCTATCTTAAAATACTTGACCTAATTCCAGTACTTGAAACCCAACTTTCTGCGGACTATACCCCAAGTACTTGACAATAAACATTGAACATGAGGTTATAAATTTAATCCTTAAATTCTTTCTATCATTCACATCTACAGAATACCTTAGTCAAATTTTCCAAACAAAAACTGAACAAACGTGCATGGACGGAGAAGTCATCCATGAAAAATTCCATCATATTCTCAATATAATAAGAAACAATAGAAGTTATGTGCGTTGTAAAATGGCAGGGGCATTACTGATGAATGTCATATTTGCATAGGATTTCATGAGTGTCTTGGCGTCATTTTAGAGGATTGGAGTGCTTGATTATGTGATTTTATGCCTCTTTTCGGTTTCACTCGGGTTTGGTGTTGTTGATGATATCTTGTAGAAATTGGATAAGAGACCGTGCATATGTCATGAAAATCAATAAAGAATTAAGCAAGGAGGTAAGAGCCCACAAAAATGAACCAAAAAAGCCCCCAAGAGACATGGTTTACTTGGGTATATATCATGGATAATGTGGGATAGTACACACATTTAATAGCGGTTGTACAAATTTTACAGAATCAACAGGGCAAAGTGACTAGAGGACTCCACGGTCTAGCCTTGGCGGGGGTCATGGTCCGCGGTGGGCCCCACTGTCAGCCCGTGGTGGTCTCTTTTCCCTGAATTGGCTTGATTTCTCCATGGTTGTTCAACTTCCAAGCAGTTTTGATATTAGCAGCCTTCATTTCAACCATAAAAGCCCTGTTTTGCTGCTTTCTTTCATTATCCCATACCCAGGCCTAAATCTTGATAGGTCTTAGACTCCATTTTTTGAGTGAAGGAGAGTAAGTTGAAGAAGAAGATTAGCAAGGAAATAGGATTGCGTTTGCAATCGACGGGTTCAAGCACACTTTTATTTGAGCAAATTCTTCTCTCTTCTCTTCTCTTTTCTCTTAGAATTATCATTTTACAGTAATTAGATGTTAAATTGCATCATGTTATAGTATATTTTCAGATTTTTGATTTTGTGAACCAATTGATGTATTTGCTTTGAGTATTCGCACTTCAATCATTCAATTTTTATGTTTTTTTCATGTTTAATATGATTTTAGATATTTGATTTGCAAGCATGTTCATTGGCCATCTTCTTGCTTGATTTGGAAGTTGAGTGAAGTATTGAAAGGTGAAACTCGGCATTAGAGAATTAAAATCGGACTTTTATGTGTGGATTCTTGAGAAAGATTCGTCATTCGAGAGAGCGTGAGTGATAATCCTTTTCCTAATGAGTCTAGATTTATTGAAAACCATAGAAGTAGGTGATTGATTGATACTAGGCCTTTCACTATAACTTCAAAGACAACAGTGATACTTTAATTATCGTCCTTTAAACTGAGTTGGCTTAGATTGATCGATGTGCAATGTGCTTGAGTGATTTATCATGTGGTGAGGCATATTCTTGAATGTTTATTATCATTCAAATTAGATCAAAATGTTTTCTTAGCAGTTCCAAGTTTTGATTCGCTTAGCCTATCTTGAGGGAATATAATCCAGTAGCTTGGGCTAGTCACCATAGATCAACCTTCATTTGCTACAACGCCACCATGCGCTTGCGAGGCTATCGATTACATAACTCAAAAGACATCCTACGATAAGCAAACGTACTATAGAGGCTTGTGAAGGCGTCTTCTCCTGATCACTTGGATGGATGAGAATCTAGAAGAAACCCAAATAGCATCCAAGTAATAGAAGATGGAGTCTTTAGCTAACCTTTCAAACATCTATTTAATGAATAGAAGAGGGAAACGATCTTTTTGAGTGGCTCTATTCAGTTTTCTACAGTCAATTCACATGCACCACCTTGTGACAATCTTAAAAGATATAAGCTCATCATGTTCATTCTTTGCTGCCTTTTTTAGAACTTATTGAATTGGAATCACCCATTTGTTATCTGGGATGGGATAGATGATTCCAACATCTAGTGGTTTGACAACCTCCGTTTAAATAATCTCATCTGTATCATGATTTAGGCGCCTTTGAGGCCACCTAGAGCATTTCTACCTTTATCAAGAAGAATCCTACCCATGCAGACTGAAGGATTGATTCCCTTCATGTCATCAATGCTATAACCTATGACACCTCTATTCTTTCCAAGCATGTCTAGCAGTTTCTCAGGTTTGGTATCATTTAGCTTAGCATCAACAATAACAAAGAATGTATGATTAGGGTAAAGGAATTCATACTTGAGGTAGAAGGTAAAGGCTTCAAATCTACCTCGAGAGCACTATTCTTACCATCTTTGAAAGATTAAAGCTACATATTAAGAAACTACTTTTACCGCTAGATAGGAAGGTATGCCGAGGTTGAATCAAGGATCATTGCATAGGCTATCATTGCTTTATCCGGATGTGCTTTGATATCTTACCTAATAGAGCTAATAAAGCAAGGCCCTAAGGGATATAAAAGAAGCGTTAGGAATCTGTCATTTCGTCCGTGGATACCTTTTCAAGAATGTCTACTCGATAGCAGGTATCCTACATGAAGGGGGAAACCCATGGCTTGTGTATGATTGAACTTCGGCATCTCTTCCCTAACATGGAGGTAAAACTTATCCCCTTTCACATCAATCATAGCTCTAGCTATGGGTGTAAGAATGGTCTCCATACGAGGATAGGGATTTGGGCATCTTTCTCCATCTCTATCATTACAAAATCATATGAGATATAACATCTAACTTGCAAGGGTACATTCTCAAGAATTCCCATTAGATACTTCAATGAGCAATCTACTAGCTAAATTGAGATGGTGTTAGGTTTCAAATCTCCCACTTGGATCCTCCTACATATGGCGTAAGCCATAAGGCCTATGCTTTTTCTGAGGTCATGGGTTAAAATTTTGGGTGACATTTACTTGTTCAATTTCAAGATAGGTACCCTGATATTTGGCATCCATATGTCCTTGTATACCATACACCTTACAAACAACTCCACCTTTATAAGCCAAGCTTGAGGAGCCCCTATGGATAGGAGCACCAAGTTGATCAAATCATTTTGCAAGTGCATCGACTTTGTTGGCTAGATAGGTCACAACATTAGCATCGAACTTATGAGTGCTCTTCTTTTAGTTGATGCTCTCACTTGACCAATAATAGTTATTAGAGGCCATTTCCTCCTACAAGGCCTTTGCTACTTCTATAGATTTTTCCATGAGAGCACCGCCTGTTGCAACATCTACTACAATCGTCAATGACTGGTCTAGTCCATTATAGAATGTTTAGACAACGAGCAAGTTAGGCACATCATGATGAGGGCACTGCTACTGAAGATCTTTTAACCTGTCCAAAGCTTAATATAGAGAAGCCCTATCGCGTTGACCAAATGTGATAATGTCACCCTTAACTTTACAGTTTTATCAAGAAGGATGTATTTGTTCAGAAAAGATTTTGAGAAAGCACCCTATGCAGTAAAGGAATCAGATTCCTCATTCTATAACCAGCTTCTGCCTTTTCGTTCAAAAGAGAATGGGAAAATTCTTAACCAAATAGCGTCGCTGGACACCCTATTGCATTTGATGGTGGTGCATTTCTCGAAAAAGTTACGAAGATACACATTGGGTTTTCTACTAGTGTCCACTCAATTCATCGCTTTTATAAACGTGACAAGACCTAGTTGGAACTGACAGCTGTTTGCGTCGATTGACGACTTCACAATGGATGTACTGACGCTGGATATTGATGGCATTGCGTAATCTGGCAACACCATTTTATGCTCTTTTTCGGCCATCAAAACTTCTTTGTTCTTTAACTTGTCATACCATTTTGCCTGCATGCATTAGCTTTGATCTCAGGTTAATAAGAATAAGGTCTTCATTCCATTAACTGTGCCTGTGTATACAAGACAAGACTCTACACCAGGTATAAGTAGGTCGAAGCAAGAGTAAAGAAGAGTTGAAAACTAGCACAAAAAGCAAAAGCCTAATGTACAATATTCTAATTGGTTCATATAATAAAATGAACAAGCTCTTAGCCAACGACTTAGAAAACTTGTCATGTCTTGACCGTAAGTGCAAGGTGTAGCTATAGCTAGCAACCAACTAGTGCAAGAATCAACAAGAAACTTGCTTTCAGCTACTGAAACTTATTAAACTACTGCATTTAGGCAAATCTAATTTTGGAAAATCAACTACCAACTGAGAAAACAATAGCAATTAGGGATATGAATCCAAAATCAAGAAATTAAAGCACTTAGTTTGGAATTAATAGCGCAATTATACTAGCACATCAATCATTAATCCTATAAACTTATTCAAGCAAACAACATGAATGGATAGATTAACTACTAAACACATCCCCTCCCCTTTTCAATGGTCAAAGAACAATCCCCAAATGGTAGACACCTATTTTCATGCAATTAAAGTGAAAGGATTACAATATTGGACAATCTAAAATCCTAATTAGGATCCTAATTAATTTCACATTGGAAACCCTCATTGTTTACTAATTCGCACTAGGTAAAGTTTTCATCTTTCAACCTGTAAACCCGAATGAAAGCAATTGAACACTTTGTCATGCAATTAATCAAGCATGTAGCGAGCATAGTAGAATTCAATAGAAGCAAGCATGGGACAAGCAAGAACATGCCTAACTCATGATTAAATAAGGACAACCGATATCAATCCCAACCTAAGTTAGGAAAATTAGCCACTAAACATATTAGCAATTATAAACAAAAATTTCCAAACCCTAATCATTATATAAGCAGTGAAATTATTTAAGAAGTAATTAGCTAAACGGTTAACAACAAACTTGGAAATTGATCAATTGCAAGAAATGAAATCAAAGTAGAGTAACAATCTCCAATGCTAATCCACAAGCTAAACTATTCTATAACTATTGCCTTGTTAAATGCAATGGAAAGATGATCTCTAAAGTCTTGGAACCATGCCTCTAGACAAATTGGGGAGGTGTTTTCACTAATGCTACGTAGGGGTGCTAAACAACAAGGCACCCCTTGTCGACAAAATGTCTAAACCAGTGAGCTTGACATTAGCATGCAGAACTGCACAACATGCATTGTCATTTCTTTCGACTTTTGTTGTCGGCATAGCCATGCAGTTGCTCATGGTGGGTCATATTGCCACTTCTTCCTTCACTTTCCAATTGATTTCCTACTTTCTATCCCTTTCTTAGCTCTCCTAGGTCAAGATGGTCCTCAAGCCTTCGAAATGAGGACAAAACATCTACAAAATGAGAAGTTAGGCCTACTAATGCCACTCTAAGGAAAAACAAACCAAATTCTCTAAATTAAAGGTGAATACAAAAATACAGCAGAATTTGAATGTGGAAAAATGGGAAAAATACAGGTTTATTAGTATTACGTCCTTTCGTTACAGCACATAAAAAATTATTGAGATGTTCTTCCCTTTGGGGGGGGAGGGGGGTGGGTTTATTTCCTTTCACCCTTTAGTTAATACGTAGTAGTAGTATCAATAGTGCTATTAAAGGCCCCCACAACACAGGAAGAAACTCCACACTTCGAAGTGTAGGAAATACGCAGTTCCCCGCAATTTCAGCTCAGAGGAAATTATTGTTACCTCTATGCGTAATAGATGTACTTATGACTGGGACATGGGTCCTACATATATCAACTTCCTATCATGAATGTGAAGAAATGTACCCCCTTCTTTTCATAGTGATGGTTCACAAGTAATCTGCAAGACCATATTTTGTTTAGTATACTAACTAATTCATCAAAGATATTGGTTCATCATCTTCATCTCAAAATGTGATTTTTGCACACAATCAAAGATCAAAATCCCAAATGACTTTTAGGGGGGTAGGCATACGTAAAGAATTGACGAATGTGGCTTGAGCAAAGGAATGCATTCTTCTACTCCATTGTCATACTAAGTGGAGATCACCAAACAAGTTAGGGGATGTACACCACAGAGCAAACAAATGGAATTCCATTAGCCATCCTGAAATGTCATGAGTTTCCTTAAAACTTTGATTAAGTAAACATTAAATACAAGATGCCATTGTTTTTTTTGGTCATATCATTGTTGAGTTGCAGAACTTGCATAGCGGTTCTATGCATGTATCTAATAATAACCCTCCTTTCCGACCCCATTTATGTATTCTATATTCTATCTAAACCAAGCAACTTATGGGAATAATTAAGGCCCTAAAGCTAAATATATATCACCTAAGAGGGGGTGAATATGGGGATTGATAAAAATTGAGCTTAATGAAACAAAAATATACTTTGAAGCAGATCAGCTAAAGCCAAATTAAAAGAAATTTGAAAGTTAGTCACCAAAGTCAAGTATAAAGACTTTGAACATCAATATAAATACAGAAATTAAAGAGGGATAACACATGCGATATTTTTACGATGCTCACCATTCCAAACAACGTTAGTTACTGTTTGAAGCACTTCTTCTCTTAGGATTTGAGTTGGACTACTTTTTATCATTTAAGAAGTTACATACCATGAACTTTGAGATTACAATGCTTTCTTGAGTACTTCTAAGACTGTAACACCCCTAAATGAGCATGTTTCACTGTTTGTAACCTCTTCAAATAATCCCTTAATTGAAATTGATAATACGATAATTAGAGGCGTTACTACCATCCAAAAGGGAAAGGATTTAAGTATAAGTGCAAGATACGATACAACTAGGCTTCATCTCCAACCAACATGTTTTAGCTATATCGTTTCCAACCAACATGTTCTACGATCATCAAACCCACATACATATATACTGGTTGCGATAGGATTTACACTCAGTAACAGGATAGTACTTTATAAGATTTATAACTCCATCAACTTAAGATTTCAAAATATAACTCCAAAAGTACTAATATTACAACATCACTATTGAACCAACGTGGTACACTTGCTCAGTTATTGTCTTCAGATGGCTTGCTAGTATGAGGATGATTGACTGAACACTTGCTTAAAACAAAACATGATAAACATTTCGAAATGTGAGCTGAAACTCAATACATGCATTCCTGCATCGTTGAATGATCATTAAAGAATTGATTAGGCTTACTTCGTAATTCGTTTTGATTTGAAACAGTGAATGAGATGAATGTAAAATAACATTGCTAGCTATTATATAGTACTACACCCTTGATAACTGAGATGATCTATAGATAGATGTACACTTGTCAAGCCGATCGGGGGATTTGGTTTGAGGCCGTGTAGCTAACTAGAGGGCTAGTGCCCTATAAATGATAACTGACAGGGTCACTAATTAAGTTAAATCACTTAGTAAACGAATTCATTGATATACTTATGAACACATTGTAACTTTGATAAATACATTCTGATTTCTAAATATACAGGCAATGGACGCACTCAGAATATTTAAATGCAATCTCATTGGATAATATTTACGTAGAAAAGGGAGAAAATGACAGAGTAGGCCCTGATTATTCTCTAGGAATGTCGTTATAGATATATGTAGTCAGTAAATAGCACTCACTCTCATAACTGGTAACTTTAATAGAAATTTATTAGTTAGATGGCACTCAAAACTTCAATGAATCAATATAAGGTAGATTAAACAAAAATAATTTCAAAACTAAACAAACTAAGGCAACTTAACTCGAGGTAAAATAATTTAGAGTAAAATAGACCAAAGTAAATAATTGATGGTATAATGGAAAGGCTTTGATGGTTATAAATGGGATATGGGTTTTTGATATTTCAGAGATGGAACTAGAAGGTTTAAGGCCAAGAGGATATAATTGGATTTGGGATAGCTTAAATCACCTTAGCTTAGCCCGGTAACCACTGCTCTTTGGTTATTACTATCCCTATCTTTCAAAATTTCATTCTTATGCCCATTTAACTCAGCTTTCCAACCCATGTAAGCTTCCAGGCATAATCAAAGTTCTTGAACTCACTAAATATTGTATTTTCTTTCTAATAGCCATAATTATTCTGAAGCTTTTAATTGAGCTTTCAAAATTCATGGTTTCCTTCTTTCTCTCATATATCAAGCTAAATGCCTCTTTAATGACCATTAAACTTTGTTTTATTCATGTAATTACCTCGTTCTAGCCAAACACTCAAAATTTACACCATGGTTAACTTTACACATTTTTCAGTATTTTTCTTCACATAATCACTCAAGATGCTACCACAAACTCGCGTACTTGCGTTAATAATTCAAACAACCACTTTTGGTCTGTTATGGGGTTTCCCCTAACCCGCTAATTTTGACAAAACTCACATAACATCATTCCTTTAAGTCAATAAGACATCCAACCTCCAAATTTCACCTAATTCAATCCAAATATCAAAAATCAAAATTAAATCATGCCAAAGATCATCATAAATGGATTTAATGAGTTCACCAACAATTTTAAATCCATTTTTCATGCCAAAGATCACAACATTAAATCAAAGAACTCTAAGTTAGTCATTTTCACATCAAGCTTGCGCGATCATGTTTGATCTCAATTCTTACATGCTTCAAAGCTTAACCAGCCACGATAAAACATAAAATTAACATTCATTTTCATCAATATATTATGATCTATAAACAAATCATTCATAAAACCAAGAATTAAACAAAGTCATGTTAGGGGGTTCATACCTCACTTGGAAGATCAAAGGAGAGGTGGATATGGTGTTTGATGTTGGAGGGGGTTTGGGTGGTGGATGGTCGTAGCATGGGTGGCCGACTGGAGGCTGCAGGTGGCAGCAGCAGGGTTGAAATAGTAGCATGGGGGCTGGTGGTGGTGCTGGCCGTAGGGATGCGGAGGAGAGAAAGGAAGAAGAAGTCTTTTTTTTTTTTACTTGGTTGAAAATGATTTTGATTTTATCTTGGTTACTTGTCTGATATTTAAGCATAAAAAAGTAACTTTATGATAATTATAATTATATATAAATAATGGAAATTAGCTGAATCAAGTGTATAAACTGGTTGGGCTTCAAGTTGTCCCCAAAATGAATTGGCTCGGAAATAAAACACTCCATTGTCATAAAATTTTTTTGTAGCTCAAAATTAAAATTTTGTGATGTCATGAAAAATAATTTAATATCTTAAAGTATGTTTATCAGGGATACTATCGGTTCACCCAAAATTTTACGATAACTAAATCTCAAATGGCAATGTGAGGGCCTAAATGAATTTTTCCTAATTGGAATAATTAAATACTATAAGTAAATGCGAGAAAATTAACAACATAGCTTAATTAAAAAAATAAACATGACTTAGGGTCGACAACCTTGCCCCCTTAAAATTTTCATCCTCGAAACTTATGAATGTTGCAATAAGATGCAAGATTCCCTCAAATAGGTGTAGGTACTTGGCTTTCATTTCTTCATTGGTTTCCCAAGTGGCTTATGAAGAAATATGATTTGACCAAAATAATTTGACTGAGGGTATTTGCTTGTTGCATAGGTGTTTAATCATGTGATCTAGTAGCTGAACTGAGCGTTCTTCACGTACTACATCCCCAGTGACTTCAATGGGCTCAGCTACAATGGGGTGGTTAGGATCTGGTGTGTATTTCCTGAGTTGTGAGACGTGAAACACATTATGTACGTGTTCGAGTTCTACAGGCAGATCCAGTCGGTAAGCTACAGGATCAACTTTTCAATAATTTTGTATGGCCAGTATACCTAGGGCTCAATTTGCCTTGCACTGGAAACCTCCTTATACCCTTAGTTGGAAAAACCTATAGAAAGTTCTTATCACCTACTTGAAACACCAGTGGTCTCCTTCTTTTGTCAGCATAGCTTTTATGTCTGCTCTGGGCAGCACGAATATGCTTTCAAATTTTCCTTATCATTTCAGTAGTTTCTTGGATTAATTGTGGGCCTAAGATCAATGCCTCATCTAAGTCACTCCAGCACAAAGTGGTTCTATATGTTCTTCCATATAGGGTCTCAAACGGGGCCATTTTAATGGTGGACTGGTAACTATTGTTGCAAGAAAATTCCACAAATGGTAAGTCATCTTCCCATTTTCCTTGGAACTCTAATATACAAGCTCTTAACATGTCTTCTAAGATTTGATTCACCCTCTCAGTCTGCCCATTAGTTTCAAGATGATAAAAGCTGCTAAAATTTAATTTCGTTCCAAAGGTTTTTTGAAGAAAAAATATTTTGTCACGATAGGAATTAAGAAAATATAAGTATAATTAACAATTTATTAAACTTATTAGGATCTAGCAATCTTATTTTACTATTTGATTCACTTAATGAGTTAATCCAATGCACACTATGATTATAAATTGATAATATCATTTTGTGACTACTGTTAAAAATTTTGCACTACTGATCTACGATTCTAAATCATCTTTATAACATGTTTAATTCTACAAAATCATATTCAAGAATATATCGTTGCATATGATCTCATAATAATGTGACTCATTTGAATTTTGGACAATTAAATTCTAAGTCTCGAGTTCCAATAACGAGCATTCACAATCACATAAATTTAATGCTAATTAACATGTACTCATATATTGCCGTTGCTTTTTACTTTTGACTCATTGAGCAAATGCAGATAAAGTTGTTAATCTCGCAAAGACAAATCTTTAAATTTTGATGTATGATCACTTAATGAACTATCAAAGAACATTTATTCGATTACTAAAAATCTCGACTTGAACAAACCTGTTTCTATTTACCAACTCTGAATATAACAAACATGAAGTTATAAACAAACATCAGGGTCTAAATACAAATTCGTTATTTTCTTCCTTTTTTTTGTTTTCATTTTTCAAGGTATATTTTGGTATTGGGCCCACAAATGCGACAATTGACAAATGATTTGCATTAGGTTGGTCCGCTTAATTATTTTGTCATCATGTGAACTCAATTGGGATGATTAAAACTTGACTTAACGACATATAATTCTTTGGAAAATTGAGAGGCGCGTTTGATATAGGGTTAGGGATGAGTTGTATACTCTTGTATTTGTACTTTACTAATTTTCTTAGTAAATTTAGAACTAACCCCATATAATTTTCCATTATATATATATATATATAGATAGATATATATATATATATGTAGATATATATATATATATATATATATATATATATATATATATATATATACATACATACATACATACATGCACATACATACATACATACATACATACATACATACATACATACATACATATATATATAAACGTATATATACATATTCATTAACATATATATGTGTGTGTTTATATAATGTATAATCAATTAATCATTAACGTATGAATTAAAAGAGAAATCTAGAATAAATGGGTTTGTCTAATTAAACGATTTTTATCTTTTAAATACGATGCAATAGTAAAGAACTAAAGATGGCTACATTGAAAATATACAATGATTCGAAATTAACCCAACTTGATTTATACCCGACCCAAATTACACTTGACTGATACTGGATCCGAACCGGGCTACTGTAGACAACCCGAAACAGACCCAACGCAAATTCCGCCCGAACCAAACTCGTACCGACCTAAACATGGTATCCATAAGTGACCCGAACCTATGCTTCATTCGAACCTGACTCGAACATGGTTGACTCGAACCGAACCGAAACTCGAGCTTCACCCAAACCGAACTCAAACCTGACGCAAACATAGTTGACCCGAAAGTGACCCGAACTGAACTAAGACCAGACCCGACCCGTACCCGGCCCGAATGACCCATTTGTCAGGTCTAATCTTAACCGTGATAATCTAATTCTTGGTGATCTTAACCGTGATAATCAACCAAGGCTAATTAGAGTCCTTTTATAGCACTAGCCCTTGCCATATCTTGCACCTTAATCAACGTACGACATGTTTCTACTTCAGGCTTCTTTTCCAAATAGACTAAACCGCTTCTCTTGCTTGCCAATCAAGTCCACGAAGGACAAATAAAACAAAACTCTCTTAATCAAATAAAAAAATCCGATGTACGTTTGAAACAACACACAACTCAATTTCTAAAACCTACAATATTTAACTAAGTATATCTCTTTGTACACTAGAACAATTACTATGCACCTTGCCTTATCTTTCATTAAATACAAATTTTTAATTGAAACCATCTTGACCTCTGATAAGGTTATCTCTGAAGGAGCAATCAACATCAAATTATTAAATACCACTAAAAAAATATTCATCTCAAAATTATGCTCTCATAAGACTTAATTATTGAAACTTTGCAATGCACCTTAATGTCAAGTCAAGCACTTTTTGTCAGTTACAATTAATCGTTGTTTTCGATGGTTTTTGTCAAATTTCGCTAGAAGGATGCGGCGGAATACCCTTTCGTTTATCCCTCCTCTATTCCATAACTTCTTCCATTAGAGTATCTCATGAGAGATGGGGTTCTTAACGCCGGGTTAGCTTTTTTTGATTTTAAAAAAGTCAATTGTGCTTTTCTTTTATTCGACCAAAAATTTATAATTTAGAAATTGCGCACAAAGGAATATTAGGTTTAGAGTAGACAATAGATTGGGTTAGGCCGGAATTGGTCATCCCATTAATTAAATGGGTCGAGTTGGGCCCAACACATTTGTTAATGGGCCGGGCTAGGTTATAAGCCAAATGAACCAGACCCGCCCATTACAACCTAATGAGTGTTTTTGGTGAGATAATTTTTCAACTAATGTCTCTATAATTTTTCAACCAAAGTAAACTAATCCAAATTCAAAGTTAGAAAATACACAACCAAACTCATAAATGAGTTGGGTTGGGTTGGGTCGGCCCATATGCGGGCCACTTTGGGTCTGTTTAAAAAGGAACAAACTTGCTAAAAAAAATGGTGAATAATAATCATTGTTATGTACAAAGTGTTAGTAATAAGATTAACTACTTGGAATATATAAACTAGTGTGTCAATTACGTTAAAAAAATAACGGGTCACTCAATAAGCCATTAATGGATTAACCCAGTCTGGCCCGTTAATATGCCTTAGTGGGTTGGCCCATTATTGGCCCAGTCCATTATTGACTCGACCTTTTATTAGCGCTGTTTTAAACGGACCGGCCGCTTAATCCAATGGGCAGCCGGTCCGTTACCCACCCCTAATTAGGATAAACTACTTCTTGTTGCATATGGACTCATCGGATGAATGACGATTTAGAGTGGTTTCTAATGAAACACGTTGGACATAGATATTTTATATTGGATATTAAAATAGGGAATCAGCTTTTGAAGAATTACTGACACTTAGGTCCCTAAGTTTAAGGGTAACTATTTTTAGGTCCATGCCTTTTCAAAACTAATTATGGGATACCCTATGTTTTCTGAAAACTAATTTTTAGGTACTCTTTTCTTACTATTTTGTCCTTGAACTTTCAGAAATTGCAGAATAGTCTCTGGAATGGGAAAAATGTGTAAATAAGCTATTTTTAGGGGTTTCTTTTTCCAGAAAATATGCTTGTTTTAACTTATTTAACTTCTTATAATGACTTTACTTGTGTTAGTTATCATAATCTACTACTTATGTCTTATATGTTATAATTTCTGTGGTTATAGGCCCACCATTCTTAGCAAAATAATTAAAACTTGATTAGAGAGTTTTGACCGTTACCTGAATTTAGTCGTCGCTGGACTCCGGCGTTCCTCTGGCTTCCGGTTTATAGAGATTGCTAATCTCAACCCCATCTTCCTTAGATCAGGTACAACCAGTAGCGGGGCCAAGATTCTAAGTAAGGGGGGTGAGATTGGAAAAATTAAAGGGCACTTCAAAAAAAAAAAAAATAGAAAAGGTGGAATGAAGAGTCAAACAAGTGACCTCCCACCCAAAGCAAGGGGCAACCACCACCCTACTATGCACTCCTATAATGTATACTTATGAACTAATTAATATATATCGATTTTTTTTATCCACAAAAATATCCCACATTTCATTTTTTTTTCCAAAAATTTGGGGGGTCAATTAACCCCCCTTGCCCCAACATGGCTCCGCCTATGGGTACAACACAGATCCGTTTCATTTCCCACCTCAGACCGTGATCTTTAATCAAGTTTTAAGTATTTTTAAAGGATACTGAAACTTTAATCAAGAATTTATAATATTTAAGACATAAGGTTCAATTGAATAACATTTCCTATTAGGAAACTTCTTTCATTAAAAGCTTGAAAGTGGAAATATTACAGTGGAAGGCTTTGAAGAGGGACTTTAAGCTAAGATCATTGGAGATGCTTGCTCATAGAGAAATGGAGAATCCCAACTTCTCTTTCGCTCAAGAATGCTCAAATGACCATATCCCTTCTCAGCACTCGACCTCCCTATTTATTGAGGGGATGAGGGTACATAGGATGCCCTAGGGGCTACAGTACATAAAGATTTTTTACATGGCTACAATACATATAGACTCAACAGTACACACTTTATTTTATAGATCCGACACTTTTCACGCCGATACACTAACGGGATAGCTATTTTTCAGAACTTTTAATGATGATAAGACTAGTCATCATTATTGAGATTTTGCATGCCTTCATATCCAATTACATCTTCTAGACCATCATTATCTGGGTAATCATCAAAATCTTCATCAATTTGCTTAAGGTGCTCTGGATCCTAGTCTTCAAATAATTCAAGGAGATCTTTTTTTCCATTTTACGATAAGAATTTTTCAGCTCCAACATCAAAGAGATAATCGAAGATATCTTCTGATACTGCACCTTCCACCTTCATGTAGTCTTTGAATTCATTATCATAGGCAAAAGTAGTGTTTCCACAATACATCAATATTTTTCCTCGATCGATTAATGCCCAACATTGATGATAAATGTTGAAAAATCCAATAGCTCTTGATAACGCATGATCAATAACTAGATGCACTGGATTTTCATGAATCCAATTTTGTCGTTCATCATTGGGATCTTCGCAATCAGCAATCTGGACAAGATAATGAGCCGATGTGGATTTTCCATTTTCATATTCAATCAGGGCACTATAAATTTCTAAATTAAGGCACTTGTGAATTGGATTTTTTGTTGGACTTTCAGGAGATGTAAGAATCCAATGGATCTTTTTGAACATGTGTTGCTGGAATTTAGTTAAGGTTGAGAAAAATGAAAATTTTGGATCTGGAATTTTTGTGAAGTAAAGTACCATCCTGTATCACCAAGCTTTAAAAATAGGATCATTCGGAGATAATGAATTTGCTGGGAAACAAACACCTCCAACTCCAGACCTATCGGGAAGGTAGATTGTTGTACCCCAATATTCCCAAATATCATAGGAATAATGATGATAAAAGTCGATGCAGGCTGTATACCACTCATTGAACCATTTTTCTTGAATATGAGAACTTACTTTATCTTGGGTTTCATAAGGACACTGAAGGTAACTAATTTGTAACTCTAGAAGGGAAAATCTTTGGGCTATTAGATAGGCAGCAGATAGTAGACCAAAACGTGATCTACTTTTAGTATGAAATTTTAGGTTATTGATAAGAACTTTACTAGAAGGCGTAACTTGTTCTAGTAGGAATGGCATTTCGTTAAGGATTTCCTCCTTTTTTGGCAGGAGGTTGGCTTTGATGATCACCAATGACGAGTTCTTGAGTTAGACTATCTGCTAGAGAATTCTTCGATCCTTATATATGTTCAATAGAGAAGGAGAACTGGTTAAGCCATAATTGCCAATGCAAGAGTCTCCCCTGCGCTTGCATATTTGATAAATTCTTTTTCATAAAACCAAATATTCCTTTGCAATAAGTTCGAGTAAAAAAAGGTTTTGGGGCTAAAAAGATTAAGAATTTTTCAATTGCTCTTATGACTGCAAGGATTTCTTTTTCCACTGTAGGATAGTAGCATTCTGCCTTATTAAATCTTCTACTGCAATATTTACAGAGTTTTTCTCCTTCTTTGATTTTGAGTAATGCACTCCAGTGTTCATTGTTGGTGTCTGTTTCAAGAACTAAATCATCTCCTTCACAAGGCAAATTAAGAACAGAAAGATTTTTACACGTCTTTTTGAAGTTTTGAACAATCTTTGTGTCATTAGTGGTCCATGTCTAACTTACCTCTTTTTTCAGTTTCTGCTGCAATGGCTTTCTTAATTTGGCTAAATCTTTAATGAAATGTTTCTAGCTGCTTTTTATCTTCAATTTTTTCAGGAAATTTTTCTATTTTTTCTAAAATATACTTTTCTAGGATGACCTGTCCAGCTTTTATCTCTAGTCCTAGAAACTCAATTTCTTGCTCAGCATAAATGCATTTGTTCTTACCAAGTATAATGCCATGGTCAATGCATCTCTAGGTGACAGCTAGGATATCATTTTTGTGCTGTTGTATGATTTTGGAAAACACAAGGATATCATCAATGTAAACTAAACAACAATGATTAAGGTCTTTGATGATGTTATCCATTCTTCTCTGGAATATTTGGGGTGCATTTTTAAGACCAAAGGGCATCACTATCCATTCATAATGTCCTTGTGGGGCACTAAAAGCAATTAAGGGAATACTCTCCTTATCTATTTTTATTTACCAATAACCACTTTTGCAATCCATTTTCGAGAACCAAGAGGCTCTTTGAATTCTGTTGAAAATGACTGTTTTGTTAGAAATATAGTAACCATCGAAGATAGTATTATCATTCAGTTTTTTGTAATTGATTACTATTCTAGCTTTTCATCTTTTTTCTTCTGCGTGATTTCTTACCATGAAAGCAGGACTAGTATGAGGGCTCTTACTATTTCCAATCAATCCTTTATCCAAAAGTTCTTTGATTTTTTTTATTGAAATCTTGAATGTCCTGGTGGGTATACACCATTTGTTTAACTCGGATGATAGTCTTGGGATTTAATAAAGTGATTTTAGCAAATGTTTTGTTTTTATCCCAAAATTTTAGAGGATTGTCAGAGTAGAGTTTCTTGCATAATTTTTCTTGTTGTTCAACAATATGCTTTTTAATAGATAACTCAAGTAATGAGATTGTTAGTGCTACTTCTCGTTGTGCCGGCATTACCTTCTCACCACGTTGGCTGCGTGTGAATTCAATTTTTTGATGAGTGTAAGCCTTACTTAATTTTTCAATAGGGACTGAGTGGCCATTAATTGTAAATATTATTTGGTTTATGGTCTGGGTGCACGGAGAATATAATCTTTGGAAATTATTTTCAATAATCATATCATGAGAAGGTTGATCAGTAGCCCATAAAACTGGTATAATGCATTGGACTCCTAATTTTATGGATAATCCTTCTATGGATTCATTGTGGCTCATAACACTATTATCAGCTATCCTTACTTGTAAAGGGTTTTTAGCTCTTTTTCACATAAATTCAGGAAATAACGATATTTTTCCAAAGCATACAGAACAACCACTGTCTGTGTAAGCACGCAACTCATATTTGTTATATCCCTCTAAACATACTTTTATTGGGATATAGATGCTATTAGAATTTGTATTGGTAGCTTCATATCATATTTTCATAGTTATATTTTTCACTAATTCATCCACATATATTGGTTCACTAACAGTTCTAGTTTTGTATCTAGTGACCCTCCTTTCTAGGGTTGTTAATCAATCTATACTGGGTCTTACAGCTTCAAAACTCATTCTACTCGTTTTGCTGGCCAGCCTAATTGCATCATCTTCTTTTAGCTCTTGTTTAGCCGATGAAGATCCTTCTCCTCAATCTGGCCTTGTACTCACAGTTCTTAATAATTGGGGTTTAATAATGATTTTACATTCTTCATTAATCTTTATTATATTTTTCTTATTGATCTTTGCAGGATTGGCAAAGCTAGATATCCACGAGCAATCAATCTTTATCTATTGGGGATTGGACTTAATCCTCTGGATCTTTTGCATAGGGGTAGGGCTTTCAAAATTTTCTGGTTCTATCATAGTTACCTTCGTCTATGAAGATATTGTATTATCTAATTTATAGATAATTTTCAAGAATATCCTTAAAGGATATCCTTCTCTTTTCATGTCCATCCCCACTGTTTTTATCTTAAGGGATAGGAAATTTTGGCAAATTCATCTTTTAGACTTACATAACATCCAGATCGACAATTGAATCCTACTGACCCATTACATAAATTGGTTTTTATCCCTATCATTATCTGATTATTAAATTTGGTGTGCCTAATGTCACAGAGTAGAGCGTAAAGGTCAATATCTTTCCCATAATATTGTAATGGAGTGATTTGAACTTGGACACTTCCGACATGGATATATTTATACTTTTCATCTTTGTTTTGCTTAAGGATATTCTACCAATTAATCAACCCCTAATGTCATACTCACAATCCTTGATCTCCATATCTCCTTCCATCATTTCACATACGTACTTGCTTTTTAATTGAAAGATGGATTTTTTATAGATCACATCCTTTTGGAGTATGGGAAGAACCCAATCTCCTTTGACTTCCTCATGATCATTGTCTACAACAAACTCTTCTCCTTGAAGATCACCGAGACTAACTGAGCTACTTTCCATCATATGACTTGTTTCTTCATAATCACTTTCTTCATATTCATTGTCCAATATAATTTCAACAATTCCTTTGTTGTTATTTAGGGCTAGGTCTAATGCCTTATCTTCACTAAGCTCAACATAATCTAGGCTTCCTAAAGTTTCAATAAGCTTGTTGTTTTTCCTATATTTGCATTCATTAGCATAATGTCCTATTTTTCCGTATGCCCAACATTTGCAATTGTTTTTTCCTGCTAGACAATAAGTAGTTTTCCTAAAAAATCTTTGTTTTTAAGGACTAGGTTTGTTATAATATTTTCTTTTATATTTCTCCCCCCTTCGCTTATTAAAGCTCCTTTTCTTATAATATTTTCTCTTGCGTCTTCTTTCAGGTTGCTTTTCTGATTGGTGCAGCGAATCCCAACAAGTTAGGAATTGCTTCTTAATTTTTTTTAATTTTTGGAGATCAAGGCATTGATCATTGACCCATTTTTTTAGATAAGAAACTCTATAACCAATGGTATCAGTGACATCTGCTCGTTCAAGATATGCAATGTATTTTTCATTAATTGTAGAGTTTATAGGATATGACAATTTATCATAGAACTTGCTAAGATTGGTTTCATTATGCCTAATTTTGTAATAATATTGGCTAAATTCAGTAATGTAATTTTCTAGATATCTCATATCCCATAATTCTATGTTAATATTTCTTTGCCATTCTCTTGCTTTTTCTTCAGAGTCAAGTTTAGCTCCGATGAATTCAGTTTTAATTTCTTCGCACAAACTTCTAAACATAGCAGCTGATGTTTCTATTGCTCTTAATGTATTTTTACCATCTTTACTTAACGAATCATACCAGTAAGCTATAGTGCAGAGAAACTATGCCCGATGTAATTTAAGAAGTTTGCAGCACTCCATGTAGTATTTAGGTTTAAGACATTATTCATTCCTCTTTTCCAATGCTAAAATATTTCTTCTTTATTACGGGTTCTATCAATGTTTAACATATATCCAGTTTGGCTAATTGGGGTAAGGCAATTTCTTCATAATTTATGGTTTTCATTGGGATAAACCCGAAGGAAAAATTACTTGTATATCCTGCTGGAACGTATCTAGGTCTTAGAAAATGAGTATTTCTTCTAGATGTTTCACCAAATTCTTCAGGTTTAGGAACGACATTCTTAACTAAATTAGTTTCTATTTCATATAGGTTGATTTCTTCTCCGATCTCATTGATTTCATTTTCAGTAGACATTTTTTCATATTTTTCATCATGTTTTCTCCTAATTTCTTCTAATGGTAATGCATTGAGATCCTCTAATTTAATCAGGTTCATATGCTAATAGATTTCTTCTTCTGATTGGACATTATTGGTTTCTTCATTATGAACATACAGCACGTCATGTTTATTGCTAATTGTGCTTATGATTTTGTTTAATTCTTCCAGATTTTGTTCTCGTTCGAACATTTTTTGTAGCTCTTCAAGAGTATATTGTTCGTACTCCATCTTCTTTTTCTTTCTTTTCAGACGATTTTTCACCAGGTTGTTCTCCTACTTTTTTTTCGATTTTTATTTCTTGCAGAGGAAATAGGATCTTATTTTTTGGGTTTTAAAAAGGATTTTTATGCTGAAAAAGGAGGACTAATACTAAGAGTACCTTTTTCGCTATATGTAACTTCGTTAATAAGAGAGAGGTGGGCAACGGTTAACTGATTCTTAAGCTCCTTCAGTTCAGTCTTAATTTTAGCTAATTCTGCTTTTAATTCTAAAACTATATAAGTAATATAATTTAATTGATGTGCTAAAGAGATATTACCTTCAGGTGAGTGGACAATGTGTGAATAATTAGGACTAGGGCAAGCAGGTGATGATTCAAGCATTAATCACAGTTAAACACAATTAATTAGCTTAATTAGTTATTAATTAGCTTAATAATCTTAATTATTTTTGTGCACACGACTCTAATACCAGTTGAAAGAGAACCTCGAGATCTATTAGTGAGCAAAAAACCACAAACACAGTTTTGAATTTTTCGAAAGTAAGTTTTCAAGGATTGAGGGTAGATTTGCAAATATGAAAAGTTTTTGGGCATGCATTACAAACTAGAATAGTGTCTGGGTCTAGAAAGTAGCTCAAATAAAAATTAGAGGGTCCATTCTATTAATTATCTCAAAAGACAAGGTACCTTATATTTAGTTTTAAAAACCGAGGGTGCTTAAAATAGTTTACACAAAATTGAGGGTACTTCAACGTAGTTTATTCGCTTTAGAAGTTGTATCATTCAAGTTAGTTTTATGTCATGATCACTATTTCATATTAGCAAACTGAGTTTTATATCATTATCACAGTATTTATGTACATTATCTATTTTTGTAAACCTAAGACACTTACTAATAAGAAGATAGAGTTAAAAAGCATTAAGGCCATCCACATTCTAAGGCTCAAGGTAGAATAATAATTGAATTTAATGAATTTGGGATTACACTAAATTTGATAGAAAATGTGGTGTGGGATTTGAAACTGAACTGAAAGAGGACTTGCATTTAGTTACAACTAAGCCTAGCAAAACCTCAAACTTCAAAACTAAATAGCCCGAGCTCATATTTGAAACAGGCATATTCCATTTGGACCCAAATTCAAACCGAACGAATTTTGACTGAAATATTTTCCTCCAAAATTGCTTGTTTTAGTTTTGTCAGTTTAACATACTATTGTTTTCATATGCATACTATTCTTATACACATATATGTTTTTCGGTGCCTTTTTGTATCCCCACGATCCATATTGTTTGCTTTCTAATCAGTACTCCTCATAACATGGTTGTATTATTCATTTTTCTTTTTGTGTGATTCTATATAGTTTCTAGATAGCATAGATGATTTTAGAAATATTACATAAATATTCAACAATGGTTAAGGTGGGAAAAATATGGGAGAAAAAAAACACCTAAATTTTGAGGTTGATTTCTATAAGGAATAGACTAGTGTAAGAAATTGTTGTATGCTCCTTTCACTTTAATTACTTAACGAAAACCTATTGTAAATTTTTTGGTTTTCAGATTGAAGAGGAAATAAAACACTAACAAAAAAACACATTTGATAATTAATCAATAGCTAGGTCCAATATCTAAGGTATCTGATAGGCGTGGACAATAAATTGGGTATCTGATAGATCACATGGGTCAACATCTTTAAAACAAAGTTAATAAAAGGTTGGGTCAATAATGGACCGAGTCAATAATTGACCAGCTCATTAAAGCATATTAACGGGTTGGACCGGTTTGACCCATTAACGGTCCTTGTAGTGATCCATTACTTTTTCAACGTACTTCTCATACTAATTTACATGTTGCAATTAGTTAAACTTATTACCAATGTTTTGTACAAAATAATGATTATTATACAAAGTTTTTTTGTGCAAATTTATTCCATTTTAAAATGGCCAAAAGCGGTCGCCCATGAGCCAACCCAACCCATTTGCTTACATAAAAGGTTCAACCTACCCCAAATTATTAGCACCATAACTCGACCCACTCCACTTTGTAAATAGATCGATCCTAATCTAATTCGATCCAGTCTATTACTCTATTGCCTACCCTAATATCTGATGTGTAATACGACACCCATGTACGGAAAAGCTCCATGACCATACGGTTTAAATTCAAAAGCACTCCACAATTGAAAAGTGGAAGTATATGCTGAGTAAATGAAATCAAGCATCCTCGGATATCCAACTAAATTAAAATGTGTGCAATGCAAGTGGAAATTGTATAAGGAAACAAATAAACTTAGGGAGCTAATAGAGGATGAGTGACACAGTGAGAAGAGAAGAAGACCTGGGCAGACGGAGTCGCTTGTTCTTACACAATAGTGACTACTATATAAAACCTGGTAACGTGCCAGTCTTTCTCGTTTTGTGTTCCATGCCTTTTGATTTCTAGTACTTGCACGGCGCACATGTCTATTAGGATTTTGGACCCAAAGGTGCCAATATCCCCTCTAGCGATTACATGATTTCGTTCTACCTTTTTTGCTATTGTTTCTTATGTTGGATCAAGCATGACGATATCAATGGGAAATAAGTACTGTAGGTCGGGCCTTGTGGGTTAGACCCGACGGCCACGCGAGTTGTCTAGGGCAACAATCTCGACTATACCCCGACCTATATAAGGAGGGTTTAGGGGGTTAGTCAAGGGACAACAACACAAGATCTATTCCCTCATATATTCTCTCGCTTTCTCTCTCACGGCTAGAACACCATCCATTGCGTTCTCGGGTTTAGGACGTGGACATCTCTAAAGCGACTCTAGTAGCCGCTTAGTATTCTGATTGGCGAAGACTGGTATTCTTATTATTGTGGACTATTACTGGCAGTGTACTTCCGCATCCAGGTTAGTCCTAATTCTTCCAACAGTGGTATCAGAGCCTAAACTGTGCGGAATAGTCCCGATTGAAAGGTTAATAAATCTGCTAAACACGATTTGTTGACAAGCATGCTTATTTATTGAATTATTTGCTTAATTTTGGTAATTATGCAACCGACGTATTCAGAAACATGCTTATACAATTATAACATTCAGACCCAATTTAAAGATGGAATCTTTAGTCGAGATTCCCGATGAATGTGCTGCTTAACAGAATTTGCATGCACAGAGTCAACAAAAGTTTGCGTTTTTTAATCCAAGTTCGTGGATGTACATGCTTTGTGCAATCAGTGTGCCGCAAGATTGAAATTTGTTTTTGAACCAGTGATTCAAACTGATTAAATCTGCTGCAATATTGACTAAAGCATAAAAGCATATTTTATTCAAGCAGCCTAATTTTGAAAGCATGACGAATTAAATCAAATGTTGTTTTAATTAATCTACATTCAGTTTAATCATGCTATCATGTTCAAACTACAAATTAGTGGCATAATCAGTTGCGGCGAACCCATGTATGGAAAAAACACGGTAAAACAAAAAAAAGGGGGGGAAGGGGGGTGGAGAAGGACCCGAAACCCTAACCCTAATAGGGACCTGAAACCCTAACCCTAGCCTCCCTCTCCCTAGTTCTCGACCTCGACTCAAATAATCTAAAAAAAAGGGGGTTGGAAAACGGAAGTAAGTTAGCCGAATCATACCCATTAGAAACCACCGTGGAGGGGTGGCGCGTGACCGACACGCGCCACTGACGAAGGTCATTTCACTATCTTCTTCCTCCCAGAGCCCCTCCCCATCGCCGATCTACGCAACAACAACAACAACAACAACAAACTCCCAATGTGGGTCCCGCTTTCGCGGGGTCTGGGGAGATCCAGCTGTAGGCAACCTTACCTCTACCGGTATTTCTACCCATAGAGAGGTTGATTCCATAAGACCCACAAAACAGCTTTGAGAAAAAGGTTTGAAGAGAAAACGATTGCCAAAAAAACTTTGAGGTAGGGCGAAGGGGAGGGGGAGAAGGAAGAAAGCTTTGAGATAGGGAGCAGAGACATACCTCAATAAACCAGGGGCGCTTGGTGCCGTGACATCCCGGAAAAGCACAACCTGTCAGACAAGCAAACCAAAACCCTACCCACCCCACACCTCCTACGCTACTGCCACCTACGGAACCGGTCCCCTACAATCAGGGACTTTGATCATCGCCGATCTACGCAACCTTGAGAAAAAGAAGCCGAAAAACGCCGATTTGGGAGGCGCGTTAGACCACGCGCCACCGCCTTAGTGGCGCGTTTGGCACGTGGGCATCTTCCTCAGGCTCATATTAGGCCGATCTACATAGTAGTACCTTTGGTTCTTGCCAGTTTAGCGTAGATCGAGGCTCAACGGGGTCGGCGGTGGTTTTTGCATCATTTGGGCGTTGTTTTTTTTTGAAACCCAGAACGGTGGTGGTGGTTGCGATGCTCGCGGTGACAAGGAAGGAGCTTGGTGCTCCATTTCCATGGTCACGGCACTGGGAGAGCCAGAGAGATAATGATGGGCAGAGAGGTCAAAGAGAGTGTCGAGAGTTTTCGAAGGCAGGCAAAGGAACAACAAGCAGAGGAGAGAGAAAGCGCCGGTTTAGGGTTTGGGGGAAGGGGGGTTAGTGAAATGGTTCACTTATAAACCCCCCCAGTCCATTAAGTATATGGGCCGGTTCGGAATTTTTTTTTTGGGCCCGATTTTGTTTTTGGCCCAGAAACGTTTACTTGACCCGAAAGAAGAAATGCCGTTTCGTTTTTATTTGGTCCGAAATGTTTGTTTTTTTTTTCCAAATTTAAATTATTGAAAATTTACTCCCATGTTCATATAAATGTGTTTTATATGTTAGAAATGGCCATTATTTTTTTTGCTATAAGTTATATTTTTGGCCTCTATTCTCACATTATCATTGATGATGGTATGATATTTTGAGATTGATTATATAATTTCGTGTTATATACAAAGATGAAGTTGTGTTAAAATGAATTAGTTTCATAAACATTAACTAAATTAAATAATTACGCAAAGTGAATATCTTCGTGATATTCATTTGATTAAAATGCTAATTAGTTTAACAAACAAAAAATAAAATTAAAAAAATTCTATGATATTAATAATTAAATTAAAGAAGCTCCAAATTTACAACTGTACGTGACGATTATGAGCTCAGCGAAATTTTAGAACGTATATAGTGAATCAAGGGGCTTTCTAGATAATTTAATTATTAAACAATATGTCTAACAGATAAAATATAATTTCAGATATGGCAGCTAGAAACATGATAGGTTGTATGCAATCTGATGACAAACTGGATGATTCGAACTATGATGTTTGGCATCTAAAGGTCCAGTTTTATCAAAACAATGATGATATGCTGGACCACTTGACCTCCTCCATTGCTCCTCCGACTGAAAAAGATGAACAAGGTAGGGATATTATTGCAACTGAGCAGTACAAAGAAAACCTAAAAATATACCAAGCATGGTTCAAACGCGATCGTTCTGCATGCTACACTATGCTGTCTTGCATGCAGGACGATCTCCTGGGTGAGTTTGAACACTTCCGCACTGCTAAGGACATGTGGATGCAGCTTAAGGTTAGGTTCGGGCAGACATTTGCTACAAGGTTGCGTACCTTGCTGCTGAAATGGATGCAATATACTATTGACTCCAGTCATAGTATCTCCGAACACCTTCGAACTATGATTGCTATGGTTCAAGACCTTAAGACTGCAGGGCAAGAGGTTTCTAAACAAGAACAAGTCCTGAATGTGATCAGGGCTCTTCCCAATGATAATGGACATTGGAAGAGTTTTAAAGTGTTCATGGCACACAGTGAGCACATCAACACTTTCGAGGCAATTTCCAAACAAGAGCGTTTAAAGGTATATGCGCCTTCCAGCATGGCATTCGTTGCCAAAGGATTGGGGCCCAAGGGCAGGAAACCTTACCGTGGTAAGAAACCTAAGAAGGGTCCCCATCCTCCTCAGAACTCTCGCTCTAATGCTGGTACTGCCAAGAAGCATAAGGCTAAGGGCAACGGAGCTAAGGATATGGCACGTGTGAAGTGCTATAACTGTGGAAAGAAGGGCCATTTCGCTCGGGACTGTCCTAAGCCAGCCAAGGTACCTACTTCCACTAAAACTCCTGAATTATATGTTTGTTCCCATGCATTCGTTGCTAACTTTCTTCCTCAATGGATTGTAGATACGGGGGCAACAAAGCACATAGTTCAGGATAGGGATGGATTCGTGGAGTTCCATCGCTACCCGGTGGGTTCACGGACTGTCGTACCAGGGAACGACAGCGAAGAAGACGTCCTTGGAGTAGGAACGTACCAGCTCAAACTCCGTGGAGGAAACGAGCTGCTTCTTCATGACGCCCTCTATGCACCTGGGGTGCGATGCTCCTTAGTTTCTTATGTTTCTTTAGTGAGATTAGGTTTTACTTTTGGTTTTCGTCCAGACGGTTTAGATTTGTTCTACAATGGCATTTTGTTTGGCCAAGCAACTTTGAAAGGAGATTTCATTGTTTTGGATTTGGATGATAACTATAATAATATATCCTCTGCTTTTGTTTCTTACTTTGACTCTAATTCTGAATCTGTTAAGTGGCATGCTAGACTTGGTCATGTGGGCCAAGATAGGATAAATAGGCTAGCTAAAGAAGGTCTTCTAGACCGACTCACTAGGGTTAGGTTACCTATGTGTGAGTCCTGTTTGGCTGGAAAGGCAACAATGAAACCTTTTGGTAAGGCCGCAAGAGCATCTAGTCCCTTAGAATTAATCCACGATATGGGTATGTGTACCCATTATCTCATCACTACGATGCACTTGATATATTCAAACGATTCGTACCAGAAGTAGAGACTCAATTGGAACGTAGGGTTAAGATCCTTCGAACTGATCGAGGTCGTGAATACCTCTCTGATATGTTCAAGGAGTTCTGTGAGGAAAAAGGTATACAAAGACAGCTAACGATTCCACGCACTCCACAGCAGAACGGTGTTACGGAACGCAGGAATCGTACATTGCTTGACATGGTCAGGTCAATGTTGGCACATGCTAGCCTCCCAATCAGTTTTTAGGGGGATGCACTGCTTACAGCAGCCTACATACTGAATCGTGTGCCAAGCAAGAGTGTACCTACCACACCATATGAGTTATGGTTTGGTAAGAAACCATCCTTGGACCATCTGCGCCCATGGGGTTCGGTCGGCTATGTGCACAACCCAACCCATAAACATGGAAAACTTGGTCCAAGAGCCACCAAAATGGTGTTTATTAGGTACCCCGCACAATCAAAAGGATATGTGATGTACGGGGAACATCCAAATGGTGGCATGACAGAAATAGACTCTCGCAATGTCAATTTTCTCGAGGATGAGTTCCCGACCATTGGTGAAGTCAAGAAGGATGTTGAACTGTTTGAGTTACAACAAAACCTCTAATCATCATTCAGTGAGGGGGAGAATTTGGATTCTAACCAAGTCGCCGAAGATGGTGGTATACCTCCCCTATCCGAAGGGAATGGGGGAGACCTGCCTGCCCAGGAAATTGAGATTTGTCCTTAAATTCCTGTACATGAGGAAAGTCAACCTGCGAATGAGGTCCGTCCTCAATCTCCAATTCTCGAACATGCAGTCAGTTCACATGTTCGGGATCCCACGCCCCAGAGGGATAGTGGGAGCAACTCTCCACATGTTCAGGATCCCACACCCCTTAGAGAAAGGAGGAGGGATACCTTACCCAAGCAGACGAACAATGAAGGCCCTAGACTCCGAAGGAGTGTGCGTGGAAGAATTCCTCGACGATATTTCCAAATCGAAGAGGAAATATTCCTATGCACTCCCTTGGAAGTCGAGGAGCCCACCTCATACTAAGAAGCAATTGACTAACCAAGCCATAAAGAGTGGATGGATGCCATGAGGGACGAGATGGACTCGATGGCAAGAAACAAGGTTTGGGAACTTGTTGATCTCCCACTCCAGCGTAAGTCTATTGGAAACAAGTGGGTTTTCAAGATAAAACGTCGGGCAGATGGATCGATCGACAAGTTCAAAGCCCGTTTAGTGGCGAAAGGGTTTACACAAATTGAGGATGTAGGCTATGAAGAGACATTTTCTCCTGTGGTGAGATTTGCCTCTATTCGCCTACTCCTGGCCATGGTTGCCTATTTGGACTTAGAGTTATTTCAAATGGACATAAAGACTACTTTTGTCAATGGCAACCTTGAGGAAGAGATCTATATGGATCAACCCATTAGTTTTGCATCAAAGGGGCAAGAGGACAAGGTGTGTCATCTTAAAAGGTCCATATATGGTCTTAAACAGTCTTCCAGGTCTTGGTACTTAAGATTCCATGAAGCTATAACTTCGTTTGGCTTATCCATGGTTTCGGAGGACCACTGTGTGTATGTCAAAAGATCAACCGGGGGGATTATATTCCTTACCCTATACGTTGACGACATACTGCTGGCTGGGAACAATTTGGAGATGATCGAAGCCACTAAAGGGTGGCTATCCTCTATCTTTGAGATGAAGGATATGGGTGAAGCCAGGTATGTCCTAGGTGTGGAAATAATAAGGAATCGTCCCAAGAAACTTTTAGGTATGAGCCAAGAGGCATATATCAAGAAAGTCTTAGAATGGTTCCGTATGCATTATTCCAAGCCCATAGACACTCCAGTTGAGAAGGGTTTAACCTTGAGCCTCGACCAATGCCCAAAAACAGACAAAGAAAAGGAAGCCATGAGCAATGTCCCCTACGCTAGTGCCGTAGGAAGCTTAATGTACGCCATGTTATGTACACGACCAGACATTTGCTTTGCGGTTGGTCTGGTAAGTTGTTACCAAAGCAACACAGGACAAGCTCATTGGCAAGCTGTCAAAAGAGTCATGTGTTACCTTCTTGGTACAACCGAGTTGGTCCTATGCTATCAGGGCGGGGACCTTGAGTTGATAGGATATTCAGATGTCGATTGGGTTGGTGACCCGGATGAGTCCAGGTCAACCTCAGGATATGTGTTCACCCTGGGTTGGGGAGCCATATCATGGTGCAGTAAGAAGCAAGACTGCATAGCTCTGTCAACCATGGAGGTAGAATATGTCGCATGCAGCCTAGCCACGCAGGAGGCAATGTGGCTTAGAAGCTTCCTCCAGGATCTTAACCTCACTTCGAGAGCTGATGATCCTGTAGAGATGTTATGTGGCAATACAGCTGCCATCCAGTTCGCCAAGGATCCGAAGTTCCATCGGAAAACCAAGCACATCAAGAGGCGTTATCACTTCATGCGAGACGCCATAAAGACAAAGGAGGTTGCCATCAAGTATATACCCACTAACAAGATGATTGCCAATCCATTAACTAAGCCGATTCCTAGAGATGCTTTCAAAGCACATTCATTGAGTCTAGGACTTCGCAGAGTTTAGTTTTTTGGATAGAATCTTATTATGTATGACAAATACGTTCTTCATGTAATAGGCATTTATGAAATAAAAATTAAGTGTTCTTTTTTCTAAATGTTTTGTGATTTATCTGTTAGACATGTTGAAAAGTCACAGGCTTCTGATTAGCCTAATCACACAGGCAATCGCCTTGACGCTTCAGTAGCGGGCAAGATGACACGTAATCATATTAGCACTAGGTGTGCAATATTGATTACTCACACTGGAAGTGTGTGAGTGGAATAAATATAGTCGCCTTAGTAAGACTAAGATGAGACTTGAGGGAGTCGAGTATGAAATAAGTTTTCATATTGAAGCCTTAAAAACCGAATCTTGAGTGTCAAGACCGACATTCAGTATGTTGATCTAGTGACTCAGGTTAGATTTTTGGGTGAAAATCTAGACTGACGATTCGCATGGCATAAAGAGTGACAAACCCAACTAAGTGGGAACTATGCCGTGACACACATCTCATACTGTGTATGCTTAGAAGACAACCCATACGTGGGGTGACAATTGAATTCCCTATCACTTGTCACTATGTGACCCTATCGACGATAACCCTTTGACTTAAAGCTATGATATTAAGTCGAAGCTTAATGATGCTACTTTAATGTGATTCTCAAGAACCACGATGTATACGGTTCAGCAAGAGCACGTTAGGAAAGCAATTAAGCTAAGATGAGATTTCATGAGTGTTTAAGGAAAAATCTATCCACCATCACCATATCAGCCCGGGCGATTATGTTGAGAACATAATCATATGATATATCAGGCATAAGGGATTAGAGATGCCACTGGTGATGTATTGGGATATTTTTATCGTGAAAATATTATGTTAGTTGGATGGTAACTTAGTATAACACTAGTGGTTATTTATGGTCGCACGTCCTATTCCTGGTATGAAGCGTGAGAAAGTTGTGGTGCATAGAGAATAAGTGTTCAGCGGCCTACGTGGCCGAGTGGGAGCTGTAGGCCGGGCCTTGTGGGTTAGGCCCGACGGCCACGCGAATTGTCTAGGGCAACAATATCGACTGTACCCCAAGCTATATAAAGAGGGTTTAGGGGGTCAGTCAAGGGACAACAACACAAGATCTAGTCCCTCACATATTCTCTCGGTTTCTCTCTCACGGCTAGAACACCATCCATTGCGTTCTCGGGTTTAGGACGTGGATATCTCTAAAGCGACTCTAGTAGCCACTTAGTATTCTGATTGGCGAAGACTGGTATTCTTATTATTGTGGACTATTACCGACAGTGTACTTCCGCAACTAGGTTAGTCCTAATTCTTCCTACAAGTACAATAGGCCACTATCATTCTTAACTTTCTGTGTCTGGTTTGTTAGAATCAGGCCTCGTTAGATTAAATTATACGACTACATTATAGTCACATTTTTAATAATTCAACTATTATTTTGGGAACCCTGTTATATCTTCAAATTATTTAGTCACTGTTTTATTTGTAACTGTTTTAATGGTTGACTACAATAGTTATCAAGATATTAATTGTTTGATAAAAGTGATGGAGATTTTGTTTTAGAGAGAACTCTTCTCTGATGTTTTCACTCATTGCAACAGTAAGATAGACGAGATACAAATAATACAAGAAAAAGGCTTTTTGCTTATCCCTAAATCAGTGCAAAGGTCTCCCTTAAATGAGGGAATAACTTCAGGAATTAAAGGCATTGAATTATTAATAATTACAACTAAATATGGGAATTTCTAACACTCCCCCTCAAGTGGGCGCATGAAGATCAATCATGCCCAACTTGGCACGTAATTGAAGAAACTGGTGAACTCCAAGAGCCTTAGTAAACAAATCTGCTGGTTGCTGGCGTGAGGTAAGATATGAGAGAACCAAATCACCCCTAACCAGACGCTCTTGAACAAAATGAGAGTCAATCTCAATATGTTTGGTGCGCTTATGAAAAATCAGATTTTTAGCAATATGAATCGCAGCCTAACTGTAGCTTGTTTTTTAGTTTTCTAAGAAATGAGTGATCCCCCAAGAGTCACAAAATAACCAGCAAGAGATTGACGGGTGAGTGGACACGCTCGCCAATCAGAATCACAGAAGGCATACACTTGGAGATCACTATCAGCACGAAGTAGAATTCCAAGGCCTGAACGACCTTTGATGTAACGAAGGACACGACATGCTGCCTGAAAATGCTCAACACAAGGGGCTTGCATGAATTGAGAAAGGACATGAACCGCATAACTCAATTTAGGTCGGGTGACAGTGAGATAAATAAGACGTCCAATCAAACGTCAATATTGAGTCGGATCATCGAAGAAGTTTCCAGAAGCGAGAGCTAATTTGTGATTTTCTTCCAGAGGAATGGTAGCTGGCTTCCCACCAACAAGACCACATTCCTCCACAATTTCCAAAGCATACTTTCGTTGACAAAGAAACAATCCTTTGGGCCAGCGTGCCACTTCAATACCAAGAAAATATTTCAACTGTCCAAGGTCTTCAATACGGAAACATGCACTGAGGTATTCCTTGAACGATCAACATACAGAAGTATCATTACCAACCAAAATAATATCATCAACATACACAAGTAAACCCATGAAAACATCTCGTTTCCGGTATGTAAATAGGGAATAATCAGCATAAGATCTCATAAAACCGTAAGCCTCTAGTTTGCTGGACAATTTTGCAAACCATTGTCGGGGTGCTTGTCGCAACCCATAAAGAGATTTGCGTAACCGACATACACGATTTGGTGAGCTGGAATAAAAACCTGGGGGCATCCTCATGTAAACCTCTTCTTCCAGATCACCATGAAGAAAGGCGTTGTTGACATCCATCTGGTGAAGATGCCATCCTTTTGCAACAGCAATCGAGAGAAAAACTCAGACACTCGTCAGTTTTGCTACTGGAGCAAAAGTTTCATGAAAGTCAAATCCTTCTACTTGATGATCCCCTCAAATAACAAGATGAGCCTTGTATCTCTCAATTGATCCATCAGACTTGTACTTGACACGATAAACCCAGTTGCAGCTAATGGGTAGGGATGGGCATGGGGCGGGTACGGGGCGGGTAGAGTTATACGCGTACCCATACCCGTTTCCAAAATTCATCCCCATACTCGCATCAACAACCATCGGGTTTTCGTAACATGTCCCCATACCCATACCCATCGGGTATTTCGGGTGTTTCGAGTTTTAATTGGATACATATGAATATTAAAATTCAATATCCATCGGGTTCTTTTTGTTTTATCCAAAGAAATTCACAATAATAATTGAAGGGAAAATGTGATCCTAGCAAGCTAGCACATTTAACAGTAGCACATCATTGTCATTGCAATTCACCAATCACCATGACAAGTTGCCTGCTCGAAGTCTCAGGTTGTCATACAATCATACTTATAACAAGAATACAAGATGAGTTATACAATCTAGATGCTAATGTTCTGGGAATCTGGGTACATGCTTGATACTACATACACATAAACCAACAATCACACACAAGCTAAAAATACTTGATTTGGGTACATCCCTGTTGCCAACACATCTTCAACAACACCACCAAAGTTCAAAAATTTAATATATCAATTATACAACACCAAAGCCACCAACAATTCGATTAGAATGCAAATGCCCTGCCGCTGCCAGCATATCTTCAACAGCAAAAGGCCATCACAATGCCTCCATTCCAACATCACTTTAAGTTTCCTATGAACAAAATCAAATAATAAACATAACACCACTTTTTCTTTTGTACAAATATAAAGAAATTAAGAAAAAGGCTGTAATAATTAAGAAAACATGTTGCTTACTAGATCAATGACTTCACCTATTGCTTGACCATCAGAATCAGAGTCTTGAAGGACCATAGCAATAGCAAAAGAACTATCCAATTTAGTAGCTACAAATCAAGTTGTGCATTTAGAATTCAAAACTAACATTATATGAACTCTAAAACAATAACCAAAAAATATATGTTACCTTTTGTGGTTTCTCCAATCATCCAATTTTGAATACACATCAATGCTTCCACTGTCTTCGCATGCAACATTGAGCGATGAGGACTAACCACTCGTCCACCCATACTAAATGCACTCTCAGAAGCCACGGTAGAAACTGGAACTGCTCATAAATCTCTAGCAATCACCCTTAATTTCGGATACCTGAAATCTTTTTTCCAAAATTCTAAAATGTCAAAATGTTTTATATCAGGCATCACATCCTCCTCCAAGTAATGATCTAACTCCAATCTTAAATTGACCTTCCTTTTCTTGGTTTTCTTATGTGCACCATATCTATCTTGACAATCTTTTTCAAAAGGCATTTTGTGAGAAAAAGGAGAGTCACTAGTGGAGGTTGGAGTAGGAAGAGTAAGATCCTCAATAATTGGAGCTTCAACTTTTCTATCCACATGCTCCACTAAGAGATCATACAATAAGGAGGTTACTCTTTGAATCTCCCTAGAAGCCTCACGTTTATAAATCTCCTTAAAGTAAAAGTCCACACAATCCAATTTATTTCTTGGACCAAGTATTGAAGCAATTGCTAATAGGCCATTCATTTCACTCCAATATTTATCAAACTTATCAAGCATTCTAGATGCCATATCAGCAATAATCTCAACATTAGATTGCAACGAACTTTGCAAATTCAATTTAATCTCACAAATAAGCCTAAAAAGCAAGTTGGCAGTGGGAAAATTTCGTCCAGAGAACAACAAAGTCACATCATAGAAGATTTTCAATTTCTCACACATCATCTCAGCAAATTTCCAATCATTGGCGCTTGGTAAAGAAAAATTCAGCCTTAAATTTCTACCTTTCAATCTCTCAAAATTTGCCTTATAGGGCAAAGCAGACTCAAGCATCAAATAAGTGAAGTTCCACCTAGTCTTACTGTAATACCCCCAAATTAAACATGTTTCACTGTTTATATTCTCATTGATAAATCACTCAATTGTAATATGATGAATCCAATGATAGGGGCGTTACCGCCATTCAAAAGGACAAGGCTTGAAACATGAGTGTTATAAATAACACAGTTAAGCATAACCTCCACTGTACACATTCACATATGATCATCCATTCACAATCAAGTGTTAATCAATGAAGGTTTATAAACCATAGTAAGATAATTCACCATGTAATCTACATCTTCACCCACAGAAGAATTCCAAATACAACTTTAAAGTATGCATATACAACATTACTTCTGATCCATCCGGATTTCCCTGCTTCACTTATTCTCTTCAGCTGATTTGCTAGCATGAGGGCAATACTCTGAGCATTTGCTTAAAACAAAACATGAAAAATATTTCGAACTGTGAGCTGAAGCTCAGTACATGCGTTCCTGAATTGTTAAATGATCATTGAACACTGGTTGGGCCCGCTTAGCAATTCATTTAGTTAAAACAGTGAATTAGAGGATGTAAAGCTGCATTGCTAGTTATTATCTGATAGTGAACCCCTTGATACTGTTAGGATCTATGAATAGGTGTACACCTGCCAAGCCGACCGGGGGACCTGGGCTGAAGCTGTAGGGGTAACTGAAGGGCGAATGCCCTATAGATGATAGCTGATGGGGTCACTAATTAACTGATAAATCACTGTGTAAACTGATTCATTGATGTACTTACCAAAACATGATAACATTGATAAATACACTCTGATTTCTAAAGATACAGGCAATGGACGTGCCTGAAGTCTTTAAAAATGATATTTCACTTAATAATACTTGACAATACTTATGCACAATGGAAATGATAACTAGGCCTCAACTCTGTTTCATAAATGTCATTGTAAGTAGGTGTAGTTAGTAAATGATCCTTACTTGCATATTTGAGTAAGCAAAAGTATGTGTAACAGAAATTGAGTAATGAAATGGGATACATAACTTCTGCATTTCAATATAATAAACTAATTTTAATTTAATATACTACAAGTTAAACCAAAATTAACTGATTTAAATTAGTTAGGATTATTGAGCTTGAAATACAATAGGTTGAAGCAAAATACTCCAAATGGAAATGATTGAGGTGATAATGAAAAGATTTTAGTTGATACAAATGAAATATGGGTTTCTGAAATGGATAATGAAAAGTTTGATGCTTCTGAAATGGATAATAGAATGGTTAATGCCTCTGAAATGGATAATAGAAGGTTCAATTCCATGAAGGGTGTTGTGAGGTTCATAAAAGCTCAAATAACCTCAGTAGATCTGATAGACACTAACTTGAGTCAATACTGTGCCCTCTTCTCAAATTTCATTTTCATGCTCACTTAACTCAGTTCTCAAACCCACGTAAGCTTCTAAGCAATAACAAACTTTTTGAACTCACTACACTTTGTAATTTCCTTTCAAAACCCATAATTATGTAGAAACTTCTAAAAATATTTCCAAATGTCACGATTTCTACATTCACTCATGTTACCATTTGATGGTCTGCAATAAAAAATCCATATTTTCACTCCCAACCTCCAAATAAGATGTACAGCCCCAATATGAAAATCTCACAGTGTCCTCTAAAACTACTATTTAGGACACAAAGCATGATTCACATAGTAAGGTCTCTAAAATTAGGGTAGAACATAGACGTGCACAATTTGTGTTTAATCTGCGCAATCATAGCAAAACGACCATAACCTTTTCCACAGAAGTCGGATTAAGACGATTCAAAAGGCATGTGAAATATAACTCATTGATCTATCCACACGCCAAAAATCACAAATTTTCATTGAGCCAATCAATACCAGTTTTTCTGTAAAGTTACTGTTCCAGTTCAGTTCCCAGTTTCAATGTATTCTGCATAGTCTTGAGTAAATTGGTCGTAAATTTGTCCACACAACTCTAAATTGAGTAATTCCAAAGCCTGTTGAAAGATAACTCATCAAGATATTGCTACATCAAAAATCATGAATTTTGGATGTGCTAAACAGTACCAATTAATTCCCGAAGTAGCCCCTGTTTGAGGTCTGTTTCCCATCTTTAAATCATATATTTTCAATCTTTTCTTCACATAACCATCCACTAAAATCACTCTTTAACTTATATAAATCAGCATAAACATGTTGATATTCATTACTAATGCCAAAGATCACAAAATCTCATTTAAAACAATCAAAATTCAACACTTGAACATGAGGCTTGCACGATTAAGATAAAACCCTAACTCTAACTTCAACTCCACCACCAAGATGATTCTTAATTCAATGAAAACAGCATAATCCACACTTAAAACAAGCAAAACAAGAAGCAAAAATCAAAAATCCAAGGAACAAAATTGAAGCCACTTACTTTGAGCTTGAAATAAGTGAAGATGGAGATGATATTGGGTGATTTTGAGGATGGAAAATTGTAGCCAATGGAGGGAGGTTGTTTAGGGATTGAAATCCTTGCCGGAGAGTGGTCAGAAAACACCATGAAAGCTGGTGGGGGGGTGGCTGTGTAGAGAGAAGGAAGAGAGAGAAGAGAGAGAAGAGAGAGAAGAGAGAGAAATTGCTTTGAAAATTACTTGGTGCAAAATGAACCTTAGGCAAATAAATTACTTGGCTGAAAATTAAGCACAAAAAATTAGCTTTTGCTAATGTCGATTAAGGCTTAATGATGGTAATTAGATAAGCAAATGGGTTAGGAACTTGTTGGGCCAAAATTGGGCTTAATTTGGGTCCGAAAGAAATTAAACCGTACGCGATTAAATTCTCCATAGCTCGAAATTAAATTTTTGAAATGTCATGAAAAATAATTGTAATCTTTTAACCCATAATTATTGAGGCCTAATATCAATTGTTGTGAACAATTGTTTTCGGTAAATAAAACTCGAATTGCAAAGTGGGGCCAGAAATGAAGTTTTTTTCAACTGGGATGACTCAATGAGATAAATAAATTTGAAAAATAAATAACATCGCTTAATTAAATAAATAAATATGATTTAGGGTCTGGCTATTGCACTTACAATCAAGATGAATCTTTTTTGTGGACTAAATTTTCAAAAACCTTGTTGAGTCCTTAAACTTCCCATATCTTTTAGGAGTTGCAACCCAAAAATACAATCACGAATTCTCTCAATTCGATTACCAATCACATCCAATCCATATTTCACAATCAAATTTAAGATGTGAGCACTACACCGCATATGCAAGAACTTACCACCAAGTATAAGAGAATTATTTTCAAACTTCCCAAGCAAGATATCCATCATGGAATCATTTGTTTTACAATTATTCACAATAATAGAAGAAATTTGGTTTTCTAAATTGTATTCAAACAAGCACTAATCCATGAGAATGGTTGCAAGAACGTCACTTGTGTGTGTATGTGGCACATACATGAACCTATACCGTTATTAAAAAATATTAATAGCACACCAAAATAAGCATACATATAATGTGAACAAACATTAAAGACACATTATGATTTATGAAGCATTATTATATTTATGAAAGAAGCATTATTAAACATTATTGGTATCAAAGAAATATTATCAAAGTCACATTGTGAAAAAATTTAATTATCACATATAAAAAAGTATACCTCAAAGTACGATTTTGAAGTATCCAATCATCACACACAAAATGAGCGGTCACAGCCATATACCCCTGTTTCTTATTAGAAGTCGTCCATAAATCAGTAGTCACTGCAACTCTACCTTGATTCACCTCCAACAACTTCTTCAAAGTAGATTTTCCATCGTCCAAACATCTTCAGAATATCAGTTCTTAAATGGCGACGAGATATCACTTCAAAATCAGGGTTTAGGCCACTAACAAATCGCCTAAAACCAAGATGATCAACCATACACAAAGGATATTCATGCATAATAATCATCTCAGCTAACTCTTTCCTTGATTTTTCTTGATTGAACTCATAATTCTCTAACCTTTTGTCCCCATTGTTTTTAGTCTTAAATCTTAGGGCTTGTTGCCCACTAGCTCGCATCTTTCTTTTTACACAAAACCTTAGTAAATGGTCACTTAAATGCTTAGTCCCATGTGAGCTCTTCGCTAAAAGTTTGTGCTTACAATGCACACAACAAGCCTTTTCGTCCCCAGTACCCTCACCCTCTAAATCAAATTCACTCCATACCCAAGAAGTTTGTTTTTTACCTCTGCTTGCTGCTGGAAAATCAGAAGGGTCAACCTCATCAGTTTGCTCATTTACCTCTACAAATGAAGAACGCCCACCTCGACCACGTGGAGGGCGTGGGGGACATCGTGCTGCTGATGAAACTGGTGGTGGTGGAGAAGGACTAGGATCTATTGAAGGGGTGGGAGTGCCAACAGTTTCCGATTGACTTCCACTATACATCTAATATGATAATAAAAAGAAGATGAATTAACTTAATTCTACAAAGAATCAAAAAATCAGTTACTGACAGGATAACAAAAGGACATGAATTGAGAACAAAATAAGCTAGACATTCAAAGAACAAGAAGGCATATTTGCAAGCACTCCCAAGCAGAAAAGCAACAGAATTAAGAAACTATAGTAGCTAGATTAAAAATCCCTAAAAACAAGCATAAGAAACTGATTGAGGCTTTTTAAAAACCTGAATAATTGTTTTGTATTCAGATCAATCAGCAATGAGAACTCAAGAACAACAATAAGAACTCAAGAACAACATCAGTCAACAATAAATAGGCCAGACACACAAGAACGGGAAAGCATCAGTCAACCCAAGCATGAACGAGAACATATAAATCCATAGGCCAGACACTCAAACAGCCTCATTTGAGTAATTTCTACTCAGACACAAGAAAGAAATAGACATTTCACAAAATCTGTGAGATAAACCACAACACAAAGTCATCACCAACACAAATTGCATTTTTGCATCACAGACACAGACACAAAATATGAAAGGGGACGAAAAATAAACAGAGAAGGCATGAACGAGAATCAACTAATCAAGGTCTGCTGAGTGAGAATTAAAATAGAAAGGAAACTGAGAAATCAAACTTGGACTGAGGGAGTCACGGTTTGCAGAATTGGTATGCGACTCTTCGGCGACAGTTCGGCCTTCGGTTAGGGCCTAAGGCTTCACGGAATGAATCGGTTACCTGAGTCTCCTGAGTGCCTAAGATGGTAAGAGAGCGCGAGAGAGAGAGGGAGTGCGAGAGAGAGAGTGCGAGACAGTGAGAGAGAGAAGGAGGTAGACATGGCGAATTGGCAAGTGGCGACTGAGGTAAGGTCTGTAGTCTGTTGCCAGTGCTGCATGAGAGTCGTGAGGCGTGAGGGACAACTGAGTCACCGAGGGAGGGGAGTGAGTCGAGTGAGGCAGAGAAGAGTGATTACTGCTAGGGTTTGCAAGATGGGCTTCGGTGCATAATGGGCTTCACCCTTCAGCAGCAAAGCAGTTAGTATTTACTATTTAGTAAAATTACAATTCGGGTATGGGGCGGGTGATACTTGTACCCGAACCCGTACCCGTACCCGTACCTGTACCCGTTTTTACTGTACCCGCCCCATACCCATTTTTTTAAATTTTTTTGTACCCATACCCGCGATAAACGGGGCGGGTTTGGGGCGGGTTTTTTGGGTTCGGGTATAACTCCCATCCCTACTAATGGGTGTCTTTCTAGCTGGAAGTTCCTCAATAGTCCAAGTTTGATTTTCTTCGAGAGCTTGAATCTCTTCTGCCATGGCTTTCCTCCTTAAAGGATTTTGAGTAGCCTCATAATAAGACTTGGGCTCGACAACTTTTGTAATAGCAGCTAGAAATTGTTGATGTGCAAGAGAAAATTCATTGCAAGTAACGAAATTGACAATGGGATACGGAGTACCTGAGGAACCTTGTTGAGTGGAAGTAGTAGGAGAGGGGTCTATGGAGCATGCACCATAACATATATAATCTGTTAAATGAGTTGGAGCTTGTCGAGTCCGATAACTGCGCCTAAGGCCCAAATCAGTCGTCTGCATAGGCTCAATGGATGGAGTGCTCCCCCTGTCTGTCGATGCACTATCTTATCCGGACTCATGCTGGCCCAATCCGGAAAGGAAAGGCCCAAGTTCGGTCGTTTCTGGAGTGCAGTGCATACATCCTTCCTCGTTCACCCCTAGACCACGAGCACCATCATTCTCATGCTTTAAGTCAATTTGATCCTCAAAATCAAGGCCAACAACACCTTTACCCACACTTCTTTTTTCAACTAAGTTTTCCTCTGTAATTTTAGAGAAAGGAAATACTTCTTCAAAAAATTCAACATTTCTACTCACAAAAATTTCCTTACTTTTAAAATCATACAACTTCCATCCTTTCTTTCCAAACGGATATCCCACAAAAACACACAACTAGCTACGAGAAGCAAAACTTATCATTTGTTTAATTCTTAGCTTTAGCATAACAAAGACAACAAAAAATGCGAACATCATCATAGGAAGGTGCCAACCCAAAAACACATTCATATGGAGTTTTGCCCTTCAACAGAGGAGTAGGAGTACAATTTATTAGGTAAGTTGTAGTCAAGACACATTCTCCCCACAACTCTATTGGCATATTAGCATGAAACCAGAGAGCACGAGCAACATTCAAAATATGCCTATGCTTTCGTTCTACTCTCGCATTTTGCTTTGGAGTACCCACATAACTAGTCTGATGGACAATTCCTTTCGCAGAATAAAACTGCCTCGTAGAATTAGAAATGAATTCTTTGCCATTATCACTTCGAATTAATCTCACATTTTTATCAAAGTGATTTTTGGCATATATCACAAAATTTTGCAAAAATGAGCAAGTTTCATTCTTCTTTGTGAAGAAAGACCCCTTCTTTGACTCTACCCACTCCAGATACGATCCTGTATCACACAAAAATTGTCAGTAAAAGTCACAATGCAATTTGAATCCTTATTTGGTTGTCAAATTGAGATTAAATTGCATTTCAATTTGGTAACAAAAGAACTTCTTTCAAAAATATATTTGGCCCAAGTTGAACAAAACCAACTCTGTTAGCTTTAGCTTTGCTACCATCTGGAAGACCCATGATAATAGTATCAATTTTCTTCACATTTTTGAGCGCCTCAAAAACCTCAGTCATGTGACAGGAGGCCCCAGTATCATACAACCACTCAATATTACATGCCAACTTTTCATACCCAGCTTTTTGGTCATCAATGAGGTTGAGAATTCTTTGCACTTACTCAGCCATGAAACCAGGAACTGGGCTGGCGCTGGTACTTGCGTTAGAGGCTGCCACCACTTTGGTTGTCATGGAATTCACAGCCTCTCCTCTTCCACCACCTCCGACAGGCCTGCTGCCTCGGTTGCTCCGCCCTCTTCCTCATCCTCTGCCACAGGTTCCCCAACCGACCGGGTACCCGATTAGTTCAAAGCAATGAGCCTCCTTATGTCCCTTTCGTCCACAGTGCCGGCAAGTCAAAGTTTTAGACGACTGTGGCTTTTTTCCGGCGACCTTCACGGCAAAGGCAGCAGCACGTTCTCTCTTGTCTTCTCTTGCAAACATAAGATTCTTATGGTTTTCCTCTTGAGAAACTATATTGAAAATTTTGTCAAGGGAAGGCAGAGGTTCTTGGGCAAGAATTTGGCTTCGGATGTTTGCATAAGTTTCATCATTTAAGCATAGAAGAAACTGGTGAGTTTTTTCTTCCTCAAATAGTTGAATCACTTGACCACCAATGTCACATTCACATTTTTTGCAAGTACACTGAGGACGTCTGATGTGGCCTTTTAATTCACTCCACAAACTCATCACCTTGGAGTAAAATTCAACAACATTCATGCTGCCTTGTTTACAATCGGCCAAGCTAGCCTTCAATTGATGTATTTTGGGAGTACTTGCTATAGCATAGCGTTTCTTCAAGTTACTCTACATTAATTCAGCTGTGTCAAGATAGGCGATGCTTGATCACAACTTAGGCTTAATAACATTCAAGGTCCAGGAGCAGATCCTTGAATTGATCATTTCCCAGGTTTGTAACTCAGTGACATCTTCACCCATCTTTGGTTATGGTTTTTTGAGTGTTTCGTCAATAAATCCCAACTTATTTTTGGCTTTGAGAGCAGTTTTTACTGCTCTTTTCCACATATCGTAATTTGTTCCATCAAAGATTACGGCTGTAATTAGGCCTCCGGGTCCTTCTGAAGGATGTAGATAATAGGGGGAATGATTTTCAACAATAAACTTCTTCCCAGACATCACTGAGGATTTGATCCAACAAGAAGTCGTTTGGGAAACTTCAAGAGTTTAATAAGAAACCTTTGTCTCATACCATGATAAAAGCGATGTAGATTTTGTTTCAAAGAGAACTCTTCTCTGATGTTTTCACTCATTGCAATAGTAAGATACGCGAGATACAAATAATACAAGGATAAGGCTTTTTGCTTATCCCTAAAGCAGTGCAAAGGTCTCCCTTAAGTGAGGGAATAACTTCAGGAATTAAAGACAATGAATTACTAATAATTACAACTAAATATGGGAATTTCTAACAGTTCTGTTAAACGTATACATCAATTATATAACTTAATTGGAATCTTTTGGGATTACATATTAATTTCTCTATATATCTTAATTTAAAGGATTTTTGGATCAAAATAATTCGACTTTATGGGTATTGGATGAAAATGAACCACCTCTAAAGTTAGATATCAATAGTCTCAACTTTCACTATATGTGATAATAATATGGCACCACCGAGCTAAGCTTGGCATAACTCGGCAACGTTGTGATATGGCAGGTGTTTTGCTGATATGGTTGGTTGCTCAATTGGAAAAGCAATTGTTTTTTGTTTTATGTAATTCCATGTTAGCAGAGAGCTCACCCTGTGCACCCTTCTCTCTACTCCCTAATTAGATTTTTTAAACTTCATTTTAATTAAAAACCCAATTTATTTTGAATTCACATCCAAATCTAAATCCAATACTCCAAAAATCTTGCCACCGAGTAAGGTGTGGGGGTTCAGATGTAGCAGCCTTACCCCTGAACCAATTTGTTCTCTCCTTAATTAAAATTTCATTTTAATTGAAACCCAGTTTTTGCTTTCTCCCTTTCATTGTCCTTCCACCCATCTTCATCTCTGTCTCTTAACTCAAAGGCAAAATGGTTGAGAATTTATGATCTTTTCTTTCAAAATGGAGAGAGGCAAATCTTCGAAAGTGGAACATTCGTTACAAAAGCGCAACCCCATTCCGATGGAAAAAACGACAAACGATGTTACTCGTTGCACACTCCGGCGAAAATAAGTTGGAATTCAATGGACTTTTGAAATCCCGACGGGAATTATAACAAATTAAGTTGGCGTCGGAACTTCATACGAAAATTTCGACGGATTTTCATTCGAAATTTGAATTCCGACGAAAACCCGTTAGAATTTCCGTCAGAATTTTGCACGATTTACAAGATCAGAATTTAGATGTGGATTGAAACGTTGGGTTGCCAGGGAGGGGGCAATATGCAAGGCTTCGAGAGAGAAAGGAGTGAGCAAGAGTGATAGAGAGGCAGGCAGAGCTGACTGCCGATGTGCACCCGCCGAAGTTACCATAGCCATTTGTCGCTAGAGATCATTGAAAGGTTAGTGTGTTCATTATTTTTTTAAAAAAAAAAACTTTTGGAACGAAAATAGTTTGTCGGTTAATGATGTTGTTGTGGGGATAGCGGGGGAGGCGGGGATTATCGAAAAAGTGTGTAGCTGGCCTTCCGTCATCATCGGCAAATTTCTTGGCGTATTACCGCCACTAAGTGCTTGGTTTTAAAATATATTGTTACTTAAATTTAAAATCTTTGACTTAGTTGCCATTTTGAGGGTGGTTGAATAGTTGTTTCTGGCGTGAAGTTAGCTACCACCACCACTACTAGTGAAAATTTATTTGGGAAATCTTTGTTACCAACTTCAAATGTTAGTGACACTAAATATTTTGTTGAAGTTTATACATTAGAGAAGTATATTAATTTGGAAAAATGAAATCATTTTGTTAAATTTATTTTTATAGTATATATTTTAGCTAGTTTGATATGTTTTGTTGGGCGAATTGTGTGTGTAGATTATTTTCGAAATATGTGAATATAAAATGTTTAGTAAATAGTTTTTCAATTTGACTTTTTAAGTATGTTTATTTGGATTAATAAAATATTTATCTTAAGTTTATATTTTTCAGTTTATATTTTTAATTAGATTGATATATTTTGTTAGGTAAACTATGTCTATGGAAATTTATTTTCGAAATATGTGAATATAAAGTGTTAAGTAAATAAATTTAGTTATTAGTTATTAGTGCCATATATGAATATAAAATGTTAATTAAATAATTTAATTTTTAATTTTATTTGTTAAGTATGTTTATTTGGATAAATAAAATATTTATGTTAAATTTATTTTTGTAGTATATATTTTTAATTAGATTAATTTTTTTTTGGTAGGTAAAATATGTATGTGAATTTTTTTTTTCAAACAGATATTTTTAATTAGATTTTTATTAATAGTTTTGAATTTATTTTCAACTTTAAAAACAATTGAGACCAAAAAAAACTAATTGTTTTATTTTTTAAATTTTTATAAAAAATTCTGGCAGAAAGTCCAATGGGAGTTTCCCATCGGAATTCCGCTTTCATTGGAATCCATGGAAGATCCCGTCAGAATAGCCCTTTGGAAACCATAGCAATTTCTGTAAAAATAAATAAATTTGTTGGAATTTCCCTTGAAATGCCTTTTCCCGAAGGAAAGCGCTCAAGTCTCTTTGGAAATTTTGTCACTATAGCCATGCATTTTTGTTGTGGTTGGAATTTTATAGGTGTTTTCGAGTTTGATCATCATTTATAAGAGATCGGTGAGGAAGAAAGGGCGATTGTTCACATTGAAGCTGCAAGGGGAATTTTATTGCAAATTGAAGGTCCGGGAAGAAAGTGTTTGATCGTTTCGTGTTTTTGTTTAATCTTTGTGTTAATGTGTTAATGGGTTTACCAACGATTTAAAGAGTTGGAAATTTGTGTTTGAATAAGTTATGAAAATTGATAAAAAGCTTATGTCTTTGATTTTGTTTTGTTGGTAATTGAAGTGTACTAAAAAGTCTGTGGTAATGGAGGAAGATGAACTGACCTTGCATCTTTATAATGGGGTAGATTTGTAAAGGAAAGGCAGGTTAAATATGAAGGGGAAGACTTTAAAAGCTTATACTCTTTCGACATGAATAAATGCTCCTATTGAGAATGGAAAGGCCTTGCAAAAGAATTGGGGATGATGGCCTGATTGATTTCTTCTATTTGCAACCTGGTTGCAGGTTGTTGGACATTAGGCTAAGGACGTTGAATATTGATGGTGAATCTAGGGACATACTGCATGCTGTAAGGGTCATAATGAAATTCATGTATATATTGTACATGGAGTGGATGAACCATAGGTGTTTCCTGATGCTTTGCCTTACCCAAATGATGTAAGCTAAAGCAAGAGTAATCCCAAAAAAAAAAGTGGAGTAAGATTGCACCCCCAAACTATCTTACATAGTAGTATAAAAACAAAGTCAACAGCAACCACAAAAGGCCAAACAAGCCAAAGCCAACATTAGCCAAAAAGACAAGTAGGCCAGAACAAAATTGAGCCCCTCCCTTGTTGTAACCACTCCTTCAAGTTGAAGTCCTAATAAAGGAAGCCCCAAAACAAAAGGGACCACAGTGAATAATCCCCCAACTATAGGTCCCCTTTATTTTAACCCAAAATCCAAACAGACCAAAACACATCACAACTATCTTGGAGTGCCTACTAGTTGAAGCCCAAGGCTTAAATAGTCAGGCCCAAAATCTAGGCAGTTTAGCACAAGATGGCAAGAGTGCAGCTCAACATCCAAAAAGTCAAGCCAAAATGCAGGTTTTTTAGCTTCCTTTCAAACCAGTCCTAGAACTGAGTAGAGTAACGCTATGAAATATGATTGAGAAGATCATCAACTTGAATCACCAATCCCATGGGATGAACTCATTGGAGGTCATCTCTTAGTAACTGTTCTGGGATAGTGATTACATACCTAAAGTTGAGTGTGATGGAGAGGCATAGTTCCGGCCAAATGTGGCATCTAAGTCTAGGGAAAAGGTGTAAAGGAAGGTTAGGGAGCATCAAGTTGTTGATGCAAAGAATGGAAGTGGAGAATATAACTCAAGTTCTGGGGATAGTGATGAGATTGATGTTGATGAAGTAGAGACTAGTGATTATGAATGGGGGAGCTTGCAAAGAAAAAGGTTTATAAGTTTAGAAGGCAAAAGGCTATGCAGGCTCAAACTGTACAAACTGAAACTGTGAAGCTTAAAATAGTTCAGCCTGAAGATACGAATGTGGGCCATAATGCAAATCGTAATGAAATAGTAGAAATGAATAACCATGTTGATCACCAAAGTGAGTATGAAAATTCAGATGATGAAAGGGACAGTCCTGACGGAGGTGATGAAGAGGACAACAACCTTCTTAATGAGTCTAAAAAGTCCCCTAGGGAAGATGATAAAAAAAACTTAAAATACTTAAAATGGCAAGTGGATATGACATTTGGGACTACAAATAAGTTTAAAGAAGTTATTATTAGGTTTGCTTTGGTACAAGGTTATGACTTGAAGTTCAGTATTTCAGACTCAACAAGGAAAAGAATGTAATTAGTATGCCAGAGCACTTGCAAGTTCAATGTTTATGCATCTTGGGATAGGAGGAAAGCTATCTTTGCAGTGAAAACAGTGGACAACCACCACGGGTGCTCAAGAAGCTTCTTGAAGAATAGACAGTTAAACCATCTTGGGTAGCTAGGCACTATCATTTGAGGATCTAGAAGAACCCTAATTGGTTAGCGCAGTAAATCATAAATAAGGTCAAGAAGGACTTTGAGGTTGTTATTACCAATATTACCAATTGGGTGGCTTACAAGATTATATAGGTAGCTAGTAGACAATTGCATGGCTCAATGAGATACCATTACTACCTCGTTATAAGTTACATTGAGGAGTTGAAGAGGTTAAAGAGCACAATTACATTTTCATTCTGGAAATAAACACATCAATCACACAAGAACTACCAGTATTCTAAAGATTTTTTTGTAAGTTTTGATGGGTTAAAGAATGGTATTTTGAATGGATGTGAACATGTTTGTGCATTAATGTTGCACTTCTAAAGACATTCTTGGCGAGAAGGGAACATTGTTAGCTACAATTACGGGAACAACCAGATATTCCATCTCGCTATAGCAAAGGGTGAAAACCATGAGAGCAAACTTGGTTTTTGACATACGTTAAAGAATGCATTAGAGGTTTAGATGGTGAGGGTTGGACAGTGATATCATATTAGCACAGGGTAATTACTTATCATTGCATCTAATCATTGCTTGTTCTATATTTTATATATTTCATCCTCTTGTTAACACTTGGATGTCTTATACATTTCATACTATTGGTAATTTTCGACGATATTGCCTACAATCAGTAATGTCTCTGAGGTAGGGAGCACAGAATGTGTGCTAGACATTTTTATAGAAATGGGCATAAACTGCACAAGGGTGAGGAGATGAGGTTATTATTTTGAATTATGCAAAGGCATAAAATGAAACAGACTTCAACATTACCTAAGAAGAAATGAAACTATCATAGAAAAGGCTGATGATGACTTCATAGATCAGGACCTAGAAGTTTCTACGGGGCATTCATTAAAAGGCGCACAAATTGTCATGTAATAGTGAACAACATAGCTAAAACCTTCAAGGTATACATATTGCAAGCAATAGCAAAACACTCAAATTTTCATGCTAGAGGATATTAGAATAACTTTGATAAAGAGAATTGTTGTGAACGGGGGGCTAATGGAGAATGTCGGTGTTGATATGTGCCCAAGGATTAGGGCCATACGTGAAAAGGAAAAAGATGAATCTAGGAACTGAAATCCAATACCTTCTAGAAATAGGGTATTTGAAGTTACCCATAGGCTTTCCAACCTACATGTTAATTTAAATACAACTACTCGACAGTGTTGGTCAGGAGGTGAAGCAGTAGGTAGGACGTCCGGAGCATGGAGCGAATCGAACCAATCTATGCAAAGCCAACCTGAACCAAACCCTAAGTCCCGTCCTTAAGCTTGGAGTCAAGGTGGATTTTCTGAATTTCCTAAACTACTAATAATTTTGCAAGTTTTGACCTTTCTTTTACTAAGTTGTTCTGATTATTGTTGAATTACTAAGTTAGTTGATTTAATCTAGAGATGAAACTGAATGTGTGAGAGTAGAGGTTGTAGGCAGATTGCTTGGCTACTTGGTATAGTTTACGTTTGAATTGAGTGGCTTGGCTATTTAGAATGAACCGAATTCATAATCAAGTTGCTTGGCTAATTGAGTTGCCTAGCTAATCAAGTTTTTTTGGCTATTTGTAACAAAATTGAAACTAAAACAGAACTGTTTAGTTATCCGAAATGAATTAGGTTTGAAAAATGGGTTGATGTTTAAGGACTTTTGTGGATGGTGTAATAAGGAGGGAGCCCGGGTTATCAAAAAATCAGTAAGGTTGTGAAATATGCTCATGTGTATGAAATTATGCAGATTCTATTGAGCGGATAATAGCTTATGGTAGGTGTTGCCATTAATCTCACCATTACAATTAACACTGTTGCATGTATAATTTTGTGAATTTAAAGTGAAACGAAATGGTCTATACACTAACTAAAGATGGCATATCTAGTCGTCTCGATATACCCTAGATGAACTCGAGTTGCTTGTTGATTGCATTTCGTGCTTTAGTTGTTATAGCTCCCATATTAGAGACCACGTTTGTGTCGTAGAATGTTTCAGATGAATTGCCACGTGGATTGAACCATTAAAATGGGGAATAAGGTAATGTATGACTTTAAGGGTATGAGCTTGTTTAAACACTTCACTTCATACAAATTGGAACGAATTTAATAAATAGAAGCGAGCGCTTGATTTACAGTTCCAAACAACTAAATGCCCTTAAGCGAAACCAAATATGATTATGTAATACCTTCTAAATTCTGAATTGAATTTAAGCTTCTTTATGTGAAACTAGAAGTTGCTTAAATGAACTACTGAATTGGAAAGCAAGGTGAATTATGAATAAATAAGTATATAATATGCTTAAAGAGTGCCTTGGCAATTGTGCTTAAGCACTGCTTTGATATGGCAAGCGTTCCGAGATATTGATAAATGCTTAGAGTATACTTCATTTTGAGGTCATTTTGTAGCATTTTTAGGGAGAATTATGAATTTCATGTTGTAATCCACACTCCTATTTTCATTTTATGCTTGGGTATGGTTTTTTCTGTGTTTTATAGGCTTTTGAACCTTTTTGCCCATTGCTTTGACCCCAATTGAATGTGTTTGGATTCCTGACAGATGCCCTCAAGTCACCATGCCCAGGGAGAAGAAAGAAGAACCAGAGAATGTTGAGACAGAGGCCACCATAGATGCTCCGCGGTGAAGGCCACAGTCCGTGGTGAGCCTGAAACTGCTTGCATCTTCGTCTACCTTCATCCTATTGCTGAGGACGATCGAGTTCATGCTTAAGTAGGGTTTTTTCACTACAAAAAGAGGGTAGCCTTGAGAGCAAAGGCATCTATCACTCATTTCTATCATTAGTTTTAGGATTTTAAAGTTTTCTTTAGAGCAACATAGGTGATTTAGGTACAAGGTTGGCACTTGGAGGCTTGGAGATTGGGAAGTCATTGGAAGCTACCATTGTTGCTGAGCTTTCTTTCCTTCTAAATCCCTTCTTAAACTCCTGTTTAGATGCTGTTAATTTCGATCATGTGTGAGTAGTTTTACTTAATCTAGGTACTTGATAGCAAAGTATTGATGCTGGGTGTTTGTGCTTGATCTAAATTGGCATGGTTGAACTCTATCTTGTGGATGAACTATTGTGAATAAATTTCTGATAAGATTTGCTTGCTTGTATTAGATAGTTCAGTGAAATACTAAAGGGAGGAACTCACTATTAGAACAACAAGTTAGGACTTAATTTAATGATTCTTCAAAGAGAGTTATTTGTTGAGAGAAAATCCTAGTAATTACAAATCTATAAGGAATACTAAAAACGAGGATGTTTGAAAGAATGCTAATTGGATTAGTTTAAGCAATTTCGTTTGTTTCGAAGGAAAAGATTGAATTTTTAGTTCAATTGTCCTCCTTTGAATTATGCAGACTTAGGTGAAGTGCATAGTTAAATCTAACGATCCAACTCTTTATAGGCAAAACAAGTCCCTAGATGTTTTTAATTTGATTGAATTTCTTGATAGTTAATTAGCGATAGTTGAATCAACCCATCAGGATTTGTGGCTCAGCCTTTTATAATAGGTCAAAACTCGATAAGTTATACTTGGTCTCTGTGGGAATGATATTAAAACT
>JACYFF010031955.1:91040730-91051175 GCA_017589665.1 Selenicereus undatus
CCCCCCTCTTGTGGAAGTATACTCTAAGATCTAACAAGTGGTATCAGAGCAGGTTCTCTCACAACAAGGCTAACACCTTGAGAGATTCTGAAGATGAGTACACCACAAGGAATTCTTGAAGGGCAATCCATCACTCGTCCACCCTATTTCAATGGCCAACATTATAGTTGGTGGAAGAACAGGATGGAGAACTACATTCAGGCAGAAGACTATGAGTTATGGATGCTCATCAAGAACGGGCCACTTGTTCCCTACAAAATACTTGAAGATGGCAAGAAAGTTTCCAAGGAACCTTCTGAATTTGACTCTGAAGATTACAAGAAAATGGAGAAGAATGCTAAGGCCAAGAAGCTATTATATTTCGGCCTAGGTCCATATGAATACACTCGCATCTCTGAGTGTGAATCAGCCCAAGCTATCTGGAACGCCCTGCAAGTTGCTCATGAAGGTACGAGTCAAGTTAAACAATCTAGAATTGAGCTACTTATGCGACAATACGAGTTGTTTGATATGGGTGATCGTGAAATCGTGATGGATATGTACACACGGTTTACTCACATCACAAACGAATTTAAATCTCTGGGAAAGTCTTTCACCACTGAAGAGTTGGTGAGGAAAATCCTCAGAATTTTACCTCGTACGTGGGAGGCCAAAGTAACAGCCATCCAAGAGGCTAAAGACATAAACAAAATCACCCTTGACGAGTTGATTGGTAATCTCCAAACCTATGAACTCCGGAAAAACTCACAACAGAACGAGGAGCAAAAGAAAGATCGTGGGCTTGCCTTAAAAGCGCATGAGGACACTGACTCTGACCTTGAAGATGAAGATATGGCCTTAATGTCCAGAAAATTCAAGAAATTCTTCAAAAAGGTCAAGGAGAACAACAAAAGAAAAGAATCCAGTAAGTCCAGAAACACCCCTAAAGATCAACCTATAGGGTGTTTCAAGTGCGGCAAACCAGATCACTTAGTCAAAAATTGTCCTCTGCTTCGAGAAGATCAGTTGCCAGAACAACCTCGAAAACAGGGTTGAAAACACCCTATATACAATCTGGGCAAGCGATTCTCGAAAGCTATGCTGGCTGCTTGGGGAGATTCCTCTGAAGATGAAGGAGAATCTGAAGCTGAAGAAGAGGCTGTAGCACTAATCGCACAAAGTGATTCAGATTCAAGTGATGAATCAACAATCAGCCTCTCAGATCTCAAGAACAAGGTACATGGTCTGAACAAAGCTACTTTAGAAGAACTTTTATATAATGTGTTAGACACCTGTGCTGATCTAAAAAGAGAAGTTCGTGACCTAGAGCTTGAAAATGAAATTCTTAAAAATGAAAAACTTGGTTTACATGAAAATATTAACATGCTCAAAGAAAATCTCTTTATAAAAGAAGGAGATTATACTCGAGTGGAAGAAAAACTCTTTGAGGTGGAAGAAATGGTTGAAGACTTGCTCAAAGAGAACAAGAGCTTGCATGCTAATATAGAAAAACTGGAACCAGAACTTGCCACGACCAAGCGTTGGAACAAGTCCTCACAAGCCCTTGATTGGTTAAACACTCACCACAGTCGAAACAAAAAGGGACTTGGATATAAGCCTAAACGGACCGTTTATCCCATACATGGGAAGTATGTTGGATTACCTGAAAATATTGTTTGCTTTCATTGTGGGAAAACGGGTCATTATAGATACACCTGCCCCTTAAGAAAACATGCCAATGAAAAGAATGAAAGGTATGTGAAACAAATCTGGATTAGAAAAGATGAGCTTTACATGTCTAAAGAAATGGGACCCAAGTGGATCTGGGTTCCCAAAACTAACCCGTGATTTGTTTTCCAGGCTGAAGTGAGAGAAAACAACCTTACGAACAACCCCACAAACACCCTTGAAAACAAGCAGTTGTGGTATGTCGATAGTGGGTGTTCGCGGCATATGACTGGAAAAGAATCAAACTTTCTCTCACTTACAACTTTGAATGGTGGGAGTGTAGCATTTGGAAACGGCAAGTCTGGGACAATTGTCGGTATAGGTAATATTGGTAAAACTCTCTCCCACTCAATTGATAATGTGCACTTAGTTGATGGGTTAAAGCACAATTTGCTAAGTGTGTCCCAACTGTGTGACAAGAACAACCTAGTACTGTTTTCAAGAACACGTTGCTTGGTTGTAAATGACGACACAGGAGATGTTGTGTTGAGGGGGAAGCGATGTCAAAATGTTTATAAAGTTAGTATTTCCACTCTTCCCCAAAATAGTCTGACTTGTTTAAATGCATTAAATGATGATATAATGCTATGGCACAAGAGACTAGGTCATGCAAGCCTGTCCTTGCTAAACAAACTTGTTTCCAAGGATTTGGTTGTTGGACTACCTTCCATCAAGTATAATGATGACAAGGTATGTGAAGCTTGTGGAAAAGGAAAACAAGTCAAATCTTCCTTAAAATCTAAAAAGTGTGTAAGCACCACCCGACCTCTTGAGTTATTGCATATTGATCTATGTGGTCCCATGAGGATAGCTAGTAGAGGTGGGAAAAGCTATGTGCTTGTAATAGTGGATGATTACTCTCGATTTACTTGGACAGTGTTCTTAGCCTCCAAGGATGAAACTTTTGAGAATTTTATTGCCCTTCTCAAAAAGATTGAAAAAAGAGTAGGACACTCATTGGTTAGCTTGAGGTCTGATCATGGCACTGAATTTGAAAATGCAAGTTTTACAAAATTTTGTAATGAACATGGTGTTGATCAAAACTTCTCAGCCCCAAGAACACCCCAGCAGAATGGGGTGGTTGAACGAAAAAATCGTACCTTAGAAGACATGACTAGAACAATGCTTATTGCTAGTGGTCTTCCTAAGAACTTTTGGGCAGAAGCCTTGAACACATCATGTTACATTATAAACAGATGCATGATTAGACCCATTTTGAACAAAACTCCTTATGAACTTCTTAAAGGCAGGAAACCCAACATTATGCATCTAAGAACATTTGGTTGTAGATGTTTCGTGCATAACAACAGGAAGAATGCCTTAGGAAAGTTTGACCCTAGGAGTGATGAGGCAATATTTCTTGGTTATTCCTCTCACAGTAAGGCATACAAAGTCTTTAACAAAAGAACCTTGTGTGTTGAGGAAAGTGTGCATGTGTTTTTTGATGAATCTAACTCCTTGAATGAGAGTATTGCACAGGATGAAGAGTTTGAATTAGGTCTTGTCCAAAAGGAGCTGTTAAATCAAGAAAAACAAGGTGAGAACACCCTGAAGGAAACAGGTAAAGAAGTTGTTCCTCAAAGCGATAGTCAGGGTGAGCTCCAAACAGGGGGAAACACCGTTGAACCCTGTTCGGAACCATGTTCTTCAGGAACCAGCTTGCAAACAGGTGCAGAAACAGGGTCAGAAGGTGTTCTTGAGCCTGATCCTACACACACTTCAAAACATGTGGCTGTGGATCCAATTAATCCAAGACCATGGAAGTATCATAGTTCGCACCCTATTGATCAAATCTTGTCAGATATTAATACAGGAGTGCAAACTAGATCTAAACTTAAGAATTTTTGTGCTTTCTATGCTTTTCTTTCTAACATTGAGCCAAAAAGTGTGAATGAAGCTCTTGCAGATTCAGATTGGATCGCGGCTATGCAAGAAGAGCTTTATCAATTTGAAAGAAACAAAGTGTGGCACCTTGTACCTAAACCTACAGACAGAACAATCATTGGAACCAAGTGGGTGTTTCGAAATAAGCTGGATGAGTCAGGAACAGTCACTAGGAACAAGGCAAGGCTGGTGGTTCAAGGGTACAATCAAGAAGAAGGGATTGATTACGAAGAAACCTTTGCACCAGTTGCTAGAATTGAGGCTATTCGAATCTTAATAGCCTTTGCAGCTCATATGGAGATCAAGCTATATCAAATGGATGTTAAAAGTGCATTCCTCAATGGATACCTTAAAGAAAAGGTGTATGTCAAACAACCCCCTGGTTTTGAAAATGGTGATTTTCCAAATCATGTTTTTAAACTTGACAAAGCGCTTTATGGTTTAAAACAAGCTCCAAGAGCTTGGTATGAACGGTTGTCAAGCTTTTTACTTGAAAATGATTTTAGAAGAGGCAAGGTAGACAATACCTTGTTTCTAAAATCTAAGGGGGAACATCTATTGATCGTCCAAATATATGTAGATGACATTATATTTGGTGCAACTCATCATGATTTATGCCATGAATTTTCAAATATGATGAGGAGTGAGTTTGAGATGAGCATGATGGGTGAGCTTAACTTTTTCTTAGGCTTACAAATCAAGCAAACTCCAAACGGCACCATGATCCATCAACAAAAGTATATCAAGGAGCTACTTAAGCGTTTTGGGATGGAGTCGGCCAAACCCATAGACACTCCTATTTCTCCTTCAACTAAATTGGATATGGATAATGGGAGTCCCTCAGTTGAGGAAAAACTCTATAGGGGCATGATTGGGTCACTCTTATACCTAACCGCTAGTAGATCGGATATTGTTTTTAGTGTTGGTTTATGTGCCCGTTTTGAGTCTAGTCCTAAAGAGACTCATCCTAAGGCTGTTAAACGGATACTAAGATATTTAAAGCATACACCTGATTTATCTCTATGGTACCCTAAAGGTTGCAATCTTGATCTTGTTGGATATGCTGACGCTGGTTATGCAGGTTTCCTAGTTGATAGAAAGAGTACCTCAGGTATGACTCACTTTCTTGGACCTTGTTTGGTATCTTGGGCTACCAAGAAGCAACACTCAGTTGCCATGTCCACAGCTAAAGCAGAATATGTGGCGGCAGCCTCATGTTGCGCTCAGTTGTTGTGGGTACGACAACAACTCAAGGATTTTTGTGTTGACACTGGATGCATTCCTATTTTTTGTGATAACACAAGTGCTATTAATATTGCCAAAAATCCATGTCAACACAAAAGGACAAAACATATTGACATTCGACATCATTTCCTAAGAGATAATGTGGAAAAAGGCTTAATTTCTATGAATTTTTGCTCAACGGAAAAACAGATTGCTGATATATTCACTAAGGCACTAGCTAGAGATCAGTTTGAGAGAAATAGACTGGAACTGGGGTTGGTGAAAACACCCTGAGAACACCTGTTCTCAGAGGTAGATCAAGCTGTCGAAAAACACCTTATAATACCTGTTCCTCTCTCTTGTTTCTAATGTTTGCGGTCTGTGCTTAGCGAAATATGTGTAGTCTGTGTATTCTCTTGATTATGTACTGCTGCCTTGGGAGATGGAGAAAGAGTAACCATGACAAACCTTGGGATGAGAAAAGCATGCTCAAGAACAGGCGGCTCGAACAGGTATGCCTTAATTGCTTTCATTGATTGCTGCCTGCTAAAATTCCAGGTGTTCCCTAGGTAATCCTTCGTGTCAGGTGAGGAGTTTAAAAACTGCCTTGCGTGCGTCTGTCCTCTTCATCTTGCTCTCTCTCTCCTCTGTTCTTGCTTTCAAACCCTAGCAAAAAACCTCCCAGAAACCGAAACTCCTGCTTGCGATAATGGCTCTCAACCCTGTTTCTTGCAACTTGAGTTTACCCTCAATTCCGACTCCTCCTCGCCCAATTATCCACAAAACCTTCGGGTATCTCACTCAGCTTAACCTCACGAGTGTTGGGCTTGGGTTGAATGATATTCCCTACCCCTTTGGTTGGGAATTAATGGTGTATGTGGGAACAATCCCCTGTCCTATTCCTTCTGCATCAAGTGCTGATTCTTCGGGTTTCCAAGACCAATTCTTGGAGAACCCAGAAACCATTGTTGGGGATGACTCTGTTCCTCTCGACTCTCAAACTGGAGAGAAGAGGAAAAGGGTGAAGATGGTTGCTAGGCGCACTCGAACGCCAAGAACAAGACCACAACCAAGGTCTCGCCCTTCTCTAACTCCCTCTTCACCTCCTTCTCAACCTCCTCGCAAGTCTGCGAGAATTATCTTCAAATCCACCCCCAGAACCTCTAAACCCTCCGTTCCTATTATTGAAGAGATCTCCTCTTCTACTGAAGGGTTCTCGAGTTCTGATTCTGAGGACAACACCTTCAAACAGGGGACACCGGTGTTTTCTGAGTCCTCTGAAGATCAAGCCCCTCCAAAAACAACCACTAAACCTGCTGTGAAGTCCTCTCCAGCAAAACCACCCCTCAAAAGAAAACCAAGAACAACCCCCCTACCAAAAGCGACTACCTCTGTTCCTACCTCCAAACGCCCAAAGCAGTCCACTCCCTCTCCTATGTCTGACAAACATGCGCAGTTGCTTAAGCGCAATGTTGTCAGGGGGAAGGTAGTATCTGTCAGTTTCTTTGAGGAACAGGGTCTCGGGGTGTTTTTGACCAAGCTTCGAGCCCAAGGCTGGCTTGAGTTGTTTGCAAACACCCAGTTGGGGTGTTCTGTGCCTGAGTTGGCTGAATTCTACGCCAACTGCAGAGTCACCGAAGGGATGGTGACAAGTTCGGTAAATGGGCAAGGCATCAGGGTCGATGCGCCCACACTTGGGAAAATTCTTGGAGTGCCCTCACAAGGTTTTGCTGTGTATGTGAGGGAAGACAAAACAGCCATGGAACAAGCCAGGCTCCTGGAGGTGTCCAAACGCCTAAGTGACAAACAGGGTCTGAGAACACCCTGCTCTGTCAAAAAGGGTGATCTGATTCCTCCCCACCAACTCTTTTTCATGTTCGTCATTAAGAACGTGATTCCAAGGGGTCAAGGGAGAAACTCAGCCGACCTTTTTGATCAGTGCCTGGTCGACTTATTGGACAGGGAGAAACCCATCAATCTTCCAACAATCATGTTCGCCACATTGGGCGAATTGCGAACACCACCCGGGCTCATGATCTCGGATATGGGTTTCTGCTGACAAGGGTGTTTGAGCACTTTGGCGTAGTGCTCACAAGGCGAGTGGAGGCCCAAGTAATCGATGCAATTGGGATTGACACTCTGCTCGGGTGTGGCTTTGAGTTTGGGGAAGGGTCCGGTTCCAAACAGGGTCGTCGACCACCTGTTTCTGAGCAACCATCCACCAAGGTAGAGGCTGTTCTTGAGGACAATGCTCGCCTCAAGGATGAGCTCTCTGCTGTCAAGGCTGGTCTTGCTGAAGAACAAGCCCTCTCTGCTAAGCGTCATGCAGACTTGCTTGCTCTTCTATCCTCCCTTGCTCCTAGTATTCCTCCCTTGCAGACTAAACCACCCCCTGCTCCCTGATTGCATAGGCTGTTTCTGGTTCTGTTTATGTTGTTGTTTCTGTTTCTGTTTTTTTTTCCTCTTTCTCATTGTACTGCTTTGCACTTTAATGAAATATCCATTTGCAGTTTCTCTTGCTTGTTATTTCCTTCTCATTTCTACTTGTTATTATTGCTTTTTAATGATGCCAAAAGGGGGAAGAAAAAGAAGAAAAAGAGGTGATACCTATTGATATTGACAACATGTGAGAACCTGATCTTGACTTACGTGAATCCCTATCAGCATTCATGTTCTGGTTGTTTTGTCAATATGGTCACTTGGTTTGTCATCATCAAAAAGGGGGAATTTGTTGAGTTTTTATATTCAACTTTTGATGATAACAAATCCAAGTGCAAAAATGTGTCCAAGTAGTGTTGCTCCAAACATGATCTGTAAACAGGCCTAACTGGTGTTTGTAATCTTTACTGTATTAACCGTTTGCTACATGTGAGAACAAGCCTCTAAAATAGGTTCTTTGGGTGATTCTACATTTAAGTCAAGAACGCCATCTCACAGTTGGTTGTAAGGCATGTTCCCAGCAGCTCTTCTAGCAATGCAAAGAACAACTCCAACAAACAAGGTAGCCTTGATGTTCCCAGCAGCTTCTCTAGCGATGCAAAGAACAACCCCATCAAACAAGGTAGCCTTGATGTTCACAGCAGCTCTACGGATCTTGGACAAGATTCAAAACAAGAAGTCTTGGGTATATAGGCTTTATTTATTTAGACTCTTGTTAATATGCCAATATTGAAAAAGCTTTTTAAACATCTCTTGAATCGGTATTTGCACTAAAGTGCTTCAGAACACCAGACTGCAAACAACCCTGCAAACAGGGTGCCTAAGGTGTTTCTGACCTGAAGTGGCCATACCCGATTATCCTTGAAATTATTATTTCGGTTGGCCAAAATCTCCAGAATATTTTCAAATGTTATTCTTCTGGAAAATATTTTTCTTGATTATATTATGGGAGATTTGGGAAAATAGATTTTGGGAGATTTGCCAAAATTAGAAGATTTTCTCTGCCCATATCTTCGGATGTGATAAAGTTTTTAAATTGCTAAAAATTTCTGATTGCCTTGCTTAAAGCTTACCCATGGCTATAAGGAGATAAAGGTTATCTCTTAAGATAACAAATCCCTTAGTTTTTGGAAAATGTTTTATCACTAGCCGTTGGGAGTTTTGTTTTTCTCTTGAAAAATCACCTTCCAAAATTAGATGATTTCCTTTCCTCTCCTTGGTTTTGACCGTTGGAATTTGTGGTTAAAAACAGCTCATTTTTCACGAAAAGATATACACTGAGACACATACTGAGCTATAGTGAGAAGAAAGCAAAAAAGAAATCTTAAAACACAACATTCCCAAAAGGCAAATTTCAAAAGAGGTTTTTCTAGTGAAAAGAATTTCTGAGCTTCACTTGAGAAAAGAAAAACCAATTCAAGTTGTGTTTAAAGCAAGCTTTCAATATATTGGCATAATAGGAACTTCATTGTACCTTACATCTGCTTAGTCAGAAGCACCCCTTGTAAGGTGTTTGTAACCCTGATCTTGAATCAGAAAAGTGAGTGAGTGGTCCTAAGTCGTGTGGACTTTGGACGTATCCAATCTGGTGAGATTTGGACGTGGTGTAATCTGCCTTGAGAAGGAGATTACGTGGTTGCAAGTTGTAACAAGGTGTGTTACATTTGTAACGTGTTAAGCCCGGTTTAGTGAAGTGGTTAAATCCTACATGAGGTAGGTCGTGGTTTTTCACACCTCAGTTGGGCTAGAGGTGTTTTCCACGTAAAAATTGTGTGTACTTTAATTCCGCATTTATCTTGGTGATTTTCGTATTTACAATATCTGAAAACACCCCCTGCAAACAAGTCAACAGGGTGTTCGTCATCGGAGAACAACCTCTGTCAGGGTGTTTGTTACTTATAACGCGAAAATCAGACACCACAATTCACCCCCCCTCTTATGGAAGTATACTCTAAGATCTAACAGGTTGGCTGCTCGACGACGACAGTGGCACTACACCGGCCACTGTCCGTCCGCTGGATGTCAAGACCAAACTTGGCCGGTTGGAGAAGAGAGAGAGCGACTGAGGCTGAGAGTCACTGAGAGAGGGCTTCAGCGACGGTGGAGGTTGACAACTAGGGTCTCCGGTAGGCGTGATTCCAGAAACCACAACAGGTCGAGACCACCACACAGAGCAGCAGAACCGGGTCTGGACATGCCGATTTGGGTCTGTGTCGGGCTAGGGTTTCAATCACATCAACTGGGCAAGCGTTGGGACTAATTGGATCGAGGATTGAGGTTTTTCGGCCCTCAAAGTGGAGCCGAAGCCCTTAGAACGGGTCCTCTAGCATGGAATGGAGGTGGGTGTTTCTCGCCTCCTAAGTATTAGTAGTTTCGAAATCGTTTGAAACTTTAAGTTGCGATGGATGCTAAGTTTAGTTAGTTTATGCCTGAAAATGACATTGAATTGTTAAATGTTACTTTAGTTGATTAATAATTAAAAGTGGCTTGAATCGATACATGTAAGTTTAGTTAGTTCACGCCTGAAAACATAGTTCGAATTGAGTTATGCATGTTTAGATTCGATTCAAGTAAATTCAGTTAATGCATGCCTGAAAAGTTGACTTGAATAGTAACTTCGATGTAATAAATGAATGCCTAAAGTCGTGTTATGTTTAAATGGGATAAATAGGTTCGAATAGTAACTTCGATATAATAAAGGAACACCTTGAATGCATTATGTTTAAAGGGGCCTAAATAGGTTCAAGTAGTAACTTCGACGTAATAAACGAATCCCTTGAATCGTATTACATTTAAGTGGTTTATTTAGATTCGAATAATGACTTCGATGAAATAAATGAATGTTTGGAATCGTATTATGTTTAAATGACTTATTTAGGCTTGAAATATAACTTTGGGACAACGAATGAATGCCCCAAATATATACTTGTCTATTTAGTTGAATTATGCTTATGAAATAGCTTTGGAAAGAATATTTGAATGGCGAACTGAGCATGTTTACGTCCCTTGATTGCAATACATGAATGTAATCATGTTTCATGCTTAGTTAGTTTAACTTAGCTTACTAAACGTTCGTTTCAAGTTAAGGTCGTATGAATGCCTATGTATATATATGTGTGTGTGTGTGTGTGTGTGTGTATGGTTATAACCGTTGGTTGCAGCGCACTGCTATTGTTAGTTGCTTACTCGGT
>JACYFF010031955.1:91059276-91085979 GCA_017589665.1 Selenicereus undatus
ATACACATACATATATATGTATGTATACATATTTATATATATATATGTGTGTGTCTGTGTGTGTGTGTGTCTATATATATATACACACACACACATTCACGTACATACATACATGCACACATACATACATGCATGCGTATACATATATATACAAATCATATACATTTACGTACAGACACACACACAGAGGCACATATATGCATTTATACCTATAAATTTATTGATACATATATATATATATATATATATATATATATATATATATGTATATATATATATATATTTATACAGACACACGCATACCTGTATATATCCACTGGTTAATGTCTTCGTTAATATGCTTTTTTTCTTGAATGATCAAGCCAGATACCGGAACTTCTTGACCTGTGGTGTAGTAATGGCATCAGTGCGCATGTCATCCTTAATATCGCCTTCCCCATCGCTGAATCGACACGGTAAGTATTTAGTCTTGTGTCTAGTGAACCTAGATCCTTTTAGCTCTGGGGTACCCGTCGAATGCTTCAACTTGTATACACCATGTTATTGTACACCATGTTACCTCTTCTTGTTTTAAATGGCAACTCTTTTCTCATCGATAAGAACTATGTCATCTGTATGGGGTACACGGTGGGTTGAAATCATTCCTTCTGGATAACCTATCTCACTTACCTAGGAACTAGGAAAGTGATGCCTTCTTAATCATTATTCCAATCTCTCGTTCACAATGCTCTTGATGTAAGAAATATCACTTGGGATTTTGCCTCTCTAATCTCTAGACCTATTTTATCATAAATCTCTTGCTACTTTTCTATTCTCTCACAAATCTTATTTTTGGTTTCTAGATGATTTTGAATGATGCCTAATTTATGCCAATTTTATGAAGGCTAATTGATCCTAATTTACTGATGATTTTCTGATGAACCTAACCCCTATAGGGCAGGCCCCTTTTATAGCGATTGGATATGCCAACTTAGACTAAGAAAAGGAGATTAACTCCTAGTAGCATTGGACTAAATCCTGATTAGTTCACTTATTTAACTAGGAGCATGACTAATTCAGGCACGTCAGAGTAATCCATCTTGGACTAATTCACTGGACTTATTCTTAGGGTTAGGGAAAGAAGGAGCCGACATGCCTTCTTGTAGGAGAATCAACCGGTTAACTTGAGCTGGCCCATTGTGCCTGCTTACCCGTATGTTTTTCCTCAATTATCATTCTACCTATTGGACTCTTATTATTTTTATTTATTATTTTCTTTTATTAATCACTTTGCTGGGCCTCCCGGTGCTAGGTTTGGTATTGCTATTCGTCATTAGCTAATTAAAATACATATGCCATTTTTAGGCATCTATAGTTATCCTCCACTTTGATCGAGCTTGAGCAAGCTGGTGGTTGAGGTGACGACCTTCACGTATTGATGCTTGTTTGGCTATGCTGATTTGTTACTCAAACATAGCCAATGTAAGTGTTGAGATTCGATGCTTGCCTACTTTCACAGTGACGGTGCCCTGATAATGTCCCATTGTGCCCACCCCAAAGTGTTTCTAGAAATCCCCCATGTGCTAGGACCCAATGGTTGTTCGATTATGGCAGAACTCAGCGGGTTCTTAATTTCATACTTTTGCCGGATTAGTAGACCTTTTGTCGGTCTATGAGACTTGTGAATATATCCTTGTCATCAAATTAGCGGACCCTTCGCCTATCAAATAGATTTCCTTGTCACCAGATTAGCCAACCTTTCGCTGGTCTAATAGATTTATACTTTCAGTAGATTAGCGGATTTGTGAATTTATCATTGTCATTGGATTAGTGAACATTTCATTTGTCTAGAAGATTTCCTTATCGCCTGATAAGCCTTTCCCCGATCTAGCGAATTTATCCTTTCATCGGTTTAATGAGTTCATGAATTTGTCCATATGGCCAAATGAGGGAACCTTTCACCGGTCTGGTGAATTTGCTTGTCATCGGATTAGTAGAGCTTTCCCTAGTGTAGTCGATTGATGGATTTACAATATGTTTAAGGACTCTTGACTTTTTTACTTGCTACTATCTTCTTACTGCTCCATTCTTATCAAAACTAGTGCATGCCTTGAATAATTTGAGTGATAGATTGATAAGTTTGGACTTGTCACTTTTTTGCCATTTTCTTCTGTTGTTTGCTACTTGTAGCTTACTTTGATGAACAAGAAAGGTAGAGTTCATAGACCATACTTCTCCTTGGAAGCTAGGTGGGTCACCTTCACCACTTCTTCCACTTTTTTATCTTTTTTTTGGCTAATTTGACAAGGAAAGCATGTGGGATTGCTCCTTTAGGGAACCAGCTCGATCCCTAGACATCATCTCTTCCTCTTATATTCTTACTCTATTATTGATTTTTCAAGATTGCATACATTAGAAGGGTACATTGGCTGGGTCCTCATGCCAGCATTCTTCCTTTTGCTTGCTTGATTTTATACACTTTGGTTACATTGATTTCTTGGATTATATCCTCGTTGGATGTATGGATGACAAGCGAGTCCCTTATGGATTTTGGCTCTTCTTTGTTTGATTTCTTTCTCGTTGATGTTGAGTGCTTTATCTTGATGCTTTTGGCAAAGTATCACCAAACAAGACCCGATCAGTTTCCTTATTCCCTTGCTTGCCTGCTTCCTCTATAAATAGCCCCCTTAGCCTTGCACAATCACACCATCCTTTTATGTTGCATTTGAGTATGCACTTCACTCTTTACTTCTTCCATTTCTCCTTTCTTCATTAGAAATATCATAGTTGTGTTTGAAGGGGAAAAAACATGAGGGTGAGAAGAGTTCACGCACCCTGTAAGGAATAAAGGTACGCTCAAGATTATTTCGTATTGAGGGAATAAAGGCCTATCAATGCTTGACAAGGATGTGACCACTTCTTCATCATTTAGCACGTCACTCACAAAAATTGGCTTGGGATCATCAGTTGTTCATAAATTTATCTCCCAAAGTTGGCCAATTGCTGCTTGACCACCATTTTCCATTTCTGAAGATGCAGGTTAAATAGTCTTAACAAAGTCTTGAGAGGGCTATTATCCAGGAGTTAAGTCGTCATTTACGCTCTTAGGTGAATTAACTTGAACGTCACCACACATTTCATGGTCTGTCGTGGCAATCCGATTATGTTTAAAAGCTTCTTGATAAGGAAATTCAAAGTTTTGGGCACCTTCCTCAGTTGCAATGGACACGACATTAAGTTGTTCTACTCGCTCAAATTGGCTAACATCATTTTGTTCACGAACGCAAATAAGGCTCCTAGGGTGTTGCTTTTTTTTCTTTAGCTTCCACCTTTTCTACTTTCTTATTTGGATATTCTTTTGCTAGGGTTCACTAACTTTCCCATGTCTTTGAAAAACTGAGATTCGAGGTTGAACTGACTCATTTTGGGAGAACATCTCTTGCCCTTAGGGTGTAAACACCGCATCGGTCATGGCATGAGCCTTGAAAACTCCCCCATCATGTGATAACCGGAGTGTTTTGGAGGCATCCCCTTGAAATGATGCTTTTAGGACCCCACCTTCATGAGAGATGTTTATTTGTTTGTTAGCTTCAGCAAGGCCCCTCTTATTATTGTCCTTCTTCCACCTTTGAGACTATGATGATTCTCTTAGAGGTTGATCACTTGAAGAAGATGCTTCTAATGGAGAGTTTGATGAGTTTCCTCTAATAGCTACTCTCTTGTTGCTGAGTGATGTTCATATGACCAAGTTTTCTTTAGACATTGACTGGTCAATTTTTTCGGGGGGGGAGTGTAGCTCGTGACAAGAGACTTAATAGTTTCCTTTACTGGTGTTAAGGCCTTTTGGCCAGCCTTTCTTTTCTCCTTGGGTGTGCATTTGAATAACCTTTTGGTCATGGGGGTTGATATTCCTTGGCTTCACTAGCGTAACTGTTGACAACCTGAATGACCTTATGAGGCAAAGGAAGAGCCTTGGGATTTTCTCTTTGGTCACCCTTTTTTTGGCCTAAAATAACTTCGGAGCTTTCAGAATCCGCTGATTTATAAAAATTAGCATAACCGTAATTAACATCTTCCCCATGAAATGGATTTGCATCCCAATGGATTATTTTCTCATTGGCATGCTCGTCAGTGTATTTTAGACACTGGTGAAGAGTTGAGACAATAGCCTTGCTAGTATGGAGCCATGGTTGTCCGAGTAGGGCACTGTAAAAAGTATCAACATCTATTACATGAAAGAGAGCTTCCGTGTAGAGGTCTTCTAGCTCAACTTTCAAAGCAGTAGTGCCTAAGGCTTTCTACCACACTTGATTAAATCCTTGCATGGTGAGCAAAGTTGGGGACAACTAATTTGGTGTTGTACTATTGCCCTCAACACCTTTAATGGAAGAAAGTTGATTGCAGAACTACAGTCAAGTAGGATCCGATTTATTCTTTTATCTTCGATCATACCAGTAATGTACAAAGGTCTGTTGTTATTCGTATACCCCAACTGGAGGTCTTCATCATAGAACGTTATGCAAGCCAATCATGCAGCATACCGGTTTAAAGGGGATGACTTCAATATGGTCAACTTGATTTTTATAGTCGTCAAGGTCTATTAACACTTGAACAAGTGCCCTTCTTAGCTCTTTAGACATTTATAAAGCGTCGTAGACACCTAAGCGCGCTAGGATTCACTTTATATGAGATATTACATCATAATGTAGTTAACGAACTTGAAAAGGGACTGAGATAGGAAGATCCTTCTTGGATTCCTTAGTTGATTGTCTGTTCTCAATGGTGCCTTTGCTATTTAAGCTTGAGGGAATTACTTTCTCTTCACGCTTTTCTTTACCATTCGCTAATATTAGTGGTATATATGCTGTTGTTTCTTTCTTCTCCTCTTTTTCCAGTAATTCTAGTGGCTAGAGTTAACGACCGAATCGAAGAGTTACTTGGTCAACTTCTTGGGTGGTATTTGCGATCTTAGCGTTCACCTCTTCACAGTCATTAGCCCATCAAACCTTACAACATTAGGCTACTTCCCCTTCTGCGAGATCATCATTTGAGAAGTGATTGTTGAGAAAACCTTTAGTGATATAGCCTTAAGTGAAAGGGGCCCTAACCAGCGACACGTATACCTCTTCGAAGGTTATCTCTGACTTTTTTTTTGCCTTCGACTTCTTTTTTTTTTTGTTTTTCTTATTTTTATTTTGTGACGGCTTCTATCATTGAATTTTGACTCTTGAGGACTGAGAAACCTGGACTACTCTTTGTCAAAATGATCTCCTACTAAAATAGGTTTTCCATCCAAAACCATTGTCATCATCAACATCTGATGTTACCCATCCCTCTAAACTTGGGTCTAGGTAGAAATCATACAAGGTTAGCACTCCTGGTAATAGAGGAGGCATATGTGGATATGCCCACACTATTGCTACATGATCATCAACAATGAACTTGATGGGGACCGCATGACATGGTAATGACACCGTTGGGATCCCTTCATTAGTTTCTAAGGATGATGGATAAGATTCATCCCTCTGTTCAACCACTAAGCTTACATTTATTGATGTAATGGGTCCTTTGGCTGGAGCTCCTTCTAGGTTAATTTCTCTATTCTGATCATGTCTTCAATTATTTCTTTAAAAACATAACAATCTTTTATGGGATGGCCAACGATCCTATGGTATGAGCAATACTTGGGATCATTTGTCATGTTGACCTCAGTAGGTTGTTTTGGCTATGGAAGAGAAATGGCTTTTGCAGCCATCAACTCATGAAATATTCCTTGAACATCATCATCATCATCGAAGGGATACTTCTTTCCTTTCCTTTCCTGGAGAGCGAGTCATTGGCCTTCCTATTTTTGCTTGCCTTTGCCATTTTTGTTGAAATTTCCGTCATTGGTTGGTTTTGGTTTGTTCTAATAAAGGTAGTCGTTGACTCTCCCTTCTTAGTCAACCTTTTGATTTCTTCCGTCTAAGGTTGTGTACTTTTCTGACGAGCAAGTTGTCTTTCTACATTAGTTGCCTTAAATACGAGGGAATCAAAGTTTTGAGGCTCAGTAGTGCCCACGTACGTAGCAATTTACGGGTTTAAATTGTTAGCCTACATTTGAACTGCTAATTGCTCGCTTAGTTTTTCTGGGCATTGCAAGCTTAAAACCCTCCACCTCGTAATGAAATCATTCACGTTCTCATTTAGCCTCTAGCATGTGTCAGCAAGGTCTATTATAGACACTTGCATTTTTTAAACTTACCCAGTTGAGCTAGGAATACAGTTTGGAGGTCATCCCAAGCATGCAATGATCCAGGCTGAAGCTGAGTACACCATGTAAAGGTTGCCCTTTTACGGGACTGGACGAACTGCATAATTACCAAAGCATCATTCTAGACAATTTCACCATGCGCCGAGTGAAAATGGGCCAAATGTTCATGTCGTGACCCATTTGTCCCGTCAAACTTTTCAAAGTTTGCCTTTTGATAACCTTTCGGGAACGAAATTGACAAGTGCTTAATATGTACATCTTTTTAGGGTATTTTGCCTCGTTTTTAGTAGAATTTTATGCTTAATGATGTTATTTACTCTCCTATTCTCGATTTATGCTTGGGTGTACTTGTTTTATGTGTTTTGTAGCATTTTTAGTCTTTTTACCCAGCATTTTCCCTTCAATGGCTGTATTTTGAGCTCCCCCACGGTTATCCATGTTGTGCCACGACCGTAGAGCAAAGAAAGAGCAAAAATTTGGATCCAGCGTAGACCACGGTCAGACCGTGGTGAACCCCATGGACTGTGGTATGCTTGTAACTATTGGCTCTTCATTTTCCCTTGGTTGTGTGGCTGAGATCAATCGAAGTTTTCTATAAATAGGGACATTCTTCAGCGAAGGAAGAGCACCTCCAAGGCAATCCAAAGCAAGCAAGCAAGTAGGATTAGGGGAGTTTAGTTTCTCTCAAATTTTGTCCCTTGTTTAGTTTTGAGTGAGTTTTGAGTGTGAGAGTTTTGATCTTAAGGCGGTTCTGAAGCCCTTCGTGAAGGCCATCTCAGTCGAGTCCCTTCCACTCAAGATTTCTCCGATCTTTTTGGCTAGTTTATCTTTTATCATGTCTGAGTATTTTTCTTAGTCTAGGGATTTAGCAGCTTTTTCTGGAATTGTTATTGGATCATGTTTTGATTTTTAAAGAATTGTGCTTATTCATGATTGGTTTGATTCTGTTCTATTAAGTGTTTGATATGTTGTGAGTTGATCTTTGGCCAAAATTTACTTGAACACTTGAAACAATCGAGTGAACTTTCGAAAGACGACATTTGGCTGTCGGACTGCTTGAATATACATAGTATAACTTCATCTCAAAAGAGAGATTTATATGTTAGGGGGCTAGTAAGTAATCGAATATATTAAACTTGGATTAAGTCAAATTAGTTTGAAAGAACGACGTTTCCTTAGTTTAGGAAAATTTGACTGATTTCGAAAGGATAGATAAAGTTTCTTCACAAGATTATAATTCTTCGGAATTAGCCACTTAGAGAATAGCACATGTTTGTTCATTTTGATCTATTTCTCTTTTGTAACTATGAAAATTCCTAAATGTTTTTCTGTTATTGATTTAGACAAGTTTAGTTGCAGTAGTTAATTGAATCCACTTGAAATTGAGTTTTGGTTAGCATATTCTGACAAGACTAGGGTTGATATATTACTTTAGTCTCTGAGGAACAATATCTTTTATCTATACTACGAACACCCGTACGCTTGCGGCAGTGTTGGTCAAGTTTTTGGCACCATTGCCGGAGACTAAATTGCTAACTATTGAGTATTGTCTTACGAACATGACTACGCATTTTTATTATTTTGTTTTGTTTTCTTCTCTTGTTATTTTTCTTTTTCCTGTTTAATTGCGCTAGTAGTGTTGGTGAAAGTGCTTGCAGTGATTTTTCCTAGTTTATGGGAAGTTTGATTTTGTATGAGCCAAATCCAGAGATTGAGAGGACTTTTTACTTAAGAAGGAAAAAGCAAAGGATCGAAGAACAAAGGAGCGAGGCAAGAAGGAATTCAAACATGGCAGGTGAAGAAAGAAGGACCCTTCGTGATTTCGTTACTCCCGGTGTCCAAGGGATCGCCTCAAGCATAGCTCGGCTTGCTGTAGATGCCAACAACTTCCAACTCAAGCCAGCACTTATTTTCATGGTGCAGCAATCTCAGTTCGGTGGAACTCCTTTGGAAGACCTGAATCTACACCTCTCGGTCTTTTTAGAGGTATGCGATATGCTAAAGATAAACGGGGTCTCCAGTGATGCAATTCGCCCGCGCTTATTCCCTTTGTCATTGAGGGATAAAGTGAGGGCTTAGTTGCACTATTTGCCATCTGGTTGCATAACTACTTGGGATGAGTTGACAAGAGCTTTGCTCTCCAAATTATTCCCTCTAAGCAAGATAGGAAGCCTGAAAAATCAAATCACCAACTTTCTGCAAAAAGAGGATGAGACGCTCTATGAAACTTGGGAGCGTTTTAAAGATTTACTGCGTTTGTGCCCCCATCATGGTCTTCAGCGCTGGATGATTATCCAGGCCTTTTATAATGGTGTGATCCAAGCTGTGAGGCACACTATTGATACAGCGGCATGAGGAACTTTAATGAGCAAGACCGAGGATGAAGCCTACGACCCTATTGAGGAGATGGTGCTTAATAACTTTCAATGGTTGACTGAACGAGCCCAACCCAAGCGGGTTGGAGGTAAGCTTGAAGTTGATGCTTTTACTTTACTTTGTGCTAAAGTAGACGCCATGACTAAAAGACTAGACTAACTGAATGTTAATGCTGTAAACTCTAGTGCCCCTTCCCCTTGTGAGATTTGTAGTTCAATTGAGCATATATCTTTGAACTGTAATGTTGAGAGTCCTTTTTTCCAGGACCCTAGTGAAGTTAATTATGTTCAAAATTTTCACTCGAGACCGACCAATGACCCTTACTCTAATACCTATAATCCAGGTTGGAAGAATTACCTGAATCTCTCTTATAAGTCGAATCCAAACATTGTGAATATGCCCCTTATGAATGCTAAAGTACCCCCTGGTTTTCAAACACCCCCATTCCCTTCTCTGATGCCCCAAAAGTCAAATTTGGAGCTAATGATGGAAAACATGCGTATGGCACAACAAAAACAAAATGAGTACATTAAGCAATTAACCTCAAAGGTTGATGTGCTTACAGCTCATAATAGGATGTTAGAGGCCCAAATTGCCCATAAAGCTACTCCTTCATCTATACCCCTAGATAGACTTCCCTGTAAGCCTGAACCCAACCCTCATGAGCATTGTAACTGTGTCACCATGAAAGAGGATGAAGAGGACTTAACTGACTCTGAGGAAGTACTAACGAAGAGGGTAGATAGATAACCATGGTTGGTACTAAGGAGAGCAACTATGGTGGTAAGACTGCCACATCTGTAGACAATGATTCTATTCAGATCCCCACCATTTTCCCCCCCTAAGCTTCCTGACCCGGGTAGTTTTTCTATCCCATATGTTGTAGGTAAAGTACAAATTGAGAGAGGGCTATGTGATTTAGGTGCAAGTGACAACATAATGCCTTACTCTTTATTTCATAAACTGCACCGAGGACCGTTACTGGCCGCGCCTTTTTCACTACATTTGGATGATGGTTATGTAACACAGCCTATAGGCAGGTTGGAAAATGTGCCAGTCAATATAGGAGACATTTGGGTGCTGCAAGACTTCATTGTAGTTGATGTGCCTGAAACTGATGATGCTCAAACTAGTTGCCATATTGATGTGAGAGAGGGGTCGTATTTCTTTTGAGGTAGACAGGAGGTTTGCTGTGTTTAGTCATAGGAAGGAGGGTGTGGTTTCTCCTAATTCTTCTATATTGGATGCATTACCCCTTTCCCCTGAATATGATATAGAGGATGTCTTGTATGATGAAGATCCTCCTGATTCTAAATGGATTTCATATGAGGACCCTAACCAAGGGTATGTTAGGGTGGAGTTTTCTCCTCCTATGGCACCTAACAAGCACGAGGTTGAGGCCCCTGTTTCTAATGATTCTTCAATAAGTGAGTATTACAGGTTCGCACAGGTTGTTCACTCTATACCCCTTTTGAAAGGTTTTGATGTCGATTTTGATTTAGGGGTTGGCCAAGTTGATGATATCCCGTTTGATGGGCCAAGAGAGCGGTTTGTTTTGTATGTGGATGGTGTGTTGTGGCACTAAGTTATGAAGATGGAGCACTTGCAGCCAGAATTGTTAAGATGGTACCTTCAATTAACGAAGTTCGACTTTATGGTTCGTGATCAGGCTGATTCGGACCAAGCTTAGAACAAGGGTTAAGCTTTTGACCTTAAAAGAGCGCCTCTTGGGAGGCAACCCAAGCTTTGTTTCTCTTTCCTTTTCATAGTTTTCATTTTTTATTAATTTTAGTTGTTATAAGAAAAAAAGAGAGAGAAAAAAATATATTCATATATGAATAAAAATGTTGGCACCACAGTTAGGAAAACTAGCAATACGACTGTGGGGAGCCAACACTGAAAAAAAATAAAAAAAACTGAGTTGAAACAGACACCACGGACCGTCCATGATGAGCCCCACGGTCCATGATGGGCTGCTACGAGCCGCAGTCTAGGTTTTTAACCGTAGTGTCGTTTCCCTTTTGCCTCACTTCATCTTCTTCACTTGACACTTTCTCTTTCTTCCTCCCTTCTCTCTCTCTAAAACTTCGATAACCAACACCTTCAATCTCCCTCAAGTCTCCTCCATTTTTCTTCATTTTCACGCCAAATTTCTCCCTTTCTCTTAATCTCCCCATTTCATTCGCAAAATCTCATCTCCTTTCTTCTTCTTCTTCTAAATTCATCTCACCTTCATTCATCCACCATACCCTTCCTTTTCTCTCTCTACTTCTTCACATTTTTACTTTTTTTCTTCAATTTTCCAGGTTTTACTTCTTATTTTTGGTTTTAGTTTTGTTTTTGGTTAGGTTTTGTAACCATGGCGCCAAACAAAAGGTAAAAGAGCACCAAGGAGGTTTGTTCATCAAGTCAAGCAGCAACCCGACCTCAAAGGACTTCTAGAACGTCAACCAATGCGCCTGCTAGAGGTAACATTCTTCACCCTCTTGGTTTAACTCATCATGATCATTTTGCTAGGTATACTTGTTTAAATGAACGTGTACTAGTAGCAACTAGATACTGTGATGAGGATTTGTTAGCTCGATTGGGAATGTTGGATTATATTCATTGGTTGTTTGCTATAGGTGGTATGAACCACTTTTTAGAACTCAAAGGGCATATATATAGGGATTAACCTTAGAATTTCTAAGTACACTCCATGTCGAGGTCACTAGAGGACCTCAATGTCAAGCTAGATATATATCATTTTATTTATAGAGTCAATCATATGAACTGAACTTAGGTACGTTCAACAGTATTTTTGGATTTCCCCTAGCATGGACTTATCGCACCACCAAGTCCCCCACGAATTCAACCCAAATGCATTTTAGGGGTGAACTTTTGGGGAGTGTTAGGTACGATACCAGTTCATCGAAATGTACGCATATTAGGAACCCCTGCATTAGAGTAGTTCAGCGTATCCTTGCTTGTTCTCTGTTTACTCGCGAAGATAGTCTGAATGTCCCGAGACTTTCTGAGTTGTACTTTCTCTCCTGTATGGTCGATGGTGTCCAACTTGATCCAGGTTCATTCTTAGCTAGGCAATTGCACAGTGTTGTTGTTACCACTAAAGGTAGGATAGTCATTGGTGGAATAATAACTATTATTACTAGATTCTTGGGTGTCGACCCCAATCATGAAGATAGAGTTCCTGGATCTGAGCGGCGTGATCAAGCTGCTTTTGAGATTATGAACTTTTGCAAAGTTAAGGCTAACCATTTGTGTTGGATTTACCCTGGGGGCCAGCTTTTGCCACTTCCTAATGCCAATCATGGTAATTTGCTTCACCGAGGTAACCTTTGCTAGGTGCTTGATGAAGACGAGGTTGTTCAACTCGTACGCCACCAACCTGCCCCTGACTCTAGTCAAGTAGGACCTAGTTCTTCCTCTCAACCACCCCAACTTGACTATTCCGATATCCAAGACACCCTTAAGTCCATTCAAGAGGAGCAAGTTTCCCTCTGAGCCTTTGTAGCTTCAGAAAGCGCCGCTCTTTGGGACTTTGTCCAAGAGCGCCACGATGAACTTCGTGGTTTGCTTGCTTCCTAGATCCAATATTTCCAAGACTATAGGGCATGTCTAGAGACCTGGCGAGATTGGCATATCTCCTTTGGACAACCACCCCATCCTCGTCCACCTCATTCTCTCTGATTTTGATTTCTACTCCTCCCCCTCCCCTTTTTATTATGATGTGCCCACATTGAGGGCAATGTATGATTCAAGCATGGGGGAGTTCGTTTTTATATTTGGCGTCTGATGCCTGTTTTTGTTTGGTATGTTTGGTTTTGCTTTGTACATATTTTTTGCGGTAGTTTTTTTTTTGTAGTGCATTTAGTTTTCTTCTAGGTTGCATTTTAGTTTCTTTCTTTTATTAGTCTCTTTTGCATTTTAGCTCGCATTATTTGTAGGAGCACAAAAAAAAAGAAAACAAAACAACAAAAAATCCTCCGATGATGATCTTTATAGATTTGGTAAGTTTTCTTTGGTTAGTTTGATCCTTTGATTCACCCAGATTGTGCATAAACATTTGCAAATAAATTTTCAAATTGAATTCCATGTTTTGACCGTATGTTGAATGCGAATTGATTTTTGCTAATGATTCTTTACGTGAAATTTTGGCATGTGTGCCAGTGAGCTAGTTTTGACTGTGGTAGATATCCTGTGAGACTTTGAGCCCTTAGAGACTACTTATCATAATTAGCCTCATATTTTCTTTCACGTGTGACTCTTCTTAATGTCATTTCTCTAGAACTTGTCTTGATTCTCATTCAAGATCACATTTTGCATATACATTTAAGCAAACATGATTGAGACATTTTTCTTCATTTGATTTATTTAAAACCCACGGCCAAATAGCCACCCTTGTTGTGTATTGTATCCCTTGTTAGCCCCTTTGAGCTTATAGCCGCTGAACCTCCTACTTTTAGCCCATGGTCAAATACTTGTCTTACCCTTAAGCCAAGACTGGAGGAGCATTACATTCTTTTGCATCAAGTTTGATAGGGCGTTGGCAAGGTAGATTGTTATTCTATTTAGTGAATTTTGGTTGTTTGGTGTAGGGATGCAAACATTTGATTGACCCCTTGTTTTATTGTGTAAAGTTTAGAAAAGAGTTCAATTTTAAAGTTCGTTGTGGAATTCCCTTAGCTATTCCTCTTCGAAAATAAGAGAAATAAAAAAGGGAAATGGAAAAAAATCAACCAAAAAAAAGGAAGTAAATAAAAAAAAGGAAAAAGAAACAAATTTCAAAGAAAGTGATTAGCCTTGGTGGGAATGTAAGATATTTGTGATTTTCGACCCTATCTCTTTTCATTTAGGATTTATTTTGTTGATGAGTTGATAAGGTTCGAGAAGGATGTAGTATGATGCATTGGAATTGTTTAAGCTCTTAGTCTATGGCTTTTAACTCGTCATTTCCAAAAGTATTTATTCCCCTTTCACCTTTACCCTAAGCGCCGTTACATCCCTATCAAAGTCCTCATGATTCTTTAGTGTACTTACATTTTAGTGGTGGTGAATTTGAGAATCTTGTCAAGCCTATGGAAGATTTGTGTCCAAGGGATGAGAATTGAGAGAACCTTCATATATATACATTGTCAAACACATGAGTGCTGAGTGCCACATGACCATAGTGAGGATCTACTGGCCTTACTAGTCTTACTCATTTCATATGCTAGAATGATTATATTTGACAATTTGGGGGACGATTGGTTCAAATTTTGCATCATGGTCTATTAAAAGTTTTTGAAATTTCATTCCCAATTCTGTTTGTTAATGATAATTTTGCATCTTATTGGGCTACCTTTGGATCATCTTGGCCATTTGAATGTTACCTATGTCTATCCTGAGGAGGCTATGTATATCTTTAATCCTTGCATTGCTTGAGGACAAGCAACAGTTTAATTATGGGGGAGTTTGATAAGTGCTTAATATGTACATCTTTTTAGGGCGTGTAGTTGTTTTATGTGTTTTACAGGATTTTTAGCCTTTTTGCCCAGCATTTTCCCTTCAATGGTTGTATTTTGACCTCCCCCACGACCATCCATGTTATGCCACGACTGTAGAGCAAAGAAAGAGTCAACATTTGGATCCAGCACAAACCACGGTCAGACGGTGGTGAACCCACGGACCGTGGTACTCCTATAACGATTGCCTCTTCATTTTCTCTCGGCTGTGTGGCTGAGATCAATCAAAGTTTTCTATAAATAAGACATTCTACAGTGAAGGAAGAGCACCTACAAGGCAATCCAAAGCAAGCAAGAAAGTAGGATTAGAGAAGTTTTGTTTAGTTTAGTTTGGCTTAGTTTCTCTCAAAGTTTGTTCCCAGTTTAGGTTTTAGTGAGTTTTGAGTGTGAGTTTTGATTCTGAGGTGGTTCTAAAGCCCTTGGTGAAGGCCATCTTAGTCGAGTCCCTTTCGCTCAAGATTTCACCCGATCTTTTTGGTTAGTTTATCTTTTATCTGAGAAGTTTTCTTAGCCTAGGAATTTAGTAGTTTTTTTGGAATTGTTATTAGATCATGTTTGATTTTTATGGAATTGTTATTATTTTCATCATTGGTTTGATTCCATTCTATCAAGTGTTTGATATGTGGTGAGTTGATTTTTGGCCGAAATTTACTTGCACATTTGAATCAATCAAGTGAACATCCAAAAGACGACATTTGCTTGTTGGACTACTTGAATAGACATAGCATAACTTTGTCTCTAAAGAGAGATTTATATGTTAGGAGGGCTAGTAAGTAATCGAATATATTAAACCTGGATTAAGTCAAATTAGTTTGAAAGAACGACGTTTCCTTAGTTTAGGCAAATTTGATTGATTTCAAAAGAATAGATCAAGTCTCTTGATAAGATTACAATTCCTCAGAGTTAACCAATTAGGAAATAGCACATGTTCATTCATTTTGATCCAATTCTCTTCTGTAAATGCGAAAATTTCTAGACGTTTTTCTCTTATTGATTTAGACAAGTTTATTTGTAGTAGTTAATTGAATCCACTCGAAATTGACTTTTGTTTAGCATATTCTGACTAGAATAGGCTCGATAGATTAGTTTAGTCCCTGAGGAACGATATCTTTTATCTATACTACGAACGCTCGTGCGCTTGTGGAAGTATTTGTCAGAAATCGAGTCGTAATGACTTGGATACGGGTTCCTATAACCCAACACTGGGGGATTTATGGCTTCTTAGTGCTCTTTGATCCCATGGGCTATCAACTCCATGATATTTTACAAAGTGATAACTGTGTCGCTATAGCCTCATTATTTTTTTCACACTCTCTGTTTTCAAGGCGAGTAGCGAGATTAGTAATTTCAGCCTCCATAACTCCTTGGTAGCTCTTATATTTGTTCCTCGAGGCTTGGAGTCACTACAAGAAAATTGATTTTTTGTAGCAATTTTATTGTAGCAAATTTAAATTTGCTACAATAATCTAAAAGTAGTAAAATAATTGTAGCATATGTAATATTGCCACAAAAAGTTGAGTGTGTTGTGGCAATTAGCCAAATTTGCCACAAAAGACATTTATGTTTTTTAAAAAAGGGGTTAGTTTTAGAGGGAAATTTTTATCTAGTGAAAAGAATTCCCTCCTTCGTTTTTCTTTAATTTGTATTATGGAAAATATTCAGATGAAACAAAAGAAAAAAACCTGCAAATTAATTTCGTGACCCTCCCCCTAAAAGCTGCGCAAACACAAGAAACTCGTATCCCCAATCTTCCAGTTTCTCTCTCCTAGGTTTCGCCCGTCCTAATTATCGCATTTTAGCCTCAGGGATTTTGCTTCTGAGGAGTTAGATCGGTGATTTGACATTGTTTGTTTGGTTCATTCATCCTTTTTCAAATAATTTGTGAGTTCTTTGTTTCCTATTCTCCGTTCATTCGTTCGTTTGTTCGTCCGTTCATTTGTTGGATTGATGTTCGTTCGTTCCTATATTTGGCTGTTTAACTTAATATGAGTTGGATCTTGTCAAATTGATCAATCGTTGGATCCTATATTTGGTTGTTTAACTGAATATTTGGTTGTTTCCTGTTCTTCGTTCGTTCGTTCCTGGGATTTCGTTTAATTGAATATGAGTCGAATCTTCTCAAATTGATCAATCGACTTGCCGTTTCTTTGTTAGATAAACTTGCAATTGGCGTTAATTATTTGCTCTATTGCAATGGGTTATTTCTATGTATGAATTGTTGATTAAATGAATTACAATGGTTTGTCCTACTATGTGTTGATCCTTAATTGTATGCTAGCCACTGGGGGCAGGAATTTTGAGAGTTTTTTTAGTCTATGGCACTTGTCTTTGTGCTACAGTAGGCCGAAGCATTTACTTCAGTTATAATAGATGCGAGAACCCATACATCACGTACGCCGATAGTTTTGGGGGGTGTTGCCCTCGAACCCCCATCGGGGGCCACGTTACGCCCCCGAACCCCCAAACCAAGGTGCGTCGCCCCTAGACCCCGACTCGCTGACCAGTCAGCGAGACCACCGTGCTAAGTCTACGAAGGGGGCTAAAGAAAACTGATTCAAGGCATTCTAACGATTTCTTTACGTATTGGTGCTTATAAGAGGTCTATGATGCATGGGATTGACATGCTATGGATAAACAGTAGCTTCTTGTTTAAACAATCAAGTTATGTAATTAGGAAAAGTAAACAAGCATCAATGTTTTAATAGATAATAATAATTGACTCTACATATGTATTAATCAAGTTTTATCTCATATAGACAAATTGAATCTAGCGACTCTTCTCAACACCTACGGTCTTGTTAGTGGTTGTGCTTGTTAGTTTCAAATTTGTTAGTGTCAAAATTTGTCATAGTAGACCACCCTTGTTATGCTTTTGAGAATTAGTAGTTATACTTGTTGCTTATTATGACCCTGCATTCAACTCATAAAAAGAAAGAATCATTGATAACTGTAGCGCCCCCAAATTCTATCATGAATGTAAACAATCAAAATGACATTCCGTATACTTTTTTTTTAATTTAGTTTCGCATGGCTTGTGATTGTATAAAATGCGCTTTTCTGTAAAGGTTTGATGAATGAAACTAATATATGATTCTAAAATCCTATTCTTTAAATTTTAATTTTCAATGTATTAATTTTGTTTTATGTAGGTGAGTAATCATTTTATATCTTAAGGTACAAGATGAATAAAGATCGAGGTTGGATGAATTGGAAGACTTATAAATGTAGGCAAAAGGGAGAATATATCAAAGGCGTCAATGAATTTCTTGACTTTGCATTTGCTAATGTGGCTAAGGAGGGGAAAATTAGATGTCCTTGTGTTAACTGTGACAATTATAATCATCTAAATAGAAAGACAGTTTTGCTTCATTTGATGAATGATGGAATCTTAAGAAACTACAATCCATGGGAATTTCATGGGGAAAAATGTGGTGTTGAAGAGCATAATCATGAAAGTGATGAGGATAATAATGATGTAGATGGGTCTATTGATCTAATAGAGCAAGGAGTCGCGGATGATATAGATTAGACTTTTGCCATGGTACATGACATGACAAATACTAGAGCTTTTACTATAATGGGTGAATTTGAAAGGTTAGGTGGTCCTAGCATTAGTGATTCACCTGAATTGCTTGCGAAATTTGGTAGGCTAGTTAAAGATGCTGAGAAAGAGCTATTTCCTGGTTGTGAGAAATTTTCCAAGTTGGAGTTTATGGTGCATCTTCTTCATATAAAATGCCTTTGTGGGTGGAGTGACAAATCACTCACAATGATACTTGAGCTTTTGAAAAAGGCATTTGATTTTGATGATACTTTTCCAAAGAATGCTTATGAAGCCAGAAAATACACTCGAGAGTTGGGATTGAGTTATGTGAAGATTGAGGCTTGTAAGAATGATTGTATACTTTATTGGAAGGAGTATGAGCATGCAGAAAAATGTCGTAAATGCGCTCATCCTAGGTGGAAGGATAAGAGGGAGGAGGGTGATGAAGAAAGTGAGAAGAAGGGAAAACGGAAGAATATTCCCTATAAGGTATTACGTTATTTTCCTCTTATACCAAGATTACAGAGATTATTTATATCTGCCAAAACAGCATCCCACATGCGATGGCACAAGGATAAACGTCCCGATGATGGGATTTTGACACATCCAACAAATGCAAAGGCTTGGAAGTCATTTGATGAATTTTTTCCAAATTTTGCTACAGATGCTCGCAATGTGAGATTGGGTTTATGTAGTGATGGTTTTACCAAATAAGCAAACATAAACTCCACTTACAGCATTTGGCCTGTGTTTTTGGTTTTTTACAACTTGCCACCTTGGATGTGTATGAAAAAGCCATACACAATGTTAAATATGATCATTCTTGGAAAAACTGCTCCAGGGACTGATATTGATCTGTACTTACAACCATTGATTGATGAGCTGAAATTGTTATGGGATGTTGGCGTAAATACTTATGATGCTTTCAAAGCTGAATATTTTACGTTGCATGCTGTTTTGTTGTGGACGATCAATGATTTTCCTGCATATGGTAATCTCTCTGGATGGAGTGTTAAAGGACGTCTAGCCTGTCCTGTTTGTAATAAAGATACATGGTCGAGGTACTTGCCTCATTGGAACAAATAGTGTTACATGGGTCATCGTAGGTTTTTGGAGCTTGATCATAAGTGGAGGCATGACAAGAAATCTTTTGACAACACGTTGGAAATGGATCCCCCTCCTTAGTATCTATCTGGAGAGGAAGTCGTCGATCAAATTGGCAAGTTTGAAAATATCAAGTTTGGGAAGGTTGATGGCAAGCGGAAGAGAACAAAACCAAAATTGGTCCGTAATTGGGAAAAGAAAAGTATCTTCTTTGAATTACCATATTGGAGCAAAAATCGAGTGCGTCATAATTTCGATGTTATGCATATTGAGAAGAATATTTGTGAAAGCATATTGGGTACGGTTATGAATATACCAGGGAAAACAAAGGATAACTTGAAATCTCGCTTGGATTTGGTTGAAATGGGGATTAGAAAGAGCTTGCACCCTAAGAAGGTTGGTGACAAATATGAAATTCCGAAAGCAGCATTTGAGTTAAGTTTGAATGAAAAGAAGGATGTTTGTCGATTTTTAGCTGACTTAAAAGTGCCAGATGGATACTCATCGAACATAGGTTGATGTGTAAATGTTAATGAGGGGAAAATAACAGGGACATTAAAGAGTCATGATTGTCATATTTTTATGCAAGATTTACTAGCCCCAGCCTTTCGTGGGAAGTTAGACAAGGATGTGTATGATGCTCTAGTGGAGTTATCTTTATTCTTCAAGTAGTTATGCTCAAAGGCATTGAAGGTAGAGTTATTGGAGAGATTGGAGAAGAGCATTGCTATTACTCTATGCAAATTAGAGCGTGTCTTTGTTCCCTCATTTTTTGACATTATGGTACACCTGACTGTCCATTTAGCTACTGAAGCTAAACTTGCTGGCCCAGTTCAATATCGCTGGATGTACCCATTTGAAAGGTGAAGATATTTTTATTTCTTTTGATTTTGATGAATGAAAATGTTATTTGGGATTATATTACTTATGCTTCACAACTCTTGGCTTGTGGCTAGGCTCATGCACACTTTAAAAGAGTTTGTACGTAATAAAGCTTGTCCTGAAGGGTCAATCGCAGAAGCATATATCACGGATGAGTGTTTAACCTTTTGTTCAAGGTATTTGCATAGAGCAGAGACTCGGTTTAATCTTCTTGAAAGGAATGAAGACGGGAGGGATCACCAACATCAAGGAGTATCGGTTTTCATGAAGTCAGGAAAGCCATTAGGTCAGGCAAATATCAAAGTCCTTTCCCACGCTGATTGGAATTGTGCTCAGCTGTATGTGTTACGAAATTGCGAGGAAGTACAACCTTTAATTGAGTAAGAAATGTATCCTACGAGTAGATTTTCTAACTTTTTCTAATATTTATTTTTAAAAATATTAATTGTGTTTTTGCATTTTAGGGAATATGAAAGTATTGATGCATCCTATAGATGCAATTTTAACCAATGGTTTGAAGATCGGGTAAGTAAATATGGTAACTGTACATCTACCTTACATAACTAATTAGCCTGGGTGTTAACCTTTTGTTTTGTTTTTGGTTAGATTACCCAATTGTGGAAACAGTGTGATGAAAGAGCAAATTATGAACTATTGGTTTTGGCACAGTGTCCTATGAAGAGAGTCCTTTGTTATGATGGATATGTTGTAAATGGATGTCGATTTCATACAAAAGCACGAGCGAAAAATCTTAGCACCCAAAATTGTGGTGTTGTGGTGAAAGATGATGTGCTCAGTGGAGAAAAAGAGTACTTCGGTATGTTGCAAGAGGTTGTTGAACTGGAGCATGATAGTAAACATAAAGTTCTTCTATTCAAATGCGACTGGTTTGATGTATATACTGACAACATAGGAATCAAAAGAGAAGAATATGGCATTACTTCAGTCAATGTGAAACGTTTTCTGAAAATGAATGAGCCATTTGTTTTAGCTTCTCAAGTTGAGCAAGTATACTATGTCAGAGATCACATGCATCAAAATTGGCAAGTGGTTGTGAAAACAAATCCTCGTAATTTCTATGAGATTCCTTCTGAAGATGAAGATGAAGAAGCTAAATCAACTGTGGATGGTGATGATGCTACTCAAGAAGCATATATCCCACTAGCAAATGATGGAACAACTTCTTTGGTCACGAATGATTTAAACCCAGATGTGGTCGATGCTACTATTGTGATACAAGAGCTGAAGCGGCATAACAAGAAGGGCAAAATGGCAGTTGTTGATGTTGGAGTGAATCTGAGTCAAGTGATGAAGATGACATGCTACTGTTTGCTGATGAATTAGACAATGAGTTCAATTAAACTTGTCATTAGTATTATTATTGAACCTTTGTTTGGTGGCAAATGCATGTATAAGGAAAGACATATCCAATAACTATTTTTGTATTTGTTTCGGTCACTTTTTGTATAGCCTAATTGTATTGTGATATTTATCATTTAGTTGTCAGATTTTGGTAACACTAGTATTTCTTCTCTACCCATTTAGTTGTCAGATATTTATCATTGCTTTACTGAGGTTAAGTGCAGTTACAGTTTTTTTTTCCCGGTTCTTAAGTTTTTCTTCCACTTTGCAATTGTATTGTGATTATAGGCAACCATGTATATCACTCTTGAGAACTTACAAAATATGGCAAGACCTAAAAGGATCACAAGTGCACCCGATGGCGTTTCCCGCAAGGACAACGTCAACGAGTACGAAATGCAACGGAAGGACAACGTCAATGAATATGAAAGGCAACGGGAGTTGAAAATTCAGCAAAACAATCGAAAACTTCAGGAACTTGGAATACAAAGGACGATGCAAGCACCAAGAAGAGCGAATGGAAGTATCCAACTACGTGGTGAGCAAAATTGTGAGGAAGACGATGAGTATCATCCGAAGGACGATGAAAGAGTGCAGGCATAATGCGATGATGTTCCTTTTAACACTTAAAGGACTACTGTGCGTACAACTTCATTGGAAAGACAGGTTATTAGGATTAGATCAAGTAATTCAATAGTAAGCTTCGCAGAGACAAATCCTAGCTATTTGTGTCATTTTAATAGTGTGTGCTCATTTTGCTATTCACTGTAAATTCTCTATATTAGGTGACATGAGCAGACCTACAAGATCAAGTTCTGGATATGATAATCAAGTGATACTTTCTTCAAGTAAACTGTTAAATATAGGTTACATATTATGCTTATGCGTTTATGAAAAAAAATATTGTTTGACCTTTGTAATTTTGTATGATCGGCAAAATACTGCATGGTGAATTAAATGACCAAAGGAGCAATCAAGGTACCAATTTGCACACCCGTATATTAGAGAGTCAGGGGCCCTGGACAAGATCATCTTATTACATAAGGGAAATGATTCGAATTACTCCCATGATAGAGGTGAGGAAGCAAACTCTCTTTCTTTCACGCACACTTATAGATTCCTAAATCTCATACATTTATATAATCTTGGAGTTTGAATTACAAATGTAGGTACATTTATGGACAACATTACACATCACAACACTGAGGATGATACCCAAATTAACTCATCTAAGCATAAAGGTTTGTCATGTTTTTATCTGTAACAATATATACGGTCTTGTTTTCACTATATTTATGTTATTTGTATTCCAGCTCCCTCACCTAGACGTAGGAAAACAAAATGTCAAAAATGGAGAAGGAAAAGGGAGGCAGATCAAAGACCAGTGGATATTGAAATCCCACCAGAGTTTATGCGTTTGTCGGTTACAATAGCACTCAATTCATTAGTGAGGCTAGCTACTTGATGAAACAATGCATGCCATTGGATGTTGAGAAATGGGGTCATATACATGCAGATAAGAAAAGAAAATTCTTGATGAAGCTGAAGGTTTTCCCCTAAGTCTAACATTTTCTACTATATATGTAGGATATGTTTAAATTACCTGAAGGTTGTCATGTGGAAAGGCCAATTGAGCGGCGTTGCAAGGTTTGTTATAGGAAATGGCGCTATGACTTAAAGCAAAAAGCATACAATGGCTATGCTACTGTTGCTGATAGGCGTGCAAATCCACCCAAGGAAGTTGATCCAGAACAATGGAAATGGTTAGTTAATTATTGGGATAGTGAGAAGTTCAGGGTAAGTTGAATGCTCTATTTTTTACTACCTCACAAATCATTGGATCATTTTGTATTATTGTTATCTGAACATATACCAACTATGATTGTTTACTTATTTTTTCTATTTTTGTTGATAATCCTAGCACTGCAGTGAGATAAATACTAAAAGTCAGAAATCTCAGAAAATGTTAGCAAAAGTTGGGAACAAATCAATTGCTAGTACTTTCTATGAGATGGTAACTAATGTTTGTTGTTGTCTGATACTAGTACTATTGAATATTAATTGTGTTTGTAGCTTAACATACGACTTTTCTTACATGAATTCAGTTGCAGAGACCAATGGCCGTGTGTAACGATTCAAATGCAGAGTCTCAACTACAAATTGAAGAGGAAGAACCATATTATTTACAATTATGGAAGATTCAAAGAAAGAAGAAAGATGGGACTTGGTCAGATGAGCTAGCAGAGAAGGCGTACAAGGATCTTCAAGAATTACATCAAAAACAACTAGATGAGCATGGAGTGGACAACCTCACTCCCCAAGACGCCTTCAGTCGTGTCCTAGAGTATCGCAAAGGATCACATCACCAAAGGGGCATGGGTCAAGGGGTGTTATCGTTTTCTACTTACCAAAAGAAGGTCATACATGAAATTCATATCCATGAGAGGATTGAAACTGAAGCTAATAGGCGAGTTGCTGAAATTCATGAGTCTTATGAAGCACGCCTTCGTGCTCTAAAGGAAAGACTGGGTTCTTCAAATGCACAGGTTAGTGTCAACAACATTGTGGACATTCTTATTTTTTTAGAATGTAATCATTGTACTTTAAATATAACTAATTGAGTTGATCACCTTGGCCTATAGGTGCAATCTAGTGGATCATCCCAGCATCTTTCTTCTTCTTCCATGGAGCGTAGTCGTAGTGGACCAAATTAGAGGTATGTTTATTTCGACTCCCTCATTTGGAATATCATGATTCAATAGAATCAACAACGAATTAGTAGCCGAACAAAAATTAGTTGAAATAAGCAGTAGAAAGAATTACACAAGCAAATAAGACTGTGAAAATGCAGCAGAAAAGCATGCTTTTTTTAGCAAAACACAACAAAGCTTGCAAAGCTGATTCTCTGGTTTAGAATGTGTAGAATTGCTTGTGTAATGTAAGGCTTCTGTAACGGTAATAAATTGATGCTTGGTTTTAGGTTTACTCGTTCAATTCGCTGATTATGTGGTTGGGTGTTAAGAACTTCATTGAATGGTTTCCTCCGAGCGTGTGGCCTGTAGAGTTGTGGTCTCCGGCATGTAGTCGTTGAGCGTGTTTGATGTTTGTTTGTATTTCTATTCAGTGCAGGGGATTTAATGTAAGGCTTTAAGCCTAGGAAATGGTTAGTTTTTAGGGGAAACTCTGTCCGTTTCACCCCAGAAAATAAGAAAACACTAACACTCCTAGCCCTAGGTTGTCCATCCGTTTTTATATTTGCTTGAGAATTATATCAACGTACATTGTTATTTTTTATATGCAAATATGAACCGGTGCTAATGCTTATTTCTTTATTTACCTGGTCTTTCGTACAGGCATCCCATTTCAAGAATGATGTTGGACGATCATATGAGGTGAAGAGGACGAGATGGTGATGATGAAGTCCTCGTTTAATTTTTCTATTTGTTTTCTTAATTAGTTAGCACAGTCTACGTTTATCGAATTTGAGTATTTATGGAATTTATCATTTCTTCATTTATTAGAAATTCTAAGGAAAGTACACTTATGAAGAATAATGCTATGTGATTCCACTTCTAGTATATGAAATGAATTTTCATTTTTTAGTTTTGTCTTCAGCTTCCTTTATTTGTTTTTATTTGTTAAGTATGTTTATGTATAATGCTTCATTATCAATTGCAAAAGTTAATTATATCGTTCCAGTACCAATTGCAATAGTCAATTATATCATAATATATATCCATAAAATTTAAAATGAATTTCAAATACAAAAAATTGTACAATAGAACACTTATACAATTGTAGTGGCATAATGGGATTGCCACTAAATGTGTTCAAATTAGACACTAAAAGACCAATTTGTAGCTAACTATATTGCCATAAATACCATATTTTTGTAGCAATATTTGACTTGCTACAAAGTATGACCTATTGTAGCAATTTGATGGTTGTGGCATATCAAATTTTACCACAAAAGCTTTATATTTAGTAACAAACGACAATTTGCGACAATAGCCTTTTGTAACGCAGTATCTGCGGCAACTTTGTAGCATGTTTTCAAATTGCCACAAAAGGTTATTGTAGTAATATTTGAACATATTGTGGCAAAACCAAATGCTACAAAAACTAGATTTTCTTGTAGTGAGTGCTGGTCACTAAGACCAGCATGTTGTTGGCTTGATCATCTTAGCTTATTTGGCCTTGTGGGATTAAAGCCAACAATTATTCTTCATGGAAGAGAGTTCTGACATCAGGAAAGGCAGGACTTATAACCTCATCTTGTTCTTCGGGTTGGTCCCTACCTTGGCTGAGGATGGTGATGGAAGATTGCAAAGTGGCCTCATCATATGTTAATTCTTTGGTGCTTGATCTTATGATCGGGCCACTATAGACTCGTGATTTAATCCTTTCTGAGGTCAAGTCATTTTGACTCTTTGATTTAGGAGGCAATACCCTCATGCCTTTTATAGGAACTCGAGGAAGGGTAGTCTCGTCGACCTACAAAGGTCTTGGTACCGTGGTTGAGGTACTTGAGGTCAAAGACTTGACAAATTTAACCTTTGATGTTTTAGGTAGTGTTTCCTCATCTGAATAGGAGGTCATCACTACCTCAGCCATGGGAATATCAATGGGGATAGTCCCGATGAAAATCCACCTCGTAGGACGAACTTAAGGAGCCTTTTTGTTTCATGAGGTTCCTTCCCCAAATGGCTTATTAGGGTTCTTCGTGGTTGGGGGCTTTTTGCTTGGCTTTGCCCCCTTCTCGGTAGATGTAGGAGCCCAAGTCTGCATCGGGCTTGAGTGAGGAACTCAATCTTGCCTCAGGGGAAGATTAGGGACCCAAGCATGCCTTAGTTGGATTGTCCCTCGGGTTGCTACTACCTCCCTTGTGTGGGTTATCCTCCAAGATAGAACTTAGCTAGGGCGTTAGCATCAGGTTGAACGACCTAACCTTTAAGGGGCATGTCGTGAAGGATGGCCTTTCTTGAGAAGCCCTCCGCAAAGTTATTTTGCCTAGCTCCAAGGCTGGTGATGGAGCTAGCTTGGGTGTACCAGACTTAACGCAATGCTTATCGCTTCAAGTTCTTGATTGCTTTCCCAGTTAGCGATCTTTCAGTCTGACTTGAGGTGTCATTGTTCCTTTGTGGAAAACACACACAAAAACAAAAAACAAAACCGAAAGAATGAAAAATAACAACATTAGCTAACATAAACAAATTGGAGAGGAAAGGGAAACAACCTTTTGATTCTGACTGGTTCTATTTTATTTTTCATTCTCTATTTTATTTTATATTAATAGGACTTTATATAATTTGGATCGACATTTATCACTTTTTTTAATGTCGAATTACAAGATTTCCTAAACTTAATTGTATCAAATAGTGGTCATATAGGCACCTTCTAGGAAGGGTACTACATGCACATGCAGGCTATGGAAACGGATAATTTTATTTGATTTGGAATTTAAGTTGCACTCACTCTTTTGTCGTGAGCTACCTACATATATAGAGGATCAAACAAGCAATAGTTCTTTTTAATTTAATTTGATTTAATTTGCATTTTACTTTGGTTATGTTAATAACCATAAATAAATTTGATTTTAGTTTTGGACTTTATCTATATGGACTAAATTAAAAGCTGTAAATTTGATTTAATTTTGTCATTTGATTTTTTTTGCTTTGATAGCTAAGTTATATATTTTT
>JACYFF010031955.1:91086079-91098623 GCA_017589665.1 Selenicereus undatus
TATATATATATATATATATATATATATATATATACCCACATGTATATACGTATGTATATACATATATATATATATATACGCATCTCGAGGAATCGCAATAACCCCAAAAACTTAGTCTATTCTTTCAAAATCCACCCAATTTGCCTAAACTAAGCAAAAGTCGTTCTTTCAAACTAATTTGTCTTAATCTAAGTTAAATATCTTCGATTACACTCTAGTCATCCTAACATGCAAATCTCTCTTTCGAAAAGACGTTATGTTCGGTTTTATCAAGAAGTCTAACATCAAATGTCACCTTTCTATTTTTCACTCAATTATTTCAAGTGCGAAAGCAAACTTTGGCCAAAAATCCACTCACAATATGATAATCACTTGATAGAATGCAATCAAACCAATCATGAAATAAGTGGAGTTCTATAGATTAAAACATGATCCATCTACACTTCCGTAAACTACTAAATCCCTAGACAAAATAAACTACTCACACATGATAAAAGATTAAACAACTAACAAACGTTTTGGCGAAATATGAGAGGAAGAGCTTAACTAAGATAGCCTTTCAACCAAGGACTTCAAACTGCCTCAAAATCAAACTCACACACTCATGATTTCTCATTAAAACAATAATAAAACCAAAAATCTTAACTAAAAACAACAAAATTTTGTGAAAGAAAAGGGGCTATGCTATATTATCTCCTTTCCATTACTGCTCAACGACGGCTTTTATAGAAAAGGTTGGATCATTTCAACCACATAGCCGAAGCAAGACAAAAAGGCAATAGTTTCACACTTCACAACAGTCTGTGGCAGGTATCACTGCTCGACCATGGTCTTGGCTGAACCTGATTTTCTGCTCTTTTCTTGCTCCACGGGCGTACCAGCACATGGGTGTCCGTGGGAGAGGTCGAAATACATCCAATTAGGGTCAAATAATAGGTTAAAGGGCCTAAAATCCTACAAAACACATCAAACAGCTTTACCCAAGCATAAATCGAGAACAGGAGTATAGATTATGACTAAAAGCACATAATTCTCATAAAAATGCGGCAAAATAGCCCTAAAATGTAGGGGTGTTCATTAAACGGTCCTGGACCGGACCGAACCGAAGACCGACCTGGACCGGACCGGACCGGACCGGACCGAGGCTATTCGGTCCGGTCCTCGGTCCTATCCCTTTCTAGTTTCGGTCTTCGGTCCGGTCCGGTCCAGGACCGGTTGGACCGGAACCGGACCGTGGACCGAGCTGAATTAGGGTTTTTTTTTTTTGGGTTTGGCTGACTCTTTTCAATTTTGCAACTTCCACCAGACTCTTCTTGCTTCTTCATTCATTTCATTCGAGTCTTCGACACTCCCTCTCCTCTCCTCTTTCATTCGTTCGTTCTTCATTCCTCTACCCCTGTCACTCTCTCAGGCTCTCACTCGGTCTCCGGCGCCGAGCTCCGGCAGTTCACTTCGCTGCGTCGGTCATCAATCTGGTCGACAGGTGTTGGCGACTTGGCGTGTTGCTCTCTCAGCGTCCCTCTCGGGCTCTTGATCTGAAGATTCTGAACTCTCTCTTTTCACTGCCCTCCCTCTCGACTCGAGTCTGAACTCTAAGGTACAGTTTAGGTTTCTCATTTCTGTCTATATTTTGATTTTGTTGAGATTTTTGGTAGTTTAATTGATTGAATCTGCGAAATTGGTCGAGAGTGGTGAGACTAGGGCAAGTTAAATGGTTGGTTTAGTAGGAAACCCAGTTCTTGGAATTGGGGATATAAAGCCAGAAGTTGAAGGTCAAACAAAGGAGAAGAAGAAATCAGAGGGGAGTGGAATTGTGTTAGGGGCGGAGAGAGAGGAAGAAACGGCTATGGCTGCCGAAAATTCAATTTGGAGGAGAGAGACTCAACAATTTTGCTTCCTAATCAATCTGACGACATTTCTCATTTGGTTGTGGATATTAGAGGTGAATTCTCATCTGTTTTGGTTGTTCATTGTGCTTTATATGTGTTTGTTGAATAATGAGAAATTTAGAACTTCGATGAGTTCAATTAGCACAACAGGTAATTTGGCTTGTGGAGCAGGGCTGCCCGAGAGCCGGTCTGGAGTCGGTCCGGTCCGGTCCGGTCCGGTCCGGGTTCTGACCGGTCCGGGACCGACACCATACCGGTCCAGTCCTCGGTCCAGGTTTTGGCAAATGTTCGGTCCTCGGTCCAGTCGGTCCAGTCCGGTCCGGTCCGGTCCTGGACCGATGAACACCCCTACTAAAATGATGTATACATTGAGCACTTATCGAGCTTCCTGCCTTCCTGCAGTCACATATTGACATTGAGGCTGTGTTGGATGATGAATCTGTATTGCATTGTCGTGGTGGGTTTCATCGCTTCTTGGTGCAACGCTTAGGCCGGCCCCTGTCAAATGCCACTTAGATTACAAGAGATGAGTTCTATGAACTGAATTCGGCACTCTTATGTTGGTACCTCCAAGACAACTCATTGGAGTTTTTTTTTTTTGTTCTAGCAGGGGAGTACGATGCAAGCATATATCATGGAAAATTACACTCTAGAAGAAAAATAAAATTCAATAAATTTGGGAATTTTGATTTAGGGAGACGTTATTTCTTTCTATCCTTTAGTTAGCAAATAATGCCCTTTTTATTGCATTATCATCTAGCTTCATTATAAGCTTAGGTTGTATTTCTCCATGTAAACTCCCGAATATGCTTTAGTGGGGGGGGGGACTTGAAATGAATTGAATTGAAATATTTGAGTGTTTTAGAGTACTTTAATGAGTTTTCCTAGTAAAATAAATGATCTGAGAGCGTCTTGCATTAAATTGTGATGTAGACAATTTCGATGAGGTAAAAATTTCACATAGAGAAATGTTACCCACATAATTTGACTAAGTTCCCATTTGTAATCTACCTTCTCTAATTACGTAAAGAGGTTTATATGACTAGGAGACCAACTCACATTGGGAAACGTAAGTGATAAGATATAAACTAAAAAGGATAAAAGTATATAAACTAATATTATCTAAATAGCCTAGGAAACTAAATCATGATAAAATATCCTAAACACCCTTGTTTTGGCCATCTTAAAATAAGCTATAGAGCAACCAACAAAAACAATAAAAAAAATAGAGAAGATTTCCAATATAAAAATATTCCAGGTTCCCAAATCTCTTTACCCATTCTTTACTTTTACCCGACATCATTTATGATGGCAGCAGATATCTTGGGAGAATACACTCCATAAGAGACAAGAAATTTAGAAATTTAGGAATTTTCATTTAGAAAGATGTTACGTGTTTGCTATTTCCCTTTACAAATTAGACAGCAAATGATATCCTTTTTATTATGTCATCATTTAGTTTTCTTATCATTTAGGTTATATTTTTCTATTAAAAGTGGCAAACATGTGTGAATTGAACAGAAATAAATTGAAATATTTGAGTGTTTTAAAGATCCTAAGTGAGTATTCCCAATGTAGGAATTGCTCTTAGAGTGCCCTACATAGAATTTGGTGTGAGAACTTCTTACAATCTCTATCGATGCCTTTGTGTTTTTTTGCTTGAATGTCATATTTTAATGGTTTAGATCAAGCAAAATCAATATTCATTAAATTTGATATAGATCCATCAAAAAATGGGTACCATGACTAGACACAAGCTAAGGGAACTAGGTAAATATTTGTATGTGTTGACTTCAGGCCCGATTAATATTAGCCAAAAATAATATGTATATATACATACATACATATATATATATATATGTGTGTGTGTGTGTGTGTGTGTGTGTGTGTGTGTGTGTGCATGTATGTATGTGTGTATGTGTGTGTGTGTGTGTGTGTGTGTACATATATATATATATATATATGTGTGTGTGTGTGTGTGTGTGTGTGTGTGTGTGTGTGTGTGTGTGTGTGTGTGTGTGTATATATATATATATATATATATATATATATATATATATATTTATATATATATATTTATATATGTATGTGTATCAAATAAAGAAGGGGTAAGAGAATCATGTGGGTGCCTATGGTTCCACATACAACCAGAAGCAAAAGGAGCAAGCACATTTAATTGAAAGTGGTTAGAATTTTGCCTTTAATATTCATTCTGGGAGGTTGTGTGGCTAGAAGAAACCAATAGAAAAGGAAATAAAAATAGGGGTCAATTAGCAGTTAGTTGGTTCCGCATGTTTCCCTCCTTATCTTCCTTTAACTACTTGACGACTCTTCATAAAAAAATTGGAAGAGAAAAAAACAAGGGGTAAGATAGAAGAGACCATGAAAATACTGTGAACAAGAAGAAAAAGAACGGAAGAATTGAAGAACTAAAAAGAGTTGATTCAAAGGGTTTTTTTAATCGATAATTTGAAGCCGATAAGTTCAAGGTAATACAAAGTTGGAGCATAGATGCTTTAATTCATCTAAATTCTCCAACTTGTAGTCCCAAGTCTATCACAATTAATCAAAAGAGTGGCAGATCAAATGAAAGATTGAAGCCTCAAGACAGGTTCAGGTTTTAATCAAACTTTTGGATCATGTTGGACCCCGGTTCTTCCCGAAACTACAAAAATTTGGACAAACTGCAGGATCCCAATTTCTGCCAAAATCACTAAATTATGGACCCTGTCGGATCCTTGTTCCCTTCGGAACCATAAAGGCTATGTCTTAAAAACAAAGATCAATTATGCATCTTGGCTAAGAAGATTTTATTCTCCACTCTTGTGAAATTTCTAAGAGAGAGTGTAAACTAAATAAGAAAACAAGGAGCCAAATGAAAGCATGGTGATTCCCAGATTACTGGTTCCTTTTTATTCTAATTAATTGCAGTACTATGGCTATTATGGATATGCTTGACATGAAAAAAAAAAAAAGAAGAGTTAAATTAGACGCATATTTTGCTATAGCAAGAGAGACATCTTTCCTTAAGGCAAAATCAAAGTAAACAAATGGTGGTTTGGTGATAAATCTCATCAAATAAAATAAAAAAAGCTGAGCATTAACGGAGGATATTCTAGTACCTCCTATAAACATGCAAACTAGTGAGATGCCACAATGAAGAGACGCATGCGTAAATTTTGAGCTACTGAACTTTTGAGATATAAATATCTGCATGGTCTATGTACTATGATATCACGTTACCTTTCATGAAGATTCCAAACGGAAGTAAAAAGGGGTCTTTTAAGGAGGAAGATGGAGGTGAGATGAAAAAGAGATGAGCGACAATTATAAATTATGAAATGGAAGTCTAGCACGACTTTGTTTTGGAGATATCGTAATTATATAAGGATATGATTTGTCTACTACATTCAAAAATTTAGTTTGTATCTAGATACAAATAAATAAAATAAACAAGAGGAGAGGAGGGAAACAAATGGCATGAAGCATGACGAATATTAATTCCAAGCCAATCAACTTGGTGTTTTTTAAAAAAGGAACTTTGGTAATAATATTGGGGCTCAATCAAAAAGCGGAATGTGGCATATTAGTCCAGCATATAAATTGTTCTACGAACATGTGACATCAAGATTTTGCCTTTAGATTTTCAACAAACCAAAAGGGTTGAGAAAAAAGGAGTCAAAGTTTTATTTGGGGTTAAAAAAATAAGTAAGACCACAACATCTGATTATCATCATAAATTATTAAGGATCATAGAGTTATGAATAATCCGTGTGATTCATAAGTTCAATTGGTTGTTAATTAATGCATCTATAGTAAACTAAGCCCAAAGGTGTGACGCATAAATTGTAATTGGGTATGAACAAACTTTATTAAGATGGAAAACACGATACGCATATGCCAAATATCAACTAGAACTATGCTGACTTGATTCCACCAAGGATATGTAGGAAGCTTGATAGAAAATTTTTGAGTGCGGCCTAAATCGTCATCAAATGAGCTGCAATCGACATCCCCTCCTTCACAAAAAATTAATTTTTTTTAAGCCGATTGCACCTTACCCGCTCAAACAACAAAAAGCCAAGCCTCCGAATATCGAAATCCACCCCCTTAAATTTCCAAGTGCACAAAATGGACCAAAAAGCATGTTTATCTCCCCCCTCTTTCGCAAAAGATCAAAATTACAATTTTGTGACCCTTGGGCACACGTTACGTAACTAAAAAGCCAAACTTAACCAACAAACTCAAATCTTTTTCGAATCCTAAGTCCAGTAAAACGGACAAAACCTAAGCTAAACATGCCACTAAGCTCACCAAATTCCCCCCATGCAGCGGGCATAAAAGAAACAATAAAATAAAAAAATATTTTTTTGGATCAAGATCTATGTCGATTTGATCCCTCTAAGCGTAAATAGGAAGCCCACAAATAAACTTCGAGTGCAATCACAAGTTAAAACAACATTAGTGGACCAAACCCAATAAAGGCTAACCCGGTAAATAAAAATCATGGAACGGCTAAAAATATAACTTAGCCAAGATTTTAAAAATCCAAATATCAAAATAAAATAAAAATTGAGGTCATTTTTTAGTCCAAGATAAATAAAATCATAATCAAATGGTTATTAACTTAACCAAAATAAAAGATAAATTAAATCAAATGAAATTAAAAGAACTATGGCTAATTTGATCCTCTATAAAAGAGGTACGTATGTAGCTCACGACAAACAGTTAGTGCACGTCAAATTTCAAATCAAATACAATTACCCGTTTCCTAACTTGTACAAGAAAAATGTGTTCATATATTACCCTTCCTAGAAGGTGTCTATAGGCTATTATCTGATGTAATTAAGTTTAGGATATGGGCAATTCGATATTAAAAATGTGATAACTATCGATCCAAATTATATAAAGTCTTATTAAGGAAAAACAAAACAAAGAAAGAAAAATAAAATAGAATGAGTAGGAATCAAAATTTGGTTCCTCAAGAGGGGGACGTAATTAAGAAGGTTTATCCTCTTGAATAGGGTCGCACTAAAAATAAACTGACGTAAGTTTTTCGCACGTTGGAAAATTGTGTTGTGCACATGATTTATATTTTTTAAATTTTTTTTCCCAACATAATTTTTTTACACGCTCGGTGGGACCCCATTTTCCTCTTCATCTCCAATTTGTTTATGCTGCCTAATATTCATTTTTTTCTTTCTTTTTATTGTGTTTGTTTTTGTGTGAGTTTTGCAGGAAAAATGGCACCACAAGTTATCATTAATTTCAACAAGCTTCCCATCACCATTATGGTCAAGCATAGGATGCCTAAGGTGAAAGAGGAACATCCAAATGGTCTTCACAATAGGACCACTATCCATCCTCACTGAATTTCCATTGGCAAATTCAGTGGAACCTCATAGGGCCTTAGAAAGGGCAAGCAGGCCCACCCCTAAGGCCAACAAGCAGATTACAAAGAGAGCGATCAAGGAGTTTAAGCACAACAAATGCAGAAGTGATAAGCATCACTCTAAGTGTAGTACACCCAAGCTAAGCCCTTCACTAGCCTTGGAGCTAGCTAAAACAACTTTGAGGAGGAGTTCTCAATTAAGGTTGTCCTCCATGGCATGGCCCTTCAATGGTTATGCCATGTAACCCGGTGTGAGCTCCCTACCCCAAGCAAATTCCAACTTAGAGGGAAACCTTGACAAGGGAGGAACTAGTAACTCGAGTGATAACCCAACCAAGGCAAGCTGAGCTCCCTACCTCAACCTCATGGTAGGCTTGGCTCCCTACTTCTACTTGGAAAGGGCAAAGCCAAGTAGAAAACCCCAACCTTGAAGAACCCCAATAATCCATTTGGGGAAGGAACCTCAGGTTTGGAAAAGGCTCCTTAGGTCTGCTCGACAAGGCGTATATTTATTGGGACTATCGCCATTAACATTTCCATAGCTGAGGTAATGATGACCTCTTATTCAGAGGAGGAAATGGCACCTAAGACCACAAAGGTAAAATTCGTCGAACCATCAGTCTCAAGCACTCCAATTATAGTGCCAAGACCTCTACAGGTCATGGAGGCTACCCCTCCTCGTGGCCCTACAAAAAATTGGAGGATTTTGCCTCTTAGATCACAGAGTTAAAGTGACTTGACCTTAGAAAGGGCCGAATCACAGGCATATAGTGGCCTGGTCGCAAGATTAGGGGTCAAAACATTGGCATATGCCGAGGTGACCTTACAATCTTCAGTCACCACCTTCGATCAAGGCAATGACCAACTTAAGGAATAAGACGAGGTCATACATCCTACCTTTTATGACCTTCAAACTCCATTCAAAGAGGAGGAATCATCAACTATCATCCCACAAGAGCAAATTATTGAGGATGACCAAGCTAAGAACATGTCATTCTTAGTTACTAGCACCCTAAGTCTTGAGGAACAAATCTAAGAGTTGTAAAGGAACCTCGTAGAGAAAGGCTGAAATTGCTAACCTCGCTACTCACATTGAAAACCAAGAGCGTGAAAAAACTAATGATGTTAGCAATGGCAATGTATTTATCACTCCGCAAGTTATTAAGTTGATAGCCCAAGGGGTCAGAGAGCACTAAGCAGTCATGAATCCCCTAGTGTTGGGATACAAGAACGTTGTCCAAGTCATTATGACTCGGTTCTTTTCTCGATAGGTCATCAAAAGCCAAACTTTGAAAGTTTAACGGAATAAATGGGTCACCGCATGAACACTTGGCCCATTTCTACTGTAAAACTTCCTAAATGATGCATTATTAATTAGGCAGTTTGTACAATCCCTAAAGGGGGTTGCCTTTACATGGTAGACCCAGATACAACATGGGTCAATTCATACTTAGGATGACCTTGAAAGGGAATTTTTGGCTCAATTTGTGAGTTCAAAATGAAAGGTTTCCATAATAGACCTTACTGACACACGCTAAGGCCAAACGAGAGCATGGATGACTTCATTACAAGGTGGAGAAGCCTAAGCTTGCAATGCCCAAAAAAGCTAAGCAAGCAATCCATAGTTCAAATGTATCTTAACAATTTAGACCCCAAAATTGCTACATACATTGGCACTGCTGAGCCTCAAAACTTTGGTGCCCTCATGTATAAGGCAAGCAATATGGAAAGACAACTTGCCCGTCAGAAAAGTACACAACCCAAGAGGGAAGAAATCAAAAGGCCAACCAAGAAGGGAGAGTCGATGGATGCCTTTGTCAGAACAAGTCCAAAGCCAAATAATAGCGGAAATTTCAACAAAAATGGCAAAGGCAAGCAAAAAGAGGAAGGCTGGCGACTCTTCCTCCAAGAAAGGAAAGAAAAGAAGTATCTCTTCAATGATGATGATGTTCAAGGGATATTTGATGAGTTAATGGCGGCAATAGCCATTTTCCTTCTAGAGCCAAAACGACTTGCCAAAGTCAACAAGACAGATGATCCTAAGTATTGTTCATACCACAAGATCATTACCTACCTCATAAAAGATTGTTATATCTTCAAAGACATAATCAAACACATGATTAGAAGGGGAGAAATTGAGATAGAAGGAGCTCCACCCAAAGGAACTACTGCATCGTCAAATGCGACCTCAGTAGTTGAACAGAAGGAAGAATCTTATCCATCATCCTCAGAAACCAATAAAGGGATTTCAATGATGTCATTACGACTTCATGTGGTCCCCATCAAGTTCACTGCTAATGATGATGTAAGCAATAGTATGGGCATATCCAAATATGCCTTCTTCATCACCTGGCGCACCAACCTTGTACGATTTCTACGTAGACCCACATTTAGAGGCATCGACAACATCAAAAGATGATGATGATGATGGCTTTAGGTGGCAAACCTACATCAGTAGAAGGTCACTTTAATAAAGAGTGGCCCAAGCTTCTCAGTCCTCAAGAGTCGAAATACGAGGATAGAAGCTGCAACAAAAGAAAAATAAGAAAAACAAAAACAAGAAGTCGAACGATAAAAAAATCTGGAGATAACTTTCCAAGACGAGTACATGTGCCGGTTAAGACCCCTTCCACTTTAGGTGATTACATCCGTAAGGTTTTTTTTGGCAGTGACTCCTCAGATGATGAGCCCACAAAAGGGGAAGTCACCTAATGTTGTATGGTTTCATGGGCCAATCAATGGGAAGAGGTGAACGCTAAACCAACAGACACTACTTAAGAATTGGATCAAGTGACTCTTCAGTTCAATCGTCAAATCCAATCAATGGGAAAAGAGAAGAAGAAAGAAACTACACTAAAAATACCACTAATCTCAACAAATGCTAAAGAAAAAGGCAAAGAGGAAGTAATTCCCTCAAACTCAAATAGTAGAGGCACCGCTGAGAACAGATAGTCAACTAAGGAGTCTAATAAGGATCTTCCTACTCCAGTTGCTTTTCAAGTTCATCAAAGGTGTCATTAGACAAAAGTTTGTCATGATGTCATCTCAAGCGAATCCCAATGCGCCTAAGTATCTATGATCCTTTACAATTGTCCAAAAAGCTAAGAAAGGCAATTATTCAGGCGTTAATGGACCCTGATGACTACAAAGATCAAGTCGATACTATTGAGGCAAATGAGGTGTTGTCCTCCCCTTTAAACCAGTATGCCGCGTGCATGACTTGCATAACATTCTCTGATGAGGACATCTAGTTGGGGTGTGTGAATCACAATAGGCTTTTGTATCTCGCCAATATAGTTGGGGATAAAAGGATAAATCGGATACTACTTGAATGTGATTTCACAACCAACCTTCTTCCTTTAAGGGTATTAAGAGCGATATGGATAATACCAAATTAGTTGTCCCTACTTTGCACACACTACAACGATTTAATCAAGTGAGGCAGAAAGCCTTAGGCACTATTGCTTTGAATGTTGAACTAGATGACCTCTACACGAATGCTCTCTTTCATGTAATAGACGCTGATACTTCTTATAATGCCCTACTCAGGCGGCCATGGCTTCATACTAGCAAGGCTATTGCCTCAACTGTTCACTAACGTTTAAAATACACTCATGACCATGGTGGTGAGAAGACAATTCACAAGGATGCGAATCCTTTTCATGGGGAAGATGTTAATTACGCTAATGCCAAGTTTTACAAATCAATGGATTTTGGAACCTCCCAAGTTCTTTTAGGCAAAAAGGGGGTTAACCAAAAAGAAAATACGAAGGATCTTACAGTGCCTCAAAAGGTCATTCAGGCTGTGAATAGTTGTGTTAGTGAAGCTAAGGAATATCAATCCGTAGGATCAAAGGTGTTGTTCAAATACACGCCCATGGAGAAAAGAAAGACTGGCCAAAAGGCCTTAACATCGATAAGGGAAATTATGAACTCTCTTATGATAAGTTACACTATTCCTTACGACGAATTGACTAGTCTATGCCTAAAGAAAACTCGATCATAAGCACATCACTTGGCAACAATAGAGTAATTTTAAGAGAAATCGTCAAACTCTCTAACAGAAGTGCCTTCTTCAAGTGGTCCACCTCTAAGAGAATTAGCACAATCTCAAAAGAGAAGCAAGAACAATAATACGGGGGGCCTTGCCGGAGTCAACAAATAAACAAACATCTCTCATGAAGGTAGAGTCCTAAAAGCATCATTTTAAGGGGATGCCTTCGAAACACTCCAGGTATCACATGACAGGGGAGTTCTCAAGGCTCATGCCATGAATGATTTGGTTTTATACCCCAAAAGCAAGAAATGTTCTCCCAAAATGAACGAGTCCAACCTCGAATCTTAGTTTTTCAGAGAGTTGGGAAGTCAATGAACCCAAGAAAAAGAATATCCGAGTTAGAAAGCAAAAAAAGTGGAAGCTAAAGAGGAAAAAAGCAATAGCCTAGGAGCCTTGTTTGGATTCGTGAACAAAATGACGTTAGCCAAGTTGAGCAAGTAGAATAAATCAATGACATGTCCATTGCAGAGGAGGAAGATGCTCAAAATTTTGAATTTCCTTGTCAAGGAGCTCTCAAATATCATAAGACTGACATGAAAAACCATGAAATGTGTGGTGAGGTTCAAGTTCAAGCTAATTCACTTAAAACTTAAATGGTCACTCAGCTGCTATAAAACAAGGATCCTCTTTAGATTTTATCGAGGCTATTCAACCGGCACCATCAGAAATGGAAGATGATAGTCAAGTAATAATCGATGGACATCCAGAGATAAATTTGGGAACAACTAATGATCCCAAGCCAATTTTTATGAGTACCATGCTGAATGATGAAAAAGCAGTACAGTATGAACAACTCCTTCTGGAGTACAAAGATGTATTTGCTTAGGGATATCAAGACATGTCAGGCTTAAATCCGAATATTGTTGTCTATAAGTTACCTATTTTTGAAGGAATAAATCGAATAAAGTAGCCTCAGCAGTCCTTTCGTCCCGAACTAACAATCCAAATAAATGCTGAGTGGACAAGCTCATAAAGGCTAACTTCATTCATGAAGCTTAATGCCCAACTTGGTTGGTTAACATTGTATTGTTCGGAAAAAGAATGGTTAACTTTGGATATGAGTGGACTTCAGGACTTCAACAATGATGTCCCAAGGATGATTTCCAACTACCAATCACCAAGCTCCTCGTGGATGACGCTATGGGGTTTGGAGCTCTGTCCTTTGTTAGGCGATAATTTGTCGCCTTTTACATGCCTTTTTCGCCT
>JACYFF010031955.1:91103623-91141882 GCA_017589665.1 Selenicereus undatus
ACTTGGGGTTTATAAATATTAAAACTGTTGTGGTTTTTCCCTAACATCCTTTATGGATGGTTTCCCAAGGTACAACCAAATCAAAATGGACCCCAAAGATAAAGACCTAATCAGCTTTTGAACACCACAAGGCATATACTACTATACGGTAATGCCATTTGGGTTGAATAATGTCAGGGCTACCTACCAGAGGGCGATGACAATAATTTTTCATGATTTCCTCCCCAACCTAGTTGAATGCTATGTTAATGATTTGGTTGTCAAAACAAAGATAGAGAAAATCATCCTTATGACCAAATAAAGGTCTTTCAAAAGTTGCATGTACATCAATCAAGATGAACCCCTCAAAATGTACATTTGCGGTTACTTTGGGGAAGTTCCTGGGTTTTGTTGCTCGGAAAGAAGGAACTAAAATTGACCCTGACAAAGTCAAAGCCATAATCCAAATGCCTTGTCCAAGAAACTTAATAGAATTATGGGTTTTATAAGGAAGAATGGCTTACACAAGGCGGAACATCTCAAGCTTTTTAGGAAAGTTTCAACCTTTCACAAGACTTCTAAAAAAAGGCACGCCCTTAATTTAGGATTGAGTTTGTTAAAATGTTTTTGAAAGCATCAAGCAATATCTCACAAGGCCACCTGTCCTAATGTCCCAAATACTAGGAAGATCCCTAATCCCATATACAACATCCCTTCAACGATCTTCAAGGGCTATGTTAGCCGAAAATAATGATGAAAGGAAGGGAAATGCCTTGTACAACATTAGCCAGACAATTGTCGATGCAAAAATAAACTATTCTTTTATGGAAAAAATTTGTTTCGCAATAGTTTTTATCGTTCAAAAAGTTTTAGAACTACCTCTTATCTCATCAAATCATTTTAATCTCGAAGGCAAATCCATTGAAATATATATTATCCAAACTCATACTATCAAGGAGATTGGCCAAATGGGCTATGGTTTTAGCTCCTTTTGACATCAAGTTCGTGCCTCAAAAGGCAGTAAAGGGACAAGCTATAGCCAATTTCCTAATAGCAAATCCACGTTCATATAATGAGGAACTACCCGATAATCTGCCAGAGGATGAAGTTATGCTTGTTGAAACCAAATCATGGTAGTTATATTTTGATGGGGCAACGAGAAGTTGGACAGCCGGAGTAGGGATTGTGTTTGTTGCACCATCAGGAGGACTTATCCCTTGTTTATTCTTTCTCATCGAGATCTGTTCAAATAATGTGGTTGAAAATGCGACACTCATCATTGGCCTCAAATTGGCCCTTGAAATGCGTATTGAACAACTTGAAGTATTCGGTGATTCTCAATTGATCATATGATAAATAAATGGTTAGTAAAAGCAAGAAATACCAAATTAGCGTCTCTCTACCAATAGGCAAGAAGCCTTATCAACCAATTCCTTCAAGTACAGGTCAACCATGTGCCATGGTCTAAAAATGATAAAGCAGATGCCTTAGCAAAGTTGGTTGCTTCACTAACACCCCCTGATGAAAGGGAAATTCAAATAACAATTGGCGAATGCCACTTTTTGGCCTTAGCTTTAGACTATTTTGTTGAAACTGAAGAAATAAATGTGGTCTCAATTTATGAGGTCGAAGAAGAAGTAGATTGGAGACAACCTATCATTGAGTATATTCAATATGGCATCTTACCCACTGATCTAAAGAGAAGAGTAGATGTAAAAGGACGAGTGCTAAGATTTACAGTTACAAATGACACCTTATATTCAAGGGCTTTCAAAGGGGAGTTACTCATATGCTTGTCAAAGGAGGAGGCTACTTAAATCCCTAATGAGGTGTTACTCAAATGTTTGTCAAAGGAGGAGGCTACTTAAATCCTAAATGAAGTTCATGGCGGGGTATGTGGGGCTAATCACGCAGGTCCAAAACTCGTAGACTAGATCAAAAGGTTGGGCTATTATTGACCAACTATAGTTCAAGATATAATAAAATTTGCTAAAGCATGCCAAGCTTATCAAATAATGGTGATATCATTCATCAACCACCACAATTACTCCCCACAAGCATATTGTCTAGGTCTTTCCATACATGGGGACCAGATGTCATAAAACCTTTCAAGCCTTCCTCCTCCTATGGTCATGTATTTATTTTAGTAGGCACTGATTACTTTTCAAAGTAGATTGAGGTCATTCCATTAAGAGAAGTCGTGGGAAAGGAAGTCACTAACTTTATTAAGACCTATCTCATTCATAGATATAGAGTCCTGTACGAAATCATTTCAAACAATCCCTCTAATTTAAAAATCAAGTGATGATAAGGCTTACGTAAAAGTACAAGTTCAGCCATAGCTTCTCATCAAGTTCCAATCAATCGTTAAATGGTCAAGTTCAAGCATTCAATAAAGTGTTTTAATAAGATTCTAAAGAAAAAGGTCTCAAGATCAAAGAGGGATTGACGTGGACAACTACTAGAAGCTTTATGGCCATATTGAACCACAACTCGAATTGCCACTGGTTGTATGCCCTACAACTTGGTCTTTGGTTTGGAAGTGGTCATAGCCATTGCGGTGCAATTACCTTCCCTAAGAGTGACCATGCAATTAACTGATCCAGATGAAAATATTCACATCTGATTGGCCGAACTGGAAGCATTAGATGAGCGCCGGTTATTGGCCAACAAAGGTTTAAAATTTACTAAGCCCAAATGGCTGGTGTATTCAACAGGCGAGTCAAGCTTTGCTCATTTGGCATTGGAGATTTGGTCTTAATAATGAGGAGATCTATTGTCACCAGTCAAAAGACACAAGGAAAACTTGAGTCCAAATGTGAAGGCCCCAATGTAATAACCAAGGTCTTTCCTCAAGGGGCATATGACCTCTCAAATCATGATGGACAAATAGTATATGCTTATGTCAATGGAAAATTTGTAAAGAAATTCTTTACTTGAAGTTTCTGGATAGTTGAATTGCATTGAACTATGAAAGGCTTGATCCCTTAAAAAGGAGGTATGTACGTAATCTGGCTTCATAGACCCAACCATGAAAATAAATAAATTCCCTTTTCCCCTATATGTGAAAATTTTTTAGATTCATGTTATGCATGAAGTGGTATGTGAAGTTTATAGTCAAAATCATTTACTAATTACTCTTCATTATGTAATTATTCTAGTTTTCATTATTATTTATTTAAAAAAGGAGGAGAAGGAGCTAATGGAAAAAAGGAAGAAAAAACGGGAGGGAAAGAAAGAGAAAATGGAAGAGACATTTACACTTTATTGCAATAGCATAAATAATACAGCACAAAAAGCAACCGAAGGCTGGAAATATAAATGCAAAAGAATTAAACAAACAAAAAAAATAAATCTAAACAGCATTAAAGGAGATTACAAAGCCGATCAAATTCTTGAGATGGTCCTTCTCCTTCTTTGTATCCTGTAACTTAGAAAATTCAGATTCAACCAAGTTTGTATTTACCTATTCCACTTCCCTTTTCTTCGAATATAGAGAGGATTTCAGCTTGCTCTCTACCTCAATTAAACATTGTTGTTGGATAGTCAAATCCTCTCGCATTTTGCAATCCACTCCTCCTCCCTCAGAATATCTTGCTCCTTAACCTTAAGTTTTGAAGCTTCACTAGGCAAGTTATTGAGCTGACCTGTAATGTGAGCAATTTTAGAACAAGTGAGATCTTGGTCAGACAAAGCTTTAACTCAATCAACATCCACTAATTCTTCAATCTTTACAGTAGTCGCAACTACACCAAATATCTCCTGTATCTTGGAGGAAAGCCGACAAATCTCTATTGTACTGAGCTTATAGATGTCAATAATGGAATGAAGTGCACTCAAGGATTGAGAAACTCGTGCTTTGCTAGCTAACAAGTCCTCAGCATAGCCATGATTAGAAATAATACCAATAATCACTTGCACTCCTTTGAGGATGCTATCTTGAACCCAATCTTCCTTCAAGTTCCAAAAAAAGACTCGCTAAGGAAGTAGGGATGCTTTGAGTAGGCGTGGCTTCAACCAAGTCATTAGAAGTTCCATATACATGAATGATAGCAGTTACTACTACTTCAGGGTGCTCTACTATAGTAACAGGTGCATTATGTAGGCATGCTTCCACTTTTCCTGTGAGGACATCTTGTTGATTCAAAGTGCCCTCTTTAGTAAAATTGTCCAAAGTCCATGATAAGCCAATCTTTAAATCTTGTAACATCTTTCATATTAGATTCATTAGAATGATCGAGACAGTCATAATGAGCCCTCTTGAAATTTACCTCGATGGGTGATTGGTAACTAGAGTTTGCCGTGGTAGGAGATTGATCGCTACGGATCCTTTTATTTTTCTTCTTGTGTGGCCTTTTGTTGCCTCCAGAAACCTTAGTCTTTCCTTGGAGGATGATAAAGAAGGTTTCTCCTTGGAAGAACTGTCACCCATAACTCACGAAATTTCAACAGCTCTAGGAACAAACTCACAGTAGCGGCGTAGCTAATCAATGATGTAAATAGTTTCCCTTAAAAGCTCTTTTTTATTGGTTGTAGTTCGGTGAACCTTTTCGACTGACTGACTCAAATAAGGTGCGCTGATTTTTGTCCACTAACTATAGTAATCCCAAGAATATACCCCTTCATAATAGAAAGGAGGAACATAGAATTTAGTCCATGTATCTTGTCTTTAGAGATCAACATGGGTTTGAGCAAGATCCATTATACTCCTTTGCCATCGAAGGGCTCTAATAAAGCTTAAGCGAATAGATAGAACCCCTTGATAGAATCTAAAATGGCAAGCAAATTAGTTGTGGTAATACGGCTCCAAAAGCAATTTGACTTCGATACATACAGGAAGTACGGAGGATCAAATAGACGAGAGAAATTTAAAATCCCCATCCGGTAGCTCCTTGTCAATCACATCTCAGTCATTATAAGAATTCTCATGATAAGAGCTAGCCCTAAGATAATGATATCTCCTATCCCTAAAAATAAGTCTAGCCTAGGGTAATGAAATTTTACTACCGAGCAGCTCAGTATAATAAACAAGACTAGGAGCAGGGCAGTCACTATGAGGACGATGATGATATAGACAAGGAAATAGCTGTGCTAACCAAACTATTTCATAATGGCTGGATAAAAATTTTGCTGGCTTTTCCAGGATGATCCATATGACTTACTGTTTCACCCAAGCCATGTAACCAAGAGCTGTTGGAGGCAAAGAAATTCATTGCCTACAACCCATTAATACAGCCATTACAAATGTTTCTGGTCTTATAACCTCCTTATCATGAGGTAACACAATGTAACTTAACCAAAAGGATAAGAAAGCAGTGAGTTCAAATTCAATTATGGCATCCAAGTTTGTCATTCGCTCTTTATGGGAAATACGAATAATTCTCTTTCTCTTTGCCTTAGCTTTCTCTTTCTCAATGTCTGTTTGCTCCCCATATGCAAAATACACCATGTATTCTTTGTAAAAATGGTCTAACCAAAGATCATAATAAATATACTTTACTTTGTGAAACTCATAAAACTCAGTGTGAATACACAACAGCTGAACAACTATAGCAAGATATTTATTATGATCCACCAAGTCCTTGTTCAAAGGTAAAAATTCATAGTATATAGCTCCAAGAGTGGTTAAACCTCAAATCCGCTCCAAGCTATAAAGTGAAATGCTAACTTCACCTGCCCTGTGGTGAAGGGTATTAGTTAACGGGCCCCAAAGTTCACGAAAAGTCCGCCATACATTTGTGTCAAAATGATACGGAAATTAGGATACACCAACAGCACCAAGTATGCAAGCTTGTTCCAAAGATTTTTCAAAAGGAATAAGCACGCCTTTCGTCCATTCCATCACTCTGATCATAAAGGTTGAGTGACCTTGAAATTGGGAGATTAGCCCCCAATTCCTTCTTCTAATAAGAAGCCTATATAGAGCTGGGTAAAATTCCTCCTCATCAGGACATGTTTCCTCTCCACAACCTTTAGTATTGACCTTCTCAGGAATAGTAGCATGGAAATAGTTTTGGTAATCCTTGCTTATATCCACACATTTGTTTTCATCATTCCTACGATAATGGAGTGTCCTTTGCTTAACTCTAACTTTCTTACCAAGATAGATGTTAGGGTGGAGGAAGGGATTACATTAAGACTTTACAAGGAGCTTAAACGCCGATATATGGCCCATAGTAACATTCTCCGCCATTTGGAGTTAAGCCTTTTTGTTTTCAAGAGTTCTATCCATAATCATTAATTATCCTCTAAAAAAGAGAGGTCTAGTTAATGAACGACAAGGAAACTCATAGGTTGCGTGCTTCCTTCATGTTGTCAACAATAATAACATGAACAATGCACGACAGCCAACTGTTGAATGTGAAATTTTAATAGTTTAGATCAAGCAAAATTAACTTTCATCAAATTTAATATAGATCCATTAAAAAATGGGTACCATGACTAGATACAAGCTAAGGGAACTAGTCAAATATGTGTATGTGTTGACTTATGACCCAATCAATAATAGCCCAAATAATATATATATATATATATATATATATATATATATATATATATATATACACACACACACACACACAATAAAAAAAGGGCCAAATGATTATGGGAGCAAATGAATCACGTAGGTGCCTAATTTTTCGAAAACAACAAAAAGCAAAAGGAGCATGCACATTTAATTAAAAATTGTTAGAATTTTGCTTTTAATCCTCATTCTAGGAGGTTGTGTGCCTAGAAGAAAATGAACAAAAAAAAAGAAATAAAACTAGGGGCAATTAGAAGTTAGTGGGCTCCCCATGTTTCACCCCATCATCTTCCTTTAACTGCTCGACTCCTCTTCATTATAAAAGTGGAAGAGAAACAACGCAGAGGTAAAAGGAAAGACGCTACAAAAATACTGTTAGCAAGAAGAAAAAGAACTGAAGAACTGAAAGAGTTGATTCAAAGGGTTTAAATAACGCTCTCGATAATTTCAAGCCGACAAGTTCAAGGTAATACAAAATTGGAGCATGTAAGCTATCATTTATCTAAAATCGCCAACCTGTATTCCCATGTCTATCACTGTTAATCAAAAGTGTGGTGGATCAAATGAAAGAATAAAACCTTATGATAGGTTCAAGTTTTAATCAAACTTCTGGATCATGCTAGATCCATGTTCTTGCCAGGACTATCAAAATTTAAATCCTGCTAGAATTACTAAATTATGGATCTTGCCAGATCCTTATTGTCGTGGGAACCATAAAGGTTATGTTTAAAACAAAGATCTATTATGTATATTGGTTAAAAAGATTTTATTCTCCACTCTTGTGAAATTTCTAAGAGAGAAATGTAAACAAAGGGTGTGTTTGGTAGGGGAGAAAATCATTTTCCTATAAAATGATTTTCCGTGAAAAATATTTTCCTAAGAAAAATGATTTTCCACTTACATTTTCAGCTGTTTGGTATAATGAAAAATCATTTTCTTTCCACTTCATCTTTTGCTATTTGATAGAATGAGCCCCCCAGCCCTCACTTCATTTCTTTTTACCATCAACCCCCTCCCTACTCACTGATTTGACCCAACCAATGAATTCTGTTTCTCTCTCCTATTCAAAATCAAACCCAAAACATCAACAAAATATATACCTTGTAATATACCAGAAAAAGAGATAGTCAACATTAATGAATCTTAATTTTTTTACTATTCCCATGGATTGCCCACCAGAATTTGAGTGATATTTAACCCATATTAAAGTAAATGGCGAAGGGGGAGATGATGGGGGTCTCAAATTGCAAAGTTCTTGAAAAGGGCAATAGTAACAAGGCCAGAGAACTTAAGAAGAAATTGTAAAGCTTGACAATGGAAATCATCATTGAAGATGATGAAGATGAAGAAGAGAGGAAGAATGAGAGACAAAATGAGAGTGAAAATAGAGTGATTTTGGACACAATTAAAAGAAAATAGAATGAGATACAAAATTGGGCAATGAAAAATGGGTTTGAAAAATCAATTTCCTTACTTTTTCAAGGGAAAAAAATTTCCTTCACATAGAGTAAAATGATTTTTCCCTAAAAATGATTTTTCATTCCGCCTTTTACCAAATAGCATAAAATGGGAAAATCATTTTCTGAGAAAATGATTTTTCCCCCTATCAGACACACCATAAATAAGAAAACAAGAAGCCAAATGAAAACAATACTATGGCTATTTTGGATATGCTTGACATGGGGAAAAAAAGAACCAAAGAATGTGCATGTTTTGGTATGGCAAGAGAGCCCTCTTTAAGGCAAAATCAAAGTAAACGAATGGTGGGTTGATGATAAATCTCATCTAATAAAATTAAAAAAATAGAGCATTAAAGGAGGATAGTTCCATTCACCCTCCTGTAAATGTGAAAACTAGTGGGACTCCAAAATGAAGGGATGCAAGGGGTAAATTTTAAGATAATAAACTTTTGAGATATAAATATCTGCATAGTCTATGTACTATGATATCGCATTACCTTTCGGGAAGATTCCAAAAGGAAGTAAAAAGGGGTCTTTTGAGGAGAAAAATGGAGGTGAGATGACAAAGAGAGAAACGGTTCTTGTAAATTATGAAATCAAAGCCTAGTACGACTCTATTTTGTAGATATTGTAATCTTATAAAGATATGATTTATCCACTGCATCCACAAATTTAGTTTGCATCGAGATACAAATAAATAAAATAAACAAGAGGAGAGGAGTTAAAAAAATGGCATGAAGCATGAGGAATATTAATTCTAAGCCAATCAACTCTCTTTAAAAAAAAAAGGGGACCATTGGTGTTAGTATTGGCGCTAAATCAAAAAAGGGCAATGTGACAGATTAGTTGAGCGCATAAACTGTTCTACAAACATGTGGCCTCAAGTTTTTGCCTTTAACTTTTCAACAAACCAAAAGGGTTGAGAAAAAAGGGATTCAAAGTATTGTTTGGGTTGAAAAAAAGTCAAGTAAGACCACAACCTTGATAAATTTTATATCGAGCTTCATATATATCCTTAGTGGAATCAAGTCATTGTAGTTCTAGTTGATATTTGGCTTATGCATGTCTTGTTTTCCACATTAATAAAGTTTGTTCATACCCAATTATAATTTATGGATCATACCTTTGGGCATAGTTTGTTATTGATCGACTAATTAATGACATATTGAACTTATGAATCAAGTGGATTAATTCACAACTCTATCACCCTTAATAATTGTTTATGATGATGATAAGGTGTTATGGTCTTACGTGATTTTTAGTGCTCAAATGAGCTGAAATCGACATCCCCCGCTTCATAAAAAGATAATTTTTTTAAGTCGATTGCAGCTTACCTGCTCAAATAACAAAAAACCAACCACCACCTTAAATTTCCAAGTCCATAAAATCAACCAAAAAGCATGTTTATCTGCTCCCACATCCACAAAAGATCAAAATTGCAACCTTTGGTACACGTTACCTAACCAAAAAGCCAAACTTATCAAAAAACTCAAATCTTTTTCAAATCCTAAGTTCAGTAAAATGGACTAAACCCGACCCAAACATACAACTAAGCTCACTAAATTCTCCCCATGAAGCGGCCCTAAAAGAAATAATAAAATTAAAAATAATAATTTTTTGGATCAAGACCTACATCAATTTGATCCTGCTAAGGGTACATAGGAAACCTATAAATAAATTTTGAGTGCAATCACAAGCTAAAACAATATTAATGGACTGAGCCCAATACAGGCTAAGTCAGTCAATAAAAATTGTGAAACAGCTAAAAATACATCTTAGCCACGACTAAAAAAATCCAAATATCAAAATTAAAGCAAAATTGCAGTCATTTTCTAGTCCAAAATAAATAAAATCATATCAAATGGTTACTAACATAACCATAACAAAAGATATATTAAATCAAATAAAATTAAGAGAACTACGGTTGGTTTGATCCTCCATAAAAGAGGTACATAGATAGCTCACGATAAATAGTAAGTGCAACCCAAATCTCAAATCAAACAAAATTACCTATTTCCTAACCTGCACATGAAGAATGTGTACGTATAGCACCCTTCCTAAAGGGTGCTTATATGGCCACTGTCTGATGCAATTAAGTTTAGAATATTGGTGATTCAACATTAAAAACATGATAACTGTTGATCCAAATTATATAAAGTCTTATTAATGCAAAACAAAACAAAAACAAAGAAAGAGAAATAAAACATAACAAGTCGGAATCAAAATGTGGTCTCCTAAGAAGGGGACAAAATTGAGGTTTATCCCCTTGAATAGGATTGTATTCAAAATAAAATCGATGTACATTTTTTGAACGTTGAAAAGTTTTGTTGTGCATATTATTTATTTTTATTAAATTTTTGCTCAACATTTTTCTTTTCCCCTTTTTTCTCACCCTCACATTCCTAAGAAAAAAACCATCCCACCTAGACGCTAGGCGCACAGCTAGGCCCTTGAACCACCACCACAACGCACCACTCACCACCATCCACCACCACCCATCAACTACCCATCTTCGACCAACAACCACCAGACCCCCACTACCACCGACCACTCATTTGAATCATAAATTCCCAAGTTCACAACCCTAACCTTCGAATTTCAGCAATACCTGAAACTCTAGATACCAAATTCAGTCTTGATTCCTTAAAAACAACCAAACCTAATTCCATTCCCTCGTTCTCACCCAATATCGACCAAGTTCCAACCAAATTGAAAGAACACGTTTTGATTTAACCCCTATCGATTGCTTCCATTGCGCAAACCCTTGCCTGTGCATCCCTCTTATCATTGCGATTGAGGGGCGCTGTTGCCTTTAACCATCAACAGAAGGTGACAATCCTCGCCCCCTGTGCCGTGCTGTGTTCCATCAACAGCCTCTGAACTCCAGAAATTGACTTCTCGAGTTGGGGTCCTCGTGGATGTTGTTTTTTATTGCAGTTCATTGTTGAAGTTGCCAAACCTATTCGACTTCACCAAATTGTAGAGACAGGTAGCGGGACACTTCTTTTAAGGTGCTCAAGTCCCTAAGCTTCCCGCCTTCCTGTAGTCACAAACTAACATTCAGGCTGTGTTGGATGATGAATTTGTATTGTATTGTCGTGGTGAATTCCATCGCTTCTTGGTGCAATGCTTATGCTGGCCCCAATCAAAGGCCACTCGGATTACAAAAGATGAGTTCTGTGAACTGAATTCGACACTCTTATGGTGGTACCTTCAAGAGAACTCATTAGAGTAAAGTTCTTTTCTGGCAGGGGAGTACGATGCTAGCATATATCATGGAAAACTATACCCTAGAAGAAACAGGAAATTCACAAAATTTAGGAATTTTTATTTAGATATACCTTATTTCTTTCCATCATTTAATTAGCAAATAATACCCTTTTTATTGCATTATCATTTAGCTTCGTTATCATTTTTGGTAGTATTTTTCCATTTAAAACTCTCAAATACACTTTAGTGAGGCAGATTTAAACTGAATCGAATTGAAATATTTGATTGTTTTAGAGTTCTTTAGTGAGTTCTCCTAGTGTAGTGAATGCTCTAAGAGTGTCCTACATCAAACTTTGATGTAGAATGCTCTGAGAACAATTCCAACATGGAAAAATTTTCACAGAGAGAAATGTTACTTACATAATTTAACTAGATTCCCATCCATAATTTACCTTCTCTAATTACATAAAGGGGTTTATATAACCAAGAGACTAACTCGCATTGGGAAACCTAAGTGATAAGATATAAACTAAAAAAGGATAAAATATCACTAACTACCCTTGTTTTGGATATCTTAAAAAATGCTTGAGAGTAACCAACGAAAATGATAAAAAAATAGAAAAGATCTCCAATATCAAAATATTTCAGTTTCCAAAATCTCTTTACCCATTCTTTACTCTTACGGGACATCATTTATGACGCCAGCAGATATCATGGGAAAATATAATCTAGGATAGGTAAGAAATTTAGGAATTTAGGAACGGGAAAATATACTCCAGAAGAGGTAGGAAATTCAAGAATTTAGGGATTTTCATTTGGAAAGATATTATATGTTTGTCATTTCCTTCTTTAAATTAGATTGCAAATGATATCCTTTTGATTACATTATCATTTAGGTTATATTTTTCTATATAAACTCCCAAACATGCGTGAACTGAAGTGAAATAAATTGAAATATTTCAGTGTCTTAAAGATCTTAAGTGAGTTTTCCCAGTGTAGGAATTGCTCTTAGAGCACCCAACATAGAATTTAGTGTTAGAACCTCTTACAATCACTGCCACTACCATTGTGTTTTTCGTTTCCCCGTTTTTTCTCATATTCACATTCTCAAGAAAAAATCATCCCGCCTAGAAACCCTAGTCGCATGGCCAGGCCTTTGAACCTCCACCATAACACACCACTCACTACCATCCACCACCACCCATCAACTGCCCATCTTTGATCAACCACCACCACACCACCACCACTGCTTGCCACTCATCTGAACTCCAAATTCCCAAATTCGTAGCCCTAATCTTCAAATTTCCCGAATACACAAAAGTATGGACCCCAAATTCAATCTTTATTCCTTAAAAGCAACGGAAATTGGTTCCGTTTCTACGTTACTCACCCAATTTTAACTAAAAGTCCCAAACAAAACCAATTGAAAGAACACATTTCGATTTGACCCCAATTGACTGCTTTCATCTTGCACGAACCTTGGTTGTACTTCCGTCTTTTTCTCGTGATAATTCAAATATTATCATTTCCTTCTATCATTTGGTTAGCAAATAAAATCCTTTTAATTACATTATCATTTAGTTTCCTCATCATTTTAGGTCGTATTTTTCTATTTAAACTCCCAAACATGCGTTGGGGTGGCAGACTTGAATTGATTGAATTCAAATATTTGAGTGTTTTAGAGTTGTTGATTGAGTTTTCGTGATGTAAGAATTGCTCTTAGAACGTCCTGCATCAAATTTGGTATAAGAGCTTCATACGATCTTTGCTGCTGCCATTGTGTTTTTTCTTTTCACAATTTTTGTGCCCATTCACGTTTGAAAAAAAAAAATTCTCCCACGCAGAAGCACAAGTCGTACAATATGGTCGTTGGACCATCGCCACCACGCACCACCCACCACCACCCAAAACCACCCATCAACTAGTCATCTCCGACCGACCACTATTATGTGTTGCCACTCATCCGAACTCTAAATTCCCAAATTCGCAACCCTATCTTCGTATTTCCCCAATACCTAAAACCTTAGACCCCAAATTCACCCTTAATTCCTTAAAACGCGCCATGATAAGTGCTCGATATGCATATCATTTTAGAGCTATTTCGTGTCATTTTTAGGAGAATATTGTGCTTTAAGTTATTATTTACACTCTTATTCTCGATTTATGCTTGGGTATGGTTGTTTGATGTGATTTGCAGGATTCTAAGCCTTTTTACTCAACATTTGACCCTCATTTAGATGTATTTGGACTCGCCACAGATGCCCCTAAGTTTCTATGCCCGTGGAAGAGAAGAAGAGCAAAAGAATTGAGTTCCATCCAGCACCATGGTTAGCCCGTGGTGGATGCCATGATTCGTGGTAGGCCTATAACTATTGGCCTCTTTGTTTTCCCTCATCTTGTGGCTGAGAACAATCAAACTCTCTTATAAATAGCCTCATTCAGCAGCAGAAAAGGGACATCCAATCCATTCCATTCTCCTTCATATTCTATTAGTTAGCATATAGATTAAATTAGAGACAGAGAGATATAGTTGAAGTGAAGATTTGTAAGGATTCCATCCCGGTTTTACGCGACGGTTCAAGCACGATTTTTGGCTGAGCATTTCTTCTCTCTTCTCCTCTTTCCTCTTTTGATTTATCATTTTAGAGTAGTTAGTTGTTTAATCTTTTATCGTGTTTGAGTAGTTTTCTTTAGTGTAGGGAGTTGGTAGTTTGTGAAACTGTTGTTGGATCATGTTTTAATCTATACAATTGTGTTTATTTTCATTATTGGTTTGATTTCGTTCTATCTAGTGTTTAGATTGTTGTAAGTTGATTTTTTATCGAAATTTGCTTGCATCCTTGAAACAAACGAATGAAAAACTAAAAGGTGACATTTGGTTGTTGAACTGCTTGATTACACTTAACATAACTTCATCTTGAAAGAGAGATTTGCATGTTAGGATGACTAGTGAGTAATCGAAGACATTTAACTTGGATTAAGGCAAATTAGTTTGAAAGAACGATTTTTGCTTAGTTTAGCCAAGTTTAGTTGATTCCGAAAGAAATAGACTGAGTTTTTTTTGAGGAGATTACAATTCCTCGAATTTAACCAATTAGAAGAAAGCACATGTTCATTATTTTTTATCCAATTTTCTTTCACAACTATATAAATTCCTAGACATTTTTCCCTAATTGATTTAGAATTAGTGCATTAGAAATTGTTAATTCGAAACCATTTGAATTTGGATTTGCTTAGCACATCTTGAGAGAATATAACCCAATAGATCAGCCTAGTCTCTGTGGGATCGACCTTGATTAGCTATAATGCCATCGTGCGCTGGCTGGCCTATCACACCAAAATTAGTTCCACTGTTGTGTTGCCTAACTAATTTTGACCAAATACTCCAATGCAATTGAAAGAACATGTTTGATTCGACCCCAAATCGATTACTTCCGTTTCGCGCAAACCCTAGATTGTGCATCACACTTTTACTCACGATTAAGGGGCCTCTATGCCTTTAACAATCAGTAGAAGGTGTCGATCCCTACCCTCTGTGCCATGTTTGTGCCATTAAGGCCCTCCGAATGCCAGAAATTGACCTCAGTGGCTCGAGCCATGGATATAGTTTTTGATTGTTGTTCGTTGTTTATGTTGCCAAGCCCATTCAGCTTCACTAGATTGTGGACAGGGATAGTGGGACATTTCTTTTGACGTAACTAGCTCCCTAGGCTTTCCGCCAGTCACATACTAACATTGAGGCTATGTTGTGCGATGAGATTGTAATGTCTTCTCGTGATGGAGTCTACTGCTTCTTGGTATAATGGTTGGGTCGACCCTAATCAAATGCCAATTGGATTGTAGCAGATGAGTTCGGTGAACTAAATTTGGCACACTAAGACTAGTATCTTCTAGACGACTCATCGGAGTTGAGTTATTTTTCGGCGGGGGAGTACGATGCAAGCATATATCATGGAATATACTCTAGAAGAAAAAGGAAATTTAAGAATTTATATTTACAAAGATGTTATCCTTTTGTCATTTCCTTCTATTATTTTGTTAGCAAATAATACCCTTTTGATTACATTATCATTTAGTTTCTTTATCATTTGAGGCTGTATTATTCTATTTAAACTCTCCAATATGCTTTAGGGACGCAGGCTTGAATTGAATAGAATTGAGGTATTTGACTGTTCTAGAGTTCTTAATTGAGTTTTCCCGGTGTTTGAATTGCTCTTAGACCATCCGTCATCAAATTTTGATTGCTGGACGCTCTAGGACCAATTCGTACAAAAGGGAATAATTAGTGTAGGACGCTCTGAGCGCAATTTCTTACAGGGAAAAATTCCCACACAGAGATGTATGACTCACTCAATTTAACTCAATTCTTATTCATAATTTGCCTTCTCCAATTACATAATGTGCTTTATATAACAAAAAGGCTAACAAGCATCGGGAAGCCTAAATAATAAGATATGAACTAGAAAAGGATAAAACTATATAACCTAACATTATCATAATAGACTAGGTTATTAAATCTTAATAAACTATTACTAAATATCCTTATATTGAGTATGTCAAAATGTGCTTAGAAATAACCTACAAAAATAATGAAAAAAATAGAAAAAATCTCCACTACCAAAATATTATAATTTTCTAAATCACTTGACTCATTCTTTACTCTTATCCTGCATCATTTACGATGCAAAAAGATATTGTGAAAAAATATACTCTTGAAGAAATAGAAAATTTAGGAATTGAGAAATCTTTATTTAGGAAGATGTTATCTTTTAATTATTCTTTTGGTTACATTATCATTTATGTTCCTTATCATTTTGGGCTGTTTGTCTATTTAAACTCTCGAACATGCATTAGGGAGGCACACTTGAATTGAACTGAATTGAGATATTTGGGTGTTTTAGAGTTCTTGAGTGAGTTTTTCTTGTGTATGAATTGCTCTTAGAGTATCCTACCTCAAATTATGTATTAGAGCTTGTAATGATCTTTACCGATGCCTTTATGTTTTTGTTTTCACAAGTTTGTTCTCCCATTCATGCTAAAAAAAATTAAAAAAATTGTCCTTAAAACCGATCAAGTACTAGCCATGCAGCCAGGCCCAACGCACCGTCCACCACCACCCATCGGCTATCCATCTCGGACTAACCACCAACACACCAACACTGCCGCTTGCTGCTCATCCGAACATTAAATTTTCGAATTCGCAATCCTAACCTTCGAATTTCGCCAATACCCAAATCCCTAGACCCCAAATTCACTCTTGATTCCTTAAAATCGGCCAAAAACGGTTTCATTCATGCATCGCTCGCCTAATTCCAACCGCAATTCCCAACCCAATTGAAGGAATACGGTACGATTCAACCCCCAATCGATTGTTTCCATTTTGCACAAACCCTAGGTTGTGCATTCGTCTATTTCTTGCAATTGAGGGGCCTCTGTACCTTCAACTATAACCAGAAGGTACCAATCCCCTTCTCCCTTGCTATGCTGCCGGCCACGATCGGCACTCCTAATGCTGGAAATTGGCCTCGGTGGCTCGAGTCGTGGATATAGTTAGTGATTGTTCTTCGTTGCTGCTTGCTTCGTTGTTGCTACTGCCATGCCCGTCGCTTTCTTTGGATAGTAGATAGGGATAGTGGGGACACTTCTTTTGAGGTATGCAGGTCCTTAAGCTTCCCACCTTCCCACAGTCATGTACATACATTGAGGTTGTCTTGGATGATGAGTTTGTATCATCTTCTCGTTGTGGATTCCATCGCTTCTTGGTACAATGGTTAGGCCAGCCCCGATCATATGTCACTTGGAGTATAGAAGATGAGCTGATGAACTGAATCCGACAATCTTAGAGTGGCAACTTCAAGAAAACACACCAGAGTCGAGTTCTTTTATCATGGAAAAATATACTCCAAAAGAAATAGGAAATATAGAAATTTAGGAATTTTTATTTAGTAAGACGTTATCTTTTAGTTATTTTCTTTTATCATTGGGTTAGCAAAAAATATCCTTTTGATTACATCATCATTTAGTTTACTTACCATTCTAGGTTCTATTTTTCTATTTGAACTCCCGAATATGCTTGAGGGAGGCAGACTTGAATTGAAAATTTGGAGTATTTTAGAGTTCATGAGTGAGTTTTCCTAGTGTAGGAATTGCCCTCAGAGCACTCTACATGAAATTTTAATATAGGACACTCTGAGCGTAATTCCTACACAGGGGAATAATTGGTGTAGGATGCACTACGAGCAATTCCTACCGGAAAAAAATTCTCGCATGGAGAAATATAACTCACTTAATTTCATTCAATTCTCATTCATAATCTATCTTTTGCAGTTACATAAAGGGGTTATATAATAAAGAGACTAACTAGCATTAGTAAACTTAAATGATAAGATATAAACTAAAATGAATAAAAAAAATATAGCGTAATACTATTCTAATTGAGTACTAAATATAGATAAAATATCGCTAAATATCCTTATTTTGACTATCTTAAAATATGCTTAAAATAACTTACAAAAACACTAAAAAAATAGAAAAGATTTCCACTATCAAAATATTGTAATTTTCTAATTCTTTTACCTATTCTTTACTCTTACACTGGATCAAGTTGGCTCACAAGAAATAGTAAATTGAAGTCCGGTAATCAATATATGTAAATAACCAAGATTTTAAGTTGGCAATTGTTGCTTTGTGATGCCAACAAACTCTTTTCTTCAACAAGTAAATTTTCTTTGGGACTGCTCCCAATTGTTGCACAACAATGGTATGTACTCTAGATTAATCAAACCCTCATGGAACTGGTTGTATCTAAAGAAAAAGATCGATCCTATCATTACCTAATCAGGTATGCTTTATTAGTGAGTCGATCCTAACACGAATACAAGTTGGTCCATTGCCCAACATCGGCATCAAGTTTGAGACCAATTAGAAAGAAACCAAACGAAAGAATATTATAGACGCAAAAGATATTACAATTATCTAAATTATAACATCAAAAGTTTAGATTATTACAGAGTAATATTATTTAAAATGCTATGAGACATATTGATTTCACTAAGAATATAACGGTATGACTTGCACATTTTTAATGCTTGTCTTATTCTATATTGTTTGTCTTAAAACTAAATAGTGACTTCATGCCCATTTTATAAAATTGTTTCATTTATAAGTTGTATATGACGTTATTTTATGTGAATGAATTTGGGAAAGAATGGATACCATTGTCTAATTTGCGAATGAATACAATAATTTATACATCTCTCTAGACAATTCGTTATAATGAAAAACTATTATTGTTAAAGTGAGAAAATTAAAGAAAATTAAAAAATAAGGATATAATATTCCGCTTGAACGGGTGGTTTGGGTTCAAGTTGGGTTTGACCCAAAAATTTGCGGGTTTTTCTTGTTCAGTTTATTTTTGATTCAGGTCATAAAAATGATGCTCAAAACCCAAAATTTTCATTTGGGCTTGGCTCGTGTCAGTTTTTGTCAGATCTAATAGCAATCACGGATAAAAAAAGGATATGGGAAGCCTCAACACTTTCCTAGTGATCTACAGATTCATGTGGATGATATACATATTAAAGCTTGGAAATGATGGAGCAACCGACAAGAAGTTGCAAGAAACTTTTGTCTCATGGATGTTGGTTGCCGTGAGTTAAAATTCTCTGTGGGGCTCTGATTGTTGATGCTGTGTAGAAATGCCTCTATATGTGGTTAATGTGAGAAAATCATGCGATGGAGGGTCCTACATATCTATTGGGGGGAACGAACTCAAGTAAGTTGGAAAGTCTTGAATCGAATACACTGAGTCATTATTTGCTCATTGTAAGCAGTAAAATATCTCAGGGATGACATTAATGTTACCGAGGATAAAGTGTTATGTAATTACTTCTTACTTTTAGGTAGTAATGACTGGGCAGAACCTGATCTTGTAGATGCCTAGAAGTCTGAAAGAAAAGGAGATATAGACCTGGCAAAATTGACCCGATCTAAATAACTTGAATTGTACAATCTAAAATCAGACCCGAACCAACATTCGAATGAGGTGAACCAATCTCGAACCGAAATCCGAAATTAAACCGAAATGGTATTGACCCGATTTGACCGGAAGTCCGAAATAGCTCGAACTGAATTCGAACATATCCGAAAACTATTGACCCAATATATACCCGAACTCGAAATGGCCCAAACCGAATGAAATATGAACCAATTCATGCCCTAAATGATCTAACCCAAACATAAATGACCTGAATCCAAGCTGACCTGAATCCGAGTATGACCCGACCTGATTCTAACCTGATCCAATTCAAATTTACAGTACTGAGTGATGATACTAGCTGCAGAAGTTCACTTGATATTTAGGATACGAAAAGCTAAAGCAGATGGCAAAACATTACTTTGAACAAATGAAATAATAAATTTGTAAATTTGGAACAAAATGACTTCATAAGGATTTGACTCATTTGGGTAACAAAAATGAAAATATAGAATCAAGCAATTAAAGTTATTCTGTGGTTTATGTTGATTAGACACAACTCTTTGATTTTTTTCTTTTTAAATCTTTGATTTAATGGTTGGGGAGAGGGGAGATTTATAACACTATTTGTTCATCTACTTGATTACTTCCTTGTGTGATGTATTGGGAGTAATCCAATTAAAACTAAATATTGGACGAATTCGAAGGAGGAGATTTATACTCGATCCAAAATTCACATTGATATGATATTTTTTGGCGAAAGACTAAAAACTAATCCAATTCAAATGTAATCTTGTACGAATGAGAAATACACTAAAGACTGACCCAATTAAAATTTATGACCATATAAGCTCCTTTTAATTCGTCCAAAATTCTATGACTTATGTGGGCGTGTAAGATATTAAACTCATACCACATATAAAAAGGTCCAATTGAAATACACGCCGATTCGAAAGTAACTCGATCCAATTTCTATCCTGCCCAAAATTGACCCACCTCATAACGAAAACCTGTCCAAACCAAGTTTGACCCGACCCGCCCCCGAAACGCCTCGAACGAGTTGACCTGATCAAAAAATTCACCCAAATCGTGCCCGAACTCAAATTGAATTCGATAAACCTAAACTTAAACCGAACCGAACTTAACCCGAATTGAACCCGAACCCAAATTGTGATTGATCATTCGAAATATAACTCAAACCGAATGGCCCGTTTGCTAGATCTAAGCAGAGGTAATTTCATCCTTCACATGCAAGAGTGGGGTCTTTTTCTTCTTCGCTATTTTGAACTGTTATTGGGATACTACTTCGTAGTTTATTGCACGTGGTCAGCAAAGATAAGAGATTACCAAATGGGGCATCGGCATTGAGGAAAGGAAGAGTTGCGGGTAAATTGATGTTTCAATCCCATCATGCCTATGCTAGCGCCAAGGCTTTTGTATTGGCAAGTTAGCTTTCACCAGACAAACAAGAATTTGTCATCAACCTTGTCTAAATTTTGAAACTTTAATTGATTGATCGTTGGTCCAGTAATTAACACGGAAAAATATAAAGAAAGAATATTTAAATGACTTCAGTAATTCAGTAATATTGCATTGAGAAGGCAACCGGTCCATTAGGAAAACGGTCAAGTCAGAGTCAGACACCCAAAAACAAAACTGAGTTCCACTGCAGATAATGTTGTAAAGGAAATCCGATACTGGTTGAAGACCACTTGCTTGGCTGGGTTGTTCACCTACGCGGCATTTCATAGGGCACTTCATATTGATTTCAGTTTAAGGATTTAGGCTCCGTTTGGACCTTGAAAAATATTAAGAAAATAAAAATTGAAATTCGAGCTTAGTATATGCGGAAATGATAAACGATGTAGATATTTGAGATTATAAAACAAGATTAAAAAAAAAGGATAGCAGGGGGCATATGATTTTTACGTGGAAACCCAAATCGCGAGAAAACCACAGGCAGCAACAATGCCACAAAATCCACTATAATGTGAGTGAGCACAAAATAATTTCAAAGCAAACGCTCAAGGAAGAGATCACCAAGAGAGATAAAGATCTCATAGCAAACGACCAAGGGCGACATCAATTACAACGAAAATATCTCAATACTAACTCTCAATAAAATATGGAATAGAAAGGACAAGTGCCGAAAGGCACACCCCAACGCCCCGCATCGGACAAGATTAAACAACCTAATATTTATATAGAGCCCCCAAAGGTACCAAGGGTTTAACCCTAGCCGCAAACATATGTCTTGACCACCAAGGATCACCTTCACAGAAAAGGAAAAAAGATATTCAATACAAAATATGGAAATAATATAATATCCATAAAATAAAATATCTCCAACCACACAACTTGAGTCTTGGGTACAAAGCAATAATCTTCAAAAAGGAAATAATTTATTGTCTCCAAAATCGGCAAAGGAATTTGGGACAAATTCCAACAAACTCCACTTTGGACCAAACTCCTCGGAAGGGACGAACACGGCAAAATCGATCTTGTTATGATGTAAAAATTCTCAATATTGATGAGAAACACCTTCCAAGAAAATGCTCGAAATCCGACTCAATGACTCTGGCTCCGATACCACTTATTAATAAAATAATAATTGAAATTCGAGCTTAGTATATGCGGAAGTGATAAAGGACGTAGATATTTGAGAATATAAAACAAGATAAAAAAAAGGATAATAGGGGGCACATAATTTTTACGTGGAAACCCAAATCGGGAGAAAACTACGGGGAGCAACAATGGCACAAAATCCACAATAATATGAGTGAGTATGAAACGATCTCAAAGCAAACGCTGAAGGAAGAGATCAGCAAGAGAGATAAATATGTCAGAGCAAACGCCAAAGGAGGAGATCAATTACAACGAAAATCTCTCAATACAAATTGTTAATAAAATATGGAATAGAAAATGGAAATGCCGAAAGGCACACCCCAGTGTCCCGCACCAAACAAGGTTAAACAACCCAATATTTATATAGAGGCCCCAAAGGTACAAAGGGTTTAACCCTAGCCGCAAACATATGTCTTGGCCACCAAGGATCATCTTCACAGAAAATGAAAAAAGATACTCAATACAAAATATGGAAATAATCTAATTTCAACAAAATCAAATATTTCCAACCACACAACTTGAGCCTTGGGTGCAAAGTAATAATCTTCGAAAAGGAAATAATTTATTGTCTCCAAAACCGGCAAAGGAATTTGGGACAAATTCCAACGAACTTGACTTTGGACCAAATTCCTTGCAAGGGACGAACGCAGCAAAATCGATCTTGCTATGATGTCAAAACTCTCAATATCGATGAGAAACATCCTCCACGAAAATGCTCGAAATCCAGCTCAATGACTCTGGCCCTGATACCACTTGCTAAGAAAATAATAATTGAAATTCGAGTTTAGTATATGGGGAAGCGAAAAAGGATGTAGATATTTGAGAATATAAAACAAGATAAAAAAAGGATAGTAGCGGGCTCATGATTTTTACGCGGAAACCCAAATCGAGAGAAAACCATGGGCAACAACAATGGCACAGAATCCACTATAATATGAGTGAGTACAAAACGATCTCAAAGCAAACGCTCAAGGAAGAGATCAACGAGAGAGATAAACATCTCATAGCAAACGCCCAAGGAAGAGATCAATTACAACGAAAATCTCTCACTACTAACTCTTAATAAAATATGGAATAGAAAATGGAAGAGCCGAAAGGCACACCCCAATGCCCTGCACAAAACAAGATTAAACAACCTAGTATTTATATAGAGGACCCAAAGGTACCAAGTGTTCAAGCCTAGCCGCAAACATATGTCTTGGCTACCAAGAATCATTTTCACAGAAAAGGAAAAAAGACATTCAATAGGAAATATGGAAATATTATAATTTCAATAAAATAAAATATCTCCAATCACACAACTTGAGCAATGGGTGCAAAGCAATAATCTTCAAAAAGGATATAATTTATTGTCTACAAAATCGGCAAAGGAATTTGGGACAAATTCCAACAAACTCCACTTTGGACCCAATTCCTTGGAAGGGACGAACACGGCAAAATCGATCTTGTTATGATGTCAAAATTGTCAATATCGATGAGAAACATCCTCCAAGAAAATGCTCAAAATCCGGCTCAATGACTCTGGCTCTTATACCACTTGCTAAGAAAATAATATTGAAATTCGAGCTTAGTTTATGGGGAAGCGATAAAAGATGTAGATATTTGAAAATATAAAACAAGATAACAAAAAAGGATAGTAGAGGGCATATGATTTTTACGTTGAAACCAAATCGGCAGAAAACCTTTGGCAGCAACAACGACACAAAAGACACTATAATATGAGTGAGTACAAAACGATCTCAAAGCAAATGCTCAAGGAAAAGATCAACAAGAGACATAAAGTTCTCGGAGCAAAAGCCTACGGAAGAGATCAATTATAGCGAAAATCTCTCAACACTAACTCTCAATAAAATATGGAAAAGAAAAGACAAGTGCCGAAAATCACACCCCAACGCCCAGCACAAAACAAGGTTAAACAACCTAGTATTTATAGAGAGGCCCCCAAGGAACCAAGGGTTTAACCCTAGCCTCAAACATATGTCTTGGCCACCAAGGATCAACTTCACCGAAAAGGAAAAAAGGTATTCAATACAAAATATCAAAACAATGAATACAAAATATCAAAACAATATAATTTTTATAAAATAAAATTTCCCGACCCACACAACTTAAGCCTTAGGTGCAAAGCAATAATCTTAAAAAAGGAAATAATTTATTGTGTCAAAAACCGGCACTGGAATTTAGGACAAACTCCAACAAACTCCATTTCGGACCAAATTCATCGGAAGGGACGAACACGGCAAAATCGATCTTGTTATGATGCCAAAATTCTCAATGTCGATGAGAAACACCCTCCAAGAAAATGCTCGAAATCCGACTCAATGACTCTGGCTCTGATACCACTTGTTAAGAAAATAATAATTGAAATTCGAGCTTAGTATATGCGGAAGCTATAGAAGACGTAGATATTTGAGAATATAAAACAAGATAAATAAAAAAACGGATAGTAGGGGGCACATGATTTTTACGTGGAAACCCAAATCGGGAGAAAACCAAGGGAGGCAACAACGACACAAAATCCACTATAATATGAGTGTGTACAAAATGATGCCAAAGTAAACGCTCAAGGAAGAGTTCAACAAGGGAGATAAAGATCTCAAAGGAAATATTCAAGGAGGGGATCAATTAAAACCAAAATTTCTCAATACTAACTCTCAATAAAACATCGAATAGAAAAGGAAAGTGCCGAAAGGCACACCGCAGTGCCCCGCACCAAACAAGCTTAAACAACCTATTATTTATGTAGAGGCCCCAAAGGTACCAAGGGTTTAACCCCAGCCGCAAACATATGTCTTGGCCACCAAGGATCATATTCACAGAAAAGGAAAATAGATATTGAATACAAAATATGGAAATAATATAATTCAAATAAAATAAAATATCTCAAACCACACAAGTTTAGCCTTGGGTGCAAAGCAATAATCTCCGAGAAGGAAATAATTCATTGTCTCCAAAACCGGTAAAGCAATTTGGTAAAAATTCCAACAAACGCCACTTTGGACCAAATTCCTTGGAAGGGACGAACACGGAAAAATCGATCTTGTTATGATGTCAGAATTCTCAATATCGATGAGAAACATCCTCCAAGAAAATGCTCGAAATCCGACTCAATGACTCTGGCTCTGATACCACCTGTAAGAAAATAATAATTGAAATTGGAGCTTAGTATTTGGGGAAGCGATAAAGGATGTAGATATTTGAGAATATATAACAAGATAAAAAAAAAGGATAGTAGGGGGCATATGATTTTTACGTGGAAACCCAAATCGGGATAAAATCACGGGAAGCAACAATGACACAAAATCCACTATAATATGAGTGAGTACAAACCGATCTCAAAGCAAACGCTCAAGGAACAAATCAACAAGAGAGATAAAGATCTCAGAGCAAACGCCCAAGGAGTAGATCAATTACAAGGAAAATCTCTCAATACTAACTCTCAATAAAATATGAAATAGAAAAGGGAAGTGCCGAAAGGCACACCCCAGTGCCCCGCACCAAACAAGGTTAAACAACCTAGTATTTATATAGAAGCCCCAAAGGTACCAACGGTTTAGCCCTAGCCGCAAACATATGTCTTATTGACCAATTATCATCTTCACAGAAAAGGGAAAAAGATATTCAATACAAAATATGGAAATAATACAATTTCAATAAAATAAAATATGTCAAACCACACAACTTGAGCCTTGGGTGCAAAGTAATAATGGTCGAAAAGGAAATAATTTATTGTCTCCAAAACCGACAAAGGACTTTGGGACAAATTCCAACAAACTCCACTATGGACCAAATTCCTTGGAAGGGACGAACACGGCAAAATCAATCTTGCTATGATGTCAAAATTCTCACTATCGATGGGATACGTCCTCTAAGAAGATGCTCGAAAACCGGCTCAACGACTCTGGCTCTGATACCACTTGCTAAGAAACAATAGTTGAAATTTGAGCTTAGTATATGGGGGAGTGACGAAGGATGTAGATATTTGAGAATATAAAATAAGATAGAAAAAAAGGATAGTGGGGGGCACATGATTTTTACGTGGAAACCGAATTCGGGAGAAAATAACGGGTGGCAACAATGGCACAGAATCCACTATAATTTGAGAGAGTACAAAATGACCTCAAAGCAAATGCTCAAGGACGAGATAAACATGAGATCTTAGAGCAAACGCCTAAGGAAGAGATCAATTACAACAAAAATCTCTCAATACTAACTCTCAATAAAATATGGCATAGAAAAGCAAGTGCCGAAAAAGGTACACCCCAACGCCCCGCACCAGACAAGGTCAAACAACCTAGTATTTATATAGATGCCCCAAAGGTACCAAGCGTTTAATCCTAGTTGCAAACATATATCTTGGCCACCAAGGATTATCTTCATGGAAAAGGAAAAAATATTTTCAATAAAAAATGTGGAAATGATATAATTTCCATAAAATAAAATATCTCCAACCACACAACTTAAGCCTTGCGTGCAAAGCAATAATCTTCAAAAAGGAAATAATTTATTGTCTCAAAAACCGGCAAAGGAATTTGGGAGAAATTCCAACAAACTCCACTTTGGACGAAATTCCTTGGAAGGGACGAACACTGCAAAATCGATCTTGTTATGATGTCAAAATTCTCAATATTGACGAGAAACACCCTCTAAGAAAATGCTCGAAATCCGGCTAAATTACTCTGGTTCTGATACCACTTGTAAAAAAAAATAATAATTGAAATTCGAGCTTAGTATATGCGAAAGCGAGAAAAGACGTAGATATTTGAGAATATAAAACAAGCTAAAAGAAAGGATAGTATGGGCCACATGATTTTTATGTGGAAACCCAATTTGGAAGAAAATCACGGGAAGCAACAATGGCACAAAATCCACTATAATATGAATGACTATAAAACGATCTTAAAGCAAACGATCAAGAAAGAGATTAACAAGAGAGATAAAGATTTCAGAGCAAACGCCCAAGGAGGAGATCAATTACAACGACAATCTCTCAATACTAACTCTCAATAAAATATGGAATAGAAAATGGAACTGCCGAAAGGCACACCCCAGTGCCCCGTACAAAACAAGATTAATCAACCTAGTATTTATAAAGAGGTCCCAAAGGTACGAAGGGTTTAACCCTAGCCGCAAACATATGTCTTGGCCACTAACGATCATCTTCACAGAAAAGGAAAAAGGATATTCAATACAAAATATGAAAATAATATAATTTTAACAAAATAAAATATCTCAAACCACACAACTTAAGCCTTGGGTGCAAAGCAATAATCTTCCAAAAGGAAATAATTTATTGTCTCGAAAACCAGCAAAGGAATTTGGGACAAATTCCAACAAACTCCACTTTAGACCAAATTCTTTGGAAGGGACAAACACGGCAAAATCGATCTTGTTATGATGTCAAAATTCTCAATATCGATGAGAAACATCCTCCAAGAAAATGCATGAAATCTGGCTCAATGACTCTGGCTCTGATACCATTTGTGGAAGCAATAAAGGATGTAGATATTTGAGAATATAGAACAAGATAAAAAAGAAAGGATTGTAGGGGGCACATGATTTTTACGTGGAAACACGAATCGGGGGGAAACCACGGGCGGCCACAATGGCACAGAATCCACTATAATATAAGTGAGTATGAAATGATGTCAAAGCGAATGCTTAAGGAAGAGATCAACAAGAGAGATAAAGATCCCAGAGCAAACGCCCAAGGAAGAGATCAATTACAACGAAAATCTCTCAATACTAACTCTCAATAAAATATGAAATAGGAAAGCCAAGTGTCGAAAGGCGCACCCCAGCGCACCGCACCAAACAAGGTTAAACAACTTAGTATTTATATAGAGGCCCCAAAGGTACCAAGGGTTTAACCCTAGCCACAAACATATGTCTTGGCCACCAAGGATCAACTTCACAGAAAAGGAAAAAAGATATTCAACCCAAAATATGAAAATAATATAATTTCCATAAAATAAAATATGTCCAACCACACAACTTGAGCCTTGGGTGCAAAGCAATAATCTTAAAAAAGAAAATAATTTATTTTCTCGGCAAAGGAATTTGGGACAAATTCCAACAGACTTCACTTCAGAACAAATTCCTTGGAAGGGTCGAACACGGCAAAATCGATCTTGTTATGATGTCAAAATTTTCAATATCGATGAGAAACATACTCCAAAAAAATGCTCGAAATCCGGCTGATTGACTCTGTCTCTGATACCACTTGCTAAGAAAATAATGATTGAAATTCGATCTTAGTAAATGGGGAAGAGATAAAGGATCTCGATATTTGAGAATATAAAACAAGATAAAAAAAAGGATAACAGGGGCCACATGATTTTTACGTGCAAACCCTAATCGGGAGAAAACCACGGACAACAATAACGGCACAAAACCCACTATAATATGAGTGAGTACAGAACAATATCAAAGCAAATGCCCAAGGAAGAGATCAAAAAGAGAGATAAAGATCTCAGAGCAAACGCCTAAGGAGCAAATCAATTACAACGAAAATCTCTCAAAACTAACTATCTATAAAATATGGAATAGAAAAGGCAAGTGCCGAAAGGCGCACCCCAGTGCCCCGCACCAAACAAGGTTAAACAACCTAATATTTATATAGAGGCCCCAAAGGTACCAAGGGTTTAACCCTAGCCGCAAACATATGTGTTGGCGAGCAAGGATCATTTTCACAGAAAAGGAAAAAAGATATTCAACACAAAATATGGAAATAATATAATTTGCATAAAATAAAATATCTCCAACCACAAAACTTCAGCCTTGGGTGCAAAGCAGTAATCTTGAAAAAGGAAATAATTTATTGTCTCCAAAACCGGAAAAGGAATTTGGGACATATTCCAACAAACTCGACTTTGGACCAAATTTCTTGGAAGGGATGAACACGGCAAAATCGATCTTGTTATGATGTCAAAATTCTCAATATCGATGAGAAACACCCTCCAAGAAGCTGCTCGAAATCGGGCGCAATGACTCTGGCTCTGATACCACTTGTTAAGAATATAATAAGTGAAATTCGAGCTTAATATGTGGAAGTGATAGAGGATGTAGATATTTGAGAATATAAAACAAGATAAAAAAAAAGGATAGTAGGGGGTACATGATTTTTACGTGGAAACCCAATTCGGGAGAAAACCACTGGAAGCAACAATGACACAAAATCCACTATAATATGAGTAAGTACAAACCGATCTCAAGGCAAGCGCTCAAGGAAGATATCAATAAAAGAGATATAGATCTCAGAACAAATGCCCAAGGAAGAGATCAACTACAAGGAAAATCTATCAATACCAACTCTCAATAACATATGGAATAGAAAAGGGAAGTGCCGAAAGGCACACCCAGTGCCCCGCACCAAACAAGGTTAAGCAACCTAGTATTTATATAGAGGCCCCAAAGGTGCCAACAGTTTAACCCTAGCCGCAAACATATGTCTTAGCGACCAAGTATCATCTTCAAAGAAAAGGAAGAAAGATATTCAATACAAAATATGAAAATAATATAATTTCAATAAAATAAAATATCTCAAACCACACAACTTGAGCCTTGAGTGCAAAGCAATAATCTTCGAAAGGAAATAATTTATTGTCTCCAAAGTCGGCAAAAGAATTTGGGACAAATTCCAACAAACTCCACTTTGGACCAAATTCCTTGGAAGGGACGAACACGGCAAAATCGACCTTGCTATGATGTCAAAATTCTCAATATCGATGAGAAACGTCCTCTAGTAAAAAGCTCAAAAACCGGTTGAATGACTCCGGCGCTGATACCACTTGCTAAGAAAACAATAATTGAAATTAGAGCTTAGTATATGGGGAAGCGATAAAGGATGTAGATATTTGAGAATATAAAAAAAGATAAAAAAAGGGGATAGTGGGGGGCACATGATTTTTACGTGGAAATGCAATTCGGGAGAAAATCACAGGCAGCAACAACAACACAGAATCCACTATAATATGAGTGACTATAAAACGATCTCAAAGCAAATGCTCAAGGACGAGATCAACAGGAGAGATAAAGATCTTAGAGCAAACGCCCAAGGAAGAGATCAATTACAACGAAAATCTCTCAATACTAACTCTCAATAAAATATGGAATAGAAAAGACAAGTGCCGAAAGGCACACCCCAACGCCCCGCACAAAACAAGGTTAAACAACCTAGTATTTATATAGTGGCCCCCAAACAACAAAGGGTTTAGCCCTAGCCGCAAACATATGTCTTGGCCACCAAGGATCATCTTCACAGAAAAGGAAAAAAGGTATTCAATAAAAAATATGAAAATAATACAATTTTCATAAAATAAAATATCTCCAACCTGACAACTTCAGCGTTGGGTGCAAAGCAATAATCTTAAAAAAAGAAATAATTTATCGTCTCAAAAACCAGCACAGGAATTTAGGACTAATTCCAACAAACTCCACTTTGGAACAAATTCCTTGGAAGGGTCAAACACGGCAAAATCGATCTTGTTATGATGTAAAAATTTTCAATATCGAGGAGAAACATCTTCAAAAAAAATGCTCAAAATCCGGCTCAATGACTCTGGGTCTGATACCACTTGCTAAGAAAATAACAATTGAAATTCGAGGTTAGTAAATGGGGAAGCGATAAAGGATGTAGATATTTGAGAATATAAAACAAGACAAAAAAAAAGGATAGCAGGGGCCACAAGATTTTTACGCGGAAATCCAAATCGGGAGAAAACCACGGGCAGCAACAATGGCACACAACCCACTATAATATAAGTGAGTACAAAAAAATCCCAAAGCAAACGCTCAAGGAAGAGACCAAAAAGAGAGATAAAGATCTCAGAGCAAACGCCTAAGGAGCAGATCAATTGCAACGAAAATCTCTCAATACTAACTCTCAATAAAATATGGAGTAGAAAAGGGAAGTGCCGAAAGGCACGCCCCAGTGCCCCGCACCAAACAAGGTTAAACAACCTAATATTTATATAGAGGCCCCAAAGGTACCAAGGGTTTAACCCTAGCCACAGACATATGTCTTGGCCACCAAGGATCATCTTCACAGAAAGGGAAAAAGGATATTCACTACAAAATATGGAAATAATATAATTTCCATAAAATAAAATATCTCCAAACACACAACTTGAGCGTTGGGTGCAAAGCGGTAATCTTCAAAAAGGAAATAATTTATTGTCTCCAAAACCGGCAAAGGAATTTTGGAAAAATTCTAACAAAATCTACTTTGGACCAAATTTCCTGGAAGGGATGAATACAGCAAAATCGATCTTGTTATGATGTCAAAATTCTCAGTATCGATGAGAAACACCCTCTAAGAAACTGCTCGGAATCCGGTGCAATGACTTTGGCTCTGATACCACTTGTTAAGAATATAATAATTGAAATTCGAGCTTAATATATGCAGAAGCGATAGAAGGTGTAGATATTTAAGAATATAAAAAAAGATAAAAAAAAAAAGGATAGTAGGGGGCACATGATTTTTACGTGGAAACCCAAACCGGGAGAAAACCACGGGAAGCAACAATTGCACAAAATCCACTATAATATGAGTAAGTACAAACCGATCTCAAGGGAAACGCTCAAGGAAGATATCAACAAGAAGGATAAAGATCTCAGAACAAATGCCTAAGGAGGAGATCAATTACAAGGAAAATCTCTCAATACTAACTCTCAATAAAATATGGAATAGAAAAGGGAAGTGTCGAAAGGCACACCCTAGTGCCCCGCACCAAACAAGGTTAAATAACCTAATATTTATACAGAGGCCCCAAAGGTACCAACGGTTTAACCTTAGCCGCAAACATATGTCCTAACGACCAAGTATCATCTTCAAAGAAAAGGAAGAAAGATATTCAATACAAAATATGAAATAATTTCAATAAAATAAAATATCTCAAACCACACAACTTGAGCCTTGAGTGCAAAGCAATAATCTTCGAAAAGGAAATAATTTATTGTCTCCAAAGCCGGCAAAGGAATTTGGGACAAATTCCAACAAACTCCACTTTGGACCAAATTCCTTGGAAGGGACGAACATAGCAAAATCGACCTTGCTATGATGTCAAAATTCTCAATATCGATGAGAAACGTCCTCTAGGAAAAAGCTCGAAAACCGACTCAATGACTCTGGCTTTGATACCACTTGCTAAGAAAACAATAATTGAAATTAGAGCTTAGTATATGGGGAAGCGATACAGGATGTAGACATTTGAGAGTATAAAAGAAGATAAAAACAAAGGATAGTGGGGGGCGCATGATTTTTACGTGGAAACGCAATTTGGGAGAAAATCACTGGCAGTAACAATTGCACAGAATCCACTATATTATGAGTGACTACAAAACGATCTCAAAGCAAATGCTCAAGGACACGATCAATAGGATAGATAAAGATCTTAGAGTAAACGCCCAAGGAAGAGATTAATTGCAATGAAAATCTGTCAATACTAACTCTCAATAAAATATGGCATAGAAAAGGCAAGTGCCGAAAGGCACACCCCAACACCCCGCACCAAACAAGGTTAAACAACCTAGTATTTATAAAGAGGTCCCAAAGGTACCAAGGGCTTAACCCTAGCCGCAAACATATGTATTGGCCACCAAGGATCATCTTCACAGAAAAGGAAAAAAGATATTCAACACAAAATATGAAAATAATATAATTTTAATAAAATAAAATATCTCCAATCACACAACTCGACCCTTGGTTGCAAAGCAATAATCTTCGAAAAGGAAATAATTTATTGTCTCCAAAACTGGCAAAGGAATTTGGGACAAATTCCAACAAACTCCACCTTGGACCAAATTATTTGGAAGGGATGAACACGGCAAAATCGATCTTGTTATGATGTCAAAATTCTCAATATCGATGAGAAACATACTCCAAGAAAATGCACAAATCCAGCTCAATGACTCTGGGTTTGATACCATTTGTTAAGAAAATAATAATTGGAATTGGAGCTTAGTATATGCGGAAGCGATAAAGGATGTAGATATTTGAGAATATAAAACACGATAAAAAGAAAGGATCGTAGGGGGCACATGATTTTTACGTAGAAACACGAATCGGGGGAAAACCACGGGCAGCCACAATGGCACAGAATCCACTATAATATGAGTGAGTACAAAACGATGTCAAAGCAAATTCTCAAGGAAGAGATCAACAAGAGAGAAAAAGATCTCCGAGCAAACGCCCAAGGAAGAGATCAATCACAACGAAAATCTCTCAATACTAAGTCTCAATAAAATATGGAATAGAAAAGGCAAGTGCCGAAAGGCACACCCCAGCGCCCTGCATCAAACAAGGTTAAACAACCTAGTATTTATATAGAGGCTCCAAAGGTACCAAAGGTTTAACCCTATCTGCAGACATATGTCTTGGCCACCAAGGATCATCTTCACAGAAAAGGTAAAAAGATATTCAACTCAAAATATGAAAATAATGTAATTTTCACAAAATAAAATATGTCCAACCACACAACTTGAGCCTTGGATGCAAAGCAATAATCTTAAAAAAGGAAATAATTTATTGTCTCAAAAACCGGCAAAGGAATTTGGGACAAATTCCAACAAACTCCACCTCGGAACAAATTCCTTGGAAGGGTCGAACACGGCAAAATCGATCTTGTTATGATGTCAAAATTTTCAATATCGATGAGAAACATCCTCCAAAAAAATGCTTGAAATCCGGCTCAATGACTCTGGCTCTGATACCACTTGCTAAGAAAATAATAATTGAAATTTGAGCTTAGTAAATGGGGAAGCGATAAAGGATGTAGATATTTGAGAATATAAAACAAGGGGAAAAAAAAGGATAGTAGGGGCCACATGATTTTTATGTGGAAACCCAAATCGAGAAAAAAGCACGGGCAGCAACAATGGCACAAAATCCAATCTAATATGAGTGAGTACAAAACAATCTCAAAGCAAACGCTCAAGGAAGAGGTCACCAAAAGAGATAAAGATCTCAGCGCAAATGCCCAAGGAAGAGATCAATTACAACGAAAATCTCTCAATACTAACTCTTAATAAAATATGGAATAGAAAAAGGAAGTGCCGAAAGGCACGCCCCAGCGCCCCGCACCAAGCAAGGTTAAACAACCTAACATTTATACAGAGACCCCAAAGGTACCAAGGGTTTAACCCTAGCCGCAGACATATGTCTTGGCCACCAAGGATAATCTTCACATAAAAGGAAAAAAGATATTCAACACAAAATATGAAAATAATATAATTTTCATAAAAGAAAATATGTCCAACCACACAACTTGAGCCTTTGGTGCTAAGCGGTAATGTTAAGAAACGGTATAATTTGTTGTCTTAAAACTCCACTTCGGAACAAATTCCTTGGAAGGGTCGAACGCGGCAAAATCGATCTTGTTACGTTGTCAGAATTTTCAATATCGATGAGAAACATCCTCCAAAAAATGCTCGATATCCGGCTCAATGACACTGGCTCTGATACCACTTGCCAAGAAAATAATAATTGAAATTCGAGTTTAGTAAATGGGGAAGCGATAAAGGATGTATATATTTGAGAATATAAAACAAGATAAAAAGAAAAGGATAGTAGGGGCCACATGATTTTTATGTGAAAACCCAAATCGGGAGAAAACCACGGGCAGCAACAATGGCACAAAACCCACTGTAATATGAGTGAATACAAAACAACCTCAAAGCAAACACTCAAGGAAGAGATCACAAAGAGAGATAAAGATCTCAGAGCAAACGACTAAGGAGCAGACCAATTACAACGAAAATCTCTCAATACTAACTCTCAATAAAATATGGAATAGAAAAGGAAGTGCCAAAAGACACACCCCAGTGCCCCGCACCAAACAAGGTTAAAAAACCTAATATTTATATAAAGGCCCCAAAGGTACAAAGGGTTTAACCCTAGCCGCAGACATATGTCTTGGCCACCAAGGATCATCGTCACAGAAAAGGAAAAATGATATTCAATACAAAATATGAAAATAATATAATTTCCCTAAAATAAAATATCTCCAATCACACAACTTGAGCCTTGGGTGCAAGGCGGTAATCTTCAAAAAGGAAATAATTTATTGACCCCGAAACCGGCAAAGGAATTTGGGACAAATTCCAACAAACACCACCTTGGACCAAACTCCTTGGAAAGGTCGAACACGGCAAAATCGATCTTGTTATGATGTAAAAATTCTCATTATCGATGAGAAACGTCCTCCAAAAAAATGCTCAAAATCCGGCTCAATGACTCTGGCTCTGATACCACTTGCTAAGAAAATAATAATTGAAATTTGAGCTTAGTAAATGGGGAAGCAATAAAGGATGTAGATATTTGAAAATATAAAACAAGAGAAAAAAAAGGATGGTAGGGGCCATATGATTTTTATGTGGAAACCTAAATCGGGAGAAAACCACGGGCAACAACAATAGCACAAAACCCACTATAATATGAGTGACTACAAAACAATCTCAAAGCAAACGCTTAAGGAAGAGGTCAACAAGAGAGATAAAGATCTCAGAGCAAACGCCCAAGGAAGAGATCAATTACAACGAAAATCTCTCAATACTAACTCTCAATAAAGTATGGAATAGAAAAGCGAAGTGCCGAAAGGCACACCCCAGCGCCCCGCACCAAACAAGGTTAAACAAGCTAACATTTATAGGGAGGCCCCAAAGGTACCAAGGGTTTAACCCTAGCCGCAGACATATGTCTTGGCCACACAGGATCATCTGCACATAAAAGGAAAAAAGATATTCAATACAAAATATGAAATAATATAATTTTCATAAAATCAAATATGTCCAACCACACAGCTTGAGCCTTGGGTGCGAAGTAGTAATCTTAAAAAAGGATATAATTTATTGTCTTAAAACTCCACTTCGGAACAAATTCCTTCGAAGGGTCGAACACGGCAAAATCGATCTTGTTATGATGTCAGAATTTTCAATATCGATGAGAAACATCCTCCAAAAAAATGCTCGAAATCCGGCTCATTGACTCTGGCTCTGATACCACTTGCTAAGAAAATAATAATTGAAGTTCGAGCTTAGTAAATGGGGAAGCGATAAAGGATGTAGATATTTGAGAATATAAAACAAGATAAAAAAAAAATGATAGTAGGGGCCACATGATTTTTATGTGGAAACCCAAAATAGGAGAAAACCACGCGCAACAACAATGGCACAAAACCCACTATAATATGAGTGAGTACAAAACAATCTCAAAGCAAACGCTCAAGGAAGAGATCGAAAAGGGAGATAAAGATCTTAGAGCAAACGCCTAAGGAGCAGATCAATTACAACGAAAATCTCTCAATACTAACTCTCAATAAAATATGGAATAGAAAAGGGTAGTGCTAAAAGACACACCCCAGTGCCTTGCAGCAAACAAGGTTAAACAACCTAATATTTACATAGAGGCCCCAAAGGTACGAATGGTTTAACCCTAGCCGCAAACTTATGTCTTACCGATCGAGGATCTTCTTCAAAGAAAAGGAAAAAAGATATTCAATACAAAATATGGAAATAATAAGATTTCAATAAAATAAAATATCTCAACCCACGGGCACATGAGCCTTGAGTGCAAAGCAATAATCTTCGAAAGGCAAATAAATTATTGTCTCCAAAACCGACAGAGGAATTTGAGACAAATTCCAACAAATTCCACTTTGGACCAAATTCCTTGGAAGGGACAAACACGGCAAAGTCGACCTTGTTATGATGTGAAAATTCTCAATATCGATGAGAAACGTCCTCTAGGAAAAAGCTCGAAAACCTGCTCAATGACTCTGGCTCTAATACCGCTTCCTAAGAAAACAATAATTGAAATTAGAGCTTAGTATATGGGGAAGCGATAAAGGATGTAGATATTTGAGAATATAAAACAAGAGAAAAAAAAGGATAGTAAGGGCCACATGATTTTTATGTGGAAACCCAAATCGGGAGAAAAGCACGGGCAGCAACAATGGCACAAAACCCACTCTAATATGAGTGAGTACAAAACAATCTCAAAGCAAACGCTCAAGGACGAGATCAACAGGAGAGATAAGGATCTCAGAGAAAAAGCCCAAGGAAGAGATCAATTACAACGAAAATCTCTCAATACTAACTCTCAATAAAATATGGCATAGAAAAGGCAAGTGCTGAAAGCCACACCCCAACACCCCGCACCAACAAGGTTAAACAACCTAGTATTTATATAGAGGAGCCAAAGGTACCAAGGGTTTAACCCTAGCCGCAAACATATGTGTTGGCCACCAAGGATCATCTTCACAGAAAAGGAAAAAAGATATTCAATACAAAATATGGAAATAATATAATTTTCGTAAAATAAAATATGTCCAACCACACAACTTGGGTGCAAAGCAATAATCTTAAGAAAGGAAATAATTTATTGTCTCAAAAACCGGCAAAGGAATTTGGGACAAATTCCAACAAACACCACTTCGGAACAAATTCCGTGGAAGGGTCGAACGCGGCAAAATCGATCTTGTTTTGATGTCAAAATTTTCAATATCAATGAGTAACGTCCTCCAAAAAAATGCTCGAAATCCGACTCAATGATTCTGGCTCTGATAACACTTGCTAAGAAAATAATAATTGAAATTTCAGCTTAGTAAATGGGGAAGCGATAAAGGATGTAGATATTTGAGAATATAAAACAAGATAAAAAAAAAGGATAGCAGGGCCCCCATGAGTTTTACGTGGAAACCCAAATTTGGAGAAAACCACGGGCGACAACAATGAGACAAAACCCACTATAATATGAGTGAGTACAAAACAATCTCAAAGCAAAACGCTCAAGGAAAAGATCAAAAAGGGAGATAAAGATCATAGAGCAAACGCCTAAGGAGCAGATCAATCACAACGAAAGTCTCTCAATACTAACTCTAAATAAAATATGGAATAGAAAAGAGAAGTGCCGAAAGGCACACCCCAGTGCTCCGCACCAAAAAAGGTTAAACAACCTAATATTTATATAGAGACCCCAAAGGTACCAACGATTTATCCCTAGCCGTAGACATATGTCTTAGCCACCAAGGATCATCTTCAAAGAAAAGGAAAAAAGATATTCAATACAAAATATGGAAATAATATAATTTTCATAAAATAAAATATCTCCAACCGCCCAACTTGAGCCTTGGGTGCAAAGCGGTAATCTTTAAAAAGGAAATAATTTATTGTCTCCAAAACCGGCAATGGAATTTGCGACAAATTCCAACAAACGCCACTTTGGACCAAATTTCTTGGAAGGGATGAACACGGCAAAATCGATCTTGTTATGATGTCAAAATTCTCAATATTGATGAGAAACACCTTGCAAGAAAATGCTCGAATTCCGGCGCAATGACTATGGCTCTGATACCACTTGTTAAGAATATAGTAATTGAAATTCGAGCTTAATATATGGGGAAGCGATAGAGGATGTAAATATTTGAGAATATAAAACAAGATAAAAAAAAGGGATAGTAGGGGGCACATGATTTTTTCGTGGAAACCCA
>JACYFF010031955.1:91141892-91157884 GCA_017589665.1 Selenicereus undatus
ATTGTCTCCAAAACCAGCAAAGGAATTTGGGACAAATTCCAACAAACTCCACTTTGGACCAAATTCTTTGGAAGGGACGAACATGGAAAAATTGATCTGGTTATGATGTCAAAATTCTCAATATCGATGAGAAACATCCTGTATGAAAATGCACGAAATCCGGCTCAATGACTCTGGCTCTGATACCATTTTTTAAAAAAATAATAATTGAAATTGGAGCTTAGTATATGCGGAAGCGAGAAAGGGTGTAGATATTTGAGAATATAAAACAAGACAAAAAAGAAAGGATCGTAGGGGGCACATGATTTTTACATTGAAACACAAATCAGGAGAAAACCACGGGCAGCCACAACGGGACAGAACCCACTATAAATAAGTGAGTACAAAACGATGTCAAAACAAATGCTCAAGGAAGAGGTCAACAAGAGAGATAAAGATCTCAGAGCGAACGCCCAAGGAAGAGATCAATTACAACAAAAATCTCTCAATACTAACTCTAAAAAAAATATGGAATAGAAAAGGCAAGTATCGAAAGGCACACCCCAGTGCCCCGCACCAAACAAGGTTAAGCAACCTGGTTTTTATATAGAGGCCCCAAAGGTACCAAGGGTTTAACCCTAGCCGCAAACATATGTCTTGGCCACCAAGGATCATCTTCACATAAAAGGAAAAAAGATGATCAATACAAAATATAGAAATAATATAATTTCCATAAAATAAAATATGTCCAACCACACAACTTGAGCCTTGGGTGCAAAGCAATAATCTTCAAAAAGGAAATAATTTATTGTCTCCAAAACCGGCAAAGGAATTTGGGACAAATTCGAAAAAACTCCACTTTGGAGCAAATTCCTTGGAAGGGACGAACACGGCAAAATCGATCTTGTTATGATGTCAAAATTCTCAATATCGATGAGAAACATCCTCCAAGAAAACGCTTGAAATCCGGTTCAATGACTCTGGCTCTGGTAAAACTTGTTAAGAGAATAATAATTGAAACTCAAGCTTAGCATATGCGGAAGCGATAAAGGATGTAGATATTTGAGAACGTAAAACAAGATAAAAAAAAAGATAGTAGGGGGCACATGATTTTTCCATGGAAACCCAAATTGTAAGGAAAGCAAGGGTAGTGACAATGGTAAATATCCACTATAATATGAGTGAGTACAAAATGATCTCAAAGCAAATGCCCAAGGAAGAGATCAGGAAGAGAGATAAAGATCTCAGAGCAAACGCCCAAGGAGGAGATCAATTACAACAAAATACGCTCAATACTAACTCTCAATAAACTATGGAATAGATAAGGGAAGTGACGAAAGGCACACCCGACTAGCCCGCACCAAACAAGGTTAAACAACCTAGTATTTATATAGAGGCCCCAAAGGTACCAAGGGTTTAACCCTAGCCGCAGACATATGTCATGACGACCAAGGATCATCTTCACAGAAAAAGAAAAAAGATATTCAATACAAAATATGGAAATGATATAATTTCCATAAAATAAAATATCTCCAACCACACAACTTAAGCCTTGGGTGCAAAGTAGTAATCTTCAAAAAGGACATAATTTATTGTTTCCAAAACCGGCAAAGGAATTTGGGACAAATTCCAACAAACTCCACTTTGGACCGTATTTCTTGGATGGGATGAACACGGCAAAAGCGGTCTTGTTATGATGTCAAAATTCTCAATATCGATGAGAAACGCCCTCCAAGAAAATGCTCGAAATCCGGCGCAATGACTCTGGCTCTGATAGCACTTGTTAAGAATATAATAATTGAAATTCGAGCTTAATATATGCGGAAGCGATAGAGGATGTAGATATTTGAGATTATAAAACAAGATTAAAAAAAAAGGATAGTAGGGAGCGCATGATTCTTTCATGGAAACCCAAATTGGGAGAAAACCACGGGAAGCAGCAGTGGCAAAAAATCTACTATAATATGAGTAAGTACAAACCGATCTCAAGGGAAACGCTCAAGGAAGAGTTCAACAGGGGAGATAAAGATCTCAAAACAGACGCCCAAGGAGGAGATCAATTACAAGGAAAATCTCTCAATACTAACTCTCAATAATATATGAAATAGATAAGGGAAGTGCCGAAAGGCACACCCCTGTGCACCGCACCAAACAGGGTTAAACAACCTAGTATTTATATAGAGGCCCCAAAGTTACCAACGGTTTAACCCTAGCCGCAAACATATGTCTCAGCGACCGAGGATCATCTTCAAAGAAAAGGAAAAAAGATATTCAATACAAAATACGGAAATAATATAATTTCAATAAAATAAAATATCTCAAACAACACAACCTGAGCCTTGTGTGCAAAGCAATAATCTTCGAAAAGGAATTAATTTATTGTCTCGAAAACGGGGAAAGGAATTTGGGACAAATTCCAACAGACTCCACTTTGGACCAAATTCCTTGTAAGGGACGAACACGGCAAAATCGACCTTGCTATGATGTGAAAATTCTCAACATCGATGAGAAACGTCCTCTATGAAAAAGCTCGAAAATCGGCTCACTGACTTTGGCTCTGATACCGCTTGCTACGAAAACAGTAATTGAAATTAGAGCTTGGTATATGGGGAAGTGATAAAGGATGTAGATATTTGAGAATATAAAAGAAGATGAAAAAAAAGGATAGTGGGGGGCACATGATTTTTATGTGGAAACCCAATTCGGGAGAAAATCACGGGCAACAACAATGGCACAGAATCCACTATAATATGAGTGAACACAAAACGATCTCAAAGCAAATGCTCAAGGATGAGATCAACAGGAGAGATAAAGATCTCAAAGCAAATGCCCAAGGAAGAGATTAATTACAACGAAAATCTCTCAAAACTAACTCTTAATAAAATATGGCATAGAAAAGGCAAGTGCCCAAAGGCACACCCTAATGCCGCACACCAAACATAGTTAAACAACCTAGTATTTACATGGAGGCCCCAAAGGTACCAAGGGTTTAACCCTTGTCGCAAACATATGTCTTGGCCACCAAGGATCATCTTCAAAGAAAAGGAAAAAAGATATTCAATACAAAATATGGAAACAATATAATTTTAATAAAATAAAATATCTCCAATCACACAACTTGAGCCTTCGGTGCAAAGCAATAATCTTCCAAAAGGAAATAATTTATTATCTCCAAAACCGGCAAAGGAATTTGGGACAAATTCCAACAAACTCCACTTTGGACCAAATTCTTTGGAAGGGATGAACACGGTAAATTTGATCTTGTTATGGTGTCAAAATTCTCAATATCGGTGAGAAACATCCTCCAAGGAAATGCACGAAATCTGGCTCAATCACTTTGGCCCTGATACCATTTGTTAAGAAAATAATAATTGAAATTGGAGCTTAGTATATGCGGAAGCGACAAAGGGTGTAGATATTTTAGAATATAAAACAAAATAAAAAAGAACGGATCGTATGGGGCATATGATTTTTACGTGGAAACACGAATCAGGGGAAAACCACGGGCAACCACAATGGCATAGAATCCACCATAATATAAGTGAGTACAAAACAATGTCAAAGCAAATGCTCAAGGAAGAGATCAATAAGAGAGATAAAGATCTCATAGCAAACGCCCAAGGAAGAGATCAATTACAACGAAAATCTCTCAATAATAACTCTCAATATAATATGGAATAGAAAAGGCAAGTGCCGAAAAGCACACCCCACCGCCCCGCACCAAACAAGGTTAAACAACCTAGTATTTATATAGAGGCCCCAAAGGTACCAAGGGTTTAACCCTAGCCGCAAACATATGTCTTGGCCACCAAGGATCATCTTCAAAGAAAAGGAAAAAAGATATTCAATACAAAATATGGAAATAATATAATTTCCATAAAATAAAATATGTCCAACCACACAACTTGAGCCTTGGGTGCAAAGCAATAATCTTCAAAAAGGAAATAACTTATTGTCTCCAAAACCGGCAAAGGAATTTGGGACAAATTCCAACAAACTCCGCTTCGGAACTAATTCCTTGGAAGGGCCGAACACGGCAAAATTGATCTTGTTATGATGTCAAAATTCTCAATATCGATGAGAAACACCGTCCCAGAAAATGCTCGAAATCCGGCTCAATGACTCTGGCTCTTATACCACTTGTTAAGAATATAATAATTGAAATTCGAGCTTAATATTTGCGGAAGTGATAGAGGATTTAGATATTTGAGAATATAAAACAAGATAAAAAAAAGGATAGAAGCTAGGGGGCACATGATTTTTACGTGGAAAACCAAATCGGGAGAAAACCAGGGGAAGTAACAATGGCACAAAATCCACTATAATATGAGTAAGTACAAACCGATCTCAAGGCAAACGCTCAAGGAAGAGATCAACAAGAGAGATAATGATCTCAGAACAAACGCCCAAGAAGGAGATCAACTACAAGGAAAATCTCTCAATACTAACTGTCAATAAAATATGGAATAAAAAAGGGTTGTGCCGAAAAGCACACCCCAGTGCCCCGCACCAAACAAGGTTAAACAACCTAGTATTTATATAGAGGCCCTAAAGGTACCAACAATTTAACCCCAGCTGCAAACATATGTCTTAGTGACCAAGGATTATCTTCAAAGAAAAGGAAAAAATGTATTCAATACAAAATATGGAAATAATGTAATTTCAATAAAATAAAATATCTCAAACCACACAACTTGAGCGTTGAGTGCAAAACAATAATCTTCGAAAAGGAATTAATTTATTGTCTCCAAAACCGGCAAAGGAATTTGGGACAAATTCCAACTAACTCCACTTTGGACCAAATTCCTTGGAAGGGATGAACACGGCGAAATCGACCTTGCTATGATGTGAAAATTCTCAATATCGATGAGAAACGTCCTCTAGGAAAAAGCTCGAAAATCGGTTCAATGACTTTGGCTCTGATACCGCTTGCTAAGAAAACAATAATTGAAATTAGAGCTTAGTATATGGGGAAGCGATAAAAGATGTAGGTATTTGAGAATAAAGAAGAAGATGAAAAAAAAGGATAGTGGGGGGCACTTGATTTTTATGTGGAAACCCAATTCGGGAGAAAATCATGGGCAGCAACAATGGCATAGAATCCACAATAATATGAGTGAGCACAAAACGATCTCAAAGCAAACGATCAAGGAAGAGATCAACAAGAGAGATAAAGATCTTAGAGCAAATGGCAAAGGAGGAGATGAATTACAACGAAAATCAGTCAATACTAATTGTTAATAAAATATGGAATAGAAAAGGGAGGTGCCGAAAGGCACACACCAGTGCCCCGCACCATACAAGGTTAAGGAACCTAGTACTTATATAGAGGCCCCAAAGGTGCCAAGGATTTAAGGCTAACCGCAAACATATGTCTTGGCTACAAAGGATCATCTTAATAGAAAAGGAAAAAAGATATTCAATACAAAATATGAAAATAATATAATTTCCATAAAGTAAAATATATCTAACCACACAACTTGAGCCTTGGGTCCAAAGTAATAATCTTCAAAAAGGAAATAAAATATTGTCTCCAAAACCGGCAAAGGAATTTGGGAGAAATTCCAACAAACTCCACTTTGGACCAAATTCCTTGGAAGGGAGGAACACGGCAAAATCGATCTTGTTATGATGTCAAAATTCTCAATATCGATGAGAAACACCCTCCAAGAAAATGCTCGAAATCCGGCTCAATGACTCTGGCTCTTATACCACTAGTTAAGAAAATAATAATTGAAATTTGAGCTTAACATATGCAGAAGCGATAAAGGATGTAGATATTTGAGAATATAAAATAGGATAAAAAAAAAGGATAGTAGGGGGCATTATTCCGTGGAAACCCAAATCGGGAGAAGACCACGGGAAGGAACAATGGCACTAAATCCACTATAATATGAGTGAGTACAAACCGATCTCAAAGCAAACGCTCAAGGAAGAGATCACCAAGTGACATAAAGATATCAGAGTAAAGGCCCAAGGAAGAGATCAATTACAACGAAAATCTCTCAAGACTAACTATCAATAAAATACGGAATAGAAAAGGGAATTGCCGAAAGGCACACCCTAGTGCCCCGCACCAAACAATGTTAAACAAGCTAGTATTGATATAAAGGCCCCAAAGGTACCAAGGGTTTAACCCTATCCGCAAACATATGTCTTGGCCACTAAGGATCATCCTCACAGAAAAGGAAAAAAAGATATTCAATACAAATTATGGAAATAATATAATTTCAATAAAATAAAATATCTTAGACAACACAACTTGAGCCTTGGGTGCAAAGCAATAATCTTAAAAAAGGAAATAATTTATTGTCTCCAAAACCGGCAAAGGAATTTGGGACAAATTGCAACAAACTCCACTGTGGACCAAATTGCTTGGAAGGGACGAACACAACAAAATCGATCTTGTTATGATATCAAAATTCTCAATATCGATGAGAAACGTCCTCTAAGAAAATGCTCGAAAACGGCTCAATGACTCTGGCTCTGATACCACTTGTTAGAAAATAATAATTGAAATTCGAGATTACTATATTCGGAAGCAATAAAGGATATAGATATTTGAGAATATAAAACGAGGTAAAAAAAAAGGATAGTAGGGGGAACGTGATTTTTACGTAGAAACCCAAATTGGGAGAAAACCACGGGCAGCAACAATGGCACAAAACCCACTATAATATGAGTGAGTACAAACAATCGCAAAGCAAACGCTCAAGGAAGAGATAAAAAAAAGAGAGATAAAGATCTCAGAGCAAACGGCCAAGGAAGAGATAATTTACAACGAAAATCTCTCAATACTAACTCTCAATAAAATATGAAATAGAAAAGGGAAGTGCCGAACGGCACACCCTAGTGCCCCGCACCAAACAAGGCTAAACAACCTAGTATTTATATAGAGACCCCAAAGGTACCAAGGGCTTAACCCTAGCCGCAAACATAAGTCTTAACCACCAAGGATCATCTTCACAGAAAAGGAAAAAAGATTTTCAACACAAAACATGAAAATAATATAATTTCAATAAAATAAAATATCTCATACCACACAACTGGAGCCTTCGGTGCAAAGCAATAATCTTCGAAAAGGAAATAATTTATTGTCTCCAAAACCGGCAAAGGAATTTGGGACAAATTGCAACAAACTCCACTTTGGCACAAATTGCTTGGAAGGGACGAACACGGCAAAATCGATCTTGTTATGATATCAAAATTCTCAATATCGATGAGAAACGTCCTCTAAGAAAATGCTCGAAAAGCGGCTCAATGACTCTGGCTCTGATACCACTTGCTAAGAAAATAATAATTGAAATACGAGCTTAGAATATCGGGAAGCGATAAAGGATGTAGATATTTGAGAATATAAAACAAGATAAAAAAAAAGGATAGTAGGGGGTACATGATTTTTACGTGGAAAGCAAAATCGGGAGAAAACCACGGGCAGCAACAATGGCACAGAATCCACTATAATATGAGTGAGTACAAAACGATCTCAAAACAAATGCTCAAGGAAGAGATCAACAAGAGAGAGAAAGATCTTAGAGCAAACACTCAAGGAAGAGATCAATTACAACAAAAATCTCTCAATACTAACTCTCAATAAAATACGGAATAGAAAAGGCAAGTGCCCAAAGGCACACCCCAACGCCTCGCACCAAACAAGGTTAAACAACCTAGTATTTACATAGAGGCCCCAAATATACCAAGGGTTTAACCCTAGCCGCAAACATAAGTCTTAACCACCAAGGATCATCTTCACAGAAAAGGAAAAAAGATTTTCAACACAAAACATGAAAATAATATAATTTCAATAAAATAAAATATCTCATACCACACAACTGGAGCCTTCGGTGCAGAGCAATAATCTTCGAAAAGGAAATAATTTATTGTCTCCAAAACCGGCAAAGGAATTTGGGACAAATTCCAACAAACTCCACTTTGGACCAAATTGCTTGGAAGGGACGAACACGACAAAATCGATCTTGTTATGATGTCAAAATTCTCAATATCGATGAGAAACACTCTACAAGAAAATGCTCGAAATCTAGCTCAATGACTCTGGCTCTGATACCACCTGTAAGAAAATAATAATTGAAATTCGGGCTTAGTATATGGGGAAACAATAAAGGACGTAGATATTTGAGAATATAAAACAAGATAAAAAAAAAGGGGAATAAGGGGCACATGATTTTTAAGTCGAAACCCAAATCAGGAAAAAACCATAGGCAGCAACAATGGCACAAAACCCACTATAATATGAGTGAGTACAAAACAATCTCAAAGCAAACGCTCAAGGAAAAGATCAACAAGAGAGAGAAAGATCTCAGAACAAGCGCCCAAGGAACAAATCAATTACAACGAAAATCTCTCAATATCAACTCTTAAAAAAATATTGAATAGGAAAGGGAGGTACCGAAAGGCACACCCCAGTGCCCCACACGAAACAAGATTAAACAACCTAGTATTTATATATATGCCCCAAAGGTACCAAGGGCTTAACCCTAGCCACAAACATATGTCTTGGCCACCAAGGATCATCTTCACAGAAAGAGAAAAAGATATTAATTACAAAATATGGAAATAATATAATTTTCATAAAATAAAATATCTCAAACCACACAACTTGAGCCTTGGGTGCAAAGCAATAATCTTCAAAAAGAAAATAATTTATTGCCTCAAAAACCGGCAAAGGAATTTGGGACAAATTCCAACAAGCTCCACTTTGGCCCAAATTCCTTGGAAGGGACGAGCACGGCAAAATCGATCTTGTTCTGGTGTCAAAATTCTCAATATCGATGAGAAACATCCTCCAAAAAATGCTAGAAATCTAGTACAATGACTCTGGCACTGATATCACTTGCTGAGAAAATAATTATTGAAATTCGAGCTTAGTATCTAGGGAAGCGATACAAGAGTTAGATATTTGAGAATATGAAACATGATAAAAAAAAAGGATAGTAGGGGCTACATGATTTTTACGTGGAAACCCAAATCGGGCGAAAACCACGAGCAGCAATAATGACACAAAACCGACTATAATATGAGTCCGTACAAAACAATCTCAAAGCAAACGCTCAAGGAAGACATCAACAAGGGAGATAAAGATCTCAGAGCAAACGCCCAAGGAGGAGATCAACTACAACGAAAATCTTTCAATACTAACTTGCAATAAAATATGGAGTAGAAAAAGGAGGTGCCGAAGGGCACACCCCAACACCCCGCACCAAAAAAGGTTAAACAACCTAGTACTTCTATAGAGGCGCCAAAGGTACCAAGGGTTTAACCCTAGCTGCAAACGTTTGTCTCGGCCACCAAGGATCATCTTCACAGAAAAGGAAAAAAGATATTAAATACAAACTATGAAAATAATATAATTTTCATAAAATAAAATATCTCCAACCACACACTTGGGCTTTGGGTGCAAAGCAATAATCTTCAAAAGGAAATAATATATTGTCTCCGACACCGACAAAGGAATTTTGGACAAATTTCAACAAACTCCACTTTGGACCAAATTCCATGGAAGGAACGAACACGGCAAAATCGATCCTGTTATGACGTCAAAAATTTCAATATCGATGAGAAAAATCCTCCAAGAAAGCGCTCGAAATCTGGTGCAATGACTCTGGCTCTGATACGACTTGTTATGAAAATAATAATTGAAACTCGAGCTTCGTATATACGGAAGGGATAAAGGATGTAGATATTTGAGAATATAAAACAATATTAAAAAAAGGATAGTAGGGGGCACATGATTTTTACGTGGAAACCCGGGTCGAGAGGAAACCACGGGTAGCAAATATGGCACATAATCCATTATAATATGAGCTAGTACAAAATGATCTCAAAGCAAACGCTCAAGGAAGAGATCAACAAGAGAGATAAAGATCTCAGAGCAAACGCCCAAGGAGAAAATCAATTACAACGAAAATCTCTAAATACTAACTCTCTATAAAATATGGAAAAGGAAAGGGAACTGCCGAGAGGCACACGCTAGGGCCCCGCACCAAAAATGGTTAAACAACCTAGTATTTATATAGAGGCGCCACAGGTACCAAGGGTTTAACCCTAGCTGGAAGCATTTGTCTCGGCCACCAAGGATCATCTACACAGAAAAGGAAAAAAGATATTAAATACAAAATATGGAAATAATATAATTTTCATAAAATGAAATATCTCCAACCACACAACTTGGGCTTTGGGTGCAAAGCAGTAATCTTCAAAAAGGAAATAGTATATTGTCTCCAAAATCGGCAAAGGAATTTGGGACAAATTCCAACAAACTCCACTTTGGACCAAATTCCTTGGAAGGAACGAACATAGCAAAATCGATCTTGTTAAGATGTCAAAATTTTCAATATTGACGAGAAACATCCTCCAAGAAAACGCTCGAAATCCGTTGCAATGACTCTGGCTCTGATACGACTTGTTAAGAAAATAATAATTGAAACTCGAGCTTACTATATGCGGAAGAGATAAAAGATGTAGATATTTGAGAATATAAAACAAGATAAAAAAAAAGGATAGCAGGGGGCACATGATTTTTACGTGGAAACCCGGATTAAGAGGAAACCACGGGTAGCAAATATGGAACATAATCCACTATAATATGAGTGAGTGCAAAACGATCTCAAATCCAATGCTTAAGGAAGAGATCAACAAGAGAGATAAACATCTCAGAGCAAACGCCCAAGGGGGAGATCAATTGTAGCGAAAATCTTTCAATACTAACTCTCAAAAAATTATGGGATACAAAAAGGAAGTGCCGAAAGGCACAACCCAGCACCCGGCGCCAAGCAACGTTAAACAACCTAGTATTTATATAGAGGCCCGAAAGGTGCCAAGGATTTAACCCTAACCGCAAACGTATGTCTTGGCCACCAAGGATCATCTTCACAGAAAAGGAAAAAAGATATTCAATATAAAATATGGAAATAATATAATTTTCATAAGATAAAATATCTCCAACAACACAACTTGAGCCTTGGATGCAAAGCAGTAATCTTCAAAAAGGAAATACTTTATTGTCTCCAAAACCGGCAAAGGAATTTGGGACAAATTCCAACAAACTCCACTTTGGACCAAATTCCTTGGAAGGGATGAACACGGGAAAATTGATCTTGTTTTGATGTGAAAATTCTCAATATCGATGAGAAACATCCTCCAAGAAAATGTTCAAAATTCGGCTCAATGACTCTGTCTCTGATACCACTTGTTATGAAAATAATAATTGAAGCTCGAGCTGAGTATATGCGGAAGCGATAAAGGATGTAGATATTTGAGAATATAAAACAAGAAGAAAAAAACGATAGTAGGGGGCACATGATTTTTATGTGGAAACCCAAATCGGGAGGAAACCACGGGTAGCAACAATGGCACAAAATCCACTATAATATGAGTGGGTACAAAACGATCTCAAAGCAAACTCTCAAGGAAGAGATCAACAAGAGAGATAAAGATCTCAGAGCAAACGCCCAAGTTGGAGATCAATTACAATGAAAATCTCTTCATACTAACTCTCAATAAAATATGGAAAAGGAAAGGGCACTGCCGAAAGGCACACGCTAACACCCCGCACCAAAAACGGTTAAAAAACCTAGTATTTATATAGAGGCCCAAAAGTGCCAAGGGTTTAACCCTATCCGTAAATATATGTCTTGGCCACCGCGGATCATCTTCACGGAAAAGGAAGAAACATATTCATTATAAATATAGAAATAATATAATTTTCACAAAATAAAATATCTCAAACCACACAACTTGAGCCTTGGGTGCAAAGCAACAATCTTCAAAAAGGAAATAATTTACTGTCTCAAAAACCGGCAAAGGAATTTGGGACAAATTTCGAAAAAACTCCTCTTTGGACCAAATTCCTTGGAAGGGACGAACACGGCAAAATTGGTCTTGTTATGATGTCAAAATTCTCAATATGGATTAGGAACATCCTCCAAGAAAATGCTCGAAATTCGGGTTAATGATTTTGGCTCTGATACCACTTGTTAAGAAAATAATAATTGAAATTCGAGATTACTATATGCGGAAGCAGTAAAGGATGTAGATATTTGAGAATATAAAATGAGGTAAAAAAAAAAGGATAGTAGGGGGAACCTGATTTTTACGTGGAAACCCGAATTGGGAGAAAACCACGGGCAGCAACAATGGCACAAAACCCACTATAATAAGAGTGAATACAAAACAATCGGAAAGCAAACGCTCATGGAAGAGATCAAAAAGAGAGATAAAGATCTCAGAGCAAACGCCCAAGGAGGAGATAATTTACAACGAAAATCTCTCAATACTAACTCTCAATAAAATATGGAATAGAACAGGGAAGTGCTGAAAGGCACACCCTAGTGCCCTGCACCAAACAAGGTTAAATAACCTAGTATTTATATAGAGGCCCCAAAGGTACCAAGGGTTTAACCCTAACCGCAGACATATGCCTTGGCCGCCAAGGATGATCTTCACAGAAAAGGAAAAAAGATATTCAATACAAAATATGGAAATAATATAATTTTCAAAAAAGAAAATATCTCAAACCCCACAACTTGAGCCTTGAGTGCAAAGCAGTAATCTTCAAAGAGGAAATAATTTATTGTCTCCAAAACCGGCAAAGGAATTTGGGCAAATTCAAACAAACTCCACTTTGTACCAAATTCCTTTGAAGGGACGAACATGACAAAATCGATCTCGTTATGATGTCAAAATTCTCAATATCGATGATAAACACCCTACAAGAAAATGCTCGAAATCCAGCTCAATGACTCTGGCTCTGATACCACTAGTTAAGAAAATAATAATTGAAACTCGAGCTTGGTATATGCGGAAGCGATAAAGGATGTAGATATTTGAGAATATAAAACAAGAAACAAAAAAAGAATAGTAGGGGGCACATGATTTTTACGTGGAAACCCAGGTCGAGAGGAAACCACGGGTAGCAAATATGGCACATAATCCACTATAATATGAGCTAGTACAAAATGATCTCAAAGCAAACGCTCAAGGAAGAGATCAACAAGAGAGATAAAGATCTCAGAGCAAACGCCCAAGGAGGAGTTCAATTACGACGAAAATCTCTAAATACTAACTCTCAATAAAATATGGAAAAGGAAAGGGAACTGCCGAGAGGCACACGCTAGGGCCCCGCACCAAAAACGGTTAAACAACCTAGTATTTATATAGAGGCGCCACAGGTACTAAGGGTTTAACCCTAGCTGGAAGCATTTGTCTCAGCCACCAACGATCATCTACACAGAAAAGGAAAAAAGATATTAAATACAAAATATGGAAATAATATAATTTTCATAAAATAAAATATCTCCAACCACACAACTTGGGCTTTGGGTGCAAAGCAATAACCTTCAAAAAGGAAATAGTATATTGTCTCCAAAATTGGCAAAGGAATTTGGGACAAATTCCAACAAACTCCACTTTGGACCAAATTCCTTGGAAGGAACGAACACAACAAAATCGATCTTGTTATGATGTCAAAATTTTCAATATCGATGAGAAACATCCTCCAAGAAAACGCTCGAAATCCGGTGCAATGACTCTGGCTCTGATACGACTTGTTAAGAAAATAATAATTGATACTCGAGCTTAGTATATACGGAAGAGATAAAAGATGTAGATATTTGAGAATATAAAACAAGATAAAAAAAAAGGATAGTAGGGGGCACATGATTTTTACGTGGAAACCCGGATTGAGAGGAAACCACGGGTAGCAAATGTGGAACATAATCCACTATAATATGAGTGAGTGCAAAATGATCTCAAATCCAACGCTTAAGGAAGAGATCAACAAGAGAGATAAACATCTCAGAGCAAACGCCCAATGAGGGGATCAATTGTAGCGAAAATCTTTCAATACTAACTCTCAAAAAATTATGGGATACAAAAAGGAAGTGCCGAAAGGCACAACCCAGCACCCGGCGCCAAGCAACGTTAAGCAACCTAGTATTTATATAGAGGCCCGAAAGGTGCCAAGGGTTTAGCCCTAACCGCAAACGTATGTCTTGGCCACCAAGGATCATCTTCACAGAAAAGGGAAAAAGATATTCAATATAAAATATGGAAATAATATAATTTTCATAAGATAAAATATCTCCAACAACACAACTTGAGCCTTGGATGCAAAGCAGTAATCTTCAAAAAGGAAACACTTTATTGTCTCCAAAACCGGCAAAGGAATTTGGGACAAATTCCAACAAACTCCACTTCGGACCAAATTCCTTGGAAGGGATGAACACGGGAAAATTGATCTTGTTTTGATGTGAAAATTCTCAATATCGATGAGAAACATCCTCCAAGAAAATGCTCAAAATTCGGCTCAATGACTCTGTCTCTGATACCACTTGTTATGAAAATAATAATTGAAGCTCGAGCGGAGTGTATGCGGAAGCGATAAAGGATGTAGATATTTGAGAATATAAAACAAGAAGAAAAAAACGATAGTAGGGGGCAAATCATTTTTATGTGGAAACCCAAATCGGGAGGAAACCACGGGTAGCAAGAATGGCACAAAATCCACTATAATATGAGTGGGTACAAAACGATCTCAAAGCAAACGCTCAAGGAAGAGATCAACAAGAGAGATAAAGATCTCAGAGCAAACGCCCAAGGAGGAGATCAATTACAATGAAAATCTCTCAATACTAACTCTCAATAAAATATGGAAAAGGAAAGGGAACTGCCGAGAGGCGCACGCTAGGGCCTCACACCAAAAACGGTTAAACAACCTAGTATTTATATAGAGGCGCCACAGGTACCAAGGGTTTAACCCTATCTGCAAGCGTTTGCCTCGGCCACCAAGGATCATCTTCACAGAAAAGGAAAAAAGATATTAAATACAAAATAAGGAAATAATATAATTTTCACAAAATAAAATATCTCAAACCACACAACTTGAGCCTTGGGTGCAAAGCACCAATCTTCAAAAAGGAAATAATTTACTGTGTCAAAAACCGGCAAAGGAATTTGGGACAAATTTCAAAAAAACTCCTCTTTGGACCAAATTCCTTGGAAGGGACGAACACGGCAAAATCGATCTTGTTATGATGTCAAAATTCTCAATATGGATGAGGAACATCCTCTAAGAAAATGCTCGAAATCCGGGTTAATGACTCTGGCTCTGATACCACTTGTTAAGAAAATAATAATTGAAATTCGAGATTACTATATGCGGAAGCAGTAAAGGATGTAGATATTCGAGAATATAAAACGAGGAAAAAAAAAAGGATAGTAGGGGGAACCTGATTTTTACGTGGAAACCCAAATTGGGAGAAAACCACGGGCAGCAACAATGGCACAAAACCCACTATAATATGAGTGAGTACAAAACAATCGGAAAGCAAACGCTCATGGAAGAGATCAAAAAGAGAGATAAAGATCTCAGAGCAAACGCCCAAGGAGGAGATAATTTACAACGAAAATCTCTCAATACTAACTCTAAGTAAAATATGGAATAGAAAAGGGAAGTGTCGAAAGGCACACCCTAGTGCCCCGCACCAAACAAGGTTAAACAACCTAGTATTTATATAGAGGCCCCAAAGGTACCAAGGGTTTAACCCTAACCACAGACATATGTCTTGGCCGCCAAGGTTGCTCTTCACAGAAAAGGAAAAAAGATATTCAATACAAAATGTTGAAATAATATAATTTCCATAAAATAAAATATCTCCAACCACACAACTTGAGCCTTGAGTGCAAAGCTGTAATCTTCAAAAAGGAAATAATTTATTGTCTCCAAAACCGGCAAAGGAATTTGGGCAAATTCAAACAAACTCCACTTTGGACCAAATTCCTTGGAAGGGACGAACACGTCAAAATCGATCTTGTTATGATTTCAAAATTCTCAATATCGATGAGAAACACCCTACAAGAAAATGCTCGAAATCTAGCACAATGACTCTGGCTCTGATACCACCTGTAAGAAAATGATAATTGAAATTTGGGCTTAGTATATGGGGAAGTAATAAAGGACGTAGAGATTTGAGAATATAAAACAAGATAAAGAAAAA
>JACYFF010031955.1:91168597-91192305 GCA_017589665.1 Selenicereus undatus
ATAAAACAAGAAACAAAAAAAAGGATAGTAGGGGGCACATGATTTTTGCGTGGAATCGCAAATTGGGAGGAAACCACAGATAACAACAATGGCACAAAATCCACTATAATATGAGTGAGTACAAAATTATCTCAAAGCAAACGCTCAAGGAAGAGATCAATAAGAGAGATAAAGTTCTCAGAGCAAACGCCATAGGAGGAGATCAATTACAACGAAAATCTCTCAATACTAATTTTCAATAAAATACGGAAAAGGAAAGGGAGCTTCCGAGAGGCACACGCTAGGGCCCCGCACCAAAAGGTTAAACAACCTAGTATTTATATAGAGGCCCAAAAGTACCAAGGGTTTAACCCTAGCCGCAAACTTATGTCTTGGCCACCAAGGATCATCTTCACAGATAAGGAAAAACATATTCAATATAAAATATGGAAATAATATAATTTCCACAAAATAAAATATCTCAAACCACACAATTTGAGCCTTGGGTGCAAAGCAACAATCTTCAAAAAGGAAATAATTTATTGTCTCAAAAACCGGCAAAGGAATTTGGGACAAATTCCAACAAACTCCTCTTTGGACCAAATTTCTTGGAAGGGACGAACACAGCAAAATCGATCTTGTTATGATGTCAAATTCTCAATATCGATGAGGAACATCCTCCAAGAAAATGCTCGAAATTCGGGTTATTGACTCTGGCTCTGATACCACTTTTTAAGAAAATAATAACTGAAATTCGAGATTAGTATATGCAGAAGCGATAAAGGATTTAGAGATTTGAGAATATAAAACAATGTAAAAAAAGCATGGTAGGGGGAACCTGATATTTACATGAAAACCCAAATCGGGAGAAAAACACGGGCAGCAACAATGGCAGAAAACCCACTATAATATGAGTTTGTACAAAACAATCTCAAAGCAAATGTTCAAGGAAGAGATCAACAAGAGATATAAATATCTCAGAGAAAACACTCAAGGAGGAGATCAATTACAACGAAAATATCTCAATGCTGACTTTCAATAAAATATGAAATAGAAAAGGAAAGTGCCGAAAGGCACACCCCAGCGCCCCGCACCAAACAAGGTTAAACAGCCTAGTATTTATACAGAGGCTCCAAAGGTACCAAGGATTTAACTTTAACCGCAGACATATGTCTTGGCTACCAAGGATCATCTTCACAGAAAAGGAAAAAAGATATTCAATACAAAATATGGAAATAATATAATTTTCATAAAATAAAATATCTTCAACCACACAACTTGAGCCTTGGGTGAAAAGCATCAATATTCAAAAAGGAAATAATTTATTGTCTCCAAAACTGGCAGAGGAATTTGGGACAAATTCCAACAAACTCGACTTTGGACCAAATTCCTTAGAAGTGATGAACACGGAAAAATCAATCTTGTTATGATGTCAAAATTCTCAATATCGATGAGAAACATCCTCCAAGAAAATGCTCGAAATCCGGCTCAATGAATTTGGCTCTGATACCACTTGTTCTGAAAATAATAATTGAAATTCGAGCTTAGTATATGCGAAAGCGATAAAAGATGTTGATATTTGAGAATATAAAACAAGATAAAATAAAAAGGATAGTAGGTGGAACATGATTTTTACATGGAAACCCAGATCGGGAGAAAAGCACGAGCAGCAACAATAACACAAAATCCACTATAATATGAGTCTGTACAAAATGATCTCAAAGCAAACGCTCAAGGAAGAGATCAACAAGAGGGTTAAAGATCTCAGAGCAAATGCCCAATGCGGAGATCAATTACAACGAAAATCTCCCAATGCTAGCTCTCAATAAAATATGGAATAGAAAAGGGAAGTGTCGAAAGGCACACCCCAGTGCGCCGCATCGAACAAGGTTAAACAAACCTAATATTTATATGGATTCCCCAAAGGTACCAAGAGTTTAACCCTAGTCGCAAACATATGTCTTGGCCAACAAGGATCATGTTGACAGAAATGGAAAAAAGATATTTAATACAAAATAAGAAAATAATATAATTCCCATAAAATAAGATATGTCCAACCACATAACTTGAGCCTTGGGTGCAAAGCAATAATCTTCAAAAACGAAATAGTTTATTGTCTCCAAAATCGGCAAAGGAATTTGGGAAAAATTTCAACAAAAAATTTGGTGGAAAGAAATTTTTTTGAAAAAGTTGCTTTTTTTCTTGTGTTTGGTTTGGAGAAAATCACACAGAAAAAAATATGGAGAAAAGTTATGTGAAAAAATTGTTAGAAATAAGTGATAAATTTTCCTCCTCAAACCTCCTCAAACCTCACATTGCTTTGACATGAACATAATACAAGTAGTTCATTAAGATTCAAAATTGTCATCTAAATTCTTATATTTTTTCTTCAATCCAAACAAAAGAAAAAAAAACTCATTTCTCCCTACTTTTTTTTTCCTTCGCATTTTTTCCTTCAATTTTTCTTTCCAACAAATTTTCTAAGGACCAAACGGAGCCATTGATTTTTAATTCCGCATTCTGAAACTTGATCTCATGTCTGCTGAAACGATTTATCGGATTTTGAGATCTTGATCAGCTGATGTGTTATATAGTATTCTAAATTTCAGCTACAGTATGTTTTTAGCTCACGATTTTCAAAAACTAATTACTTTTTTAGGGATATAAGGAAACAAATTGTTATGTAAATAAATTACTTTAGAGAAGATCTTTGCATGTTTCCTTTTCCTAGTTCAATTAGGTTGCTTGGCGTTGCTTGGTGTGGAAACTAGAGCTACGATTTAATTTCTCTCTCATGCATGTATATAAAGAAGGGCATGTGGCCGTGGAAGACATGCAGAAAAGGGGCACAGTTGCAGCCCTTGTGAAACACAAACAAATACCAAATATTAAATCTTTATGGTATCAGAGCCTTGAGTAAAAAGATGGTGATCGATCCTTACTCACCCTATTATCTACATCCCTCGAAAGGGCCTGGGGTACCGATCGCATCTATTGTCTTCAACGACAAAAATTATGACCTCTGGCGACAAGTGGTTACAACTACTTTGAGATTAAAATATAAATTAGGGTTCACCGAAAGAACCCTAAAAGGACCCCAGTTGAAGGAACGTGAAGACCCAACCGAATACAACACCTAGGAGATAGTGAACTCAATGATATGCTCTTGGATTATCAATGTCATTGATCCGAAATTGCATATGAGTGTAGCATCTGTTGAGATAGCCGCATTGACGTGGGAGAATTTGCGTAAAATGTATGTCGTACCTAATACGCCTGAAATTCACCAACTTAAAACTGACATAGCAGCAGCAAAATAGGAAGGTCTTGAAGTGGTTCATTGCTACTCTAAATTCATGGGAATGTAGAGTGAGATAAGTAACTATGTGAAGATTCTGCAATGCAAATGTAGAAAGTATGAATGTGGGAGTTGGGCTAAAGTGGTGAAGATGATTGAAGAAGAACATGCTCACCACTTTCTTATAGGACTTAACGACGAGTCTTATGCAAACATTGGAGTCAAGTCCTAGCTCTAGACCTATTGCCATAGTTAGACAAAATCTTTAATATGACCCAACAAGAGAAGAATTACAAGCAACTCATGTTGGGTAGAGACAACTGAATTGAGACTTCACTGGCTTTTACCATGAGAGGCAACACCGGTGGAGCCGAAAGGAGCACTTGTAAGCATGCGGACGTTATGGGCACGATGAGGTGGCTTGCTATGAGATCATTGGTCATCCGCCAATTGGGGTACTTAGGGTCATGGTCGTGGTGGTCAAGGTGGAAGAAGTGGTCATGAAGGCAAGGCGGCCAGCGGAAGTGGTCAAGGACTTACACGTGAGACGGCAAACACTGTCGTGACCCAAACTGATGCAGTAGTGGGCTAGCATAATGCCCCAGCTACGGGTTGCCACAATACATCCTAGATTAATATCACGGGGTTATCCTATGAATGGGTACAGAGGTTGTTAAGCCTTGTTAACGTCCCGAAAGGTGGTTATGAAAAGTTGCCAGCTGAGTTATCTTGGTTAATTGATAGCAAAGCCTCGTGCCACGTGAAAAGTAATTTCAGACAAATTAGTAATACCAAAGAAATTCGACCAATTCCAATATCGCTTCCTAATGGCTCACTTGCTTTGGCCGCAAACAAAGGGATGCTAGTTGTAGAGGGGCAAAGGATTTTGAAAGATGTTTTATATGTTCCTGAGCTCAATTGTAACCTTTTGTCTATGCTATGTTGTGCAGAGATTTAAATTGTGATGTACCATTCTTTGACGATTCATGTATATTGTAGGATTGCACTTCGAGGACTCTGATTGAAGTGGGTGAGGAAAGAGACGGGGTATGCTACTACGCGGGGCATAAAAAGAGAAGGTTCAAGCAAACACAGTGGGTATAAGAAGGTTATGGCAGGATCGCTTTAGGCACACTTCTAATAAAGTTATGTCAACATTCTTTAAAAGCAAGGAGTTTTTGGAGGGTATAAGGAAGCTTGTGATGTATGTAGTAGAGCTAAACAAACTAGAAGTCATTTTGTTATAAATGTGAATAAAGCTAGTGATTTGTTTGAACTTATTCCCTATGATAGTTGGGGGCCTCATAGAGTGAAGGCCTCTTGTGGTGTAAATTATTTTCTCTGTATCGTTGATTAAGCTAGTAGGGTCACGTCGGTGTACCTAATGAAAGAAAAGGGTGAAGTAGGAATGTTATTGAAAGGGTTTATTATGGCCCCAAATCAATTTGGGATGAGTGTAAAAACAATTAGAAGTTGGCAATGGGCTTGAGTTTAAATATGGGCCTATGAAGGAGTTCTATTTTAAGAATGGCATAATCCACCAAATTAGTTGCGTAGACACCCCCAACAAAGTGGTAGGGTGGAGTACAAACATTGTCATAATCCAACACCAACTTTCAAACCTTTTAATTTTATCAATACGGGATAACGCCCATTTTCATATTCTTTGTATTTTATCAATGTGGGATAATACCAACTTTCAGAATCCAACATGCCCCCTAACATGTTGGCTACTAATAAGGGCCAACACGTGCACACAATTTCAATCAAGTAGGGATGGTGGTAAATCATGATTGAGCAACCCGTTCTTATACCATGTAGATTGTATATATCAATTGGGTCGTTAAAACAGACTCATGTATATAAGCTCAAATGAGGTTCCAACTCAAAACAAATTAGTAATTAGTGGAGTAACTCACAAGCTCCATCCTCAAGCCCTTTAATTTTATTAATGTAGAACAACATTGACTTTCGTATTCTTTGTATTTTATTAATGTGGGATATTACCCACTTTTATAATCCAACAAAGGATGACTTAACATCTTGCAATAATACGTTCAAGGATATTCAGGTTGCATTAGCTGGTTTTGCATGGAGGTCCATTTTCGCACCTATAATTACTGCGTCCAATAACCCTCTTAAGCGAATGAGTCAATGATCGTGAGTAAATTTTGGGTTGGCTCAATTCGTGAATAGCAGGTTTAGTAGAGTAGCTTTTTGAGAACAGTTGATGAGATCATGACCGCTTGATTAGTAGTTTGTTGTATAACATCCCAAGAGAATATGTAGTATGCCAAGAGCCCATCATTATCGGCGACTTCCAATAAGATGACTGAACATCTTGCCATAAATGGTTGGTAGACAGTGGCGGATCTAGACATTTGGATTACCGGTGTCCACCTACTAATGTTCATTGCGATGTGTACTATAAAATAAAGTTTAAAGAATACAGGAAACATTATAATAATCTACTATTGCAATTGTTCTTAACATTTTTGCATATTTCGGAATTGATATAAGATAGAATCATTAGAAATCGATACATATTAAATTGGACAAAAAAAGAGAAAAATGAGACAACCCTAGCTAAGGATCCATATCCTAAATGTAAAACTACTTGCTAAGAGTCTAAATTTCAATCGACTAATACATTGCAAGGCATCAAAAGCACACAAGTACATAACATCTCCATAACATAACTAAATTATGGACAACACAAAAACATTAAGAAAACGAAGCAATTCAATTACAATAATGAATTTGAACTACTACACATAACTTATCGCTAAAAATCATCAATTGTAGATGAATTTGTGGTAAAATGATTCTTGAATCATAACACAATGTCAAACAAAATTAGCACCAAAAGCATGATATAGAACAACAAACTAAGGAGTAGCCATAAACCCTGGACTACAAACTGTGGGATAGATGCCTTGAGGTCACAGATGGAGGCATCTAGCAGCAACAATGGGCTCTGACAGCGAAATTAAGTTTAGGAAAGGAATTGAGGATTTGAAAAACAAAAAACTCTAATATTGAAAGCACATCAGGATATTAAATTGTTTTCTCAAAAAATATAAAAGAAATTAGATTGTGTTCAAAACTAAAACCCTAACATTACAAGCAAGACAATAACAACCTTCAACTTGATGAGCAGATCGCATGTGTAGTCATATATTTGCAATCGCCGTCGGTAGTGGATGATAGCCTGATGGAAAATTTGAGGCTGAAGTCTTAGATTTGAGTCTTTCGAGTTCACCATGGAGATTTGGATTTCAAAGCTTGCCATTCCTCTGCATTCAAGAGGCAATCGAAAAGGCAAGAGGATCCAATTGTAACAGAGAAAGAGAGAGAGACAGAGAGAGGGTGAGTTGGGCAAATGAAGCATGTATGTCAGGACCCTTTACTGACCGAAAAGGAGGGGAGAGATAGAGAGAGTCAAAGTCTTGTCCTCTTTACAACTATAGCTTTTATTTGAAAAAAGGAAAAATTAAACGTGCTAATACTTCATTCGTTGGGTTGTGAATATCAGGGTGTCCGAGATTATTTGGCCCTTTTTTTAAGGGTGTCCATTTGCATTATTATCAACCACTTTAAACTATTTAGTAGAGATTTGTTTGGGCTAGGGGTGTCTGTGAACGCCCATGAGCTCTTCATAGATCCGCCCCTGTTGGTGGACATTGAGGTTTGGTTCAGATTGTTTTGGATTGGGCTCATATCGGTTGGTTCAACTTGGGACAAGTTGAACTTATTTTAGTTCAAAACCAACTTGCTTAGTTCTGAGTCTGACTTACTGAGTTCTGCTCATCCAATTTTGGGTACAAGTAAGGGAAATTACAGTGTTAACAATGCCTGCCAGTCACTTAGCTGCTAAATCATTGCCCATTAGAGTAAGTGAAACAAACTCATTCTGGATGGGTTATATACATTACGGATGATGCATCGCATATATGAAACATACAGGAATCAAAATGAAATTGAGGCTTGAATAGGATATATTTAACTATAGCAAGCAGGAAATATAAAAGTTTCTTAGAATCTTGAACTATTTTGCAGTGCATGAGCCCTCCATTGCCCATTGCCCATCAAACATCAGTTCTATATATACATGTACATAGAATACATATACACACATTTATGTATATACACATACATATGTATATACATATCAAAGAGAATATAGCAGGCAAGACTTTCTCAGTGAAGAAAAAATTAAATCCAGTGTCTTGTTTGCACGACTTAGAACGAGGTCACATGAGAAATTGAAGCAAGTTTAATTTCCATGATCGGAACATTTCTTAGGTGAATAATACATTTTATTTCAATATTTCGTAACCGCCTTCAGGTTAACAGTTTTTAATCTTATGTTCCCTTCGATTAGAAATGCAACCATTAATCTATATTAGGTGTATATTGCTTGTTCTATCAGTGTGGTTGTTGTTGTCTTTATTCTATTATATAAAAACATACACACACAAAACAAAAGCACTTTTAACAATAAAACAAAATTGTACAACAATTAGTTTATATATTTATTCAATGATGTTCAAGGAACTACTTCATGGGAATTCTAAGATTAGGCATTTTTGATCAGTCAAGAACTTGATTATTCAAAAAAGTCCCCATTCCCTGGTTACTAAGCCCCCAAAAATTTGGAAACAACAATGAACGATAGTTGCGAATAAGCTCAAATAATGTCACACCTAAAGTACCTGCTAGTCAATCAGCCTACTGCTCTCCCCCCCCCCCACAAAAAATCCCCCTTCTATTTGCTTGGCTGCTGAGGAAAGTGGTACCCACTAGCTTATATGAATTATTCAATATGTGCTTGCATCCGAACTACACTGTTTCAATCTGACTGTCAGAGTGCGAGAGAAACACTCTAACTATTTTTAAGCATAGTTCAATCATCATTTCCAATCATTGTGCTTGAAGCTGAATAACTAAATAAACATTCCAACCATAGGAGTTCACGTTGGATTTAATGGCCCAAAATCGATTTATCCACCACGGGCTTCAAGGAGCTTGGGCTATTGGCGGCTAGGGTTACTCCTAGGATTTTTCATCATGATACCTCGAAACCTTATATAGAGGACCCTCATAATCATCCCAACAACACAAAACACAAGCATCCACAAGAGCTTATGTTCTGCTATTCCTATTTTTCTGAAACAACATTCTAAGTGATTTGTAATCACTTTCTGATATCTTCTGATAGCACCTCGCTTTGAGATTAGCTTTGTACTCTACCATCTCTACAGTGGATTATTTGCTCATTGTCGTCCGTGTTTTTCTCCCGTTTTGGGTTTCCACGTAAATTCTTGGTGTTAATTTGTGTTTGTTTTACAGAAGCATCCATAAGAGCTTATGTTTTGCTATTCCTATTTTTGTGAGAGAGCGTTCTGAGTGATTCAGTTGTGCCTGGCAACTTGTGTCTTCCGTGAAGTTCGGGATGTAACTACTCTGGCAGATCTTTGGCTTCGGCTAGAGTTCTTATACATGACGAAAAGCCTTGCAAACAAAATTCGTCTGAAGGAACGTCTGTATACATTCTCCATGGCGAAAGGTACTCCTATTAAAAACCACCTTGACGAGTTCAATTCTATTACTATTGATCTTAAAAATCTGGATACTAAAATCAAGGATGAAGATAAGGCGTTGTCGTTGGTTGTCTCTTTACAACCTTCCTATAACAACTTCAAGGAAATCTTGTTACATAGTAACAATGATACCTTGTCTGTTGAAGATGTTAAGGCCAACTTACTATCCGTAGAAAGGTTTGACCTTGAAGTTCGGGGTGAAAAAGGTGAAGGGTTGCTTTTTAGGGGTGAATCCCATGGGAAAGGAAAGACCGCTAAATGAAAGTTTGAAAGACCTAGATCCAACAAGTTTTGCCGTTATTGTAGGAAAATTGAGCATGTAGTTTCTAAGTGTTTTAAGTTGAAAAAGCAAAGGGAGAAAGAAGAAAATAATACTCCTTCACACTCAATTGAACCTGCTACAGCTACCTTCGTTGAGTCTGATTATGACGGTGATATTTTATTTGCTACCTCCACTAAAAAAGGGGGCGTTTATGATTGCGTTCTAGATTCGGGATGTACCTTTCATATGTGTTCCCATAAGGACTGATTTCTAGATATTACCCAGTTAATTGTAGTTCTGTTCACATGGGCAATAATGCCCAATGTAATGTTACTGGAATTGGTACTGTCAAAGTCAAGACCCATGATGGTGCTATTAGGACACTATCGAATGTTTGACATGTTCCTAATTTGAAGCTTAATCTCATCTCCATAGGCACCCTTGAATCAAAGGGGTGCAAATAATCAGCTGAAGGTGGAGTTTTGAAGGTTTCCAAGGGCACTCAGATTCTGTCAGAGGGTTTGAGACGTGAGACTCTCTATGTTTTTCAAGGATGTACTGTGAAAGGTCCTGTTGTTGCTGCTGCTTCTTCTCCTAATGGTATTTCTACAGCACATTGGGAGAAAAGTCTACATAGGTCACTTCCCAATTCAAGGTTCAAGAATCCCTTGAACTCAATAGGTGGTCGGTTCGTGTGATGCCCTTCGGGGCTCTATGCTTTGGGGTTCCTTTAACGGTGTTCTCTATAGATATTGGTGATTTTGTTCCAAGGTGGAGATTGTTGGGTTTAGTAGCCCACAATCGTTTTTTTCACCACAGGCTTGAAGGAGTTTGGGCTATTGGAAGCTAGGGTTACTCCTAGGATTTTGCATCCTGATACCTCTAAACCTTATATAAAGGGCCTAGCCTAAGCCCTCATAATCACCCCAACAACACAAATCACAAGCATTCATAAGAGCTTATGTTCTGCTATTCCAATTTTTGTGAGAGAGCCTTCTGAGTGATTTGTAATCGTTTTATGATATCTTCCTATGGCACATCGCTCTAAGATAAGTTTTGGAATCTCCCATCTGTATAGTGCATTATTTGCTCATCGTCGTCTGTGCTTTTGTCCCGTTTCTGGTTTTCACGTAAATTCTTGGTGTTAATTTGTGTTTGTTTTTCCTCTGCCTTGCTAGTATTATCGTACTTGTGATTCCTTTGTTGTTCATTCAATTCCTAATCGATCCTAACAAGTGGTATAAGAGCCTTGGTTTAGAATGACAATAATCCCGAAATTCGATATCCCTAAGTTCAATGACAGGGTGAGTTTCAATATCCGGAAGGTCCAGATAATGGCTGTTCTTACCCAGACTGGGTTGAAGAAAGCCATTGATGGAAAGAAGAAGAAACCTGAAAACGTGACAGACGACCAGTGGGATGAGCTTGATGAAAAGGCTCTCTCGACGATTTAGTTGTGCCTGGCAACTCATGTTCTCCGTGAAGTTTGGGATGTAACTATGGTGGTAGATCTTTGGCTTCGGCTAGAGTCCTTATACATGACCAAAAACCTTGCAAACAAAATTCTTCTTAAGGAACGTCTGCATACATTCTCCATCGCGGAACGTACTCCTATTAAAAACAACCTTAACGAGTTCAATTCTATTATTATTGATCTTGAAAGTCTGTATGTTAAAATCGAGGATGAACATAAGGCATTGTTGTTGGTTGTCTCTTTACCCCCTTCCTATGAAAACTTCAAGGAAATCTTGTTATATAGTAACAATAATACCTTGTCTTCTGAAGATGTTAAGGCTAACTTACTATCCAAAGAAAGGTTTAACCTTGAAGTTCGGGGTCAAAAAGGTGAAGGCTTATTTGTTAGGGGTGAATCCTATGGGAAAGGAAAGACTGGTAAACCACAGTCTAGAAGACCTTGATCCAACAAGTTTTGCTGTTATTGCAAGAATACTGGGCATGTAGTTTCTGAGTGTTTTAAGTTAAAAAACCAGAGGGAGAAAGAAGAAAATAATACTCCTTCACACTCTAATGAACCTACTACAGCGTCCTTCGTTGGGTCTGATTCTAACAGTGACGTTTTATTTGCTGCCTCTACTAAAAAGGGAGGCGTTTCTGATTGGGTTCTAGATTCGGGATGTACCTTTAATATGTGTCCACATAAGGACTGGTTTTCTACATATGACCTGGTTAATTCTACTTCTATTCACATGGGCAATAATGCCCAATGTAATGTTGCTGGAATTGGTAATGTCAAAGTCAAGAACCACAATGATGCTATCAGGAGTCTATCGAATGTTCGACATATTCCAGATGTGAAGCTTAATCTCATCTCCTTAGGCACCCTTGAATCCAAGGGGTGCAAATACGCCGTTAAAGGTGGAGTTCTAAAGCTTTCCAAGGGCACTCGGATTCTGTTAGAGGGTTTAAGATGTGGGACTCTCTATGTTTTGCAAGGATCTACTGTGAAAGGTCCTGCTGCTACTGCTTCTTCTCCTAATGGTATTTTCGCTGCACATAGGGAGAAAAGTCTACGCAAGTTACTTCCTTGTTCAAAGTTCAAGAATCCCTTGAATTGAACAAGTGGTCGGTTTGCATGATGCCCTTCGGGGCTTTACCCTACGGGGTTCTACCCTTCGGGGTTCCTTTGACGGTGTTCTCTATAGATGTTGGTGATTTTGGTCCAAGGTGGAGATTGCTGGGTTTAATTGCCCACAACCATTTTTTTCCACCACTGGCTTGAAGGAGTTTGGGCTTTTTGAGGCTAGGGTTCCTCCTAGGATTTTGCATCCTGTCACCTCTAAACCTTATATAAAGAGCCTAGCCTAGGCCCGCATAATCATCCCAACAACAAAAAATACAGGAATCCATAAGAGCTCATGTTCTACTATTCTTATTTTTGTGAGAGAGCCTTCTGAGTGATCTGTAATCGTTTTCTGATATCTTCATATAGCACATCACTCTGAGATAAGTTTTGGACTCTCCCATCTCTACAGTGGATTATTTGCTCATCGTCGCTTGTGGTTTTCACCCGTTTTGGGTTTCCATGTAAATTCTTGGTGTTAATTTGTGTTTGTTTTTCCTTTGTCTTGCTATTATTATCGTACTTGTGATTCCTTTGTTGTTCATAAAGTTCCTAACCGATCCTAACCAGCGGTATTAGAGCATTGGTTTAAAATGACAACAATCATGAAGTTCGATATCCCTTAGTTCGATGACAAGCTGAGTTTCAATACCTGGAAGGTGTGGATGATGGCTGTTCTTTCCCAGACTGGGTTGAAGAAAGCCATTGGTGGAAAGAAGAAGAAACCTGAAACCATGACAGACGACCAGTGGGATGAGCATGATGAAAATGCTCTCTCAACGATTTAGTTGTGCCTCGCAACTTATGTCCTCCGGGAAGTTCGGGATGTGACTACCACGACAGATCTATGGCTTAGGCTAGAGTCCTTATACAAGACGAAAAGCCTTCCAGACAAAATTCGTCTGAAGGATCGTCTGAAGGAACGTCTGTATACATTCTCTGTGGTAGAAGGTACTCTTGTTAAACACCACCTTGACAAGTTCAATTCTTTTATTATTGATCTTGAAAGTCTGGATGTTAAAATCGAGGATGAAGATAAGGTGTTGTTGTTGGTTGTCTCTTTAACCCCCTCCTATAAAAACTTCAAGGAAATCTTGTTATATAGTAACAACGATTCCTTGTCTTTTGAAGATGTTAAGGCTAACTTACTATCCACAGAAAGGTTTGACCTTGAAGTTCGGGGTGAAAAAGGTGGAGGCATGTTTGTTACAGGTGAATCCCATGGGAAAGGAAACACCGCTAAATCAGAGTCTGGAAGACGTAGATCCAACAAGTTTTGTCATTATTGCAGGAAAACGGGGCATGTAGTTTTTGAGTGTTTTAAGTTGAAAAACCAGAGGGAGAAAGAAGAAAATAATACTCCTTCACACTCCAATGAAGCTGCTACAGCCACGTTCGTTGAGTCTGATTATGATGGTGACGTTTTATTTTCTGCCTCTACTAAAGGGGGGCATTTCTGATTGGGTTCTAGATTCGGGATGTACATGTCATATGTGTCCTTATAAGGATTGGTTTTCTACATATGACCCAATTAATTCTACTTCTGTTCACATGGGCAACATGGCCCAATTCAATGTTGTTGGAATTGGTACTGTCAAAGTCAAGACCAACAATGGTGTTATCAGGAGTCTATTGAATGTTCGACATGTTTCAGTTTTGAGGCTTAATCTGATCTATTTAGGCACCCTTGAATCCAAGGGGTGCAAATACGTAGTTAAAGGTGGAGTTTTAAAGCTTTCCAAGGGCGCTCGGATTCTATTAGAGGGTTTAAGACATGGGTCTCCCTATGTTTTACAAGGATCTACTGTGAAAGGACCTCCTGCTGCAGCTTCTTCTCCTAATGGTATTTCCCTTGCACATAGGGAGAAAAGTCTACACAAGTCACATCCTAGTTCAACGTTCAAGAATCCCTTGAACTCAATAGGTGGTCGGTTCACATGATGCCCTTCGGGGCTTTGCCCTACGGGGCTCTACCCTTCGGGGTTCCTTTGACGGTGTTGTCTATAGATGTTGGTGATTTTGGTGCAAGGTGGAGATTGTTGGGTTTAATGGCCGAAAATCATTTTTTCCACCATGGGCTTGAAGGACTGTGGGCTATTAGCGGCTAGGGTCACTCCTAGGATTTTGCATCCTGATACCTCTAAACCTTATTTAAAGGGCCTAGCCTAGGCCCTCATAATCATCCCAACAACACAAAACACAAGTATCCATAAGAGCTTATGTTCTGCTATTCCTATTTTTGTGAAAGAGTGTCCTCAATGATTTGTAATTGCTTTTTGATATCTTCCTATAGCACATCGCTCTGAGATAAGTTTTGGACTCTCCCATCTCTATAGTGGATTTTTTGCTCATCGTCGTCCGTGGTTTTCTCCCGTTTCGAATTTTCACATAAATTCTTGGTGTTAATTTGTGTTTCCTTTTCCTCTATCTCGCTATTATTATCGTGTGATTCCTTTGTTGTTCATTGAATTCCTAACTGATCCTAACAGGTGGTATAAGGGCATTGGTTTAGAATGACAACAATCACGAAGTTCGACACCCCTAAGTTCGATAACAAGATGACTATTAATATCCGGAAGGACCAGATGACAGCTGTTCTTACCCAGAGTGGGTTGAAGAAAGTCGTTGGTGGAAAGAACAAGAAACCTGAAACCATGAGAGACAACCAGTGGGATGAGCTTGAGGAAAAGGCTCTCTCGACGATTCAGTTGTGCCTGGCAACTCATGTCCTCTGTGAAGTTCGGGATGTAACTACCGCGGCAGATCTTTGGCTTCGGCTAGAGTCCTCATACATGACGAAAAGCCTTCCAAAGAAAATTCTTTTGAAGGAACGTCTGTATGCATTCTCTGTGGCGGAAGGTGCTCCTATTAAAAACCACCTTGACTAGTTCAATTCTATTATTATTGATGTTGAAAGTCCGCATGTTAAAATCGAGGATGAAGATAAGGCGTTGTTGTTGGTTGTTTCTTTACCCCCTTCCTATAAAACTTCAAGGAAATCTTGTTATATAGTAACAATGATACCTTGTCCTTTGAAGAACTTAAGGCTAACTTACTATGCAAAGAAAGGTTTGACCTTGATGTTCGGGGTGAAAAAGGGGAAGGCTTATTTTTTAGAGGTGAATCCCATAGGAAAGGAAAGACTGCTAAATCACGGTCTAGAAGACCTAGATCAAAAAGTTTTGTAGTTATTGTAGGAAAACTCGGCATGTAGTTTCTGAGTGTTTTAAGTTGAAAAACCAGAGGGAGAAAGAAGAAAGTAATACTCCTTCACACTCTAATGAACCTGCTACAGCCACCTTCGTTGAGTCTGATTCTGACGGTGACGTTTTTTTTGCTACCTCTACTAAAAAGGGGTGTGTTTCTGATTGGGTTCTAGATTCGAGATGTAACTTTCATATGTGTCCTCATAAGGACTGGTTTTCTACATATGAGATAGTTAATTCTACTTCTGTTCACAGGGGCAACAATGCCCATTGTAATGTTTCTAGAATTGGTAAAGTCAAAGTCAAGACACATGTTGGTGCTATCAGGACTTTGTCGAATGTTCGACATGTTCCTGATTTGAAGCTGAATCTCATCTCCTTAGGCACCCTTGAATCCAAGGGGTGTAAATACCCAGCTGATAGTGGAGTTCTAAAGGTTTCCAAGGGCACTCGGATTATTTTAGAGGGTTTGAGACGTGGGACTCTCTACGTTTTGCAAGGATCTACGGCAGAAAGTCCTGCTACTGTTGCTTCTTTTCCTAATGGTGTTTCCGCTGCACATTGGCAGAGAAGTCTACGCAAGTCACTTCCCAGTTCAAAGTTCAAGAATCCCTTGAACTCAACAGTTGGTGGGTTTGCATGATTCCCTTCGGGCCTTCACCATACGGGGCTCTACCCTTCGGGGTTCCTTTTATGGTGTTCTCTATAGATGTTCTCCATTTTGGTCCAAGGTGGGGGTTGTTGGGTTTAATGGCCCAAAATCGTTTTTTCCACCGCAGGCTTGAAGGAGTTTGGGCTATTGGCGGCTAGGGTTACTCATAGGATTTTGCATCCTGATACCTTTAAACCTTATATAAAGGGCCTAGCCTGGGCCCTCATAATCATCCCAACAATACAAAACACAAGCATCCATAAGAGCTTATGTTCTGCTATTCCTATTTTTGTGATAGAGCGTTCTTAGTGATTTGTAATCGCTTTCTGATATCTTCCTATAGCACATTGCTTTGAGATAAGTTTTGGACTCTCCCGTCTCTATAGTGGATTATTTGCTCATCGTCGTCCGTGGTTTTCTCCTGTTTCGGGTTTTCACGTAAATTCTTGTTGTTAATTTGCATTTGTTTTTCCTCTGTCTTGGAATTATTATCATGCTTGTGATTCCTTTGTAGTTCATTCAATTCCTAATCGATCCTAACACGTGGTATCAAAGCATTGGTTTAGAATGACAACAATCACGAAGTTCGATATCTATAAGTTCGATGATAAGATGAGTTTCAATATCCGGAAGTTCGAGATGACGGTTGTTCTTACCCAAACTGGGTTGAAGAAAACCATTGGTGGAAAGAAGAAGAAACCTGAAGCCGTGACTTACGACCGGTTGGATGAGCTTCATGAAATGGCTCTCTTGACGACTCAGTTATGCCTAACAACTTATGTCCTCCGTGAAGTTCGGGATGTAATCACCGCGACAGATCTTTGGCTTCGGCTAGAGTCTTTATACATGGCGAAAAGCCTTGCAAACAAAATTTGGCTGAAAGAATGTCTGTAAACATTCTCCGTGGCAGATGCTACTCCTAATAAAAACCACGTTGATGAGTTCAATTCTAGTATTGTTGATCTTAAAAGTCTGGATGTTAAAATCGAGGATGAAGATAAGGTGTTATTGTTAGTTGTCTCTTTACCCCCTTCATGTAAAAACTTCAAGGAAATCCTATTATATAGTAAAGATGATACCTTGTCTTTTGAAGATGTTAAGGCTAACTTACTATCCACAGAAAAGTTTGACCGTGAAGTTCGGGGTGAAAAAGGTAAAGGCTTGTCTGCTAGGGGTGAATCCTATGGGAAAGGAAAGACCGCTAAATCACAGTCTGGAAGACCTAGATCCAACAAGTTTTACCGTTGTTGCGTGAAAACTGGGCATGTAGTTTCTGAGTGTTTTAAGTTGAAAAACTAGAGCGAGAAAGAAGAAAATAATACACCTTCACACTCTAATGAACCTGCTACAACTACCTTCGTTGAGTCTGATTCTGACGGTGACGTTTTATTTGCTGCCTCTACTAAAAAGGGGGCCGTTTCTGATTGGGTTCTAGATTTAGGATGTACCTTTCATATGTGTCATCATAAGGACTTGTTTTCTACACATGACCTAGTTAATTATATTTTTGTTCACGTGGGCAAGAATACCCAATGTAATGTTGCTGGAATTAGTACTATCAGAGTCAAGACCCATGATTGTGCTATAAGGACTCTATCGAATGTTCGACATGTTCCTGATTTGAAGCTTAATCTCATCTCCTTAAGCACCCTTGAATCCAAGGGGTGCAAATACCGAGCTGAGGGTGGAGTTCTAAAGGTTTCCAAGGGCACTCGGATTCTGCTAGAGGGTTTGAGACGTGGGACTCTCTATGTTTTGCAAGGATATATTGTGAAAGGTCCTGCTGCTGTTTCTTCTCCAAATGGTGCTTTCACTGCACATTGGGAAAAAAGTCTACGCAAGTCACTTCCCAGTTCAAAGTTCAAGAATCCATTGAACTCAACAGGTGGTCGGTTCGCATGATGCCCTTTGGGGCTTTCTTACAGGGCTCTACCCTTCGGGGTTCCTTTGACGGTGTTCTCCATAGATGTTGGTGATTTTGTTCCAAGTTGGAGATTTTTGGGTTTAATGGCCAAAAATCGTTTTTTCCACCACGGGCTTGAAGGAGTTTGGGCTATTGATGGTTAGGGTTACTCCAAGGATTTTGTATCCTGATACCTCTAAACCTTATATAAAGGGCCTAGCCTAGGCCCTCATAATCATCCGAAGAACACAAAACATGAGCATCCATAAGAGCTTATGTTCTGCTATTCCTATTTTTGTGAGAGGGCGTTCTGAGCGATTTGTAATCGCTTTCTGATATCTTCCAATAGAACATCGCCCTGACATAAGTTTTGGACTCTCCCATCTCTGTACTGGATTTTTTGCTTTTCGTCGTCAGCGATTTTCTCCCGTTTCGGGTTCTCACGTAAATTGTTGTTGTTAATTTGGGTTTGTTTTTCCTCTGTCTTGCTATTATAATCGTACTTGTGATTACTTGGTTGTTCATTCCATTCCTTACTAATCCCGACAAGTTCTATTAGAGCATTGGTTTAGAATGACAACAATCACGAAGTTTGATATCTCTAAGTTCGTTGACAAGATGAGTTTCAATACCTGGAAGGTCCAGATGATGGCTGTTCTTATCCAGGCTGGGTTGAAGAAAGCCATTGGTGGAAAGAAGAAGAAACCTGAAACCATGACAGACGACCAGTGGGATGAGCTTGATGAAATGGCTCTCTCGACGATTCAGTTGTGCCTGGCAACTCATGTCCTCCGTGAAGTTCGGGATGTAACTACCGTGGCAGATCTTTGACTTCAAATAGAGTCCTTATACATGACGAAAATCCTTGTAAACAAAATCGTCTGAAGAAACGTTTGTATACATTCTCCATGGCGGAAGGTACTCCTATTAAAAACAACCTTGACGAGTTCAATTCTATTGTTACTGATCTTGAAAGTCTGGATGTTAACATCGAGGTTGAAGATAAGGTGTTGTTGTTGGTCGTCTCTTGACCCCTTCCTATAAAAACTTCAAGGAAATATTATTATATAGTAACAATGATACCTTGTCTTTTGAAGATGTTAAGGCTAACTTACTATGCAAACAAAGGTTTGACCTTGAAGTTCATGGTGAAAAAGGTGAAGGCTTGTTTGTTAGGGGTGAATCCTATGGGAAGGGAAAGACCGCTAAATCACATTCTAAAAGACCTAGATCCAACAAGTTTTATCGTTATTGCACGAAAACTAGGCATGTAGTTTCTGAGTGTTTTAAGTTGAAAAACCAAAAGGAGAAAGAAGACAATAATACTCCTTCACACTCCATTGAACCTGCTACAACCACCTTCATTGAGTCTGATTCTAACCGTGATGTTTTATTTGCTACCCAACCTAAAAAGGGGGGCGTTTCTGATTGGGTTCTAGATTTGGGATGTACCTCTCATATGTGTTCTAATAAGGGCAGGTTTTCTACATATGACCCAGTTAATTCTTCTTTTGTTCACATGGGTAACAATGCTCAATGTAATGTTGCTAGAATTGGTAATGTCAAAGACAAGACCCATGATGGTGCTATCAGGACTCTATCAAATGTTCGACATGTTCCTGATTTGAAGCTTAATCTCATATCCTTAGGTGCCCTTGAATCCAAGGGGTGCAAATACCTAGCTAAAGGTGGAGTTCTAAAGGTTTCCAAGGGTACTCGGATTCTGTTAAAGCATTTGAGACGTAGGACTCTCTATGTTTTGCAAGGATCTACTCTGAAATGTCCTCCTGGTGCTGCTTCTTCTCCTAATGGTGTTTCCGCTGCACATTGGGAGAAAAGTCTATGCAAGTCACTTCCCAGTTCAAAGTTCAAGAATCCTTGAACTCAGTTGGTGTTCGGTTTGCATGATGCCCTTTGGGGCTTCGGCCTATGGGGCTCTACAATTCGAGGTTCCTTTGACGGTGTTCTCCATAGATGTTGGTGATTTTGATCCAAGGTGGAGTTTGTTGGGTTTAATGGCCAATAATCATTTTTTCCTCCACGGGCTTGAAGGAGTTTGGGCTATTGGCAGCTAGGGTCACTCCTAGGATTTTGCACCCTGATGGCTCTAAACCTTATTTAAAGGTCACTCCTAGGCCTTCATAATCATGCCAACAACTCAAAACACAAGTATCCATAAAAGCTTATGTTCTGCCGTTCCTATTTTCGTGAAAGAGTGTTCTGAGTGATTTGTAATCGCTTTCTGATATCGTCCTATAGCACATCGCTCTGAGATAAGTTTTGGACTCTCCCATCTCTATAGTGGATTATTTGGTCATCGTCGTCCATGTTTTCCTCCCGTTTCGGGTTTCCAAGTAAATTCTTGGTGTTAATTTGCGTTTGTTTTTCCTATGTCTTGGTATTATTATCGTACTTGTGATTCCTTTGTTGTTCATTCAATTCCTAACCAATCCTAACAAGTGCTATCAGGGCATTGGTTTAGAATGACAACAATGCCGAAGTTCGATATCCTTATGTTCAATGACAAGATGAGTTTTAATATCAGGAAGGTCCAGATAGTGGCTGTTCTTACCCAGATTTGGTTGAAGAAAGCCATTGGTGGGAAGAAGAAGAAACCTAAAACTATGAGATATGACCAGTGGGATGAGCGTGATGAAAAGGTTTTCTCGGCGATTCAGTTGTGCCTAGCAACAGATGTCCTCCGTGAAGCTCGGGATATAACTACCGTGGCAGATCTTTGGCTTCAGCTAGAGTCCTTATACATGACAAGAAGCGTTGGAAACAAAATTCGTTTGAAGGAACGTATGTATACATTCTCCGTGGCGGAAGGTACTCCCATTAAAAACTACCTTGACGAGTTCAATTGTACTATTATTGATCTTGAAAGTCTGGATGTTAAAATCAAGGATGAAGATAAGGCGTTGTTGTTGGTTGTCTCTTTACCCCCTTCCTACAAAAACTTCAAGGAAATCTTGTTATGTAGTAAGAATGATACCTTGCCTTTTGAAGATGTTAAGGCTAACTTACTATCCACAGAAAGGTTTGACCTTGAAGTTCCAGGTGAAAAAGGTGGAGCCATGTTTGTTACGGGAAAATCCCATGGGAAAGGAAAACTGGGAATGTAGTTTCTGAGTGTTTTAAGTTGAAAAACGAAAGGGAGAAAGAAGAAAATAATACTCCTTAACACTCCAATGAACCTGCTACATCCACCTTTGTTGTGTCTGATTCTGACGGTGACGTTTTATTTTCTACCTCTACTAAAAAGGGGGCGTTTCTGACTGGGTTCTAGATTCGGGATGTACCTTTCATATGTGTCCTCATAAGGACTTGTTTTCTACATATGACACAGTTAATTGTACTTCTGTTCACATGGGCAACAATGCCTAATGTAATGTTGTTGGAATTGGTACTGTCAAAGTCAAGACCCATGATAGTGCTATTCGGACTCCATCGAATGTTCGACATGTTCCTAATTTGAAGCTTAATCTCATCTCCTTACGCACCCTTGAATCCAAGGGGTGAAAATACTCAGTTGAAGATGGAGTTCTAAAGGTTTCGAAGGGCACTTGGATTCTTTTAAAGGGCTTGAGACGCGGGACTCTCTATGGTTTGCAAAGATCTACTCTGAAAGGTCCTGCTGTTGCTGCCTCTAAATAAAAGGGGGGCGTTTCTGATTGGGTTCTAGATTCGGGATGTACCTTTCATACATGTTCTCATAAGGACTGGTTTTGTACATATAACCCAGTTAATTCTGCTTCTGTTTACATGGGCAATAATGCCCAATGTAATGTTGCTGGAATTAGTACTGTCAACGTCAAGACCCATGATGGTTCCATCAGGACTCTATTGAATGTTCGATATGTTCCTGATTTGAACCTTAATCTCACATCATTAGGAACCCTTGAATCCAAGGGGTGCAAATACCCAGCTGAAGGGGCAGTTCCAAAGGTTTCCAAGGGCACTCGGATTCTGTTAGGTTTTTTGAGGCATGGGACTCTCTATGTTTTTCAAGGATTTACTGTGAAAGGTCCTGTTGCTGTTGCTTGTTCTTCTAATGGTGTTTCAGCTGCACATTGGGAGAAAAGTCTGTACAAGTCACTTCCCAGTTCAAAGTTCAAGAATCCCTTGAACTCAACCGCCGTTCGGTTTGCATGATGCCCTTCGGGCCTTTGCCATACGGGGCTCTGCGGTTCGAGGTTCCTTTGACGGTGTTCTCTATAGATGTTGGTGATTTTGGTCCAAGGTGGAGATTGTTGGGTTTAATGGCCCAATATCATTTTTTCCACCACGGGCTTGAAGGACTTCGGGGTATTGGCGGCTAGGGTCACTCCTAGGATTTTTTATCCTAATACCTCTAAACCTTATTTAAAGGTCCTAGCCTAGGCCCTCATAATCATCCCAACAGCACAAAACACAAGTATCCATAAAAGCTTACGTTCTGCTATTCCGACTTTCGTGAAAGAGTGTTCTCAGTGATTTGTAATTGCTTTCTGATATCTTTTTATAGCACATCGCTCAGAGATAAGTTTTGGAATCTGCTATCTCTATAGTGGAATATTGGATAATGGCCATCCGTGGTTTTCTCCCATTTCACGTAAATTCTTGGTTTTAATTTGCATTTGCTTTTCCCCTGTCTTGGTATTATTATCACACTTGTGATTCCTTTGGTGTTCTTTTAGTTCCTAACCGATCCTAACAAGTGGTATCAGGGCATTGGTTTGGAATGACAACAATTGCGAAGTTCGATATCCCAAAGTTCGATGACAAGATGAGTTTCAATATCTTGAAGGTCCAGATCATGGCTGTTCTTACCCAGATTTGGTTGAAGAAAGCCATTGGTGGAAAGAAGAAGAAACCTGAAACCATGACAGACGACCAGTGGGATGACCGTGATGAAAAGGCTCTCTTGACGATTCAGTTGTGCCTGGCAACTCATGCCCTCCGTGAAGTTCGGGATATAACTATCAAGACCGATCTTTGGCTTCGGCTAGAGTCCTTATACATGACGAAAATCCTTGGCAACAAAATTCGTCTTAAGGAAAGTATGTATACATTCTCCGTGGCAGAATGTACTTCCATTAAAAACCACCTTGACAAGTTCAATTCTATTATTATTGATCTTGAATGTCTGGATGTTAAAATCGAGGATGAAGATAAGGCGTTGTTGTTGGTTGTCTCTTTACCCCCTTCCTACAAAAACTTCAAGGAAATCTTGTTATATAGTAAGAACGATACCTTGTGTTTTGATGAGGTTAAGGATAACTTACTATGCACGGAAAATTTTGACCTTGAAGTTCGGGGTGAAAAATTTGAAGGCTTGTTTGTTTGGGGCAAATCGTATGGGAATGGAACGACCGCAAAATCACAAGTTCGAAGACCTAGATCCAACAATTTTTGTCGTTATTGTAGGAAAACTAGGCATGTAGTTTCTGAGTGTTTTAAGTTGAAAAACCAGAGGGAGAAAGAAGAAAGTAATACTCCTTCACACTCCAATGAAGCTGCTACAACCACCTTCGTTGAGTCTGATTCTGACGGTGACGTTTTGTTTGCTACCTTTACTAAAAAGGGGGGCGTTTCTGATTGGGTTCTAGATTCGGGATGTACCTTTCATATGTGTCCACATAAGGATTGGTTTTCTACATATGACCCAGTTAATTCTACTTCTGTTGACATAGGCAATATTGCCTAACGTAATGTTGCTGGATTTGGTATTGTCAAAGCCAAGACCCATGATGGTGATATTCGGACTCTATCGAATGCTCGACATGTTCCTAATTTGAAGCTTAATCTCATCTCCTTAGGCACCCTTGAATCCAAGGGGTGAAAATAATCAGTTGAAGGTGGAGTTCTAAAGGTTTCGAAGGGCACCTGGATTCTTTTAATGGGTTTGAGACGCGACACTTACAATGTTTTGCAAGGATCTACTATGAAAGGTCGTGTTGTTCGCTACCTCTACTAAAAAAGGGGGCATTTCTGATTGGGTTCTAGATTCGGGATGTACCTTTCATATGTGTCCTCATAAGGACTGGTTTTGTACAGATGACCCAGTTAATTCTGCTTCTGTTCACATGCGCAACAATGCCTAATGTAATGGGTATGGAATTGGTACTGTCAAAGTCAAGACCCACGATGGTGCTATCAGGACTCTATCGAATGTTCGACATGTTCCTAATTTGAACCTTGAAGTTCGAGGGGAAAATTTTGAAGGCTTGTTTGTTAGGGGC
>JACYFF010031955.1:91227487-91256197 GCA_017589665.1 Selenicereus undatus
TATAGACACACTCGCGCGCACACACACACACACCTTGTACAACCATTGTGATATACATAGAACATAAATCCTTACCCTTAATTTGTGCTTTCAAATTGAAACATGAGTAGGATATAAAAGCTGTATATCATCATTATATTTGTTTCATACAAGTAGAGTGTGTCTGTCTCTTTTAAATAAGAGGAACATGAGGTATGACACCCTACTTCACTTCGCTTAGAATGCTCAGTTCTGTACCTCTTTTAGGCGTTGGAACAAACAAGCACTCTTGTGGCCTGAATTCAGCTTCAAGGATCTAGTTGCTCTTTTATCAATTCAACTCTAGGCAAATAATGAGTTATTTATTTTGTGCAACATAGACTCTTTCTAAATTCCCATTGGTTAATGATGCTGAGACTGGTGCATCGAAAACTTGCCTCACTTTTAGGCTTCAAACAAGGAAAAACTATATGACTTACCATAGTCTAATTACATTTTCTAGATCATACAAAGTTTGTTCGACTTGTTAAATTTTCGACTTTCATTCTTTCTTGTGGGAATATATTGCAATTGGTTAGTAATTTTGAAGAACTCGGTTGGGCTATTTGGTGTAGAGTTTTACCTCCAACCGTCGTTGGTGTCCTTGTATGCTTAAGCTAGAGAAGTTGCTGTAGAGTATAGATCTTACAAATTTTCCCTGGTAGATATAAATTCTTTTGCTGGTGATTACTGTTTGAGTTATAACTATCTTGGCAAACAACCAATTGTTGGATCATTTTTAACTAAGGAGATGACATGTGGAAGCACCAATTTGCAATTGAGGGTGGAGGCATATAGTTGATTGAATACTTTGTAGATGTGTTACAGCCCAGTGAAGAAAAAGGTGCTGATTTACTATACAACTTGGAGGAAGAAAAGCTAACCCGTCCCAGAAAGAATTTACAGAATAGTACTATGAATCATGATCTATATTTATGTAAAGCCTAAAAATTTGTTGAGAGGCAATATGCTTTTCATTTCCTAGCTACTTAGTCACGGATCAAATGAAGGATTTGGAAACAGCATGCCTTAGAGATTTGAAAGTTCTCTTGTAGGTTAAGATTTGAAACAGAATAGGACCATCATTCGAAATCATCGGTTGTCGTTACTTGAAGTTACTCATAGGATGCCTTATTCACATTCTTGCTCTCTTTCGTTCTCTTGACCGTTATTTAAGACAATTATTTCCTACATTTTTTTTGGCAAGTATAGTAATATTGATGTTAGTTAAAACACCATCAAATGGAACTAATTACCTTTTAATGGAATCTAAGAAACCGTCCTGTAGGGGAGTTGCACTTGGCAATCAATATGTTGCTGTAAAATGCATGTCTGTCAATGGAGATGAAGAAGCCTGAAATGGGACCGACAGTGGTTGACATACAACATTGAGAAGCCTTCAGCAGCCACTTGCCTTCTTTCATGCTGAAGATTTGTTTGAATAGCTCATTACTCCTAGTTGAAATTTGGCACTTAAACCATTGTTTTTTTTAAAAAACTACGTAGCATGTCAGACCATCTTCCCAATGTTCCAATCTTCTCCAAATAAAACCTCAGAAAGAATGATTAAAGGGAATGCCACTAGATAACATTTCTTGGCATAAGGTGATATCCTACGTATGCTTTCTTTTAGAATGATATCACAAAAAAAGGGGGCAGTTGTTTATGTGAAGTAATCAGAAGTAGCAAAGTGGATTCACAGGATGGTGGCCAGGAAAAATCATGAGGTGTCCCGAAGAGGTAACTACTATTTGGTACCGAATCAAATTCGTTGTAAATCAAACAACGATTATTAGGTATTCTGAATTCTGACTAATAGTGCTACAACACCAAAACTGCAGTCTAGTCAGCGATGAGTGACGCCCTAGAGTCACTACGTGCATTTCCATCATGGGAACCTCCCTTAATCAGAGAAGTAGTAGGTGTGTTACAGTTCTGTTTTGGGGGGAGATGGAGATTGTCTCCTTGACATGAGAAGGATTAGATCGGTTTGTTAAAGAGTGTGTGCCAACTGCATGGAAATTCGTAAAGGAAGACAGAGGCACTACTCCAAAAAGTAAAAAGATCATTAGGTTAAGCAAACAAAGGACGACAGAGGCTGCAACTACTCCAAAAAGTAAAAAGATCATTATGTTAAGCAAACAAGTCGTGCAAGTTGAGTTTTGGTGAATTGACGAATCTCATAATGGGAGAATTACCTTATATGCCCAATAAACGTGGTGGAAGTTTCTTGCTTTTTCTCTTGCAACTAGGTGATGCATCTACTGTGAGGTCCTGATCAATATAGGATTTGTTTAGTATCTGTAATTCTAAGAATCTAACAATTATTTAACTTCACTCTATTCTTGACCTGAAGGTTTTCTTCAGTGAATTGATAACCTTATTTCACGCCAATGAAGTCCTGGCCTTGTGGTTAAGATGATGGTCTAGGTATATTAGAACCCAGGTTTGATTCTTCTCTTTATTGTATCGTAATTACGTTGTACTCATTCAAACAAAGAAAAAAAACAAGAGAAAACTTATTTCATAACATCTTTGAAATAAGAATTACTCACCTGTTTTCCGTCATATGTGTTTTCTTAGGTTGGAAATGCATCCTTTATTTTGTCTTCTACATATTCAGTGAATTATTTATATATTGTTCAGTATGGCCTTAATGGTACAAAATGGAGGATATAGGAGAAGCAAATGGAACCTTGCATAGGGTATATAGGACATAGGTTCGAGTATTTTTTCCAATGACATAAATGCATAAGTAACTTGAGCTCTAAAGTAACACAACAGTGGTGCCCATAAAAATTTAGCCGGTCAAACAGTAACCGCAATTATTACAAAGCGATAATTGGTAATAAAAGGGGAATTATAGCGAAGTGATAAAAAAAATATGGTTTCACTAGGGAACTAACTAGCAACTCCTTGTACCACCCCCCAAAAAAAATCAAACAACTTTTTTTTAACTTGAAACATGCTTTTGTATCTAAGCTACTTGTGTTCATAGAATAGAAGATATATCGGGAGAGGATATTGGGAAACGATTCCTAGTCATGCACTCATAATGAAATAGGGTCTATAAGTATTGGAATTAAACAATGATATGATGAACAAAAACAACGATCCCCACAAGTAATGGGTAACAAATCAAGCTTTTGAGGTATGACTCAAGATATGGCGATCAGATTTAATTTGTTTTCTCTAATGTGTACTTCTCCCAACTCTTGAGTTATGTTCCACCCTTCTACATGTTACATGACCGATAAGATGAAAGCATTTTTCAGTTGATTTGCAATCTGTTAAATAGAATTGTAAACTCCCTCTCCCTAGTTTTCTAAGTGCCCTTGAGTAAAAGCATACATACAAAGATAACGGCAATAATTAATTGGTTGGTGACCTCTCCTTCTTAATGTGTAAAGTCGATATCTTTTGCGTAGAAGAGTAGAGCGAGGAGATGCGAGATGGGCAAGAGATCTTGAGTCTTTTCTTATTAATATCAACGGATACAGGTAAACATATATACACAAGTGCTTGCTAGAGATACGACTTCTAAACCTTCCACAAAACTAAACCCTGACTTACCAAGTAAGATACCCAAAAGTATTTTCAATATTACAAGAATATTCCTAATACTCCCACTCAAGTTGGAGCTACTCAATTAATAATGCAACTTCCTTTTTAGAAAAAGGAATCACTGCCTATCCAAAAACTTTCGTGAAGATAATTGGCAATTTGTTGCTTATAAGGAACATAGGATGTTTCGATTTTCTTAGAGAGGAGATGTTCTTGAACAAGATGGCAATTGATCTCTATATGATTAGTGTGCACATGAAAAATAGGATTTTTTGCACTATGGAGAGCTATTTGGTTATCACAAAATAATGTCATGGGTTCATCAAGAAACATCCTAAGTGAGGCCAGAAAGGATATTATCCAAATCAGTTTGCTTGTAACTATAGCCATGGCATAATATTTTGCTTCTGCAAAGGAACGAAAAACTGTACTTTGCTTTTTAGTCTTCCGGGAGATCAAAGAGGATCCAAAAGTAACAAAATATCCATTGAAAGAATGTCATCTCGGTAGACAAGCTCCCCAATCTAAGTCACAATAGGCCGAGACTTGCAAATTAGATTCAACACTTAACAAGATGCCTTGCCCTGGGTTTCCTTTTACTAAGCCTGTATAGGTTGTTGGAAGTGGATGATCAGAATACAAGGGGCATTTTTGTGTAAACGTTTTTCTCTAGATCTCCATGTAGAAACGCATTGTTTGCATCCATTTCATGTAGTTCCCAGCATTTTGCAACAATATTTGAAAGAAGCCATCTTACAATCAGCATTTTTGCCATTGGAGTGAAAGTCTTGTGGTAGTCAAAGCCCTCTAGCTGTTGGTTCCCTCTTATGACTAGTCGTGCCATAAAACATTCAACTGATCCATTTGATTGATATTTGACCCTGTGTACTGATTTGCAGTTGATTGCCTTCTATCATGGGGTTAAGTCCTCAACAGTCCAAGTGTTATTGAGTTACAATGCTTCAATTTCTTTGTCCATTGCTTCTTTCCATCGTGAATCCTTCATAGGTTCATGAAAATATTGTGGCTCCATGATCTTGGCAATAGCTGCCATGTAGCTTCTATGTGTAGGACAAAAATTATCACAAGTAACTTAATTAGTTATGGGTTATGGATTACCTGAAGAGACCTTTTGTAGTGGGGTGGCAAGAGGGGTTCTTTGTCGTGCACTGTAGCATAAATAACCCTCCAAGTGGCTTTGGCTCCTCCTATCGCATTTCCCTCGGCCTAGTTCAGTACGCGAGAGGTCCTATGTACTCCCCTGTCTGCAGGCTTAGGGCGAAGCTTCTTCAACATAATCAGGCCCGCACTGGGATCTCACGCCATTTGTAGGCCCAGTATCTTACTGGCGTCCTTCCTTGTCTTATTTGGATTGCTGTAGCGTGGCCTCCTCGGTCCTAACCATTTCTTCAGATGCTTTTGCTTCATGGGCTGGCGAACACGCTGCCAAGGCTTGACGATTGGCCAATCATGGTCAAGAAATTCAAGGCCAATATTGTTCAGATTTTACAATCCACCGAGAGCAGGCCATTCTTTTGGTCTACCATCCTTCACCTGAAATGGAAAATTATTCTCAAGAAAAATGACATCCCGACTCACAAATATTTCTCCTGTTTCCTAGTCACAGACTTTCCGACCTTTTTCTCGTATGGATATCCCACAAGTAGACACCATCTGGTACGAGGCCCAAATTTTTCCTTATGCCTTTGATATTTATGCACATAACAAATGGACCTAAAGGCTTTTTTTTGATTATATGAAGGTCGAGTTTTGTACAATACCTTATAAGGCGTTTTTGCTTATGGAATTTTTTATGGGCGTCCTATTTATCAAATAAGCTGTTTTAAGTGCACAATCACCCCAAAACTCAATATGAAGACTAGACTGGAAAATTAAGGGTCTAGCAACATTTAGGATGTGTTTATACTTTCTTTCAACTCTTCCATTTTGCAATAGGGCATCAAAATAACTAGTTTGGTGCAACATACCATGGTAAGCATAGAACTTCTTCGTTGATCCCAATGTGAACTCTATTCCATTATCACTTCTAACTACTTTCACGTTGACTCCAAATTGCGTTTGACCATCATACAAAAATCCTTAATCCATTACGATGCTTCCCCTTCTTCTTTCATAAGAATCACCCAGATACCCTTCCTAGCACCATCAACTATGCTAAGAAAATATACAAAAAGAATGCAAATAATAAGCACCCTAAATATCAATTAAAAAGATCTAAACATCCGTTTTGCTTTATTTTCTCTATTAGAAAACGACATATGAGTTTGTTTGGCCCTTTCGCACACATCATAAAATTTATCTCTATTACCACACAAAACTACCTTTAATATTATTAGAAAAATATGACATAGCTTGACTCGAATGAAGCAAGAACCATTGACGGCACAAATCATAGGTGAATACTCAATTGACTTGAAAATTTTCTCGAAGGACATCTTTGTATTAATAAACCTGTATTTTCTGCTCACCCACTCTAATTAGGCTCCTCGCAGTTTTGCCCTATATCACACCAAGCTTATTAGAAATATTACCGTGCACATTAATTCATTTATTAATTATGCCACATATATAAGATTACAGTTTAATCCAGGCATGTAAAATACATCATGAAGCATTGTTTTAGGATTCAATTTCAATCATGCCTCGCTTACTAGCCACACCTAGAGCCCCAGTAGGACTAGGTTGCATATCACACACATTACTAAATAGATTCAAATTTCCATTCATATGATTAGAAGCATCATTATCTAGAATCCAATCAGCTTTACTTGAAATTTTCTTATATCTAGGCGTTTGAGTCCCGATGAGACTCAAAAGCCTTTGTACCATTCATATGACAAACCGAGTATGCTTTATTGAGCCATATTAGCCTCGAGAACATACTGTGTTTCTGCTGTTGCTTGGCCAGCGTATGCAATAGCATGCCCAGTGCTTCCATGGCCTCTAGCTGTGTATCTTCGATCGCCCTGGCCCCCATATGATCTGCCACACCCTCTTCCTCTTGCATGATTGCCCCAGTTGGCTGGGTAGCCTATTATTTTGAAGTAGTTTTCCTTGTCATGTTAGAATCTTCCGTAATGCTTACATCCAATCCACTCTGCCTGTTGTGGTGGTTACCTTGTAGCATTAGATACCGTAAAGGCAATAGCAGGTTCTTGCTTGCCATCATGAAACATCATGACCCTCTTGTGATTTTCCTCTTGTGGCACCATGCTGAATATTATATCATGTGACAAAAGCAGATCAAGTGCTAAAATTTGACTTGGAACAATTGAATAGGATTCATCGTCAAGTCCCATTAGAAATTGATGGACTTTGTCTTCCTCCACCATCTTGCCTATTTCTTAGTGGCGCCACATGTGTAATGTGGAATCTTTGCATAGTTTCCAAGTTCATTCCATAGCCTTATAAGTTTATTGAAAAAACTCAACCACATCTTGCTTCCTATGCTTTCAAGAAGCAATATCAGCCTTCAACTGATGTATGTACAATACGTTGGGAACAGAATACCTCTTTTGGAGGTTCTACCACATCTTGTGAGCGATGTCCACATATGCAATGCTAGGATAAAACTTTGGATCAATCATATTCATGATCCATGAACAACTCATTGAATTAACCATCTCCCATGTATTGGCTTCTGTCGAATATTCTCCTTGTTTCACTACCAGTTTCATAAATTTCCATCAACAAAACCGAGCTTATTCTTGGGTGTTGAAGCACTTATTAAGATTTGTTCCCACAGGTCATACTTTTTGCCATCAAAGTTCATTGTAGTTATGATAGCTCCTAGTGAATCCAAAGCACGTAGGTAGTATTATAATAGCACAACAATGACAAATTATTTTGGTTTCAATTCTTGATCTTTAAGTTTATCATCTTTACCCATGGATATCTTGCACCCGTGCTTTAGATTATAAGAGTTGAGACTGTAACCAAGCTCTGATACTATAAAGAGTACAGCATGGCAACAAGATATAAGATGGGTAGGAGATCTTCGACCTTTTCTCATTAATGTTGTGGCAATACAACTGAACATATGTACATAAGTGTTTGCTAGAGATATAAGTTTTAGACCTTCTAGAAAACTAAACCCTAACTCACCAAGTAAGGCATATTAAAATATTTTCAATATCACAAGAATATTCCTAATATCTTGTAAAAAGTTTGGAGATGAACTTAGAAAATCTTGAGTTCTTAAATCATATGGGGATAATGCCATTAGAGCGGAGGGAGCACATGAACTATATTGAAGGCAGAAAGTGTGCCTTAATCATGAGTGTCATATATAGGTTGAGTAGGGATTCCAATTGTGTCCTAGAATAAGCTTAAGTTGCAGCAAAATATAAAGTGCCCTATTCGTAGCATAAGATCATGCAAAAGAAATGTTTGCAAGCAGTTATAGGCTTATCATGCACACGTTTCTAGTTTTCAAATAAATGTATTTACCTCAACAATTTGAGTAAAAGTGGCATAGCACATGATAAATTTGATGATCATTCTAGTGAGAGAAAGAGATAGTTTAGAGACAAGAAGCGAAATGATCCTCCTATTATTTCATTATACTTAACTGTACTGCTATAAACCTCATTTATATGAACAAATAAAGCTTGGAATATCTAAATATATTATAGGCAACTTTAGCTAGCTTAGCCTTCTTTTCAACAAACTCACCTACAACCAGATGTAGTATCAATATTCTATTCACTCCCTGTCAAGTTGTGCGTTGGAAGAGACCGAAAGCACCCAACTTGGAAATCAAACACTAATGTTGTCAAACCTGAGAGAGGTTTAGTAAAGAAATATGCAAGTTTATCCTTGCTCCCCACATAGGCAGGTTGAATTTTCTTTGCTTTCAATTGGTTCATAATATAGTGATAATCAACTTCAATATGTTTAGTCCTTCTATGAAAGACTGGATTAACTGAGATATATAAAGCTGCCTAATTGTTACAGTATAGAGTAACCAAAGTCTGTTAAGATACTAAGATCTTTAAATAAGGTCAGTAGCCATACACTTTCACACCATGCAGAGGCTATGGCCTTGTAGCCAGCCTCTGCAGATGATCTAGCTATTACAATCTTCCTGTCAGCATTCAAAGCCACTGGTGATGAACCTAACAAAAGACAAAACCCTATAGTTGACTTATTTAAATCTCAACAATATCATCCCTTGTGATAATCATATCATCTATACAGACAAGAATTGTAATAAATTTTCCATTTTACAGTCCAATAAATAGTGTACAATTTGCTTTGGGTGGCTCAAATCTATATGATAAAAGAGCAGAGGATAGCTAGGTGGACCAATATATCAGAGCCTACTTGAGACCATAGATAGACTTGATCAATTTGCACACTTTCTAACACACTTTTGAACTATTTACTTTTCATGTTCAGAATGTGTGGAATTTATATGACAACTATGGCATGTATATCATACAAGTAAATTCATATACACTTCTTCCTTAATTTCACCATGTAAAAAACCATTTTATACGTCTATTTAAGTAGTTTTTTTTTCATTGGTACTATAGCTAGAAGAGCTCTCATTGTAGTCATTTTAGCTATGTGTCTTTATAGTCTATTTCAATTGCTGATTATGTCATGTTTTGTATTTGTCAGCAATCCCATTTGATTTATACATAGTCCTATAAATCTATTTGCACCCAATTGCCTGTTTACCAAGAGGCAAAATAGTCACCTTCAAAATTTTTGTTCTCCTTTAGGGCCCTCAACTCTTTATTCACAGCAATACACCACTTTTCCTTTTTCGCTATAGCAAAAAATGGATGAGGATATGATTCATTAGATATAGCTATCAGATATGCCTTGTATTTAGGTGTGATATTACCATACGATAAGGAATCTGAAATAGGATATCTGATTCTTGCATTGAGGTGGTAGTCATAATAACATAGTCCTTCAGCTACTCAGGTTTCTTTGAGATTGTAGTGGAAGTCCTTGTGGGAACTACTAGTATAAAAGTAGTGGTATATGACGTTAAAGGCTGTGATGAAGGACTGACTTAGATTGTAGGATAATGTTCTTGAGTTACTGGAGAAGTAGACATTTACATATGACTATTCATATTAGCATATACAATATCAACTATCTCTATCTTATGCGTCTTATCTAGATATAGAAGATCATCTTCCCATATTAAGAATTATTCAAACATAAAGAAGTAGGCTATTTGTATTGACCTAAACTTGGCTTCCTACAAGGAAATATTTGTTCATAAAATTTAACATCTCTTGATACAAAAGTTTTGTTTATTAAGAGACTCAAAAGCTTGTATCCCTTTTATCCTGAGGTATACTGAAGGAACTCATGAGGGACACCCCGTTGTTGAAAGTTATCACTTGTCTTAACCGGATTTGATGCAAATGCTGGGCAACAAAAGCCACCCTCATATCCTGACATTAATGAAGACTGTTTGGCAACTTTTCAAATGGAGCTCGATTCCATAAAACCTTAGTTAGCAATCTATTGATCATACATGTAGCTGTTAAAACACAATCACCCAAAAATTGTTGGGGTAAATTGGCTTGAAACCTTAATGCCATTCAAATCTCCAACAAATGCCTATGTTTTCTTTCCACTTGACCATGTTGTTGAGGTTTGTCAACGAAAGGTGTTTCATGCACTATACCATTGGTTGTAAAGTAATTCTTACACTTAGAAATATCAAATTCTAAAGCATTATCTGTTTTAATAATTTTTCACTTTGTGACCAAACTGATTGCAAGCATATTGGAAAAAAACATGGACTGTAACAAAAGTTGAGATTTGAATTTCAACAAACACATCATGTAGGTCTAGTACAATCATCCACTATTGTCAAAAAATATCTATGATGTCCATGTGTTCACAACTTGCATGGACCGTAAATATCATATGAATTAAACCAAAATGTACTTCACAACTTGCATCCTTTAAGGAATAGGGAAAATGAGTGGGCTTTGCCAAGCGGCAAGTAACAAAGACAAAGTATCCATATTATTTTGCTTCACATTCCTTCAGTATTTGTTGCTACTTTTTGAGCGTGTCCAACACTATTTGCATACAAAACAACTACTTTCTTTGACATTACGCTTTTTCCATTGAGCTTGATCACTTTATCTTTGACTGGGAGAGATTTAACAAGTAACAGAGACCTTTTTTACCTTTAATCCCTCTGACCTAATGTGTTGCATAATCCTATAGAAAATAGAATTTGTCATAAAAAACCATCCTCATGTCATAATCTTTAGTTGTCTTAGCTACGAATAACATATTTATCTAAACTTTACCACACGCAACACATCCTTCAAGACCATACCACTAGCTAATTTCACTTTAACCACACGTATCACTTTTATAGTGTGATCATTAGGCACATTAACATGCCAGTTAATGTCAGTATTTTGAACTCGCTAACCTAAGTAGTGTCCATTGCAATGGTCTATGGCACCTGTATGTAAATTCTAGCAATTGTTGTAACAAACAATAGATGAACTAGTAACATTACAAGCAAAGTTTGTATCCAATTCCTCATATGTATCTAACTAAAGCTTGGCTCTTGAATTGTGGCTTGAACTGGCACTTGATTGAGGTAGAAGTTTAAAATGTTGCTCCACTTGTTGTGTAGCCAGTGTGGGACCATTAGATAAGTTTGAATTTACAAAACTCAACTCTAATAGTTGCACTTCTACCTGAGATGTTCCTTTCCAATTTTATATTTTACTTCTTGGCATGAAATTTCTTTAAGATTTATAACATTTTTAATGTGGCTGTTATGGCTACGTCTTTGACTTTGGATACTGTAGACACCTAAAAACGACATCTGTATTTTAATTACCCAATGAAGAAAAATAAAACCCTAACTATGCACCTGGGGGCCCAGTAAAGTGGTTATTAAAGATAAATAATAAATAAATGATATGAGTTCAATAAGTGGAATAAGAACCAATGAAGACTACATGGGTTAGCGGGCCCAATGGGCCAGAGCAGGTGAACCCGCTAGTTCCCCAACACAGAGACCGACTGGTTTCCCTTATTCCCCAATCTCGATAATAAGTTTGCTAAATTAGTCCAAGCCCAAGGTGGATTAGTTATTCGTGTCAAAATTGGTCAAACTCCTTGTTAAATTATCGAATAAGTTAGGATTAAGTATAATGAGACTAGGAGTCGATCTCCTTTTCCTATACTAAGTTGGCCTCTCTAACCGCTATGAAAAGGGGCCCGATAAGTCCTTGAAGTACACACTATTTTGAGGTCATTTTGTGCCATTTTTAGGGAGATGTATGTACTTTATGTTATATTATGCACTCCTTTTCCAGTTTTACACTCGGGTATGGTTCTTTTATGTGTTTTGCAAGTTTGTAGACCATTTTACACCCAAATTGATAATAATTTAGTGTGATTTGATTCCCCAAGCACACCACCAATTCACTATGCCCGTGGAAGGAAGAAAGAACATAAGACTTTTGAGACAGAGCTCATCATGGACTGCCCGTGGTGAGGCCACGACTGCAACCCTGTTCATTCTCCTTAATCATGTGGGTGAGGTTGATTGTGTTCCTCTTTAAATACGGCCATTCTCCCAGTCGAGAAGGGATACACAGAAGAAGAAAAAATAACTCCTTCTGTCTAGTTTTCCCATTCTTTTCGATTTTGCTAAGTTTAGTTTAGATTTTAAGAGTTTTGAGTATGAATGTTGAAAAAGTGCTTTTTGTTTTGGAGCCCTTGGAAAGTTGGGAAACCCTTAAAAGATCTCCAATTGTGCTAAGTTTTCTTCTCTCAAACTCAATTTGGTTTTGTTGATCTAAACATGTGTGAGTAGTTTTCTCAATCTAGGGATTGTTAAGCCAAGTATTGATGTTTGAATCTTTTATATTTATTTAGTTGTATTTGTTCTTGATTTAGATTTGTTGAACTCTATCTTGTGTGTGACATGGTTGTGATTGAATTTTGGCCAAATTCATATGCTAATTTTAAATAGTTAAGTGAAGGAGTGAAAGGTGAAACTTGTTATTTGATTGACAAAAGAGGACTTCACTTAGTAATAGTTGAAAAAGATTCACTTGTTTAGAGGACCCTTTTGCAATAAAAAATCTATAACTTAGATTATGCAAGGACATTTAAAAGAATGATTAGTTATTTTGGGTAATTCAGTTTATTTCGAAATAAGATTGAACTCTAACTGCGATTGCACCCCTTTCAATCTCTCATTATGGATCGAGTGCATGATATATTTCATTGATGCACAGCTTTATAGGTGAAACAATTCTCTAGATGTTTTCAATTGATTGAATTTTCCAATTAGGTTATAGTTTCATTCAAAGTCTCCATTAACTTTGCTTACTTAGCACTTTTATAGGAAAAACTCAATAGATTATAATTGGTGTTCATGGGAAAGATATTTTTACTAAACTACAACACCCGTGCGTTTGAGTGCATCAGGGTAAGTTTTTGGAGCCGTTGGCGGGCACCATGTTTTTGTATATTGAGTTTGCCCTTAGAAATTGATTGCTCTTTTTATCATTATTTTCATTTTCTTTATATTTTTTTATTTGGGTTGGTAGTTTTGTTGCTATTTTACAAATTTCTCCTTTATATGCAAAGTTCCCTTACATTTGAATTCGATCTAGAAATTGAAAGGATTTTTCACTCTAGAAGGAAAAAAGTTAAGGGTAGAAGAGCAAACACTCAAGGCTCAAGAATTTTCTTCATTGATGGTAGGAATAGGAAGTGACCAAAGAAGGACACTCTGGGATTTTGTTACCCCAGAGTCCAAGGCATTTCCTCGAGCATCGCTTGGCCAACCGTAGAAATGAACAATTTTGAGCTCAAACTAACCCTTATATCAATGGTAGAGCAATCCCAGTTTGAAAGCACCCTGTTAGAAGAACCAAACATACTCCTCTCGGTCTTTTCAGAGGTGAGTGACGCATTAAACCTCAACGAAGTTTTTATCGCTGCCATCCGCTTGCGCCTATGTCCCTTTTCACTTAGGCATAAGGCAAAGATGTGGCTTCACTCATTGCCTCCCGAATGCATAACGACATGTGACGAGCTTACAAAGTCTTTCTTGCCAAGTTCTTTCCTCATAGTAAAACAGCAGGCCTACGGAATCAAATCACTACTTTCTCTCAAAAGGAAAATGAGACGTACGCTCTATGAATTTTGGGAGTGATTCGAGGATCTTGTATGATTATGCCCTCACCATGGTCTTCAAAGATGGATGATTGTGCAAACATGTTATAATGAAGTCACACAACCATTGAGGTCTACAATTGATGTGGATGGAAGAGGTACTATTATGAATAAAACTGAAGATGAAGCATACAATCTTATAGAAGAGATGGTCCTTAATAATTTGCAATGGCCGTCTAAGAGAGCTCAACCCAAGCGGGGTGGAGATAAGTTGGAATTAGATGTTATTTCTATGCTTTCTTCTAAAGTTAATGTTATGTCTCAAAAATTAGAACGCTTGAATGTTCATTCTGTTAGTTCAAGTACCCCTTCCCCATCATGTGATATATGTGGATCAGTTTATCATTTGGCTATGCACTATCAAGTGGGTAGTCCTTTTGCCCAAGATGTATGTCATCAGGTCAACTTTGTGAACAACCATCACCCTAGACCAATAAATGACGCGTTCTCTAGCACATATAATCCTTGGAGAAATCAGCCCAATTTCTCTCATAAATCTAATGCCCCACTCGTGCCCTAAATGAATTTTAGACCACCTTTGGGTTTCAATGACCATTTTATCCTCAACAAGCACCTCAAAAATCCAACTTAGAGTCTATGATGGAGAATATGCTTTTGGCACAACAAAAGCAAGATGACTACATTTAGTAATTGGCCTTTAAGGTTGATGTGCTTCCTACCTATAATAAGGTGTTGGAAGCTCAAATAGCTAAACATGCTACATCTTCATCTATACCTCCAAGTAGACCGCCTGGTAAACCTGAATCTAACCCCTACGAGCAGTGTAACTGTGCTACCTTGAAAGGGGTAGAGAATCCTGAGGACATAACACTTGAGGAGGGTAGAGAAATGATCATGGCTGAGAGTAAGGAGAAAAATGATGAGAATGAGCCCAAGACTTTTAGAGAAAATGACAGCTTTAAGATTCGCAAAGACTTTCCCCCTAAGCTTCCTAACCCAGGTAGCTTTTCTATCCCCTGTGTCGTAGGAAAAGTGAAGATTGAAAGAGCCTTATTTGACCTTGGCACAAGTGTCAATTTGGTGCCCAACTCTATGTTCCATAAGCTTCATTTAGGACCATTGCGACCAACACCCTTTTTACTCCAATTAACATATGGTTCTGAAACACGGCCTTTGGGTATGTTGGATGATGTGCCCATAAAAATAGGAGATTTTGGGGTGCTACTAGATTTTATCATTGCTGATATGAGTAAGACTAACGGTGCCTAAATTATTCTTGGGAGACCCTTTTTGGCTACTTCAGGTTGCCCTATTGATGTAAATGGGGGGCGGATAACATTTGAAGTACAGAGTGTTATGCTACGTGTTGTTTTATAGATGAGAAATTTCCCCCCAATTCTTTCATATCTGATGTACTTCCCCTTGCTCCTAAAATTTAGATGGAGGATGGTAGGAGTTATCCTTACCCTTCTGATTTTGATTGGATTTCAATTAAGGATACTGGCTAGGGTTATGTTAAGGTAAAGTTTACTACTCCTATGCCACCTAGCATACCCGAGGTTGAGAGCTGTGCTTTTAATGAATCTTCCATAAGTGATTATTGCAGGTTCGCCTAAGTTGTTCTTTCTTTACCTCATATGGAAGGAGCCAATTGGGATTTTGATCTTGAGATTGAATATGAGTATAGTGGTTCGTCTGATGGAGCCCGCTATTGATTTGTCTTGTGTGCTGATGGTACGCTATAGCGTAATTTGATGGTGAAGAAGGACCTCCAATATGAGTATCTGAGGCGGTACTTTCAGTTGAAAGACTTAAATTTTGTGGTTTGCGATTAAAACGGTGCATATCTTGTGGGGAAGTCCAATGCCCGCACTCTCATCGAACCTGGAGTAGAAGAGAAGAAAGGTCAAGCTCCTGACCTTAAATGAGTGCTTCTTAGGAGGCAACCCAACTGTTTGTTTTTCTTTTTTTGTTTTCTGTATCCTTTTTTAGAATTGTATTTTGTGTCTTTGGCATTTAGAACCTCCAATAGAAATTAATAAAACTATTAAAAAAAACACAATAAGAGGTTTTCTAGAACCTCCATGAACACCACCACGATCCGTAAAGGCTTTAACACAAAGTAAAAGAAAAAAAATAGAGAAAACAACAAAAAAATCTAGGACCAGAGCTAACCATGGACAGTCCGTGGCCAACACCACGATCCTTGATGAACCTACGTCTACGGTTAAGGGTTTTCAAGGCCCCTTTGATCGCCATTCTTTTCATCTTCTTTCTCAAACTCGACTTTCTCTCTCTAAAACCTCCATTACCGCTTCATTTAGAACCTTCAATTTTTCACGAAAATCCATCAAATTTCTTACCTTTTCATTTACTTTCTTCACCTTGATCCTATATCTCCCTTTATTTTTGACTTTCAATCCTTCTTTATCTCCCATTTTTCCCATCTCCATACCCACAACCTTCACAACTCCATTTCTCACTTTTACTCTTTCATTTTCTATTTTTCTTCCATATTGCTTCACTATTTACTTCCCTTTTCTTAAATTTTTCATTTTCTAGCATTTTTCTACTCATTTTCTTTTCATTTCATTTTTCAAGTTTTTCCCATTCACATTGCACCACTATGGCACCAAAGAGGAAGGAAAGAACTGCATAAGAAGCTGCGACTTCGAGTCAAGCCTCGTAAAGAGCTTCCTGAGGCTCCAGAACATTGATCACCATGAGAAATCGAGGTAACATTCCACACCCCCTTAGTTTAACTATTCCTGAACACATTACTAGATATAACGCTTTGAATAGTTGATATTTGTTGGTTGTTTGCTCAGGGCGGGATTGGTGAACTTTTAGAAACTAGGGACCACACTTATCGAGACCCCACACTTGAATTCCTAAGCACATTGCATGTTGACGTCGCGAGTCGATGTCAAGAGGGCTACATTTCCTTTTATCTGAATAAGGAGTTTTATGATCTTAATTTGGGTGTCATTAATAGTATATTTGGTTTTTCACCAAGCATGGACCTTCCGCACCATTATGTCCCTAAGGAATTCAATCCAAATGCTTTTTGGTATGAACTTTCCAGGGATCATTGGTATGACACTAGTAATTCCAAAGGCACCATTATTCTAAACCCTTTTGTGCGTGTGGCCCAACGGTTATTAGCTTGTGGTTAGTTTGCTCGAGAGGATAGTTTAAATGTGTCTCACCTGTCTGAATTATATTTTTTGTATAAAATGCTTGAAGGTGACCAGATTAACCCCACGTCATTCTTGGTCCATCAATTGTATAGTGCAGCAACGAGTTCTGCACCCAAGATTGTCTTTGGGGGCCTCATTAACCCCATTGCTAGGTTGGTTGGAGTTGAACTGAACTCCGATGACAGAGTCGCAGGTTCAGATCGATTGAACTTGGCCGCTTTTGAATGAATGAAATTCTATAAGGTTGATGGTGGGCGTGTTTGTTGGATTTATCATGGGAACTAGATTATGGCTCTCCCAAATATTGATTGCACCTCTCTCTTGAATCAGGCCAATCTCCACTTTTTACCCAGGGATGAAGAGATGGCATGGCCCCACCTCCTTCACCTCCTCACCTAGGGCTCGTAGTTCCTCCCAACCATGTTCCTCTCATGACTATCCTGGCTTGCATGCTACCATTCGGTCAATTAAAGAGGAGCAAGCTTCTCCACAAGCTTATGTAGAAACCGAGCATGCCTCACTCCGGGGCTTTGTTCAGGAGTACCATGATGTGCTGCGTAGGATGATTGCCTCCCAGAACCAATATTTCCAAGACTTGAGGGCCTACTTTGAAACTTAGCGGGACTAGCAAATTTCTTAACCCCACCCTACTTCTTGTCCACCACCTCTGTCCCTCCCTTTTAAAGCTTTGTGCTTGTATTAAGGACAATGGACTGTCCAAGTATGGGGGAGTTGATATAATTGTTTTTGGTTGCATACATGTGTGTTGTGGATGTGTGAACGTTTTTATGTTTTTTAGGTTATGTATTTAGGTTTAGTTTGCATTTTTAGTTGATTATTTAGTTTTTCTAGGTTTTTTTATTTGTTTTAATTTTGTTTTGACATTTCGAGGTTTTTAGTTGCATTTTAGGCTTAGTAAACAACAAAAAAACTCGAAAGAAAATGAGCCTAAAAATCCTCTAATGATGAGCCTTTAGACTGAGTGGGTTTGTTTTGCCTATTTTAACCCATTTTGTTAGGCCTATTTGTGAATAAAATGTTTGTCTCTACGTTTTTGAACTATGCTTCATGTTTTGACCTTCACGCTAGATATGAGTTGCTTGCTTAATGATTCTTAGCATGAGTGTTTGGCATATGAAATTCAAAGAGTTAGATGAGCTTTGTCTTGTGAGATATTGAGCCTGAATAGACTAATTCATCATTTTAGTATCATATTTCCCTTCGTGTGACTCTTCCTAAATTCCAAATCTCTAGAACTTGCTTTGACTCTTGTTGAAGACCACATTTAGCATGCATATTTAGGCAACATGATTGGGGCATTCTTTGACTTTATGAGCTACATTGACCAAATAGCCACCACTATGTGAATAATTTATCTTTTTCTACCCCCTTTGAGCCTTTACTTTATTTATTGGTGAGAACCTATATTATTATCTTTGGCCACCACATATGTCTTACCCTTTTAGCCAAGGCTATAGAGTTTTCATAGTTGATTGGGAGTAGTTTGGTGATAATAACCTTTTATCGATATTGTGGCTTGGTTAGATATGATAAGGAATTCATGCTTTAATTTTCCCTTTAAAGTCAATTGGGTTATGTTTTGTGAGTTACAAGAAAAGTGTTGAAAATTCCTAGTTTCCTTGGCCATTATCCTTCTCTTTGAAAAAGAAGAAAGGGAAAAGAAAATGAAGCATAAACAAAGGTGTGTAACAAAATGTGTACATGTTTGAAGAAAAACAAGCAAAGAAAAAAAAAACAGAAGAAGAAACAAAATAGAAAAAATGATGAAATGAGAAGATTTGGCATTAGTTATATTTTTTTCAGGCACTTTTTCTTGTGATCACTTGGGAATGTTGTCGATATTTTGAAGTGTATGTTTTAGTTGCGAGACGATGGTTTATGCTCTTAGTCTTTGGCTTTTAGCTCCGCAAATCCCAAAAATGTTTGTTCCCTACTTACCTTCACTCATATGCCCTATTACAACCCTTAAAAGTCCTCATGATTGCCTTGTGTGTTTTCCATTATAGTGGTTGTGAATTATGGAGTCTTACCAAGCTTATGGTTAATTTGGTTCTATGGAATGAGGTTGGAGAGGACCACATTTAATTTTGAACACATGTGTGATGAGTGCCTCATCCTTAAGGTGAGGTTCTATTGGTTCTTATATGCTTTACTTATTGTAATATGCCGATATGATTGTTCAAGTTGATTTGAGTGACTGATTTAATATTTGATGTGATGGTTCTTACCTTTTTCGAAATTTTCCTTCTCCTACATGTTTTGTGAAAAAAATTTCGTCACTTTTGGGCTAAAATTCTTGGGTTGATTTGGTTATTGATGTTGCTACTGATGTCTTCCTTCGGAGGTTATTTATATTTCTAGCCTCAGTTTCATGATTATTTCGGGACAAGCAATAGTTTAAGCGTGGGGGCGTTTGATAAGTCCTTACTGTGCACAATATTTTGAGGTCATTTTGTGCATTTTTAGAGAGAATTATGTGCTTTGTGCTACATTATGCACTCCTTTTTCGATTTTACGCTCAGGTATGGGTTTTTTTTCCTGTGTTTTGCACGTTTTTCGACTATTTTACCTCAATGTTGACCTTAATTGAGTGTAATTTGACTCCCCACGGACTTCCCAAAATCACTATACCCATGGAAGGAAGAAAGATTAGAAGACTATCGAGGCAAAGCTCACCACAGATTGTTCGTGGTGAAGGCTACAATCTATGGTGAGGCCATAACTGCAAGCTTTTTCGTTTTCCTTCATCGTGTGGCTGAGGTTGGTCATGTTCCTCTTTAAATAGGGCCATTTTCGCAGTAGAGAAGACACATACAGCAGAAAAGACAACTCCTCTCTAGTTTTTCCATTCTTTTCCATTTTTCTAAGTTTAATTTAGGTTTTTTGTAGTTTTGACTGTGGGTGTTAAAGAAATGCCTCACTGTTTTAGAGCCCTTGCAAATGAAGGATCTCCAATCGTGGTAAGTTTTCTTCTGTCAAATTCTGTTTAGTTTTGTTCGTTTAAACATGCGCGAGTAGTTTTCTCAATCCAGGGATTGTTAAGCCAAGTATTGATGTTCGAATCTTTCATTTTTATTTAGTTGCATTTGTTCTTGATTGGGATTGGTTAAATTCTATCTTGTGTGTAAATTGGTTGTGATTAAATTTTGGCTAAATTCATTTCCTAATTGTAAATAGTTAAGTGCAGGACTGAAAGGTGAAACTTGCTATTTGATTGACAAGATAGGACTTGGCTTAGTAATTCTTGAAAGAGATTCGCTTATTAAGAGGACCTTTTTGCGATAAAAAATTTATAAGTTGGAATAAACAAGCACATTTAAAAGAATGATTGGTTAGTTTAGGCAATTCAGTTTATGTCGAAAGAAGATTGAATTCTAAGTGCAATTGCACCCCTTTCAATCCCCCGTTATGGATCAAGTACATGATATATTTCATTGATCCACATCTTTGAAAGGTGAAACAAATCCCTAGATTTTTTTAAATGATTAAATTTTCCAATTAAGTTATAGTGTCATTCAAACTCTCTATTGGATTTGCTTGCTTAGCACTTTTATAAGACAAAACTAAATAGATTACAATTGATCTTTGTAGGAACGATATCTTTACTAAACTACAACACCTGTGTGTTTGCACGCATCAGGTCAGGGCCTATCCTACGGGGTTAGGATCATATAAAAATATTAGCTGTTGGCACCAATTGATCATCAGAAAAATTAGCGTCAATTATACTGGAATTGTGAGAGAACTGAAAAAATTACGAGAGATTTTTAGTAGAGAGGTACTAGAAACTAGATGGGTAAAATCTAGAGTTTTCCATTAAGCGCATTGAAGCTTCGATCAGAAATGGTATCAGTTTGTAGGGTTCCCAGGTAAATCAAGTGGGTTATCTCGCGGTAAAATATCTATCTTTCGCCTACTCTTCTACTTGATCTTTCTTTTATAATTTTTGATTTCTAAATATGTAATTTTTAGGTTGTTCCCCGCCCACTGTAGTTTGTTTACTTTACTTTTGTTCTCGTCAGCCTAAACATTATGTCTTTCTGCGTTATTAATGTTATTTCATACTAATTTGTTGCGTGATTGTGTGATAGCATGATTAAAGTGTTAATTTCCTACAATGAATACTAGAGGTCATCAGCAATGACGAGCAGTGATGTGATGCATTCTATTACATCACCACATCATCGCCCTTGAATTTAGGTCCTTAGTTTGAAGCCAAGGAGTCAAGATGGCCTCTACACCAGGGATTGCTCAAGGGCCTTCTGAGACCTTTTCGAAGCAAAATCAATTGTCCTTTCAGTGTCCCTTCGGTGGTTCCAAGCAGTTGTGATTTGCTTCAAAAAGTGACTAGGGTTATAAGTTTTCCTAAAACTCAGTGCCGACTCTACTATTGACATAATTATTTCCTTTATTTTTTTTCTATTCTTTTTATTTTATTTTCGGAAGAACAATTTTGATCCAAGATAGTGGAGCTGTTTTGACCAGGAACTGGGCCCTGCACTAGCCTATAAACTCGGTCGGGTTCCTAGTTCAGGCAGGTTGCCTTATTCCTCGAATAGGCAGTGATCACTATCACGGATCATGATTAGGCAACTAGGCTTTATTCTAGCCCAGGAGCTCGATCGAGTTCACGGATTAGAATACGAATCAAGTTTCCTGATATGTTTCTGTAAATCTGGCAATTTTTGATTTCTAAAAAAAATATAAAATTGAATATTTAGTTTTGAAAATAATTATCCAACAAATAGTGCCAAATTATTTGCCGATGACTTGCGACCCCACATACGTCCCCTGGGGTAGTTGAACCCCTATAGTAGGGATTCCACTGGGACGTTTTCTTAAAAGTGGGTGAGATTTGAAATTCAATATGCAAAATCATTTTAATTACACTTGTATTAGACATCCTACATCGAAAGGTGTTGGCTTCACCGAGTCAACAACGCCTCTAGGTAACCCGGCTATTACCCTTCCGCAGATCAACGAATTAACTTAGTCGGTAAGCTAGACCTAATTGAGTATGCATTGATACACTCACTTGCAACATAGTTTCCGATCCACTCGACTTAGGGAAGTAATCGCAATGTTTCAATCTTGCTATGCACCTAATAGATGACATACGATGCATTTAGGTTGCGAGAGGAATCTCCTGGAGCTGACCTAAAACCCTTATTACTGATAACCTTGGCATAGCTTCAAACTCAAGTGTGTGCGTGATTGTGCTCCTATATGATTTAACCTTTTTAACCCTAGGGTCTATGTATTGATGCTTTAGATCTTAGGAGAGCCCAAATTAGGAAAGGTATAACTTACTGACTAGGTTTATGAACCCAGGTGGCTTTGAGACGAATTGAGCTCTAAAGGGTGCTTTGACCCACCTAGGCTCTAACCTTAACCTTAGGAATAAAAACTCATAAAAGGAGATTCAACCAAGCTTGAATGAGCCTTATTGGATGTTCAGAGAAAAACGAGAGTCCGCATGTTAGTAGAAGGCTAGGATTAATTTAGGAAAATTTGGTGATAGTGAATGGCCCAGGCCAATTAAGACCCGGTCAATGTCTAGGGGATTCTCTCTACATTTAATTAGCTTTACACATAGGATAAAGAAAGGGAATTAAGAGTCAGGATGTTGGTCTCAAGGCTCAATAAGGAACCTGATCAACTTCCCCAAAGTCAGACTAAATTAGATCAAGTCCATACTGAATAAGCAAAAGGGAGGTCAAGAGCCAGACTGCCAGTCTCGGAGTCCAATATGGAACTTAGTTGGTATCTTGCAATCTTGTCCAGTCCATGTCAGTTTAGGTTAGCATCTAATCAGCATAATGCACTCTCAGTGCTAGGTTTTTTTTTTTTTTTTAAAGTTCACAGATCAGCATGTTTGAGTCTTTAATTCCCCAGCAAAAGTGCTTACATAAGCTAGTTTTGAGTACTTTCCTTTATTTATCAGGACACCAATTACTAGGAAAGTATATGAGCGGGGTCCAATAACTAGGAGGCTTACATATATGGAGCAGTCAAAGAAAACTCCACTTGTTATGTCAAAAGTCAAGACCCAAGTCCAAGACAAATGTTACAGCAATTCTAATCGTAGGGAACAATGAGATCTCTTAACTCATAAAGATGATCAAAAGGATGTAAACAAAAATGGAATAAAGTGATAAAAAGGTGGAGATGATGGTTGCTATGCTCCAGAACGCCAAGAAACAATCGCAAATGTGGAAAATTGTGAGCAACTTCTCCCCTTGGAAGAGGCAAACAATGAGAAGAGGAGAAAAACAGATAATAGAAAGGAAAGAGAACTGGAGAAGAGCAGTCCTCAAGTTGATTCATGCGTATATCACATATAATAGCTACTTAAAGAGTCCTCCATGCTAAAAAATAATTTTAACGACTACCCTGGATTCACTTCAATTTCGAAAGGGAAGTTTCCCTCGAAATTCACTGTGCCTAACATAAAGTATCATAGAACTAAAAATCCTCACCACCACGGGAGAAACATTATTAGGGCAATGACTCTAAATGTGACTGACAAGGACATTTCCACCTCATATTCCCTTGGGTCTTTAACAAGGATGTTGTGAGGTGGTAAAATACTATGGATCCACAAAAGGTCACAAGCTAGGATAATTTGTGCAGAAAATTATTGCATCAGTATTCAAGCAATATTGATCTCCAAATCACACTCAAGGACCTGAAGCTACTCAAACAAGAAGAAAAACAAGGTTTCACTAACTACTTAGCAAGATGGAGGGCGAAAGATGCTCACATGGTGGGTCGACCTTCTGAAGCCGATCAGGCAAGACTGTTCATTAGGAACCTCCAGCCCGCATATAGGTAGCACCTATGGTTCACGCCATTTCAAAACGTCACTACATTAAGGAATGTTGGCATGCTAACAAAGGAGTAGTCATTCTAAGAAACACTTGCCAAGGTACATAACAACTGGAAAAGCAACTACCAAAACAAGGACAAAAAGACTAGCAACGCCAACGAGGTACATGCGATACATAGTTTCATACCCCATATTAACTGCATACAGTCAAACATCGAAGTGGCTGCTGGTGAAAGGGGAAAGTGACCTCCATGATATCAAGCCAAATATTGAGGCCCTTAGGCCTTTTAAGAGCTATCACCTAGCCAAGTACTGTAAGTACCACTGGCCACGAGGGTATAGCACTAAAAATTGGTGGACTTTCAAAAACAAACCTGAAAGAATATTCAGGTTTGGACAACTCCTATTATTGAAAGCAGCCCATAAGAGGAAAAGATTAAAAAACCCACTTAGGGACCACAAAAGCGTCCTTTTTATCAATGACAAAGAGAGGGAACAGGACTTATCTATGCTAATAGAAAGCACCCATGGCCCAAACCCAAGTGTAAACATGATTATATAAGACTTGGAGGATGTTGGCATGTGGGAAAGTGATAAGGATGGCGTATATAAAGTCCAGGGAGGTTATATGTCTGTCGAAGCAAGCGATGATGAATACCTGGCTTCAATTTCAACATCTTACAAAAGCTCGGAGATACCAAGCTAAGGAGGGCTCATAGCATGCCCCAAAAAAAGAAAAGCCAACATAGCCCTATAGGAAGATCTAGTAATGGAACAGTTGAAGAAACTTAAAGTGGAAGTAACAATATGGAAAATCATAGTTGCTTCTCAAAAACATAGAGATTTGTTGATAGATTAGCTAAATAAAATAAAATTATCCCCTAAAGCTACACCACAGGAAATGATAGCTTCAATTATGTCTGGTAAAGGAAACGAAGATCCTCCACCAACAGATTCAATGCACAACACCACCTACCTCACTATGACATTCCTTCAGAAGCATTTGCCCTTCGCCTTAGTCGACAACAGGTCATCTATAAATGTGTGTCCTTGGAAAGAAGCTAAAAGGTTTGGGATCAGGGAGAAGCAACCCTTAACACCATCCACTTATCTAAGTGCATATGACAATTCAAAGAGGCTAGTCCTTGGCACTATTCTCCTCCCCATTATTGTGGGTCGCATCGAAAGAAATGTGGAATTCCAAGTTTTGGATATACCATCCACCTTCAACTTAATTCTGGGAAGGCAATGGCTTCACGGCCACCTGGCACATCATTCCACTTTACACCTAAAGGTGAATATCTTGATAAAAGGGTTGGTGGCCACTATTGAAGGAGATAATTTGTGTGCTACAATCACTAATAAGGGACAAATACTTGAAATAGAGCACAATCGCAATGATAAGGAACTCTATAAGAGATAGTAAAGCTCCCTTCGACTTTGACCCCCTATTTGAATCAAAATGTGAACGTTATCCTTAAAAGTTGGGGCTAGTTCCAAGGAATGGCTATACAACGATGCGCACAAGGGTGGAACACCTTCCCTTGACCCAAAAGGAGGATTACAAATTTAGGCTAGGGTATTAGCCCATGCTAGAATAAGTGACTAGGGCTTGGCATGAAGTTCAAACCTGAAAAGGTGCAGCTACAAAAGGGTACCGAATTCACTACACTGCAAGGCCCTATCCTCACACTCTCAATAGACAATTCCTACGCGAGGGAGATAGTTTCCCTTTCATGACTTCCCTAAGCCTTACTACATAAAAAGAGAAGAGAATTTTAGTGCCTTGGGTAGAAGTATTCAATGAATGCTAGCTATTAGAAAATGTGCTTACTACCACGAGAAAAGATCCTTCCATACAAGGCTTTGTCAACTTAGTGGAAAGTAGCATCTTCGGGATCCTGTTCGAGCAAGGCTATATGAAGAAAGAAGACTCTTCTATTGTTTTGTCCATAGCCATGTCCAATAGTGGTTATGATCCTGTAAGCTTCATTACTAAGGCTAAAACTACAGGCTGCAACTAAATGACTTGGACAATTGAAAAGGAAAGAAAAGTACGCTATAAAGGGTAGTTTAGGATGGTCTAGGATAGAATCTTATAGTCATTCTTTAGTTTCTATTCCTTCAAAATCTACATTGGATGTACTTTCTTCTTATTTCAAGAAGATGAACAATTTTACTGTGAGACCCGGAGTTTTGTCGTATTCGTTTAATGAATTTTATGTCTGTTGGGTTGGAATAGTTTACTTGAATACCCGTCGGCCTTAGAAATAGTTCGATGTTATTAAATCGAACCTGGATAAATTTGGGAACGAATAGTTGATGAATGACCATATTATGGATTTGGGTTTAGGAATCGGGTTACGAATTAGTCTAGCAGTGTTAAGGTTGGATTGTCGCGTAAACGATAGAGATAAGGGAAGGGCAAAACTGTAATTTTACGCCCCCCTTATTTCTCCTTCCCCTTCCCTTAGCCGCGACACCCCCCCCCCCGACTGGTTCAGTCTCTCTCCTCCTTTCTTCTTCTGCTTCAGCTTCTTCCCGTCTCCCCTGTTCTTCCCCCTCTCTGCTTCGCTTCTCCTCCTTCCACGCACCACGACCGGCCGATTGAGCCCCAACCTGACCAACCCCGGGTGCCGGCAACCTCCTACGCACGGCTGAACCAAAACGTGGGCGCAGGCAGGGCGGAATCCGGCGAAGAACCGGCGATTTTCAGTGCATGCAAGGTGAATTCGAACCCCTCATTCATCTATAAGTTGTATTCGTGACCTAGATTCTTCCTAATTGTGGTTAATTTCTAGGGTTTCGGTTTGGTGGAATCCGAACCCCCACGCGAAGGCAAACGAGATTCTTGGGTGTGTGGAGCTCGAGTTCGTCTTCAATCTAGCCAATTGCACGCAAATTGCTTGAATTCAATGTGGGTAATCCTTTAATGCCACTTATTTTAAGGATTTCGAATGATAATCGTATGATGGAGTTTATGGATTTGCTAGTTATAAGTGTTTATGCCTAAAGAGTATGAATTATGCTAGAGATATGTATATGAAGTGAGTTATAAGCGTTTAGTTTCGATTCGAATCAAATTGGGTAAATTATGCTTAAGGTATTAATTCGAAGTGAGTTATATGTGTTTAGTTTCGATTCGAATCAATTTGGGTGAATTATGCGCAATATGTTAATTCGAAGTGAATTATATATGTTTAGCTTCGATTCGAATCAATTTGGGTGAATTCGAAGTGAGTTATATGTGTTTAGCTTCGATTCGAATCAATTTGGGTGAATTATGCTTAAGATGTTAATTCGAAGTGAATTATATATGTTTAGCTTCGATTCGAATCAATTTGGGTGAATTATGCTTAAGATGCTAATTCGAAGTGAGTTACATATGTTTAGCTTCGATTCGAATCAATTTGGGTGAATTATGCTTAAGATGCTAATTCGAAGTGAGTTACATATGTTTAGCTTTGATTCGAATCAGTTTGGGTGACTTATGCTAATGAGGTTAATTCGAAGAGAGTTATATATGCCTAGCTTCAATCAAGTTGGAAGAAGTAGGCTTGAGGTGTTAATTGGAAGTGAGTTACATATGTTTAGTATCGATTGAATTAATTTTGGTGATTTACCCCCGAGTTGCTAAATCGAAGTCGCTATATGTATTAAAATGTATGTGTGGACAAACAAGTGAGTTAAGCTTATTATGTTTATAAGCAACCTTATTACGTTTGTAAGCAAACGAAGTCGGTTTTATGATTTAGCAAAGCTTCCAAGTTAGAAGAAGTCGGTTTTATGATTTAGCAAAACTGTCAAGTTAGAAGCAAAGTCGTTTATGATTAGGCAACCTCATTATGTTCATAAAGAGCCTTTTTAGTTGAAAACCAAGTCGTTTTACGATTTAGTAAACGTGTTACCCCTATAAGAAGCTTTTAAGTCAAACGTAAGACCGTTTTACAAGTTAATAAACGTATTACGTGTTTAAAAGAGCTTTTAAGTTAAAAATGAAGTCGTTTTATAAACTAGCAAACGTTTTACGTCTATAAGAAGTTTCTTAGGCTAAAAACGAAGTTATTTTGCGAGTTAATAGCTGTATTACGTTTATATGAAACTTTTAAATTGGAAACGGAGTCGTTTTACGACTTAACAAGCTTATTACGTTTTTAAGAAGTTTTGAAGTTTCGAAGGAAGTCGATTTATGTATTAATAAACTTATAACATTTATAAGAGGCTTTTAAGCTTCGAACTTAGTTTGAATTAAGCATTAACTAAACACGTTATGTTTCAACGAGTATCGTTTTACGACTTAACAAACGAATTACGTTTGTACGAAACTTTTAATTTAGAAACGAAATCGTTTTACGATTTAGCAAACTAATTACGTTTTTACGAAGCTTTTAAGTTAGAAACAAAATCGTTTTACGATTTAGCAAATTAATTACGTTTTTACGAAACTTTTAAGTTAGAAATGAATTCGTAAACGTGTTTCACCAAGTAGTTTACACGTTAGCAAATTGATTTCGATTATGAAAAGCTTTTAAACTATTCGCAAAATCGATTTATGAGTTAGCCAACTTGATTTGTATCAAATTCATTCTTTTGCATTTAAAAGGGTTGAAACGATTTGAAAAAGGGCAACTGGGGTTGTGTATTGTGAATCCTAGTTTTGAAGTACATGCTAGTAACTACCCAAGTTTTGAATCGTGAGTTAGAATACTCACCATGTTTTAAGAGGCCTTTCTTGTTGTTTGCCTAAAGCTAAAGTTGTAAGAAAATTATGTTTTCAGGTTTTAAGTTCATAAAACCTATATATGAATAAGTATAAGTATGTTTTGTCTACTAAGTATGTATGTGTATGTAAGTATTTACGTGTATGAATGTTATAAGTTCTTAAGATATATATAT
>JACYFF010031955.1:91256297-91276386 GCA_017589665.1 Selenicereus undatus
TATGTTTACGAATGATTTTGTTTATGTCTAAGTATAAGTATGTATGTTTACGAATGATTATGTTTATGAATAAGTATAAGTATGTATGTTTACGAATGATTTTGTTTATGTCTAAGTATAAGTATGTATGTTTACGAATGATTAAGTTTATGAATAAGTATAAGTATGTATGTTTACGAATGATTATGTTTATGTCTATGTATATGTGGAGGAGCTACTCTAGAAACTTTAAGCTTAAGTCTGAGACCCAGGGATGGTGGCTTAGTTCCCGCCTGGTATTATGTATGTTATGTTATGATAGATTCAGGGATGGTGGTTTGATTCCCACCTGAAGTCTATGTATGAAAATTATGTCTCAGCATGGTATGATGTCTGTCCGGATAGGCGTATGTTGCCGCTCGAGTTTGGCCGACTCGGGATGGCAGTAACAAAGTACCTCTAAAAGTCTAGTCTCCTCATTTACGTGAATAAGATACTACGTATGTTTTCAGTAAGCTTATGTTTTGCTATGTTTATGGATTTACGCAACGGTTTATGCTTTACAATTTCACTAAAGTTAAGCTTTTCTACGTTTGTTTTTAGTAAGCTTATGTAGGTTATGTTTATGGATTTACGCAACGGTTTATGCTTTATGATTTCATTGAAGTTAAACTTTTTGGTATGTCTATGATTCCTCTTGGTTTATGGAACGAGTATGATGTATGATGTGTAAGTCTTCAACTAAAAAGAATTACGAAAGGCTTTTGGTAAGTTATATGTATTTTAAGTATGTTTTGGGAGAGAGGGTTTACTCACTGAGCGGTGGTTGCTCATTCCCATTACTTTCCCCCTTTTCCCAGATTCACAGGTATGTGACTGCTGCGTGGAGTGCCCAGAGTGGATTTGCATGGACTGTGTTGCCATGGTTGTGAATTTAATGTGTAATGTCGTATGTGGTTGTAAGATTATGTAATCAATCTGTTTCTTTGTAAAGTTTATGAAAAATCGAAAGTTCTGTGTACTTCGGGCGTGTGGCCCGTAGAGTTGGGAACTCCGGCGTGTAGCCGTTGAGTTGTTGTTGGTTGTTGACTATCTTATGTATTGCAGGGTTTTTATGTAAGGCTGTAAGCCTGGGAAACGGTCAGTTTTTAGGGGAAACTCTGTCCGTTTTGTCCCAGAATTTAGGACGAAAGTTAAGCACACGTAACGCTTTCGGCCCTAGGGGCTGAGGTGTTACATTTACTTTAATTCCTTTCCTTTTCAATGCTTTGTCTCCAGTAAAGAAAATGAAGATATAACTCATAAGAAATTAATCAAAGTAGTGGAGGATCACAAAATTTAAACTCCCATAATTGAAGATACAATACAAATCAACTTAAGGACACCTAATGACCCCTCATATTAAAATAAGAAAATCACTAAAACATAAGGACCAAGAAAGTTTTACCTAATGCCTATGGGAATTCATAGATGTATTTTCTTGATCCTACAAAGACATGCTAGCGTAGATTGGGATATTACTGAGCATATAAAATTCTTTTCTATCTAGGGGCTAAACCGATAAAGCAGAAGCTTTGTAGGATGAAAGTAGAATGGGCTTTGAAAATAGTGGAGGTGCATAAAGAACTAGATGTAGGATTCATTAGGGTTGTATGCTATCCTTAATGAGTAGGAATCATTGTACTTGTTCCAAAGAAAGATAGGATAGTAAGAATGTGCATTGATTTTAAGGATCTCAATAAGGTAAGCCCAAAAGATGACTTCCCACTACCACATATAGATATCCTAGTTGTTAATGCTATCGAACGTGCCCTCTTTTCCTTATATATGCTAGTCCAACCAAGTTAAAATGGCAGTAGAAGACATAGAAAAGACTAGCTTCATTACTTCGTGGGGAACACATTGGTATACAGTTCCACTTTATTGCATGACTTAATGCATAAGTGGACGTATATGTGGATGACATGATTATAAAATCCAACCAAAAGGGTCAGGCGTATTCTGACTCTTTGAAAGTTCCTCACCACACATAGAAAACACAATATATGTTTTAATTCATAGAAGTGTACATTTGGAGTCACTTCAGGAAAGCTACTAGATTATGTAGCCAATCACTCAAGAATTGAGGTAAACACTTCAAAAATTAATGCAATACAGGGATAGAGAAGGAGATATGAGGATTCCTAGGTCATTTGTAGTACATTAGTTGCTTCATATCAAAGCTAACAATGGTGTGTGGCCCCATATTCGGTGGGTGCTAATTGGAGTCATATCCTTTAATCCAAATTCGGTGGCTTAGCCTTTATGATTTCAGGGGTGGAGTACTAACTATTTTAGGTGGTGGCGAATTCTTTATCCCATTCATATCTTCTCTGTTTTTGTTCACCCATTGCTGATCCAGAATGCAAGCTTAGTCAGATTGTAAGTTATTCTCTTTGCTTGAGTTTTCTTAATGCTCACGGATCACATCCTTTTGTTACAATTAACAATGTAACGGTGGGATAAGCTAGCCCACTATTACAACACTAATGTTTACAGTGTCAGCCCCACTGCTTGGGAATACGATATTTACCAATACTTAACGAAGAAGGAATACCTACCAGGGTCCTCCCTAAAAGCTCAAAGAGCGTTAAGGTCGCTAGCGTCATAATATTTTGAAGATAAGGAAAAACTATATAAGAAAACTAATTTGGGCGTAAATCTAACCTACGTAACACGACAAGATGCTCGAGAGATTACAAAAGAAGTCCAAGTTGAGGAATGTGGGCCACACATGAATGGCGGAATGTTTGCTACAAAGGTCCAGAGGATAGGGTATTGCTCATCCACAATAGAAGTAGACTGCTATAAATATATAGGAAGTTGTCACAAGTGGCAGGTATATGCCAATTTGTATTGTTGGCCTCCCTCATTTCTCTCAAAATTGAGATGCCCATGGCCATTTTCGATCTAAGAAATTGACATCATTGGAAATATTACACCAAAAGGGATGGGAGGACATAAATATATGCTTGCAGCAATTGACTACTTTACAAAATGCCTAGAAGCGACCATTTATGCTAAAATCACTTTAAAGCATATGGCTAAGTTCCTTCTCAATAAGATCATACACAGATATAGCACATATGAACTGATAAGTGTCAGAGGAGTCATTTTAGAAAGGAAGTACTGGCCATATTAGAAAACTATAAGCTTCAGCATTGCAACTCATCCCCTGATCATCCTCATCCAAATAGAGCAGTTAAAGCATCTAATAAGAATGTTCGCAGAACGATACAGAAAATGGTTGAGAATTATAAAGATTGGCTTACTAAACTCTCATTTGCTTTGTGAGGATACAGGATGCCAATTCATACTTCTATGGGAGCAACACCATATTCCCTGGTATACGGAATGGAAGCGGTATCTCCAATCAAAATAACAAAACCCTCATTTAAGGAAATTACAGAAAGTCGAAGCTCGAAGTCGAAATTGACAAAAGCCCGATATGAAATGTTAGTGATCTTGGATAAAAGAAGGCTTAGGGCATTACATAACTTCCATATTTACCAAGCCTGAATTTCAAGGCTTTCAACATGAAGCCGAAGGACATGTAGGAAGGTGACCTAGTTTTAAAAGAGATAAGGGCCCAATACAAACTCCAAGAGGAAAATTTAGACCTAATTGCTTAGGCCCATACGTTATAAAAACTCAAGAGGAAAATTTAGACCTAATTGGCTAAGCCCATACATTACAAAAACTATGTTGTTAGGAGGAGCGGTGAATCTTATCGATATGAATGGGGAGTAATATAGTCAGTATACTAATCTCAATTGAAGAAATATTATACCTAATAAGATAAATCCTGTAACAAACTTTTGAGAAAAGTGTTTAGTTGGACTCATAATGGGTGACACAAGGCCCACAAAAATAAATGAACAAATATGGGATATAGGAACTTTGAAAACCTGATTCCGTACTCTGGATATGTGGAAAGCCCTGACAGCCCAGCCTAATCACTTATTATTTGCATTCTATTCCTCCTAAAAAAGCAAAGAGAAAAAGAAAAAAAAGAAGGCCACATCCTCCTTACTAAGACCAAATATGCGATTATATTAAGAAGGAAGGTTCCCATGCATATAAGGCAAGACAAGAGGCAATAAAGAGGGAAACCTATAATGGTACTAAACTCCTCCACTAATGGACATAATTTGCACTTCCCAAAATAGAAGATGTGAAGTTCAGAGTCCCAAAAGTAGAAACAGCACTAACGAAATCCCAAGAAATATTCACTTGGCATAGCCTAAGAAGTCCACTCAGGTGAAAGCTTTTAAGGTCATGCTTATTTGCAACATTAAGGGAAAGCAGTCAGGAAGTTAGCATCTTTCAAATGACATTGTGATTGTTTTTGAGCATCCGAGATCTCACTACCTTTTATGAAAATTCGAAGAACAAGCAGTCTTAAATTATAGCTACACAAAAGCTGATCCAAGTCCAAGCAAAACCTGGCCAACTATTCCTTAAGGAACCAGCCAGGCTCCTACTTATTACAAGGTCACTAACCAGGTTCGAATTGGACTAGGCAGAATGCCAAGTCCAACTTGGACTTGTCAGAATAGCGCAATGAAGAAATTAGGTAATTCCTTGGTGGCTCACTAGGACATTTTTTGTTTTTTTTTTTTTTTTCTGTTCCCCTCCTAACTTGTAAATTTTAGTTACTGGTAATTTGAAAATTATTCAATAAAAGTTTTGAATTATTACTTACGAACACAAAAGCTCCTAAGTACTTATTATGTCCTTTTTCATTTTGTGCCTTATTGTTTTTATTGGGAATGGGGAACTAATGTACATTAGAGCCGTAATAGACTTGTGTAAAATTTGAATGAAGCAAGCATTGCATGAAAGTATAGTCACATTAAAGCGCCATAATGAAAGTATCATTCATGGGTCTAATTAGTTTCCCTCATTGATCTTTAGCCAACCCACTACAACTTCCAGCAAAGAAGTAGTTGACATAGCCCGAAGCATAACTAGAGTCAACTAAGGTATGTCTAGTGCCTACATCAGCTCGACGATTGCCCCAAAGGGCCTAAGAATGGCGCGAAGGGTCATCATGCACTACCCCAGAAGAAGCATCGCCATATAAGATGCACGACACATAAAGTTCTCTAAAGGAAATGGACGAGTAGAAATATTTGTATGATTGTAAATTTGGAGGAGTTCCACCTTTAATAGGGAGGCAAGACGTGGGATCCTTCCCCTAGCATTCTAGAAGAACACCGCTTGGAGTGAGAAGCATGAGACCTTCATGGCCTAACATTATCTTTAGGTCCCTTTCGGCATAAATGAATACAATTTAACAACAGAGAGTAATATTCCAAAGCAACTTAAAGGGAGTAACTCACCTCTTCCATTTGAAGATGATGGCAAGTAAAAAGGTTTCTGATAGAGTGGAAATGACACACTATTGGCCTAGATTGTTAACGATTATACTAAAAAGAAGCAATAGTCAAAATGTTGCAACTAAAGTCGTGACAACAAGCTAAGCAATGCACTTACTTTAGTAAAAGTAGGAGGAAACGAAAGTTCAGGGCATTCCAAGTTGGGAATAAATGGAAGCTCCATGAAGGTGGCATGCTCCTCTTCTTTAGCTATAAGAAAATTCAGGCTCATTATAGGAGTTTAAGTAGCATCACTTCTAAAACAAGAATTGTGAACATTAGCATCATAAAAATTTTAACTATAGAAAAGAAAGTAGGGAAGAAAAAAACATACCAAGTGACTCTTAAGCGGTTGAAGATATGTGGCATAATATTAATAGGGGTGATAATAGTCCCCAAAAAAGATTCCCTCCTTCATCTCCAACATGTCTTCAAGGGTAATGGTTCTCATATAAAACATAAACCAGGGTGGATCCAGAGGAACAAAAGAAGGGCACTAGTTAGCGAGTTAGGCGGTAACCCGCACACCAAAGTACTAGATGAAACTGAAAGGTCCTTTCATAAGGACTCACCATTGGGTGTAGAACTGGGTCGCTTCAACTTCAGGTGTTGGGATACGATTCTCCAACCAACAAATTTTAGCTTACAAATAGAGGGGGTTATGAAACTAAAATCTTGTAGTTGAGATATTGATAAGTCCTTGAAATGCATTCTATTTTGAGGTCATTTTGTGTCATTTTTAGGGAGAATTATGTGTTTTATGATATATTATGCACTACTTTTTTGTTTTACTCTCAAATATGGTTCTTTTATATGCTTTGCAGGTGTTTGGATCATTTTCCCCATACTCATTGAAGGAAGAAAGGATAGAAGAATATCAAGATAGAGCCCACCACAACGGGTTAGTGGTGAAGGTTGCGGTCCGTGGTGAGATCTTAATTGCAAGTCTCTTCGTTTTGCTTCATCATGTGGCTAATGTTGATGGAGTTCTTCTTCAAATAGGTCCATTTTGCAGCATATTTGGAGGAGACACTGCGAAAGAGAACTCTTACTCTAGTTTTTTCGACTCTTCTCCATTTTTCTAAATTTAGTTTTAGATTTCTAGTTAGTGTTGAGTATCAGTTGCCAAGAAGTGCTTGCTCTTTAGAGCCCTTACCAAGTTGGGAAACCGTTAGTGGATCTCCAATTGCCCTAGGTTTTCTTCTCTCAAACTTTGTTTAGTTGTTGTTATTTCAAGTATGTCTGAGTAGTTTTCTCAATCTAGGGATCGTTAGCAGAGTATTAACGTTGGAGTCTCTCATTTTTATTTAGTTGTCCTTGTTCTTGATTTGAATTGGTTGAATTCTAACTTGTGAGTGAAATTGTTGTGAGTAAATTTTGGCTAAATTTGCTTGCTAGTTCTAAATAGTTAAGTGAAGGACTGAAAGGTGAAACATGTTATTTGATTGATAAGATAGAACCTAACTTAGCAATACTTGAGAAAGATTCACTCGTTAAGGAGACCTTTAGCCATCAAAATTCCATTACTTAGACTAAACAAGGACATTTAAAAGAACGACAATTGGTTAGTTTAGGCAATTCTGTTTATTTCAAAAGAAAATATTGAAGTCTAAATGTGATTACACCCTTTTTAATCTCCCGTTATAGATCAAGTGCATGTTATACTCCATTGATCCACATCTTTACTTGGTGAAACAAATACCTAGATGCATTAAATTGATTGAATTTTTCAATTAGATTATAGAGTCACTTAAACTCTCAATGGAAGTTTGCTTGCTTGGCATTTTTATAGGACAAAACTCCATAGAATATAATTGGTTTATGTGGGAACGATATCTAATCTAAACTATAACACCATTACGCTTGCGGGGCATAGGTCAGATATTTTCAAAGGAAGTGAGATTGTCATTCTCAAGGCATTGATAGATGCATGGAGACGCTGAAGGCTTCCTGAATTGGAGCTGTCCCTGAATTTGGTTATGTTTGGTTCACGACATCATCATAGGGAAAGTTATGGGCACTCACGACCTTAGCGAAGTAGTAAGGAAATACTCGTAAATGTAAAGATGTAGAGTAAAATAGGTAATGTAAATGGTAATGAGTAAGAAAGGATGTAAAAGGAAGAAAAATTCATTACCTTAATAAGCCTCCAGAGCCACCAAAGGGGTATACAGGTAAGTTTCTCCCCACGAGTTTGCGTGATTTTGCACACCCCCTGGCGCATCCCACAAATAAGCGTGGAGTACGCTGGAAGTCCCCAGTTTAAATTTCTTACCCTCTTTAAGTCGACTAGGTTAACCACATAATGAAAATAATAGCGGTTACCAAGATCAACAAAGATGGTCATGCCAAGAAGAAGGCTGAGAATGATGCAAGACTCCTGATCGAGTGAATGTTGTGCACACCAGTTGTCATATTTCATCAAATCGACAAGAATGCTATGGAAGAAGTAATTTAAATGAGGAATTTATTCCATGATAGGACTAAAAATGTCTAGGAGTTGGTTATGATGACTATGAAAATCTTTTTGGTATACTAACAGCTCCTCAGTAAACCCAAGACCCGTTACCATAGCAAAATCAAATGAGATTAATAGTTATATCACCAAGTGGGAGGTGGAAGGTGTTGGTGGCATCACAGAATCTTTCAACTACTCCACCAATAATACAATGATCAATTAAATCCACAACCCCATTTAATATAGAGTATAAGGCACTAAACCCTACATGCTCTAACACCTAATTTGAACTCTCCGAGACCTCAGTCTCCTTATGAACTTCATAGGGACATTAGCACCCCTAATTAGATCATCCTGAAAAGAAGATGATCAAAAATGACATTAGGTTCGCATCAAATGTAAAAAGGAAAGAAAGTGAAGAAGAAAGAACACTTATTGCGTCTCTGGTAGCATGACTAGATGCATGACAACCGCCATCTAGTAAAAGGTCACGAGTATCCCAAGCATCAACAAACCCCTATTCCCTCAATATGATAGAATCTTAAGGCAACCTTTGTTCTATTACGGGGTAGATGAGCACTTCTTATGCTTCTTTTTTGTTTCCAAACACACCTAAGATATTTCTAATGAATAGAGAAGAAAATGAAAGGACTTAAGAGAGAAGTGCACACTTGAATGCAAGATAGAAGGATGGTGTGATTTATGCAGGGCCAAGGGGCATATTTATAGAATAAGTAGGCAAGCAAGGGAAGGTAGAACCTGGCTGGGTTCCATTCAGTGATACTTTGCAAAAAAGATCAAGACAAAGCACTTAAAATTAAGGAGAAAGAAAGCAAAAGAAGCCAAAATGTGCAGGGGACCCGATCGACATCCATGCATGCATTAAGAAGAGAATCCAAGAAATGAACACATCTAATATGCAAAAAAATCAAGCAAGCAAAAGGAGGACTAGTATGATGGGTGACTGGGCTAGTGCAATGTTGAACAATCAATTAAAGAGGAAAAATCCAAGAGGAAAAGAGGAAGAGATGATGTCTACGGACCTAGCCGACTCCCTAAAGAAGTAATTCCACATGCAGGCCTTGTCAAAAGAGCAAAACAAGAAAGAAGAAAAGTGGAAGAAGTGGTCAAGGGTACCCGACCCACTTCCGAGGGGAAGTATGGCCACAAACTATATCTTTTACATGCATCAAAGCAAGCCACAAGTGGCATACAAGGATAGAAAAGAGCAAATGGGGACTCAGCAGGGTTCACCATAACATGCCAAGTACATGACAAAGTTCAAACTTATCAATCTACCATTCAAATTATTTAAGGCATGCACTAGCTTTGATAATAATGGAGTCAACAGGAAGATAATAGTAAATAAGGAGAGAATCCTTTAATTGTAAATCTGCTAGACCCGTGGCAGGTTTGCTAATCTAACAACAAGGATAGGTGCATAAATCTGCTAGACTGGTGAAAGGTCCGCTAATACGGCGACAACGAGAAGTTGATAAATCCACTAGACAGACAATAAGGAAATCCACTAAACTAGCGAAGGGTCCGCTCATTCGGCGGCAAGGAAATCCGCTAGACTAGCAAAAGGTCCTCTAATCTAGTAACAAGGATAAATTCACAAAATCTGATAATCCGAAGACAAGGATAAATTCAAATCCGCTAATCCAGAGAAATGATAAATCCACTAGATCGGTAAAAAGTTCGCTAATCCGACGAAAGGATAAGTCTGAAAATCCCCCATACCAGTGAAAGATGCGCTACTCTATCGAAAGGATAAAATCAAGAACCTGTTGAATCACGATACAGTGGGGCATCTCAACAAACATAGCTAGCCCGCACAATGAGACATTATTAGGCTACCATCATGCCGAAAGTTAGCGGGCATCGAATCCCAAGGCTTAGCAGCGGCCAGGCTCAGGTACCACATCGGCATAGCTAGACAATTAGCTACTTGTTAAGACTGTTACTTCGGCCATTGCCTTACTCACGCTCGATCAAACAAGGGTAACTATAGATGCCTAAAAATGTCATCGATATTTTAATTACGCAATGACGAATAATAATACTCCAACTATGCACCTGGAGGTCCAACAAAGTAAGTAATTAAGAAAACAAATACTAATTAAGTGATAAGAGCCCAATATGCAGAATAAGGACTGAGGAAAAGCAAGCAGGTAAGCAGGAACAATAGGTCAGCTAGGTGAACTAGTCAGTTCGCCTACATAGAGCTTGATCGAGGAGGATATAATATGCTAAATTACTCCTAGCAAGAGGTGGATTAGTCTGTCGGTCTAAATTAATTAGATTCCTAGTTAAATTAGTGAACAAGTTTGGGCTAAGTCTAATGAGACTAGGAGTCGGTCTCCTTTCTTATACTAAGTTGGCCTATCCAACCGCTGTAAAAGGAAGCTACCATCAGGGGTTATCATCACAAGAAAATCATTAGTCAGTTGGAACCAATTAAGCATAAAAAGAATTGGCGTCAATTAGATTGGCATTAAGAGAGAATAGGGAAAAAAATGTGAGAGATTTCTAGTAGACAGGTACTAGAAACCAAAGTGGTTAAATCATGAACTTTCTGTATAGTGCATTGAATCTTTCATAAGAAAAAGGTATCACTTTGTTGGGTTCCCAAGTATATCAAGTGGGTTATCCCAAGGGCAAAATTTCTATCTTTTTTCTACTCTTCTACTTGATCTTTCTTTTATCATTTTTGATTTCATAATTGCTCGGGATGTAATCTTTAGGTAGTTCCCCGCCCGCTGTAATTTATTTACTTTGGTTTTGCTCTTGCTGTACTAAAGCTTGTGTCTTTTCACTTTATTAACATCATTTCGTACCAACTTGCTACATGATTGTGTGATAATTTGATTAAAGTTTTGCTTTCCCATAATGAATTGTAGAGATCATCAATGATGTTGGGCGATTATGTGATGCGTTCCACTTTATCACCATACCATCATCCCCGAATCTAGATCCTTAGTTCAAGATTAAGGAGTCAAGATGGTCCCCACACTAAAGATTGCTTGGAGGACTCTTGAAAACCTTTTTGAAGAAAAATCAATTATCCCTTCGGTTGTGATTTGCTTCAAAAAAATGATTATGGTTTGTGTGTTTTCCTACAACTCACTGACGACCCTACCATTGACATAATCGTTTCCTTTATTTTTTCTCTTATTTTTATTTTATTTTTCGCATGAGAGTTCTAATCCAACGTGGTAGAATTGTCTAGGCTAGGAAATGGACCCTGCACTAGCTGGGTTCTTGGATCAGGTAGGCTGCCTTATTCCTAGAACAAGCACCAGTCACTGCCAAGTATCAAGATCAAGAAATTGGGCTTGATTCACGGATCACAACACATGTCCAATTTCCTAATTTGTTCGTGTAAATATGCCAATTTCTATTTTCTAAAAACATATAAAATTTAGTAGTTAGTTGTGAAAATAAATATCCTACAAACTAATAGCATGCTAGCATTTATCCCTTCCATGTCATCTCTTTCCAAGGTTGTTAGTCCTTATAGACACCAAGAAGGAAAACTAATAGCATGCTAGCATTTATCTTAACTGTGCCATCTCCTTCCACGTTAAGAATAACTTTGATCAATAGTTTTACTCAACGCAGTTTGTGATTCATATGAAAATTTTATCCCTTCCATCCTCATCTTTTATCATTCTTCTTGTTGCAACATACCACAAATAACATCTACTTTAGGCAACAAACTCATGAACAAGATTTACGTCCTCTATGTTTCATACATCTCATCTAGACCATTTAACCACCGAAACAAATGCTACTTAACTTGTTACCTTGCAAAACAAGCAAGGAATTGAGCTCCACTACCAACTGTAGTTGTGGTACAAGGGAGGTCACTCATTGACTCAATCTCTTCCGACACTAATTTCATCTTAGTGTTGTACACTAACGCTCTTACCTTCTTATTCCAGTGAATAAGTCTCTTTCTTCAATTTATACTTCCTTGAGCCATTTGCAATTGGAATTTGCTTTTGTAATTGTGTCTATATTTTAGTAGCACTTTTCACAAACAAAATTAATCTGGTAATTGAATCTAAGATATTGTTCACAATCCAAGCAATTGCCAGATTGTTGCAGGTATCCCACTAATCTTCCTTCAAAGGATCCTTTGTTGATCTAGATATGTTTCCTCAAACAAATGCAAGTTTGCACTTAATAAAAAGATTGATTTCCATAGATGATCTCCATGATCAATAGCTTTATGACCCTAGCTTGTCCCCTAATGAAATGGTGTTGAAACCATCATATGGATGAATAAAGAGGGGATTTCAAAGATTATTGCCATTGGTATTGCGATTAGTGTCCATTTTAATGAGTTTCATAAAATTTGTGATCAAAAGAAAATTTAAATATGTGAACGATTGAAGGTTTGATCAATTGTTGAAACTGAATAATAAATCAAAAAGGAAGAATTAGGTTTTTGGGATCGATGTGGCTTGATTAGTTGATGACACAAAACAACCAATCCAATATGAAGAAGTCAATGAGTCAATTTTTCATTTTCATCAACAATGAAAAAACATCTGCTCTCATAACATAAAGAATTTAATGATCACTTTAGTGGGCGAACGAGAAATTTTAGAGTGGAAAAGAAAATAGATTCTACCATGATTTCGTCATACTCAATTGTGCTATTACAAACATCACTCATATGCAAAAACAAAGCTTATGATATCTAAAATATCTTGTAACCAACTTCAACTAGGTCACCATTCTTCTTAACTACTTGGCTACAACCAGATGCAACATAAATACATGGTTTTGAAGTATTTGGGGAGAAATGAGCTACAAGTTGTTACCAAAATCAACCATTTTCATGTTTTATAACACGAAACCATCAAGTTATATTGCCATAGAATACAAAAGCTGACATAAGTGGCGGTCAAATTAAAATGTGTTGAACTCTTGAGAACTTTATTAAATGATAAGCTCAATTAACTGCGTATAAGATTAAGTACTAAGTAAAGCACTAATGAAACAACTTGGAGAGTTTGGGAGAAAGATTGCATCCCTAGAAAGGAAAAATTTATGCAATTCATCATGTTAGTTAACATAAACAAAGGAACTTAGTGAATTGAAAATGCAAAAATATTTTCGTGTGCATGTCTTAAATTTTATCTTGAAAACACTCAACAATGCTCTAGGGCAATCACCTAATTTTTGCAATTGGAAGCCTTTTCGTAGCTACGAAAGCCCACGAACTAGGGCTCGAAATCATCATTGGTGACTAGCTAATGATACTTTTTGTGAGGGCTTGTCCACATTCTAGCTTAGGTTGGCTCTCTTGATCTTGTCTAGTAAGATCACAACATATATTCACATGAATTGAACCACTTTGTTAGTTAACAAGCTGGACATTGATGAATCTAGAGTATGAAAGTGAAGACATTTTCAAAATACGTTTCTCCAACACTAAAGATTATCCTATTCCATTTTTCGACTCCACAAATTACAGTATTTTTGTTCTTGAGTTCAACTTACTCGTCACTATTTTACATGTGAAAAACTATATTCATACCCTAATTCTTTTGATTAAGGAATCTATAAAAATATGAGCATTGATTAGGTGAAGTAAACATATGGAACTTGCTCAACAAAAGTTCAATTTGGGCTACTCAAATCAACCCAGGGGTGAATAAGATGAGGGCAAAATAGCAACAATTATAATAATTAAATGCGGAATTTGAAGTGAGACAATGTGCAATGATATTCTAACGAGTTTGGTACTCAATCAAGCTTAAGTAGCTCATAAAGTTCTCCATTATGGGATTCAAGACTCCAGTAAATTATTATTATGGACTTTGTTGCAAGATCTTAAAGTCTTGCCACTCTTAAGATCCCAAATCTTAAATCAGCCTCTCGATTTAAGCTTAGGGAAGTTATTCTCTCAATTCCGAAGTCCTCACCTAATATAACTACTTTCTCAAACAAATATTTATCTCAATACAACTCATGTAACTCAAGTAAGCAATAGCTCAAGTGAATAAGAACTACAACAATAAACTTAATATTCCTAAATGATGCATTTCCTACCTTGGACTATCTTCAGCTACTCTTAATTGTAGAAGAATATCCACCAATAGCCACTGTGCACCTTAGCGTGAAAAAGGAAACATTCTTCATTGGAACTGTTTCAAACTATTGAAGTGCTTTTTCTTTGGTCACGTAATCTTCATCTAATAGCATTACACATGGCAAAGATATTTCCATGCATGATATTGGCATGTACATAATGCTAATTCAAATTAAAATGTCTGAAAAGGTAACAATCAATTTTGACAAAGAATAATATCAAGTTAAAATGATGTATTATATCCAATATAATCAATTATGATATTATTTCAATATCTCTAATATCTGTGAAGATATCAATTAAATCAGTCAACTAATCTATATGTCCATTTTAACAACAACACAACACAACAACACCACCTCCCAGTGTGGGTCCCGTTTTCGCGGGGTCTAGAGAGATCCAGATGCAGGCAGCCTTATCCCTACCGGTACCGCTACCCGTAGGGAGGCTGATTCCAATATTTGTCCATTTTAAATATTCCTCAAATATCTTCATGATATTATTTTTCAAACTCATATAGTGCTCATGTAATATCTTAGCAAATGATCAATTAAATATTCAGGTTAATGATACAGTGTCAAATAAAATCATATCTTAATCATTTCAGGATTCAATATTAATTCTTAAGATAAGGTTTTCAACTAATATGACCTTGACAAAAGTTAGCCTACTTTATTTTAAATTTGATTTTATTGTCTCAATCGACAGTCTTTAGAATCAGCAAGATATTAACCCACAATATGACCAATCAAAAACTTGCTCCATAAATTTGCCTAATCAATTCTTAATTTCTTAGAGAAAATCATAATTACTATCTCGTAATCAATTCAAGGATGCATCAAGATGTCGACATTGTTATAATATCATGAAATCACAACCAATAGGCACAAAATAAATTCAACCCTTTTTTACTTTCATCAAAATATTATATAACTTATAATAACTGAAGGGGCAACTCAATAAACTCCCCCATTTGATGAAAGACAAAACTTAACTTGATAGAAATAAAATGCATACTATGATGTCATCATTTGTGCTTACCAATTTTTCTTTTTCCCTTTTTTATGCTTCTTGAAAAAGGTAGCATGAGAAGGAGAAAGTCGAAATATGCACTATAAAGAAAAATCATATTTGTTTTCAACCTCTTGAACTTTTGTGACATCACAAAACCTCAATATTTTTGAGATTCTTTGAAAATTATATACAGTAGGGACACTTGATGTTAGTATCGTTAAAATTTTCCAATAAAAAAGTCCTAAAAGACGCCTCTACCTTAATTCATGGTCATATAAAATATCAAATACAATATTCCAAAAGATATATAACCACATGCTTAACAACATATTAAGATCATATCTCACAGACCCAATTATCTCTCCCTTGAAAATAATTAGGGCAAGATCACACATAAATTTCGGTACGAAAAATATCATGTAAAACTGTTAAGTTCGTGAGTATTCTACCACAAGAGGGGGGTGAATTGTGGTGTCTGATTTTCGCGTTGTGAATAACAAACACCCTTGTGACTTGTTTGCATAGGGTGTTCTCAAATATTGTAAATGCGAAAATAACCAAGATAAATGCGGAAAATAAATTACATACAATTTTTACGTGGAAAACACCTCTAGCCCAACTGAGGTGTGAAAAACCACAACCTACCTCATATAGGATTTAACCACTTCACTAAACCGGGCTTAACTCGTTACAAATGTAACACACCTTGTTACAACTTGCAACCACGTAACCTCCTTCTCTAAGACAGGTTACACCACGTCCAAATCTCACCAGATTGGACACGTCCAAAGTCCACACGACTAGGACACACTCACTCACTTTCGACTGATCTGGGATCAAAGTCAACAAAAACCTTACTGGGGTGCTTCTTACTAAGCAGATGTAAGGTACAATGAGAATCCTATTATGCCAATATATTGAAAGCTCAGTTTAAACACAACTTGTGTCGGTCTTTCTTTTCTCAAGTGTAGCTCGAAAAATTCTTTTCACTGGAAAAACCACTTTTGAAATTTTCCTTTTTGCGTATGTTGTGTGTTTCTCGTTTTTTTCTCTCTTACTTTCTTGTCTCTCTCAATGGGAGTGAAAAAACTGAGATTTTATACACAAAAATCCAACGGTCAAGACCAAAGAATTAGCTAAGTATGGAAAACGATTTTCAAGCAAAGATACTCCCCAACGGCTAGTGATAAACTTTTCCCAAAGTATAAGGGATTTGTTATCTTAAGGGATAACCCTTATCTTCCCATAGCCGTGAAGAAGATTCAAAAGGCAACCAGAAATCTTCAGCTTTTGAAATTTTATCATATTTGAAAATATAGGAAAAGGGAATCTTTTGGTTTTGGCAAATCTCCCAAAACCTACTTTCGCAAATTTCCCATAATATTTTCAAGAAATATCCTTTCCAGAAAAATAGCAATCTTGGAGTTTAAAGAAAGTATTCTGGAGATCTTGGCCAACCGAAATGAATTTTCAAAGATAACCGGGTATGGCCACTTCAGTTCAGAAACACCTTAGGCACCCTGTTTGCAGGGTTGTTCACAACTGCTGTTCTGAAGCACTTAGCGCAAATACCGATTCAAGAGGTGTTTAAAAAGCGTTTTCAATATTGGCATATTAACAAGAGTCTAAATAAATAAAACCTATATACCCAAGACTTCTTGTTTTGAACCAGCCATCTTGTCCAAGATTTGTAGAGCTGCTGTGAACACCAAGGCCACCTTGTTTGCTGGAGTTGTTCTTTGCATTGCTAGAGTTCAGGAACATGCCTTACAATCAACTGTTGAGATGGCGTTCTTGACTTAATATAGAATCACCAATTAAAACCTAGTTTGAAGACTTGTTCTCACATGTACCAAACCAGTTAATACAATAAAGATTACAAACACCAGTTAGGCCTGTTTGGAGATCGTGTTTGGAGCAACATTACTTGGACAAATTTTTACACTTGGATTTGTTATCATCAAAACTTAAATATATTAACTCAACAAATTCCCCCTTTTTGATGATGACAAACCAAGTGACCATATTGACAAAACAAAAAAATGAATGCTGATAGGGATCCACGTAAGTCAAGGTCGGGTTAGTCAGGTTCATTCGTCATACATTGTCACATTGTCAATAGGTTTTCACTCTTCTTCCCCCTTTTGGCATCATTAAAAAGCAAGAGGTACTGCAAATAGATATTCCATTGCAAAAAACAGTACAATGCCAAACACAAGACTAATAAAGGAGGAGGAGACTAGAGAACAGCCTAGACAATCAGGGAGTAGGGGGTGGTTTCGTTTGCAGAGGAGGAATGCTGGGGCAAGGGTGGAGAGAAGGGCAAGCAAATCTTCATGACGTTTGGTATAGAGGGCTTGTTCCTCAGCAAGAGCAGCCTTGACAGCTGAGAGCTCATCCCTGAGGCAAGCATTGTCCTCAAGAACAGCCTCAACCTTGATGGAAGGTTGCCCAGAAACAGGTGGTCGAGGTGGTTGACGACCCTGTTTGGAGACTGAGCCTTCCCCAACCTCATAGCCACAACCTAGCAGAGTGTCAGTCCCAATTTCATCAACGACTTGGGCCTCCACTCGTCATGTGAGCACTATTCCAAGGTGCTCAAACACCCTTGTCAGCAGAAACCCATACCCGAGATCATGAGCCGGGGTGGTGTTTGCAATTTGCCCAATGTGGCGAATCATGATAGCCTGAAGATTTATGGGCTCCTCCCTATCCAAGAAGTCGACCAGGCACTGATCAAAAAGGTCTGCCGAGTTTCTCCCTTGACCCCTGGGAATCACGTTCTTAATGACGAACATGAAAAGTAGTTGGTGGAGAGGGATCAGATCACCCTTTTTTACAGAGGGGGGTGTTCTCAGACCCTGTTTTTGACTAAGACGTTTGGTCACCTCTAGGAGCCTGGTTGTCTCTAGGACAGTTTTGTCTTCCCTCACATACACAGCAAAACCTTGTGAGGGCACTCCCAATATGTTTCCAAGTGAGGGCGCATCAATCCTAATGCCTTGCCCATTCATAAAACTTGTCACCACCCCTTCGGTGAGTCTGCAGTTGGCGTAAAACGCGGCCAACTCAGGCACAGAACACCCTTGCTGGGTGCTTGCAAACAACTCATGCCAGCCTTGGGCTCGAAGCTTGGTCAAGAACACCCCCATACCCTGTTCCTCAAAAAGGCTTACAGACACTACCTTTCCTCTGACGACATTGCGCTTAAGCAACTGCGCATGTTTGTCAGACATAGGAGAGGGAGTGAACTGCTTTGGGCGTTCGGGGGCAGGAACAGAGGTGGTAGCTTCTGGTAGGGGGGGCTGTTCTGGGCTTTCGCTTGAGGGGTGTTTTTACAGGAGAGGGCTTCACAGCAGGTTTAGTGGCTGATTTTGGAGGGGCTTGATCTTCAGAGGACTCGGAAAACACCGGTGTCCCCTATTTGAAGGTGGTGTCTTCAGAGTCAGAACTCAAGAACCCTTCGGTAGAAGAGGAAATCTCCTCGATGATAGGAACAGAGGGTTTAGAGGATCTGGGGGTCGATCTGAAAGCAATTCTCGCAGATTTGCAAGAAGGTTGAGAAGGAGGAGAAGAGGGAGTTAGAGAGGGGCGAGACCTTGGTGGTGGTCGTGTTCTTGGCATTTGGGTGCGCCTAGCCACCATCTTTACCCTTTTCCTCTTCTCTCCAGTTTGAGAGACTAGAGGAACAGAGTCATCCCCTTGCACAGGACTTTCTCCTGTTTTCTCACCAGAGTCCTCCTTCAGATCCATGAACAGATCATCCAAGAACGCATCCCCTGTTCTTTGAGTTGTTTCCGGGAATAGTGCAGAAGAACATGGTTCAAAATCCCCAACGAGGGTTTCTGGGTTCTCCAAGAATTGGTCTTGGAAACCCGAAGAACCAGCAACTGCAACAGAAGAAATGGAACAAGGGATTGTTCCCACATACACCACTAATTTCCAACCAAAGGAGTAAGGAATATCATTCAACTCAAGCCCAATACTTTTGAGGTTTAACCGATTGAGATACCCGAAGATTGTGTGGATAATTGGGCGAGGAGGAGCCGGAATCGAGGGTATAATCATGTTGTTACTCTCAGAGATTGATGAAGAATCAGTTTTGGGAGCCATTATCGCAAGGAAGAATTTCGGGTTTTGAGGGTTTCGCTAGGGTTTGAGAGCAAGAATAGAGGAGAGAGAGAGAGAGCAAGACGGGGAAGACAGACGCACGCAAGGGGATTTTTTAAACTCCCCACCCGTTATGAAGGGCCACCTAGGGAACACCTAGAATTTAAGCAGGCAGCATACATTAATGTCAATCAAGGCATACCTGTTCGAGCCGCCTGTTCTTGAACATGCTTCTCTCATTCCAAGGTTGGTCATGAATACTCTTTCTCCATCTCCCAAGATAGCAGTATATAATCATAATAGCACACAAGACTACACATATTCGTTAAGCATAGACCACTGTTTTGATAACAAGAATTGCAAACAAGGGGATAGAACAGGTATTATAAGGTGTTTTTGTCAGCTTGATCTAACTATGAGAACAGGTGTTCTCAGGGTGTTTTCACCAACCCCAATTCCAGTCTGTTTCTCTCAAATTGATCTATAGCTAGTGTCTTAGTGAATATATCAGCAATTTGATTTTTCGTTGAGCAAAAATTCATAGAAATTAAACCATTTTCAACATTATCTCTCAAGAAATGATGTCGAATGTCAATATGGTTTGTCCTTTTGTGTTGACATGGGTTTTTGGCAATGTTAATAGCGCTAGTATTATCACAAAAAATAGGAATACATCCAGTGTCAACACAAAAATCCTTAAGCTGTTCTCTTATCCACAACAGTTGAGCACAACATGAAGCTGCTGCAACATATTCAGCTTCTGCTGTGGACATGACAACTAAATGTTGCTTCTTGGTAGCCCAAGATACCAAACAAGGTCCAAGAAAACGAACCATACCTGAGGTACTCTTTCTATCAACTAGGAAACCTGAATAGTCAGCGTCAGCATATCCAACAAGATCAAGATTGCAACCTCTAGGATACCATAGAGCTAAATCAGGTGTATGCTTTAAATATCTTAGTATCCGTTTAACAGCCTTAAGATGAGTCTCTTTAGGA
>JACYFF010031955.1:91284405-91318503 GCA_017589665.1 Selenicereus undatus
ATAATAATAATAATAATAATAATAATAATAATAATAATAATAATAATGATAATAATAATAATAATAATTTCTTAAAGCATAATTCTCGAAGCCTACTATCGATTCACTCGATATTTAATTAATCAACAAACTTGAATTAACCATCAATGAAACTTGAATTGCAAAATGGGACCCAAATAGAATATCCTCTAACCGGGATGATTAAATACGGTAAATAAAAGTGGAGAATTTAAATGATATAAGGTAATTCGGTAAATATATAAATTGAGTGCAATTGAATTAACAAACATGATTTGTTTAAGCAAATAACCATGAGTGACTAAATCCATAAACATGATAAATTAAATGAATAAACATGATTAATTAAATAAATAAATATGATTTAAATAAATAAATATGGTTTAGGGTCGAGTTATTGTAGTATTTCCTTCTTAAAGAGTTTTGTCCTCGAAACTTATGACACTTGCCAAATGTATCTGATGCTGCTTTAAAAACACATGGGCCATCGGTTCCTATTGCTTCTCTCTGAAGAGGTATAATTTGTCCAATGTACTCCGACTAAGGGCGTCTATGTATTGTATAACTGCTTAATCCCATGTTTCAGTAGTAGATGCGGCTACTTCTCATACAATAGCCGCAATGAACTCAATTACTATGATTCAAAATCGATATTCTCTTCGAAAGAAAATAATCTTATTACTAGTGAGGAGGTGCTCACTACTGGTTCATCACCTTGTCCACTAATGAAAACTGTTGTATACCCTGATAAGTACTCTCATACTATTACGAGCAATAAATCACGTCATATACATGTTCGGGTTCAACAGGTAGGTGTAGTCGACAAGCTATAAGATTTTACCTTTGAATGAATCATAAGGCCCCATGAAACTAGTCCCTACTTGTCCTTGGATAGTCGACCTCTTACTACTTTGATTAGAAAGGGCTTTTGAAATCCTTCATAACACATCTGAGACTTTGGTTATTTCTTTGTTTTGCCAGCACAACTCTTTTGTCGACCTTGTATCACCTCAACATATACTTGAACTTTCCCTCTAAATGCTTGCTTGGGTTAGCTCTGACCTTATACTTAATGTTTCTTCTGTCTCACTCCAATTTAATTAGGTAGTACTTGAGATTATGCCCTTATCAAAATGGCCTCATTTGAAATTCCTAATGCATGACATGATCTCCCCTCATCAGACTACTCAAGGATCTGCTCCCGTTCGATAAAGTCTAATGAAATTATAATGGTTAGGGTGAGAGTGATGAAATTCTTAGCCAAGCGAATCATTATATACAAAAGAAATGAACAATGAGACTATAAAAGGCTAACAAAGGGGAGTTCATCATGGGGTGGTTAGAATAGAGCTAATCATAAGTGCATCATGAATTATGACATATAATGCCACAAGAATTATGGTTTACAAATATGGATCATAAAGGGTCCAATAATTAATCAACCAAGGCGAAAGATGGCATGGTTCTACTCGGGTTTAACTGATGAATTGGAAACAAGATGACCAGCAACTGAGCTTTAACTAGATGACTTTATAACCACAAGCAATAACTTAAGTGCAATAGATAGATGGGACTAGCAATGTGCAATAAATAGACAGATAGATTGGATAAGCAAAATGCTATAGATAGACAAACAGATTGGACAAGCAGAGTGCAATGGATAGATAAATGGATTGGACAAGCAAAGTGCCAATGGATAGATAAATAGATTGAGTAAGGTACAGTAGGAACATGCCTTTACTCAGACGAAGTTAATTTGAGTACAACAATAAGATTGAATAGAGAATACATAAGTTTATTTATCAGAATATAAGATATATGTGTTGGAGTTGAAGTTCAAATAAAGAGAGTAAGGGGATTATGACAACGCAACCACCCACAGCAATGAGAGTTAAACTACATTATGAATTCAGAACAACTTATACAAGCTTATAATTATAAATAAATGAGATGTAAGGTAGATGTGTGAATCAACTCTCAACGGAATGAACTACAAGTCATGATCATGAAATAAAGATGGTGAAGGTTGAGAGCACTGGAATGTTGACAACTATATAAGGTCAAATAAAAATGTATTGCAGATTTAACAATGGGTTTGCAAAGACCTAGAAGATCCCGCTAACAGGAAATATAGGGTTGAAATGCAAGGGAGGTTAAGCAATATTGGATAGTATCAAGTTTTGAACCTGAGACAAGCAAACAATTACAAGAATTACTATAAAAGGGCATTCTTGCAAAAGATAAACTATGGTTGCATGGTTTAGGTGTGATATCCGGACCTCAAATCATTCCTGGAAAAGGCTTCGGTTGTCGCCAGTTAATCCCATAAATCATTTGTTCAAGGTATAGGGCACTTGCTTTTGATGGTGATCTTGTACAACTCTCTGTACACAGTACACAACCATAAGGTTCTATCTTTCTTCTTCATATAAACCTGAGGTTCCTCACAGTGACACACTTGGTCAAATAAATCATTCACAACTCATGCACTGGATCTTTAATTCTTTGAACTCTATTAGGGATCATACGATAGGGGTTTTGAAAATGGATTGAGCATTAAGAGTTAGGTCAATCTGAAAATCAATATTTCTTGGGGAGAGACAGCCCTAATAGTCCTCGGATAGAACATCTCTAAATTCACAAACTGTAACTATGGATATGTACATACCGAGTGTGGTTGGCATAGCACTAGTATTCAATGCATTACTGACGCGATAACTCGCTTGCACAACGTAATTAGGGCAGAAATAGGGTTTTTCTTCCCTCGGTCCATAGAAACACATGTCTAGTCTTTCCTCATTTCTCAAGCTAACCTTAAAATCTTTACAAGTCATCTTCTATAAGTGCACAATCAGTTCATCCCCATAATCATAACAAGGTATGCCAATCAAACTGGATTGAATGCCCAATGAATATGGTTCCAGCAATGCTAAAAGAGGCATATTTGTATAAGATAACACATTCAACTGCCTACTGGTCTCAGTAAATTTATAAGATATGGGGACAATCTAAAGTGTAAAGAGGTGCAACCACACCATGAACTCTTGCAAAGATATTTCTTTATTGGTGATGAAGGACAGACATGTAGGCTGAATGAATGAAAGGACGAAGATTCGTAATGCATGTAAATGTCTTGCATGTACAAGATATGCAGTTTATTCATGATGGTCATGATAGTAAAATAAATGAAAGATGTTACAAAGTTAAGAGGGAGTTTTAAGTAATTAAGGTGAAGAAATGTAACAGATTACTAAAGCGGCTTTTGAAAAGTCATACGGTATCTGTATGTGAGTAAAATGATGAAGATAAGGGTCAATGGTACCAAAAGAGAAATTTTATTCATCTGGTGTTTGAAAGGACAATACGTCACAATGAATGAGTCAACATTTTGACTGAACATGATGACATCCATCAATAACACATTTTGCAGTAAATGGAAGTCTTGGGTAGGCATATAAACTTCAAAGCTGCTGGCAGATGGAAATAGTATAAATTGTTATTTATCACTAATAAGATAGGTTGTACTAGTGAAGAAAGGATTACCAAAATAACTTGAGTAACAACATGTCGTCATAGTCATAGAGTACTATGCCACCATGATGTTATGGTGCTATAGAAACACAAATGATATGGATACATTTAATTGTTAGAAAGGCATTCAATAACTGGGCCTGAAGCAGCCAAAGGCTTTGCAAGCAATAAATAAATAGTGCCCAAATAAAAGCAAGGAGTTAAAGTAGGTGAGAACATAGTGGTGACTGAATTGTAAGTAGAATGGATCAAATATGCTTATGAGGAACTACAAATCACACAGTAACGCATACCGGTGGTCATTATAGGCTCCATTATGGAAACAGAGAATTAAACGGTTATGATTGTCAGGGTTTGAATTACCTATAAGAAAGCTTTCTCTGATGTGTTTAAAGAACTCCCCACATACCACATATGAGAATTTCCATAAACGCTCCATTACAAATCAAGAGAGTATTAGTGGCAAAGAAATGATGCCTCTGAACAATTCAAGGTAATTAGGGCAGAAATAAGTCAATGAAAACCAGTAATGGGAGCATTGCAGATGTAAGGTCTTAGTGTCAAGACCAGATAATTCCTATACATGGTAGCTTAATCTTACTTGTACCGCACATATAATGCCAAGTAGCACACCTTAAGATACTAACTGTTATCACCATACATAAGCACTCATTATAGTGTTCATCTCATATTGGTTCACCTCAAAGATATTGCCGCACAAGCATTTCTTCATCTAGGGGTTTACATCTAACTTAACACTATATTAATCCCTTGAGAAGTTGCAAATGGCATCCCCACATCGGGTTTCAACCATATATTAACATACCTCAACAAGACTCTCAAATCCTAGGCAAAACGGACAGAGTTTCGCTTAAAAATTGACTAAAACCCAGGCTTAATGGCCACACACTGGAGTTCATAACTCAATGGGTCACACACCCTGAATGCACTATTGTAAAAATTTGAACAAATGAGAAAAATAAAACATACAATACAACTCCCAGATAAATGAGAGCATGCTTCACTAATAGGTCACCCAAATGGTTCCACTCTCCCTATTGCTAATGCCTGAATCTCAAGAAACTACCAAATGATTGAGTCACTCAAATTGAAATGGTTCCTCCATATATGCCCATACATGTGAACTCATAGTCAATAGCTCATTTAACTGGTCCAACATAACTCATACACACCTTGATAGCTAACTCATAAACACTTGATAGCTCACAGTGGCCCTTAAAACCTTAGCTCTGATACAAAATTTGTAACGCTCCCAAAATACTAATAATATGATTTACGAAAAACTACAACGGGAGACTTAATAATGGAAGGTGCTACCGCCGTCCTGATAAGGACAAGGCTCACTGAAATCATTTAATCTTGCAACTCATGTTCACAATCACAAAGTCTATTAAACTGAAACACTTCAAGACCAAAGTCCATAATATTTCAACTTCAATACCGTGGACTTAATCATACCATATGCTAATTCGCACTCCACACAACACAAGTATATTGAATATAGACCCAACTTGACCCTGAGGTCGATCCCAACATTCATGTTATGTTAAATCCACTATGAGCATCTGATGACTTCCAAAAAGGCTTGCTAAAAGAAAAAACACGTGATACTTCATCACCTAAAATGCAAAACATGAAAACAGTTCGAAAAAGCAAGTAAACACTCAGCACATGCATTCCTATATTGTCAAATGAGCATAGAAAAACTGTTAATGGGTACCCGATTTTGCAATTCATTTAGTTGGCAATAACAATGAAAATGAAGTAATGTGAAACTGAATTACTCATTATTATCTAGATGTGAACCCCTTGCAATGATATGATATATACATAGATGTACACCTGCCAATCCGATCAAGAGTTGGCCTGAAGTCGTGCGGGTAAATGATGGGCTGACACCCTATAGATTATAATTGACGGGGTCACAAGTTAAATGAAAATCGCTGTATAAACTGATTAATTAATAAACTTATTAAGAGTTGAAACTTGATAAACATGTTCTGCTTTCTGAAGATACAGGCAATGGGCGTACCTTGAGTCCTTAAAAATATCACCTGATTGGATAAAAGTCAGCTGTTTCACAAATGTCATCTGACTTGAAAAATATGTTCTAACTTGATAACACTTACATATAACGGAGAACGATAACTAGGCCTCGACTCTGTTTCATAAACGTTATTGTAAGTATATGTAGTCAGTAAATGATCTTCGCTCACATAATTAAGTAAAAGTATGTATAACATAAATTGAGTAATTAAATGGTATACATAACTTCAGTATTTTAATATAACTTCAAAACTGAATTGGTGAAAGTAATTAAATTTGATATAAAGTAAATGAAAGAAAAATAGACAACAGTGAGATAAATGAGATTACAAAAGAAAAGGCCTTGATGGTGACAAATGAAGGAGTGGTTATGACCGTTTCTGAGATAGGTTGCTGATACGGGTTTAAGGCTAGCTGATGTATAGTTTAGTTAAAAAAAGCACAACCTGCAATAACTTGGTCTAATAAATATGGTTTCTGAGTCACAACTCTCCCCATTTCTCATATTTCATTAATAAATCCATTAGATATAGAATTTCATCCCAAATGAATCATTGAACTCAAAAGAAGCTATTAAGCTCACTAAGCTTGGTATTTTCTTCGTAAAATCCATAAATAATTCAAAGCTCATAAAAAAGCTCCTAAATTGTATACTTGTCTTTTTTTTTCTCATTGATCAAGCGAGAAGCTCCATGAAAGTCCATGAATATTCATTTCTCCCTTAAATGACCTTACTTGGAACAAGATACACAAAAAGAGTGCATGATCAATCTCACTTAATCTTTATTATTGCTTTTTACATAATTACTCAAAATGCTTCCCAAAATCACCAATCTCAAAATACTCAACCAAAATTTATGAAATCTTATATGAAATTCAAAAATAATATGGAAAATCTATAGTAAAATTTTCTAAATTTTCCTCCAAGTATACGTAATACAAAAATTGCAATAACAGCCCAAAGTTTCACCAAAGCAGGTCAGTTCACTTCAAAAATTCATAACTTTCACCCTTGATCTCAAATGGAGACCTAAAACCCCAATATGAAAATATTAATAAGTCTCAAAAACCTTTAATTTACAACACAAAATATGATTCCCACAATAGGGTTCCCAAAATGGGGCTAAAACACAAGTGTATTAGTTTTTGGTCCATTCTGCATAGTTTTGGTAAAACGACCATAACGTTTTCCACACATCTCAGATTAAGGCAATTTAGAATGCATTTGAAAGCTAAGACACTGAATTATCTACCCACCAAAAATCAAAATTTTTCAATGGGCCAATAACCACCAATTTAATCGCGAACTCTGTCCTGTTTTGATGAAATTTTAAGCCCTCACTATTTTGGTTTTTTCCTCTCTTTTTACACAAATCCTCAACTTAAACCGTTCCTTAAAGGCATGTGAAGAAGATTTGGTCCAACCCAGCAACATAAAAAATCAACACACTCAAATTCACTTCATAATCATGTCCAATAAAGATCATTTTTCAATCAAATATGCACATAAACCAAGCTTAAGGCTAGAGTAATCCAAACCATGCCTTATTTGCCAAAACCCTAGTTTATGGCCCACTCGGACTCACTCCAACTCATTTGAAATCACCAAAAACATCATCATAAACACCAATAGATTAGAAGATGACCAAATCAAAGATAAAATAATCAAAATCCAACACTTTAACATTAAGCTTGCATGATCAAAGATTAACCTTAACCTAGCACGATCCAACCTCAACACCACAATGATCAACATCAAAATAACTCTTATTTTTTATCAAAACATCATGATCAACACTCAAAAACATCAAAAAAGAATCAACACTAAGATAAAAATCAAATCCAACAAGATCAAGTTGAAGATTACTCACTTGGCTTGAACATAAGAAGAGATAGAGGTGATGTTTAGTGGTTTTGATGATGGAGGATGGTGGCTAGTGGTACTAGGATGTCGAGAAGGGTCAGAGGCCACCAGGGCTGGTCGAAAACCACCACAAATAGTGGCTAGAGCTGTTGGGCGTTTAGAGAGAGAGAGGAGAGAGAAAATGGAGTTTGTGAGTTAAGTTGTAATTGTTTGACTTATCTAATCGCTTGGCTGAGTTTTTAACTAGAAAAGCCACCTTTTTAGACTAACCATGGTTAAATTAAGCATGGTAATTAGTTTGATTAATAGGCAAACTTGTTGGGCTTCAAAATGGCCGAAATAAATTGGATTCAGGAATAAAACGCTTCGTAACTATAACGTTTTTACAAAACTAAAAATTAAATTCTTGCAAGGTTATAATAATAATAATAATAATAATAATAATAATAATAATAATAATAATAATATGAACAATAATAATAATGATAATAATAATAATAATTTCTTAAAGCATAATTATCGAAGCCTATTATCGATTCACTCGATATTTAATTAATCATCAAAAGTTGAATTAACCATCAATGAAACTTGAATTGCAAAACGGGACCCAAATGAAATATCCCCCAACCAAGATGATTAAATACCGTAGATAAAAGTGAAAAATTTAAATGACATAAGGTAATTCGATAAATATATAAATTGAGTGCAATTGAATTAATAAATATGATTTGGTTAAGCAAATAACCATGAGTGATTAAATCCATAAACATGATAAATTAAATGAATAAACATGATTAATTAAATAAATAAATAAAATTCAAATACATAAATATGGGTTAGGGTCGGGTTATTACACTCCAGGTAGTAAAGAATATGAAAAATCGGCGTTTGTGCCAACCCCTTATAATGTAGCCTATAGGATAAACAAGTGCCCCTTTATGAGGCACTCCTTAGCTATCAGATCTAGCAAATACATGATTAGTTGTGAAGCATTGGAGGTATCTGAGGATATGTGACAGATCCTATAGCACATGGGTGTTATAGTCTTGATCAAATGTCATCTTCAAGGACCAATGCAATACATTGGCTTTTGTCCTACTAAAAATTCTAAGCGAACAAAATTTTAGCTGGTTGTTTCAATTATGCTAATTGGCTATTCGAGAATCCAATTGAAGTAAAGCATCTAAGTATTTATTTTACCTAGCAAAGAGTTAAATTCCTGAAATGTGACATGCACTCTTTTTTTGGCTTGAATAATCCAAAAGAACTGTAGTCTAATTTAATTCGATCTATTGTTTCAAAATAAACCGAATTGCCCATACTAATCTAATTATCATTCTTTCAAATGTCCTTGTTTTGGTCTACGTTATAGATCTTGATTGCTAAGGTCTCCTCTCAACATGTAACTCTCTTTCAAGGATCACTAAGTCAAGGTTTATCTTGTAGGCCGAATATTGAGGTTTCCCCTTTTGGTACTTCACCCAACTACCTAACATATGAAAGCAAATCTAGCCAAACTCACCCACAACAATTCAATCATAAGATAAAATAAAACCATTCCAACATATATTGAGCATAAGACATAGAAATGAAGGATCCAACATCAATACTTTGGCAAACCAAATCCCTAGATTAAATTAAACTATTCACTCATGTTCAAACTAAACAACATCCAAGTACAATAAACAAGAGTTTAAGAAGAGATAAAGGGCAAAGAAAGCTTGGCAAGTATGAAGTCTCTTCAATGATCTTTCAATCTTCAATCATTGAAAGACCAATTCTTTCCTTCAAATCTTCTTTTGCTCCAAAAAAACTAGAAAAGTCTAAATACACGAAATCCGCTTTGTTGAAAAACGCCTTCAAATATATGAACTTAAGCTTTGTAGTCACACAATCGAAGGAAAGTGAAGAGGCTCGCACTTATCAGCTCACCACGGACCGTGGTGAACTCTAGCAATGAGATCCTCATTCTTTCTTTGCCCCACGGGCATATGGGGTGAGGGTACCACTGTGGTGAGCTAAAATGCATCCAAATGAGGGTCAATGCCTGGTTAAAAGGCCTAAAACTTGTAAAATGCACCAAAGAGGCATACCTGAGTGTAAAATATAACAAAGAGGTGTAAATCATTCACTTAAGCACACAATCCCCTAGGAGATGCTATCTAATGACCCTAAAATAGTGCACATTCTAAACACTTATCAAACTCCCCTATGCTTGAACCATTGCTTGTCCCCAAGCAAAGCCTTAAACTAAAGATTTATTCACAACCTCATCAGGAAAGGTATTAGTAGTATTTAGAGTAGTAAAGTCGACCTAAAGCTGGACGAAAAGTGCTGAAAAACATTCAACAACCACAAAGGGAAACAAAGTTTTTTTCCAAAATTTCCTTAAGTACCACAATGTCAAAATTTGAATGAATCACCCAAATCATCGAATACAATCACATTAACACTTGAAACAGATATAGCTAGAAAAACTGGTAGAACCTCACTTTATAGGTGTGAAAGTCTATACTTATGTGTTTTAAGATGTATTAAGGGCCCCTTAATTCTTATTCTAGATACTCAAATCTTGCTAAAACTTTCTAATTCACCATCACTAGTATGCAATACACATTAGCCAATCATGAGGACTTTACTTGGGTGTAATGGAGCCATGGGTAAAGATAACAGGGGAACAAATATTTTTGGGAATGTGGAGCTAAAAGCTGAAGTCTAAAAGCTAAACTCTCCCAATGTTTCTCATGAAAAACTCTCCTCAAACCAATGTTACTCAAATACACAAGCACATTCCCTTACGTAATCAAAGGACAAGAATAGAGCTGAAATTAAAAAAAAATTAAAATCCAACAAAGGGAACCTCTTTTATTCACTCCCTCACCTTTTTCTTGTGATCTTTTTTTTTCATCTATGTTTTCTTTTTTTTTTAAAAACTAAGGGATTGGCCATGGAAATAAACCTTAAACTTTTTGTTTCTTTTAACTCTTCTCCAATCATTTTACAACAAAACAAGGCTAACATCACACCAAACGATGTTAATACCCTAACCTACTACTTCTGAAAATATTAAGGCGCGTAACTCTCTCTAGTCTTGGCTTAAGCATAAGATATATGTTTAGCCAAAGGCTAAGTATGAAGGCTCACATCAATAAACATGGATCAAAGCTCAAAAGGGGCTAGCAAGGGGTATGTCATGCATAACATGGGTGACTATTTGGCATGTAGGGCTCATCAAATCAAAGAATGCCGCAATCATTTTGGCTAAATGGATATTCTAATTGTGATTTTGAATGAGTCAAAGTGAGTTCTAGAGAAATGATATCAAGGAAGAGTCACTCAAGAAAACGCACGAGACTAAAGTTGATAAATTAGTATTTTCAAGCACAAAGCCTCACGAGACATCTATCGAGGTCATAACTAGCTCATTAGGATTCTCATGTCAACAATATGAAATAGTCATGGGGCAATCAATTCGCACTTTATACATGGCCAAAACATGAAACACATTTTTTTTCCCCATAAACTCAGTTCCAAACACTTTTATTCACAATTAGACATATCCATTCCAAACCGAAGAAGTCTCCCTAGTCTACTAATTTCATCATCGGAGGACCTTTTTTTTTATAAAAAAAAAATACAAGCCTAAATGGCATGTTTCTAATGGATAACTACGAGAATAAAGCTAAATGCGCTAAAAACATACGGTAGTTATTCGGGTTAATCCTAAAATGTAAAACTAAATACAATCATGTATAATATATATACACATGTTCAAACCTAATGGACCAGGCATCAGATGCCTTTCATAATGAAAAATTCCCCCATGCTTGGACAAAGCGTTGTTCTCAATGGAAGCATATATGCATAAAAGGGAAGGGGAAGTACCAAGAAGCACTCAGAAGGGAGGAGGGGAAAGAGGGTGTAGGGGATGTCCTACAGAGATATGTCAATCTCTCCAAGTCTCAAGACAAGCTCGAAAGTCTTAAAAATATTGGGTTTGGGAGGCAATCAACCCATAGAGCTCATCATACCGCTCTTGGACAAAGTCACAAAGATTGGCATGTTTAGTTTCAACATAGGCTCATAGGGAGGTTTGCTCCTCTTTAATGGACCTAAGGGTGGTAGAAACTTCCTCATAGTTATAGGAAGAAAGTTGGGAGGAAGAACGAGGGCCGCCATGGTAAGTAGGCGCGGCTGAGGAGGTGTGAAAAGTGCAATCTTAGCATCACCAGATGACCACAAAAGGTTAGCCCAGTGATGTAAGGTGGCCATCTCAACATAGAGAAGCGCCGAAAGCCAGTTCCCAGGGTATATCAACACAAGCACCCAACCTCAACCTTACAAAATTTCATATGCTCAAAAGCCGCTTTATCAAGCCACTCAAACCCTAAAACTTTATCCTTGGGGTTTAGCTCAACATCCATAGATCAAGCAACAGAGGTGACGAGACCCCTAATGACCACCAACCTGCAGTACTAGTAGCTACACTATATAATTGTTGTGCCTAGGAAGACCCAGGGCTATTCTGGTCACCATTCAGCATAATAGACAAAAAATACAGCTCAGATAATTGAGGGACATTTAGACTATTGTCCTTAGCAACACACTACATGAAAGCATGCATTGGGCCACCCAGAAAAAAGGATTCTTAATGAAAATGCCATTACATGTGCTTGTATTGTATCTATGATCCCCTAAAATCTCATCCCAAAAAGCATTCAGGTTAAATTCGTGGGAAAATTGATGCGAAAGCAAGTCTAAAACAGAGGGAAAACCAAACATGTTATTAAGGGTACTAAGGTTCAATTCAAAGAACTCCCCTTGTAAAAATAATGAAAGGTACCCCTTTTACATCAGGGACCCCTTGTGACTTCAACATGCAAGGTACCCAAAAACTTCAAATGCAAGGTCCTTATATATATGGTTATTCATTTTAATAAATTGACCCATCTTACCCAGGGCAAACAACCATCTAATATAATCTAACAATCCCAATTGTGCCAATAAATCCTCATCATAAAAATGGGTAGCAACAACTATTGTACTACTCAAGCAAGTATAACATGCAATCTGATCAGGATAAGTTAAACCAAGTGGATGAGGAGCATTACCTTGGGTCCTTTTGGTAGTGGATGTTTGGGATGTCCTAGAGGCCCATTGTGGAGCTTGGCTCAATGTGCCCTCTACTTGGGTGCTCCTAAACTTCTTTTTAGGTACCAAGGAAGTTCTTCAGTGAAGATGGAGGGAAAAATCCTCAACAATGGAGGAGAGGGTGTATGAAAGGGAGAAAATGGAGGAATGGAGAAGGCTTTATGGCAATAGAGTTTAGAAAGGGTGAATATGAGGAAGAATGCGAAAGTTGAAGTAGGAGTGGATGATAATGATGAAAGCATGTAGATGGAGTTGAAAGGGTGGTTAGAGAGAGAACAAGTGGAAATTTGTGTGACAAAAAGAGAAATTTTGAGAAAGGAAGAGGAAAGGGATGAAAATCGAGAGACTTGTGACAGTTTGGGTGAAAAATGGTGCAAAAAATGAATGGTTTAAAAGGTTTGCTAATGGAATTTTAGAGAGAGAGGGAGGGAGGGGGAAAGGGGGGGAGAAACATGAGGATGAATGAGAAGAAGAATGAGAAATGACATTGCAGTCAAAAACCCTCAACCGTGGGCCACAGTCGTTTACCATGGACCGTGGGTGAGCACCATAGTTTGACCATGGCGGGTGCTGGCAGAACACGTTTTGATTTTTCTTCTCTGGTGGCTACGTCACCGTCCGTGTTAGATGCCATGATTGGGCCGTGGTGATGACTGCCTCACTACTTCTATCCTTGACCTTTTTTTCTTTATTTTCATTGTTTATTTTGTTTTCACAATGCAAAAACATCCTAAAATCCATGTGCATTAAGAAAAGAAAACAACAAGAAGCTTGGGTTGCCTTCCAAGAAGTGCTCTTTTAAAGTCGAGAGCTCGATGTTCTCTCTTATGCTTGCACGAGACCAATAAGTGCATGGGCAATGCCCTTTCCGATGGGCTCCCCTACTAAATAAGGTTTAAGTGACTGGCCATTGACCTTGAATGCACTAATGGACTCACTTCACACCTCCATCACTCCATTAGGAAAGCCCGTGCTGACTTTAAATGGTGTCAACCACTGGGATCTCAACTTACCCGGAAATAACCATAACTTGGAGTTAAACAAGAGAACCATGTCACCTTCGTCAAACCATTTCTTCATAATATTCTTGTCATGCCATTGCTTGGTCCTTTCTTTGTAGATCTTGGAACTCCTATAAGCTTCCAACCTCAGTTCATCAAGCTCACTCGATTGCAACATTCGCTTCTCACTATCCATTTTAAGTTCAAAATTGAGCATCCAGATAGCCCAATACACCTTATGCTCCAACACAATCGATAAATAACAAGACTTCCTAAACACTAATCGAGGTGGTATATTTCCTAGAGGAGTCTTATAGGTGGTCTGATATGCCTAAAGAGCATCATCAAACCTTTAAGACCAGTCTTTACGGGGCCGATCAATCATCTTCTGTAAGATAGTTTCACTATTGGAGAGCTCAACTCAGGCACTAGTTTGGGGTGATAAGGTATAACAACTTTGTAAAAAACCGCATAATTGTTCAAGAGAGACTCCAAGGGCTTGTTGTAAAAATAAGCCCCATTGTCAATCAAGAGAGCCCTTGGTGTGCCAAATTGGTGAAAACATGCTTTTTGAGAAACTTGATCATCACCTTAGTGTCATTGATAGCAGTGCCAATAACTTCCACCAACTCTGAAACATAGTCGATTACCACTGGGAAGTAGAGGTTATTATGAGAATGATGAAACTGACCCATGAAGTCAATCCCCCAAACATCAAACAGCTCCACGCCAAGAATTCCACTCTGAGGCATCTCACACCATTTGGACATATTCCCCTTTTGTTGGCATTGATTGCAAGTAATCACATATTTCTTTACACCCTTGATGAGATTGGGCCAATAGAAGCGCGCTTGAAGAACTTTGGCAATAGTCTTGTCAGGACCAAAGTATCCCCCATATGTTGAAGCATGGCAATGTTAAAGGACACCAGGGACCTCATCTTCCGGCAGACATTGTCGATAGATACCATCTCCACATGGCTTGTAGAGTAAAGGAACTACACATAATACTTAGCATTGGCCAAGAAAATTTTCTTTTGTGAATGAGTCAACCTGGGAGGCAACACTCCACACATTATAGCTCACCAAACAAGCATAGCATAGAGTAGCTTGGCGGGAAATGACAAGGAGTTGGTCATCCAAAAAGGAGTCGTCAACCGAGAACTCTTCACTAGGACTTTGAAGTGGGAGACCAAGTGTTCCTACCAGTGGCACCACCCAAGGGCATAACAAGAATTGGCGTGACAGGCAAGCTTAGCCCTAGATATATCGGGTTGTACCCCATTATTCAACAAGTTGGGGAGGTGGCTTATCGTTTGGAACTACCACTTGAGCTGCCCAGGGTGTACATCATTTTCCACGTGTCATAGTTGCACAAGTACATTCCCGACCTATCCTTTGCTATCACGCTAGATCTCATACAATTGAGGGAAGATTTATCTTACAAGGAACAACCGGCTCACATTCTAGATGATAGGCCCGTAAGCGCACGGTGGCGTTGTAGCAAATCAAGCTCGATCTCACAGAGACTAGGTTGATCTATTGGGCTATATTCCCTCACCCCTTTGAGAATGAAATTTAACTAATCTACTATCTAATCTAATGGATAATCAATCAATGAATTTAATCAAACCAAGCAATTTCCCAACTCAAGAATTAATCAAGCGCCTTTTCTTTAGATGGGTAATTCTAAAACCGATAATCGATTTATCATACTCCTCTTTCAAGGTGGAATGAAATTCTTAAATCTAATCAACTACCATTTCTCAAGGGTTTTTTATTAATCTAAGATCATTAAGAAGGTGATTATCAAATTTAGAGGTTTCTTAAACGGTGAGTCTTTCTCAAGATCTCATTCACTTAAGTCGAATTTTAGTTTTCCAATAGCTAGTGTCACCTTTCAGTTCTAAACCATATGTCTACCACAAGCAAGAAATTGATCAAGTTTCCTACTCGCAAATCAACATCTAAGATTCAATAGAATAAACCCAACAAATCCAAAGCACTTTTAGATCAAAACAAGAATTGATTCAATCACAACAACTGTGCTCAATTCCAAGATTAACAATCCAAAAATTAACATGAACATCAAAATAATGTAAAAGCATAAAAATATAAAGAGAAAAGAGAAGAGAAGGGAGAGGAATTGCTCAGCCGATAAGTACTTGAACCATAGTTGCAAACTCGATCCGGAATCCTTGCAATCTTCACCTTCAGCTTGCCCTTCCTCTAATCTAATCTAAATCCTAACTAGATGGTGGATTATGGAGAGTAGAATGGGGATTGGATAATGGTTTACTGTGAAAATGGCCCTATTTGTAGAGAAACACAATCAACCTCAGCCACACGATGAAAGAAAACGAACAAGCAAGCAGTTATGTTTCCAATAAACCTGGCAAATGGGCTATTCGGTTTGAGTACGAGTCGGTTTAAGTTCTGGTCAGGGCATGTTTGGGTTAAATGAGATTTCGGGTCGTTTCGGTTTGGGTCGGGTATGGTTCGGGTCGGGTCGATTTTGGGTCAACCAATTTTTGGCCAAATACGCTTGTCATGCCAAAACAAGCAACTTTGTAGAAAATTTCGAGTCGAGTATGGTTCGGTTCGGATCAATTCGGGTTTTGGGTCCACTTTCGGGTGAGCATATTTCGAGTGTCGAGTCGGGTATGGGTCCAGGTCGTTCGGTTCGGGTTTCAGGTCTCAGATCAGTTTTGCCAGGTCTAACTTCCACCATGGAAATAGCAGTCATCACTGGCAGCCCATGGTGCCTGCTGGACCTGAAATTCTCTACTCTTGTCTTGCTCCATGGGCATAGCATCACATGGGTGCCCGTGGGGGGTCAAAATATAGTCAAATAAGTGTCAAATGCTGGGTTAAATGGCAAAAATTCCTATAATAATCATCAAACAACCATACCCAAGCATAAATTGAGAATAGGAGCATAACTTTTGACATTAAGCACATAATTCTCCTAAAAATATAGCAAAGTGACCCTAAAATGTTATATATGATAAGCACTTATCGCTAGACCGAAGGGAAAAGGAGCTTCGTAGGAAGACAGTGCCCTTAGTAAAAGTTTTATTGGCAAATCATGAGGTGTTGGAAGCTACTTTGAATCGGAGCAAGGGATGCAATCAATGTACCCCACTTATTTGAATGAGCAGGTGCATGCGAAGTATCGAGGATGAAACTTCCTTTAAGAGGGGTAGAATGTGAAACCACAGATATTTTTTTATTTATATATATACCTTTATATTTATTCAGTTGATTTTAATTGTCATGATACCAGCTTACCTAGTATGCTTGAGCTTGTAGTGTCCTATTTTTTCGGATTTTAGTAGAGTAGTCGAGGGGTAGTAGAACGGTCCAAGTCGAGGTGATTTTAAAAAAAAGGAATAAAAGAGAGAAAAAGGACGAGGGAGCTGTGTGGGAAGGCAAGTGGAGAAGGGGGAAACCCTAGTATTTTTAAAATTTCCTCTCTTCCTTCCTCCCCTCACTCTCACATGCGTCCGCTCTCTCACTCAGTTTTCTCTCTCTCTATCTCTCTCAGACGTCCTTTCTCTCCCTTACAGTCTCTCTCTCTCTCTCTCTTCTCTTCACCGTAGCTGCCGCCTCGCCGCCGTCCTCTTTCCTCTACCACTTTTTCACTTTGAGTTCGGTTAGTGCGAAGTTCTTGCGATTCTAATGAACATATTATTGTTTAATTGAATTCTTCCTAATGAAAACTCCGTACATCAATCTTGGAAATTGATTTATTTTACTCACTATCTTAGAAATTTTGGAGAGGAGCATCTAGTTGGTGGAACAATACAACTTAAGGTTTTTCCTTCGCTGGTGAATCGTTTCAAGGTAAAGACTTACCCTTTCACTATGATTTAGGTTATTTGACGATTAGGAATAGCTGGATTTTAAGTGAGGGTGACATATGCATGTTTAGGAAGGGATTCCAATTGAGATTAATTGAAAATAAGCCTAAAGGATGTAGTATAAATACTGTTCTGTTCACCCAGACTTAGGGCTGAATTTATGAATTTACTGGGAATGGTTGGCTTCTCCAAAAATTATGAGAAACTTATGCAAGGTAGGCATGGAAATTTTGAATTTCTTGAATATGGGTTAAAATGATTGAATTATTGGGACTGCATGAACTATCAGTAACTGGGACAGTCATAGAAAAATAGGAAAATTCGAACTGGTTAGGCTTAGATTCTGTCACAAAGGATTGTAGAAGGAAAGTTGTATTCCACAACTTGGCATTTCCAGATTGGGCTTAGTCATAAAGTTTCAACATCGTGAGTGGATGTTATGGCCTCAGAAATCTGGAAGTAAACATGGTAGTGACCGATATTAGTTTGAGTGGAGTTTTTAATATTTATAACTTCCTAAAAATTTGTTTGATGGTTGGCCTTGGCCACTGGGTGTAAGTAGAAGCTAGGAAAATTATTTGGGGCTAATGGGATTATGGAAAGTTAAGCTAAGTATTGGAACTAACAGGCCACTGTTGTGGATAATTGTTTAGGTTGATCTAGCATTCCGAGCGCAAGCTTAGGCAGCGTATTTTAGCAGGTAACAATTTTGCCCTAACCCTCCCCAAGTATCTCCTGCAAAGCTTGACTTATGAGTGTGCTTGAAGGTTGTTTTAAATGTATTTTGTTTTGATGTTTGATAAGTGCTTAATATATACATCAATTTTAGGGCTATTTTGCAACATTTTTAAGAGAATTATGTGCTTTAAGTGATAATCTATACTCATATTATCGATTTATGCTTGCGTATGGTTGTTTGGTGTGTTTTACAAGATTTTAGGCCTTTTTACCCAGTATTTGACTCTTATTGGATATATTTTGACTTCTCCTATGGACACTCATGTGCTGCCATGCCCGTAGAGCAAGAAAAGAGCAGAAAATTGGTTCCAGCCAAGACCACGGTCGGACTATGGTGCCCGCCACAGTCCATGGTAAAGGGTGAAACTATTGCCACTTCGTTTTCCTTTAGCTGTGTGGTTGAAAACATCAAAAATTTTCTATAAAAGGCATCGTTCAACAGTAGAGAAGCAAGCAAGCATAACATAGTCCAATTTGCTTTCTCAAATTTGTTCTTTTTAGTTTAGATTCTTAGTTTGATTATTGTTCTAGTGAGAAATCTTGAGTGTGTGTGTTTGATTCTAAGGCGGTTTGAAGCCTTTGATTGAAAGGCTATCTCAGTCAAGCTCTTCCGCTTAGATTTTACCAAAATGTTAGTTAGTTATTTAGTCTTCTATCATCGTGAGTAGTTTATTTTGTCTAGAAATTTAGTAGCTTATGAAAGTGTACTTGGATCATGTTTTAATCTACAAAATTATGCTTATTTCATGGTTGTTTTCATTTTGTTCTATCAAGTGATTATCATGTTGTGAATGGATTTTTGGCCGAAGTTTCCTTGCACACTTGAAACAATTGAGTGAAAAAATGAAAAGTGACATTTGATTGTTGCACTGCACGATAAAACCTAGCATAATGTCGCCTCGAAGGAGAGATTTATAAGTTAGGAGGACTCAAGTGTAATCGAAGACATTCAACTTGGATTAAACCAATTAGTTTCAAAGAATGACTTTTGCATAGTTTAGGCAAATTTGGTTGATTTCGAAAGAATAGACTAAATTTGAGGAGATTGCAATTCCTCGAGATTAACAGACTAGAGAAAAGCACATGCCTATCATTTTGATCTAATCAACTTTGACAGCTACAAGAATTCCTAGGCATTTTTCCTTAATTGATTTAGACTTAGTGAATTAGAAGTTGTTAAATCAAAACCGCTTCAATCAGAATGTTACTTAGCATATTTTGATAGACAAAGTTCGATAGATTATATTGGTCCCTGAGGAGCAATCTTTTTATCTATACTACGACTAGCCGTGCACTTGCAGCAGTGGTTAAATTTTTTTGGCGTCGTTGTCAGGGACCAATCTGTTAACTATTGAGTTAGTCGTACGAAACTAGCAAAGAATTTTATTGTCTTTTACTTTTATTTTCTTTTCATTTTCTTGTTTGATTGCGCTGGTAGTGTCGGTGATAGTGCATGCAGAAATTTTTCCCATTTATGCGAAGTCTATTCTTGTAAGAAACTGATCCCAAGATTGAAAGGACTCTCCACTTATAGAGGAAGAAGCAAAGGATTAAAGAACAGAGATGCAAGGCAAGAGGGAATCCAACAAACATGGCGGGAGGAGAAGGTGACCAAAGAAGAACACTTTGAGATTTCATTACCCCTCGGGTCCAAGGGATCGCCTCGAGCATCACTCACCCTACTGTTGATGCCAACAATTTCAAGCTCAAACCAGGACTCCTCTCTATGGTGCAACAATCCTAGTTTGGGGGAACTCCTTTGGAAGACCCAAATCTACACCTCTCTGGTCTTTTTAGAGTGTGCGACACGTTGAAGCTTTATGGAGTCTCTACCGATGTCATCTGATTGCACTTATTTCCGTTCTCCTTTAGAGATAAAGCAAGGGCTTGGCTACCCTCTTTGCCATCGGAATGTATTGTCACTTGGGATGAGTTAACAAGAGCCTTCCTCGCCAAGTTTTTCCCTTCAAGCAAAACGACCATCTTATGGAATCAATTGACCAACTTTACGCAAAAAGATGAAGAGACGCTCTACAAAGCTTGGCCGTACTTTAAAGATTTGTTGCGCTTATGCCCCCATCATGGTCTTCAACGTTGGATGATTATCAAAGCTTTTTATAATGGTGTGACCCAATCTGTAAGGTCCACAATTGATGTAGCGGCGGGAGGATCCTTGATGAGCAAAACTGAGGATAAAGCCTATAATTTAATGTAGGAGATGGCACTTAACAATTTCCAATGGTCCACTGAGCGAGGCCAACCCAAACAGGTTGGAGGTAAGCTTGAATTTGATGTGGTTACATTGCTTTCTACTAAAGTAAATGATATGACTCAAAAAGTAGACTGAATGAATGTTAATGTTGTCAATTCTAGTGCCCTTTCCCTTTATGAAATTTGTGGTTCTATTAAGCATGTGACTTTGAATTGTCAAGTTTGGAGCCCTTTTTCCCAAGACCCTAGTGAAGTTAATTATCTTCAAAACTTCAACCCGAGACCGGCTAATGACCCTTACTCTAGTACCTACAGTTCGAGTTGTAAGAATCACCCAAATTTCTCATATAGGTCGAACCTAAACCCTTCAAATATGCCCCCGATGAATGGTAGACCACCTCTGCGTTTTCAAAGACTTCATTTCCCTTCTCAAGTACCCCAAAAGTCCAATTTAGAAGCAATGATAGAAAGTATGCTTATGGCACAGCAAAAACAGAATGAGTATATTACGTAATTAGTCTCAAAGGTTGATGTGCTTACAACTCATAATAGGATGTTGGAAGCCCAAATTACCCAAAAAGCTAGCTTTTCATCCATGCCCCTAGATAGACTCCCCAGTAAGCCTGACCTTAACGCTAGGGAGCAATGCAATGCAATGATTTTGAGAGGAGGGAAACAACTAGAGGGACCTAAGGAGGTTACCAACGATAAGTTTTTGCATGTTAAGAATGAGCATGTTGAGAATGTCGAGAAATAGATGCCTTCACCCTCAAAGGAAATGATTGAAGACATCGTGGATAAGCCTGATGAGGTTCCTAAGGACCCTAAGATCGTTTCCGTAAAGCCTTACACCCCTCTTTTACCATTCCTCGAATGATGGCCAAAGCAAAACTCGACTCGCACGTTGGGAAGTTTTTAGAAGTCCTTAAGAAACTCTATATAAACATTCCGTTTACTGAAGCCCTAACTCAAATGCCTTCATATGCTAAATTTTTGAAAGAAATTTTGTCCAACAAAAGAAAGTTTGAAGAACATGAAACCATAGCTTTGACTGAAGAATGCAGTGTGGTGATCTAAAACAAGCTTCCAGCTAAGCTGAAGGACCCCGGTAGTTTTTTAATTCCCTGCCTGATAGGGAATGTGCCCATAGACCGTGTTTTATGTAATTTAGGGTCAAGCGTGAGCTTGATGCCCCTTTTTATGTGTGAAACATTGGAAGTAGGAGAGATAAAACCAACTACTATCTCCTTACACTTGGCGGACTGTTCTGTAAAATACCCCGTGGGTATTTTTTGGATGTCCCACTAAAAGTAGGGGATTTATATGTACCAGCAGACTTTGTGATTCTAGAAATGGAGGAGACACGGACTCCCGTCATTCTTGGAAGGCCATTCCTAGCCACTGTAAGGTGTCGTACACTATCTTTTGATGTGGGAAATGATCATGTGGAGTTTAATTTGCTAAAAGCTGCTAAGTTCCCTTCCATTTCGGATAAGTGTAATAAGATTGATGTGGTTGATGGTTTAATGTGGGAAACCATGTCTAACCTTGATTCTAATGATCCACTTGAACACTTGATGTTGAAAAATAGCGCTACTATGGATGAAAATCCCGAAGTAACCGAGTGTGCCCAACTTCTGGAAGCCTTTCCAGCAATTCTGTTTTCCCTTGCTAAGGTGGAATCACTGTAAGATGAAAGTAAGCCCTCGTCTGATGAGGTAAAAGCTCCCGATGTTAACTAAATCCTCTCTCTTCATCCTTGAGGTATGAATTTCTTGGACTAAAATCTACATACCTTGTGATTGTGAATACAAGTTTGAATGTATTCTAAATTGACTCTTTGCTTAGAGTACTTAGAAACATCATAAATCCATAGGATACACCCTTGATAACCTAAAAGGAATTCATCCTTATTTGTGTATGCATCAAATCTTAATGAAAGACGATCATAAGCCTTCAATTGAACACCAAAGAAGATTGAACCCTAGCATGCAAGAGGTGGTAAAAAAGGAAATTTTAAAGTTGCTAAAGGTCGGGAATATCTACCCTATCTCTGATAATGCGTGGGTAAGCTCGGTTCATGCCGTACCTAAGAAAGGAGGGATGATTGTCGTCAAAAATGAGAATAATGAGCTAATCCCTACTAGGACTACCACAGGCCAGAGTTTGTGCATTGATTATCGGAAATTGAATAAAGCTACACATAAAGATCACTTTTCCTTTCCTTCATTTACCAAATGCTTGAACGATTGGCCAAAAACTCACATTTTGGCTACTTAGATGGACATTTGGGATTCTTTCAAATCCCTATCCATCCTAATGACCAAGAAAAGACTACTTTTACATGTCCTTATGGTACATATGCTTATGGAAGAATGCCATTTGGGTTTTGCAATGCCCCTGCCACATTTCAATGTTATATGATGGCCATTTTTTTTTTTTTGTTTTATTGAGGACATAATGGAAGTCTTTATGGATGATTTTTCTGTGTATGGTGCAACCTATGACCAATACTTGAATAACTTATCTAAGGTTTTGTAAAGATGTGAACATGTGAATTTGGTCCTGAATTGGGAGAAATGTCATTTTATGGTGTAAGAGGGGGTTGTCCTTGGTCATGTTGTCTCTAACAAAGGCATTGAAGTTGACAAAGCAAAGGTGGAGGTGATTGAGAAATTTCCACCACCAACTTCTTTAAAAGGTGTGAGGAGTTTTCTCGGACATGTCGGTTTTTACTAATTGTTCATTAAAGATTTTTTCAAAAATTGCAAAACCTCTCACCCAAATTGCTTGTCAAGGATGTGCCTTTTGAATTTAATGAAGAATGCTTGAGTTCTTTTCACACGTTAAAAGAGGCACTAATCACCACCCCAGTAATGTAAGTGCCAAATTGGGAGCTACCTATTGAAGTAATGTGTGATGCAAGTGACTATGCAGTGGGGGCTAGTCTAGGCCAACGAAAGGACAACAAGCCATATGCCATATACTATGCAAGCCATATTCTTGATGGGGCTCAAGTAAGTTATGCCACGACTGAGAACTCGTTCTAAGCAGTTGCCTTCGCCTTAGAAAAAAATTGATCCTATTTGATCAATTCTAAGGTCAACGTTTTGCCGAATCATGCCCCTTTGAAAAATTTTATGAAAAAATCCGACTCCAAAGCCCGACTCATCTTATGGGTCCTCCTTCTTCAAAAGTTTGATTTGGAGATCAAAGATGAGGTCGAGTTGGAAAATGTGGTTGCGGATCATCTATCTCGTTTAGGCACAGAGGCCACTCCTAGTGAAGAGCTCCCTATGGATGACTTTTTCCCTTGTGAGCAGCTATTCGCTATATCCGAGGAAGCTACCCTAAGGTATGCTGATTTGGTGAACATCAAGGTGTGTAGAATGTTACCTCTAGGATTGCCCTGCCAACAAAGAAATAAGTTCTTTGTTGATGCCAAATATTATGTGTGGGAAGAACCTTTCCTTTACAAGATATGTGGAGATGGGATTTATAGAAGGTGCTTGCCTAAAGGTGAGGTCCATGGTGTCTTGCACCATTGTCATGCTTCAACCTATGGTGGCCATTATGGACCAGATAAAACAATTGCAAAAGTATTCTAAGCAGGCTTCTATTAGCCCACAATCTTTAAGGACGCAAGAGAATTTGTCATAACTTGTGATAGAGTCAGTCAAGGGAACATTTCTAAGAGGCATGAGATGCCTCAAAGTGGCATACTTGAGGTAGAGTTATTTGATGTATGGGGGACTGACTTCTTCTATCATTTTCCTTCTTCTCATAACAACCTTTATATCCTTGTGGCGATTGACTATGTTTCTAAGTGGGTGGAAGTCATTGTCTCCCCAACAAATGATTCTAAGGTTCTCCTTCAATTTCTCAAGAACAATATTTTCACAAGGTTTGGCACGCCAAGAGCTCTTCTAAGTGACAATGGCGCACACTTTTGCAACAAGCCACTTGAGTTACTATGAAAAAAATATAGGATATTTCATACGGTCACTACGCCTTACCACCCCCAAACAAGTAGGCAGGTGGAACTCTCGAATAGAGAACTGAAGAGCACATTAGAAAAAATAGTGGGTCGATCTCGCAAAGATTGGTCCTCCAAGCTTGATGATGCTCTTTGGGTGTACCATACCGTTTACAAGACTCCTCTAGGCACCACTTCATACCAGTTGGTGTTTGAGAAGTCTTGTCACTTGCCAGCAGAGATAGAGCATAAGGCATATTGGGCTATAAAGACACTCAATTTTAATCTTAAGGCAGCCGGAGAACAAAGATTTTTGCAGCTAAACAAGCTGGATGAGCTAAGGTTGGAAGCCTATGAGAGTTCGCGTATTTAAAAGAGCGAACTAAGAAGTGGCATGATAAGCATATCATGAAGAAGAGGTTCGAAAAAAGAGGCATGGTCCTATTATTCAACTCCAAATTGAGATTGTTTGTGGAGAAACTAAAGTCCTGATGGTCAGGACCATTTAAGATCACCGAGGTTCAACCCAATGGAGCAATTGAAATATGGAGTGAGTCCACCAGTGCATTCACAGTCAATGGATAGCGATTAAAATCATATCTTATGGGATAACCTATTAATAAGGTCAACGTCCATACACTTACTAATCCAAAATAAGCATAGAAGGGTCAAGCTCTTGAACTTAAGAGCTCTTCTTGGGAAGCAACCCAAGCTCTTTTCCTTTCTTTTTCTTTCCCTAACTTTAATTTTTACTATTTTGTAGTTTGTTAATAAAAAAGGGGTTAAAAAGGAAAAAAAGTAAAAGAGAAAACAAAAACTATGGAATAAAATGTTTGACACTATGTCCAGGATACCTACAACCGTGGTGGTGGGGTGCCAACCCAGAAAAATTGAAAAAAAAAAGGGGTCAGCGGACACCACGGCCAGACTGTGCTGTATGTAACGGTCCATGATGACCTACTACACCCCGCGATCTAGGTCTTTGACCGTGGTGCCCCCTCATTTTCCCTCACACTTGATCTTCTTCACGACACATTATCTCTCTACCTCTATTTTCTCTCTCTAAGCCTCCATAACTACAACCTCCGTTCTTACCTCATTTCTTCTCAATTTTCCACCCATTTTCACCTAAAAATCCTCCCTTTTCAATTAATCTTTTCTCTTTCCAGGAAAATTTCATCCCTGTCTTCATCTTCTTCCTTAAACTTATCTCACTTCACTCATCTACCATACCCATCTTTTTCTCTCTCTTATTCTTCTTCTTTTTGCTTAATTTCTTTATTATTCTTCTTCAAATTCTCTTATTTAAATCTTAGTTTTGGTTTTTAGTTCATTTGGCAATAATGGCACCTACCAAGAGGTAAAGGAGTATCAAGGAGGTTGGATATTCAAGTCAAGTACCAATCCAACTTCAAAAGGCATCCCGAACCTCCACCAATGCGCGAGCTCAAGGTAAAATTTCTCACCCCCTTGGTTTAACACATCCTGATCATGTTGCTAGATATACTAGTTTGAACAAACGCCTAGTTGTGGCAACTAGATATTATGATGAGAAATTGCTAACTCAATTAGGAATGTCAGATGATATTAGGTGGTTATTTGCACGAGGTGGTATGGGACACGTTTTAAAAATAAAAGAGCATACAAACCGAGACCTAACCTTAGAGTTCTTGAGTACACTCCATGTCGAGGTCACTAAAGGACCTCAATGTCAAGCTGGGTACATATCATTTTATTTGCAGGGACAATTTTACGAGTTGAACTTAGGCACCTTTAATGGTATATTCAATTTTTCACCAGGCATAGATTTACCGAACCACCAAGTCCCCCACAAATTCAATCCGAATGCATTTTGAACTCTCAAGGAGTGTTAGGTACAAAACTAGTTCATCGAAGTACACTCATATTAGGAACTCTTGCATTAGAGTAGCTCAACACATTTTGGCTTGTTGTTTCTTTGCTCAGGACGATAGTTTGAATGTCCACAGATTATCTGAGTTGTACTTTTGTCCTGTATTCTTGAGAGTGTCCAGCTTGACCCCGGTTCATTTTTGGCCAGGCAATTACATAGTGCTACTATTAGCACTAAAGGTAGGATAGTCATAGGTGGGATTGTGACTACGATTGCTAGATTTTTGGGTATTGAGTCCAACCCTAACGATAGAGTTTCGGGGTCCGAGCAACTTGGTCAAGATGTTTTTGAAATTATGAACTTTTGTAAAGTTAAGGCTGGATGTTTATGTTAGATTTACCCTAGGGATCGGCTTTTTTCGCTTCCCAATGTCGATCGAACCACCTTACTTCACCAGGCTAACCTTTATTGGGTACCTGGTGATGCCGAGGTTATTCAACCCACACCCCATCATCCAGCCCCTCACTCTACTCAAGCAGGACCTAGTTCTTCCTTTCAACCACCCTCTCCTGACTATACAGACCTCCAAGACACCCTTAGATCCATTCAAGAGGAGCAAGTTTCCCTCCGAGCATTTGTTGCTTCTGAGAACGTCGCTCTTTCGGGACTTTGTCCAAGTGTGCCACAATGAGCTTCATGGAATGCTTGCAACCCATACTTAATATTTTCAGGACTATAGGGCGTGTCTATAGACCAGGCGGGATTGGCATATCCCCTATGGCCAACCACCCCATCCTCCTCGACTACCTCCTTTCTTATTGCTTTCTGCTACTCCTTTTCCCTTTTTCTATTATGTGCCCACATTGAGGGTAATGTCTGATTGAAGCATGGGGGAGTTAGTCATTATACTTGGTGTCTGATGCCTAATTTGGTTTGGTCTGCTTGTACTTTATACATACATACATACATACATACATACATATATATATATATATATATATATATATATATATATATATATATATTGTTTATGATAGTTTTTGGAGTTTTTGTTCTAGGTTTTAGTTTTGTTAGCAGTATTTTAGTAAGTGCATTTAGTTTTATTTTCATTCTAGGTTGCATTTTATTTTTTGTTATTAGTCCCTCTGCATGTTAGCTTGCATTGTTATTAGGAGCATGCATGTACGACAAAAACAAAATTTGAAAAAAAAAGCAAAAAAATTGAAGAAAAAAAATCCTCCGATGATGATCTTTTTAGATTTGGTAAACTTCTTTGGTTTAGTTTGATCCTTTGATTCCAATAAATTGTGCATAAAATGTTTGAGAATGAGTTTGCAAAAGCAAGATCTATGTTTTGACCACATATTGAGTACGAGTTGATTACCCCATGAGTCTTTACATGCATTTAAGCATGTGTTTACTAATGAGCTAGTTATGATCTTGGTAGATATCCTGTGAGGCTTTGAGCTTTTAGAGACTATTTATCAATTTAGTCTCATATTTTTTTTCATGTGTGACTCTTCCTTGACATCAATTCTCTATAACTTGCTTTGACTCTCATTCAAGATCACATTTGACATATGCATTTAGGCAATAGAATTGAGGCATTTTTCTTTGATTTGTTAAACCCAATGGAAAAATAGCCATCTTTGTTGTATATTATATCCCTTGCTAGCCCCTTTGAGCCTTTATCCGTTTTTCTTGATTTGAACCTCCTGTTATACCCTATGGCCAAATGATTAATATTACCCTTAAGCCAAGACTAGAGGAGCATTTCATTCTTTTACATCAAGTTTGATAGGGAACTAGTAAGGTGGATTGTTCTCTTTTAGTGGGTTTTGGTTGTTTGGTGAAGAGATGTGAGATCTTGATAAATCCCTTGTCTAATTGTACAAAGTTTACAGAAGAGTTGGAATTTAAAGTTTGTTATGAATTTTCCTTTGCTAACTCATTTGAAAAGAAAGAAGAAAAAACACAAACGAAAAAAAAGAAAAAATCAAGTAGAGAAAAGTGGAAAAAAAGGATGCATTTTGTTAAACTCTTTCTCTCTTCAATTTTAAACTCTTTCTCTCTTCAATTGGGGATGCATTTTGTTGATGAATTATAATGGTCTAAGAGGGGTGTAGTATGATGCATTGGAATCATTTAGCCCTTAGTCTATGACCAACAGCTCCTGATTGTCAAAACATTTGTTCCCCTCTTGCCTTTACCTATAGCCCTGTTACAACCTTATGAAAGTCCTCATGATTGTCTAGTGTGTTTGTAGTTTATTGATGATGAATTTGAGAGTCTTGTCAAGGTTATGGTAGATTTGAGTCTAAGGGTTGAGAATTGAGGGAACCTTTATGCATGTATACATTTTCAAACACATGAGTGATGAGTGCCACAAAACTATAGTGAGGTTCTACCGGCCCGGCTAGCTTCATTTGTTTCATATGTTGAATGACTATAATTGACGATTTGAGGGGATTGATACGAGTTTGACATTGTGGTCTTTCAAGTGATTTTCAAAAACTTCATTCCCTAATCTATTTGCTAATGACTTTTGCATCTTTTTAGGCTACCTTTTGATCAGCTTTTCCATTGGAGTGTTACCTGTATCTATTCTGAGGAGGTTCTGTATATTTTTTGTTTTTAACGTTGCTTGAGGACAAGCAACAGTTTAAGCATGGGGGAGTTTGATAAGTGCTTAATGTATACATCAATTTTCGAGCTATTTTGCCACATTTGTAGGAGAATTATGTGCTTTAAGTCACAATCTATACTCCTATTCTTGATTGATGGTTGGGTATGGTTGTTTGGTGTGTTTTACAGGATTTTAGGCCTTTCTACCTAGCATTTGACTCTTATTGGATGTATTTTGACCTCCTCCATAAGACACCCATGTGCTTCTACACCAGTGGAGCGAGAAAAGAGCAGAAAATCGGTTATAGCCAAGACCACGATCAGACTGTGGTGCCTGCTACAGACCATGTTGAAGGGTGAAACGGTTGGCTGTTTGTTTTTCTTTACCTTTGTGGCTAAAGACATCCAAATTTTTCTATAAAAGGTGTCGTTAAGCAGCAGAGAAGCAAGCAAACAAGCATAGCATAGTCCAATTTTCTTTCTCAAATTTGTTCTTTTTAGTTTAGATTCTTAGTATGATTATTGTTCTAGTGAGGAATCTTGAGTGTGTGTGTTGGATTCTGAGGCGATTTGAAGCCTTTGGTTGAAAGACTATCTACGTCAAGCTCTTCCTCTCAAATTTCACCAAAATGTTGGTTAGTTGTTTAATCTTCTATCATGCGTGAGTAGTTTATTTTGTCTAGGGATTTAGTAGTTTATAAAAATGTAGTTGGATCATATTTTAATCTATAGAACTGTGCTTATTTCATCATTGGTTTGATTTCATTCTATCAAGTGATTATCATGTTATGAATGAATTTTTTGCCGACATTTAATTTGGTTGCACACTTCAAACAATTGAGTGAAAAACTGAAAGGTGATATTTTATTGTTAGACTGCTTGATAAAACCCGACATAACATCATCTCAAAAGAGAGATTTGCATGTCAGGAGCACTAGAGTGTAATAGAAGACATTCAACTTGGATTAAGACAAATTAGTTTGAAAGAATAACTTTTGCTTAGTTTAGGCAAATTTGGCTGACTTCGTAACAATAGACTAAAATTTTTGAGATATTGCAATTCCTCAAGATTAACTGATTAGAGTAAAACGCATGCCTATCATTTTAATCCAATCAACTTTCATAACTATAAGAATTCCCAGGCATTTTTCCTTAATTGATTTAGAATTGGTGAATTAGAAGTTGTTAAATCAAAACCCCTTGAATCAGGATTGTACTTGGCATATTTTGATAGACAAAGCTCGATAGATTACATTGGTCCTCGAGGAGCGATCTTTCTATCTATACTACGACTACCAGTGCACTTGCGGCAAAGGCCGGTGGTCGGGGGATTTTTCCTAGGTGAATGTGTGACGAGATTTTTCCATTATTTATGTTGAATCGTTTGTTCAACCAATGAATGCATGAGTGTATTGGACTGATTTTGTTGCGAAAATAATGAGGAAATGTGTTTGAATCAGAATGGGTAGGTTTGGGCTAAATGTTGGTTAAAAATCAATGCTAACTATGAATATATAAGTAACCGGATGAATGGGTGAGATTGAGGAGTAATACTCCTGTGTTGTTAAAGGCCATTAGCCCTCCCCGGGAATAGTGCATGCATGTGAGCGGCCACGTGCCACCTTATAGATGGACGTGGGCTAGGTTAGCGGTAATTGTCCGAATTGACGGTAGGTCAGGTTATGGTTAAATGGCTGCATTAAACCCAAGGGAGGGTAATGAAACCCAGTAGGGTCGCTCACCCATGTGAGGCTAAAATTGAATAATTAGAACTTGAATTATTATATGTTTCTGTTGAGAATGCATAAGTACTTTTAACTGCTCGTGGTGTTCCCCACCTCTAAAATGGTTTGAAATGAATTTGTGTGCGTGTCTTGACAATTAAGGGTGGTTGTTATTGAGTTTATCTCATTCTTTAAAATTTTTGTGTTCAAGTGAAGTGCACAAGCATGAGGTTGAGAACCCGAGTTAGTGCAAGGCCGTGAAATACGCTTTAGTTGAAGGGATTTAGTTTCAAGTTAGACTTTGTTTAGACATTTTTTTTTTATTCAGTTGGACATTGTTGTATTTGTCATCAGGACTTGAACTTACGCTACAATTTCAGATTTTGACTTTGCATTAAAGTTTGGTTGATACTCAGCCTGGTATTTCCAAGAAAGAAATATGGCAGTGACACCCCCCACTTAGGCTTTTCCGCTGCTACGTAGGTTAATATTAGTATTAAAAAGGGATTATAAAATTGGGTTGTTATAAAGCATTATAACAGCTACATATATGTATTAAGTGAAGTAATTATAGCTATTGTAAATTATTTTTCTATTAATTCATAATTTTTCATATTTATAAAATTACACGTGTAATACGTCTTTAATCTTCATATATGTGGTCGATTTAATTAGTGTGTCATTTTACATATGTTGATGTTATTGACGACTATTAAAGTTTTATAATTTATAATTAATTGCAAAATTTTGTTGTGTTAAATCATATAATGTATTGATTTAACTAAAAATAAAATATTTAAAAAGTGTCTTAACATAGGACATAAATCGTTATCTAATAAGAATTTTAAATTCTTACAATTTTATTAGATGGTGCAACTTGTCAGTTTTTGTTTTGTTTTACTTCTTATCAAATATGTATTTTTTTTAAAAAAAATAAAGCCTCGTACAAAAGCACAGGCAAAAACTAGTTTTTTTTTTAAATAAATAGTTACTAATCTACTAAATGGTGATTTTGTATCGGATAATTTGATTAGTCTCAAGAGATTTTCATGAAATCGTCTGTGTAATAGTGAATAGTTTACTTCAATAAACTATATTTCATTTAAAAATTCAAATAAAGGATTCTTATGTGAAATAGTAAACAGTCTTTAGAGATCGTTAGAATATATAAGCTAAATTTTTTGGATATTTTTTTCATGAAATTGTGATTTTGTAAGTGATTTTTCATGATTTTGGTTAAGAAAGTTGATTCTTGTTATCAAAGACATATTTAAATAGAGATTCTTTTTCATGAAAATATTTGCATTAAAATTAAATTTAAGGCAGTGTTTGATAGGGGCGAAATGATTTTTCAATTTTCCATTGTTTGGCACTATAAAGGTTGGAAAACTATTTTTCAAGGAAAACGAATTTTCTCCCAACTGAGGAAAATGATTTCCTTTTTGAGAAGACAAGAATTTGATTTTTTTTTTCCCTTCAACTCTTTGATGAAGTGGTTAGAAAATTCGATTTCAACAATTTGGATCGAAACCTAACTATATGATGGGAAAGATTAAAATAAATTCAAATCTAAATTTTGAACTCAAGTTTCTTTTATTTGATTGACATTTATATCTGTGACGACAACTTAATCAATATTTTTTCCTGCTAAAACAATTCAATTGACTTGCCATTAAAACAAATTCAACAATTTGGATCAACACTTGATCATCAAATAGAAAATACTAAAATACGCTCAAATTTAGATTTTGAGGTTGATATTTTTTCATTTGGTTAAAATTATATTTTTTTTCACTCGATAATTCAATCAATATTTTTTCCCACTTAAATAATGCAGTCAACATTTTTCAGCACTAGATCAATTTCAAATGTTTGGTCCAAAACTTGATCATCAGAATGGAAAAATTAAAATAGGCTCAAATCTAGGTTTTGAGCATGATATTCCTTCATTTGGTCAATATTTTTCTACACCACGACAAATCTATCAACATTTTCATCACCTAAATAATTCAGTTAATACTTTTCGTCACCAAAACAATTTCAATGGTTTATATTGAAACTTGATCGTCCAAGAGTAGTAAAAAAAACTCAAATATGAATTTTAAACCAAAAATTCCTTCATTTGGTTAACATTTATTTCCACTACAACTATTCAATCGATATTTTTGCCATTTAAATAATTCAGTTGACATGTTTCTTTTTTTCTATTGAAAATGATTTATCTTGTACCAAAAAATGAAAAATATGACATGAAAATCAATTTTCCTTGGAAAATCATTTTCTACGGAAAATAATTTTCCGCGAAAGCCATTGTCTTTCCAACCAAACACTAGCTAAATAAATTCATGAGAAGTGCCGAAAAGATCTTATGCATAATATTTTAGGTATGTATGTACATCATACATTAGACAAGATGTTCCGTTAGTTATACTAAATTAGAGTCTTTTTTTCAATTAACAATAATTACTTATTGCATATGCCCATTTCTAAGCTAATAAAGTGAGAATTTTTTTTTTGAATTTATTTTAGTCTAGTGCCATCATGAAATTTGAATGTTCTGTATAAAGGGAAGAATTCATTAATCACTAATAATTTTCCAAATGGCACTTATAATATATGGTTGATGAAAACAATAACAATTTTTCAAATTGAAATACAACATTTGTTGCAAAAATTAACTTATATGATGATCGTCCATCTTCTCCCTCAAATCATTGTTTCTTCATACAACTTGGAGGAGAGATCTACATATCAATTGCAATATTTTGTTGGTAAGAGATATGCTGATCTAGCGTAATTTCCTTGAGCACAATATTCTTCCCACATGAAAAATTGCAGTTGAGGTTCCAACGCTAATTTTATTGCCGCTTTGCAATAAAAAAAAAATTAGTTCATCCCTTGAAAATCAAGTAAACAACCACACAAAACAATCGAAATCAAAACTAAAATAAGACTCTCACAACTAGAGGAAAGAATAACTCACACAACCGGAGAGACACTTACTAATAGAAAGAGAAAAATAATACTGAAGCAAATAAGAAGAATGACAAATGTTCAAGATGACTGCAAAATTAGCCATGTTGGCGTCATGAAATTATTGAAACGGATCAAAGAGAGGAGATGAGGATGAAGATTGGGGGAAGATGTGGGGAAGGGCGGTTATGTCGTCATGAAATTTGAATATTAAATATTGGAGATCTTGCAGGATATTAATTATAGGGTGACTATTAACTTTTGTAGCATGAAATATGATCCGAGTGGGTGTTTTGGAACAACATTGAAATTTTATTATTATATTAGAGAATTAAACAATAATCTCTTAGATTGTTTTAAGTTTGTTTTAATTATTTTAAGATTTAGAAAATAAAGAATATCATAACTAACATAAAATTTTTAATCTTGTCGACAATAATATGTGAGGCTTTCAAAAGGGACTAAAATTTTGAGAAATTATTTATCCATATTTTAGTAGTGAATA